>CM056825.1:26481022-27115280 GCA_029853015.1 Chelidonichthys spinosus | reverse complement strand
TCAGCAGTATTTGAGATGGGCCGGTCCACCTGGGCTGGAGAGTGTTCCTTTGCTTGAACTGCTTCAGGGTTGAAATCACCAGGCTGAAGGTTGTGATAGTTCCCGTCAGTGGGAGGCGTGTGGGCTGCGATCACCTGTTAGTGCAGAGCTTAGACAGAAGAACACAGTTCCTTGCAGAGTTCTCGTGTGATAGAGTTGTTAAAATGGGTGCCGTCGTCGCTGTTAATGCAGCGGGGGATCCCAAACAGGCAGACGATGTCTCTGAGGAGCAGAGTAGTCACTGTTGTGGTGTCTGCTTTTCTGTTTGCAAAAACTTCAGTCTATGTTGAAAACATATGATTAAAAATAACAAAACAATAACAATAACATGTGAACATATGACTTTGTACAAAGTCAATCAGCATATTTACAAAGGAGTCCTCACGGGGGGAATGCTCTTCTTGGTTTGTGTCGACAAAATTGTTTGAATATAGGGACGTAACAGGAGCAACGTAAATCTGCTTATTACAGCAACCATTCCCCATTTGCTCCTGTGAGTCACACCATGTGTCGCACAAAGAAGTTGAGGAAGCAGGAAATGTGTGGCTAATGCGCGGCCGTCGCAGGAGCTCCACAATTCTTAAAACAACACAACCAGGCAGAGCGCTCAGAGGTGTCGGGGGCAGCTTGTAACGTAGCCACGTTAAAGCAAAGAACTCAGCTTGTGGGGCTGAGCATGGGGGGTGGGTGAGATTCTAGGATCTCAAATAGGGGACCAATTGCATAACCTGAGTCAAGTGTAGGGCTCTCTGATTCCCACAATGCACATAGACTAAAACGCAGAATCTGACAAGAATACCTGTAAAACGTGGAATTTCGTGGAATTTGTCAAAATGTCAATGTTTTCTCGAACATTATAAGAGTTTGTTACCATATCTAAGCTGAAAGAAAAGGGAAACGGGGGGGGGGGGAGGTGTTAAACGTTGTGTAATCAACGGGAACAACGCATCGTCCAGCATGTCTGAAAAGTGAAACGAATAGCAGCTAGTGGATTACTCGCTGATTTTAGACACAGCGGGGGTCAGGGGCAGGGGGCTGCTAGAAATTTCTTTATTTTGATCTATCACCTACACGATTACACACTATTTGATGAAAAAAAAAAAACGCTATAAAATTGTAAAATACTGAATTACTATAAATGAAAACGGAAAACAGAATTTCAAAAATAAAACGGAAAACTAAATTTAGAAACATTTAAACGGAAAACACAGAAGTCCGAAAAATGGAAAACAGAAAGCATGGAATTAAGGAGAAAACAATAAAATGGAAAAAAAGAATTTAGAAAAATTAAACAGAAACCGGGATTTAGAAAATTAAAACGGAGAGCACGGAATTTGGGAAAAATTAAATGGGAAAACATGGAATTTAGAAAAATAAAAATGGAAATCAGAATTTAGAAAATGAAAACGGAGAGCACGAAATTCTGGAAAAATAAAAGGAATCTTGAAAAATTTAAACAGATTTCATAGGGTTCTAGTCAAGTGCTCCAGTGGGAGAGCGGTATGAGCTACCATCTACAGACAAAAATAACTCAGGTTTTGCAAGTGGTTTGTCTAGTGGATCGGGACGGGTTGAGCAAAAAGATCAACTAAGATCAGCTTTCACAACTATATGGCTTGCCATCAATTGGGGAAGGAAGGAGGGAAACAGAGTTAAGAGGGGATCAGCGCTCAATACTAAGGTTAGGTTTGGAAAGAAGGGTGAACTCATAACAAGTCTGTCTAGAGGAGGAAAAATGTTGCGTTTCAGAGCGGAAGACAACATGGGAGACAGAGTGGGGGCAAATAGTGTTTAGTGGAGATCTCAGCACCATGGAGGAGGTCGTTTCTACAGCGAGACTGAAATAAAAAAAATAATAAAAAAACTGATCTGGGATGAACAGAACAGGAGGAGTGGATAGTGGTTGGATCTGTAACTACAGGAAAAATAGGGTTCATTAACTGCACCGAGGTCTCATAACTTTCTCTTATTTGTTTGTTTGTTTGGAATGTTACAGAGGCTGGAGGTAGGTAGTATTATGCCTTGTTCTAACAGGGACTCTATCACAGGTGCAATTCCAAGTTCTGCGTCAAGATTAAGGGGATACTGGCGTTTCTTTGGGAGTGGTTTATCTGGGTTGACATTAATTTATTTTTACACTAGAAGTAGAAAGAATCAGTCCCACATCATTAGGGTGGGAGGAACACAAAGCAGGAGGGATCTGGGATGAAGATGGAAGGAGGTTGTGGATGGAGAAATAGGCTGGGGGGGGGGGCTAGGTGTGGTTCTGTCTGTGACAGAGTTGAAAAGATAACAGGTTGTGGATCAAAAGAGACACACAGGATGTACCCCAAAGAGCCAACCTTGTACAGTGGGTAACTGGCTAGAGTATCACAAAATGTTTTGTCATTACAACATTGGAATAACTTTTACATCTTGCCCAGCTCCAAAGTGTCGTTTTAGTTAGCAGTAGCTACTGCGATATGGGGAACACCGTCATCCTTCTGAAATCACTATCATTAACATGCAGGAGGGAGGTTGCTCTTTCATCTTGCTCAGCTTTTTGAGTATACTCAGAATTTGGAACTGCATCGTGATGAGCTAGACAATGGAGTGAGGGAAATCAGAGCAAAGAGTCAGATATTTCAGAAATCAGCCAAGAAAGGAAAGGAGAAGTGGGCTGTTTGGTTATATGGTTATAGATTGTTTGAAGTTTTAAAGAAAGTTGAGGAGAGGGCAACTGTCAAGCATAGGTCACTGATCGGGAGACCTGTTGTAGCATAGAAAACACAGTATTAACATTAGCATCAGGTACATCAAGATATACCTCATAAGGGGTGCATTAATGGTGCAGTCAGAATTGACATAATAAATCACGACCCAGTAAGTTCAGAGGGGTATCAGTAGCCGTTAGAAAAGCATGTTCTCCATATAGGGGGCCTAATTCCACTGTCATTGGAGCACTTACTGGGTTTTGTTTAGTGATGCCGGAGACGCCTACTGTGTTTACAACCTCAGAGGACAATTCAACATTTCAAGTTACAATTCAAGTCTTTAGGATTGATGGCAAGTCATATAATTCAGTTAATTTATCCCTCTTTTTTTTTTTTTTTTTTTTTAGAAGAGAGATAAAAAATAGAATAAAAATGTACAAGCGAAAATAATAATGAAACACTAAGATAAGATGAAATCAAAACCAACATAATTATTAACGAGAAATTTAAAAATGAAAATAATGCATTTAAAAATAAAAAAAACTAATATTAACAAAAGGTAAAAATTAATTCATATAGAGAAAAAACAAACCCTGCAAACTAGTTAATATAAACAATAATACTTAAAGGACAAGGTACTAATAGTATGTGAAACCTGAAGTAATAAAATAGAAAAATAATGTATTTACAAAAAAAACTAAAATAGCAACAGGTAGGTTGCTGAAAATGCATTAAAATGGACAGACAACCAACTAGTTACAGAAGCAATACTGCTAAACAGTGTTGTGCCTGAACCTGTTCATTGAATGATAGTTCTTGAACTCGTTTATATTTTGGGAAGAACGTGAACTGAAAGTACTGTATTTCTGCCTGATGAACGCTACTGTGAATGCGTTCATCCTGGTGTCTGTGAACACTCTCTCAGTTTAACTCCGTTCAATAGGGTGGCAGATTTGTATAGAGCATTCCAGGCAAAAACCAGGCGAAAATGAAAAAATAATAATAAAGATAAAAATGAAATACAGTGAAAATAAAAATACAATTGAAACAAAAATATTATAAAATGATAAACGAGAAAATAATAATAGTACTAAATATTGAGAACAATATTTTGACAAAAAATAAAAGGGGGCAAATTAATTGATACAGAAACAACCGGCTCAAAAGAAATGATAATACTAGAAGGATAAGGTACAGTATCAATCATACAGTACAATCATAAAATTGAAAAAATGAAATATTTACAAAAAACACTAAAATAATAGGAGGTAGGTAAGGTGAAGTGAATTAAAAAATAAACAAATCAACAGGCTAAAGAGAAGCCAGAATACTAAAAGAACCAACAATTTAACTATAGTAAAGAACAAAAGAGGGGAAACTAATTAAAACAGAGAGACAAACCAACTAGTTAGAGAAGGGATAAAGAGCAAGTTACTAACAGTCTTGAGTAACAAGAAATAAAAAAAATAGAATATAACGTATTTGAAAAGAAAACTAAAGTAGGTGGGGGAAAATTAATTAAAACCGACACACAACCCAACTCTCCGAGAAAGACTTGAAATTGCAGCTACATATGACTACATTATCAGACTACTGGAGAGAGAAAATGATACCAAGGGGATTAAGAATAAAAAAAATTCCCATCTTTCGGTGAAGAAGATTCTGAGTTTAAAGACAAATGGGAAGCTATATTGAACAAGTGCTCCCTAGACCTTATGCTTCTTCTTATTGAAGAGGCTAAGAAACAGAAAAGTCATACTCAGAATGAAATTGTCAACCTGAAAGAAGAGATTTCAAAAGGTTTTGATGAACAACAACCCCCCTTTGAAAAAGAGCTGCAAGAAGATCTAAATCGGCTACAGAAAGAACTACAAGAGAAACTGAGGAAATTTAAAAGAGATCGATCAGACTACAAGGAAAATAAAGTCTATCAGTGGAAACAAAGACAGAGTTACAGAACTCGGCCACAACGGAGAAGAACTGTTTCCTTCCGACTACCAAGCAGTGATGAGGACCACTCAGAGAAAGAAGATTTTTCCTCATCCAGTTTTTTAGGCATCAAACCCAAAAGAAACAACAGATCACAAAGACAACAAAGCGCAAGACCAGAAGAGGAAGAGGAAGACGTTGGTCCATCAGGAGCCCGACACACCAGGAGCAGAAGCAAGATCAGGATGAACAAGTAATTAACATCTCAGGTATCCCTCTTCTAACCAGCCATGTCTCAGTTCTTTCTAAAGGCCTCACTTTTGCCCCCAAGAACACAGCCAGTGAATTCCAAACTAAAGTGGATCTTTTTAAGTTCCATCGTAACCTCCAACTGAAAGTTTGGTACCACACCACACCCAGCCAAGCTGCCTCTCGTTCATGGATACAACCTACTACAACAACTCCATTCAGACCCAAGTCCACCTTCACACCAAATGTATGTAATCACACTCTCAACACCTTTTATAGAAAAGTAACGTATGAAGTAGACCAGCTTTTTGCATTAAAGAGGAAAAAAAAGGAACACAACTTGACAAAAGAAGAAACAGAGGCATTGAAATGGCTGTCAACTAATGAAAACATCATAATAAAAAGAGCTGACAAAGGAGGAGCTGTGGTCGTGTGGGGTAGAAACCAGTACATCACAGAGGCCATGAGACAGCTGGATAATCGTGAGTACTATGAACCTTTACTGTCTAACCCAATAGAACAAATGAAGACTGAACTTATGGAAATACTTTCACATGCTAAAAATGAGAACTGGATTTCACAAAAAGAATATGATTTTTTATTTTGTAATAGCCCCAGAATTCCCTCGTTCTATATGCTTCCCAAAGTGCATAAGAACCTAGAGAATCCACCAGGAAGACCAATAATCAGTGGGAATGGGTCAGTTACAGAACCAGCTTCTCAATTTGTTGATTTCTTTATTAAACCATATGTTTCAGAACTTCCTTCTTTCATTCAATATAGTACTCATGTATTAAATAAAATCAAAGACATTAAGAACATTGGATCTTCCCTTCTGGCTACCATGGATGTGGAGGCTCTTTATACTAACATTGATCATACAGAAGGACTAGATGCCTTATCACATTACTTGGAAGAGAGGCATCCAGAACAGATGCCCCCTGCTGCCTTTATCCTGCAACTGGCTGAATGGACTTTACATAACAACGTGTTTCTATTTCAGAATCAATTTTTTAAACAAAGAAAAGGTACAGCAATGGGAGCCTGTTTTGCACCAAACTATTCGAATCTGTTTATGGGAGTATGGGAAGAAACGTTTGTTTACTCTGACCTTAATGTTTTCTTGGATAAAATCATTTGGTGGGGAAGATATATTGATGATATCATTTTACTCTGGTCAGGTTCAAAAACTGAACTTCTTTCATTTCATTCATATTTAAATGACACTAACAGAAATCTTAAACTTAGTCTTGATTTCTCCCCATCTGAAATAAATTTCTTAGACTTAAAAATCTCTAAAGATGGCAATGGAGATTTACATACCTCCATCTTTAGAAAACTAACTGACCGCAACACAATTCTTCGAGCAGATAGTTTTCATCCTCCTTGGTTAACAGATAATATTCCTTTTGGTCAGTTTCAGAGACTCAAACGTATATGTGATTCAGAAGATGATTATGAAAAAAATGCTTTAGATATGACCCAGAGATTTAAGGCAAGAGGATATCAATATAAAACTATATTCAGAGCTTACAACAAAGCAAAATGTCTCCCTAGAGAACAACTGTTAGCCCCTAAACAGAAAGAAGAACAAAATTCTGATCAGGTATATTTTGTGACACAATACAGTGACCATGCAAATGTAATTAAACAAATTGTTCAAAACAATTGGGGCATTTTGAAAAGTGATAGTCTTCTTAGAGAAGCTCTTCCAGACTCACCAACTATTAGCTTTAGAAGAGCTCCTACTCTGAAAGACAAACTTGTTAAGAGTCATCTCCCTCCTGTATCACAGAAAACCTGGCTTTCAACCTTAAAGGGTAATCACAGGTGTGGACATTGCAATCACTGTAACAATATGATAAATGCCAATTATTTTACTGATGTGACATCTGGTCATACATTTGACATAAATGCATTTATTAATTGCAATACCTCTTATGTTGTTTACAGACTTGAGTGCCCCTGTGGACGCTTCTACATTGGGAGAACAAAGCGTAAATTGAAGGCAAGATTGGCAGAACATAAGCATGCCATTAGAACTAGTAACCCACAGTACCCCATGGCTGTCCATTACAAAGATGTAAGTCATGGTAGTTGCGACTCTTTAAAGATATCAGGCATAGAACATATTAAAGACTCTATCAGGGGAGGAGATAGACTCAAAATACTCCTGCAAAGAGAGTCATTCTGGATTTATACATTAAAGGCCACTCAGTATCCAGGGTTGAATGGAGAACTCGATTTTTCTCCTTTTCTGTGAGTGTATTTTGTGACTATTGGTGTGTTTTGTTGTCCTTTAAGATTGACTCTGATGACGCTTCCTCAGTCTCTTATTAGGCGCAATACTTATATTGTATGCATTTCTGATTTGTTTAATTGATTATGTAATGTGCAATGCTGATTTATTGACTCTGTGATTTTATTATTTTTTATTATTTCTTTCTTTTTGTACAGAGTCTGCTTGTCATTTGCAGGTCTTGCTGTTCAGGTTATGTGACCTCCTACCTGCTCACACTGAGCAGCTGTCTGCAATTACCTACTTAACTGTGAACTGAGACTGACAAACATTTCACTTTTGTCCTGACGAAGGCCAGTTTGGCCGAAACGCGTTGACTCGCTTTTAATAGATTAGCCATGTATCAATAAAGGCATTTTAATTGGTCGTACCCTCACGAGTGCCTCGGTTTTCTGTCTGCAACACACAACCCAACTAGTTAAAGAAGTGATATTACACAGTGAAGAAAAATTTGTATTTACATGAAAATGAAGTGCTCTTAGCCACGTGGTTTATCGCAAAACAGCAGTCGTGAATCACAGTGAACAAAAGGTTATTAACTAACGGATAAGGAATTAGAGCTGGAATGTTGTGTTCAATTGTAACCTGAACAACTACTTAATTCTAGCAATAATTTCTTATAGTAAGAAAACAACATATTTATGGCCGCAGCGGGCCTTAAATCACAGCAAAACACAAACACACAACATTGAAAAACAAGATGTTACAATGAGCTCATACAACTTTCAAACCGGTTAAACATGTCATTCATTCAATATAACAATCTTTTACAAAGAGAACCACTGAAATCCATAAGATTACAGAGAGTTTCACCATGCAAATCGTCATTACATTTCCAAGTAGGAATTACGATGACATGAGTGGTGGACTGGCTACCCCACTTAGATATCGTCAACCTCACATAACAATCTCTCACATAGAGAAACACTCAGACCCATAAGGTCAGGGAGAATTTCACAATGCAAACTGTCATTATGCTACCAATAGGATTTAAAACAATATGAGTGGCGGACTGGCTACCCCACTGAAATATCGTCAACCTCACATAACAATCTCTCACATAGAGAAACACTCAGACCCATAAGGTCAGGGAGAATTTCACAATGCAAACTGTCATTATGCTACCAATAGGATTTAAAATAATATGAGTGGCGGACTGGCTACCCCACTGAAATATCGTCGACCTCACATAACAATCTCTCACATAGAGAAACTCTCAGACCCATGAGGTCAGGGAGAATTTCACAATGCAAACTGTCATTATGCTACCAAGTTTAGGAATTATGACAATATAGTGTCAGACTGATTCACTCCACTAAAATTGTCTACCTCACATAACAATCTCTCACATAGAGAAACTCTCAGACCCATGAGGTCACGGAGAATTCCATCATGCAAACTGTCATTATGCTACCAATAGGAATTATGACAATATGTATGGAAGCCTGGTTACTCCATAACAATATCATCCACCTCATATAATAATCTGTTACACCGAGAAAAACTCAAACCCATAAGGTGATGGAGAATTCCACCATGCAATCTGTTATTATACTACATAAGGCCTTTTTTTTTTTTTTTTTCTTAAAACTCACCAGAACAGCCTGCAGTCAACTGCTGCTATTTGAAAATTTAAATCGCGTTACCTGGGTCTATGGAAGATCCGGACCTGAGACAGGGCATTGTGAATATCAGCAAAAGTTAGGAATTTTACAAGAGGCTTCCTTTACCCTTTGAATTTGGCGCCGATTGCTAATATTCAAAATCACTGGCTCCAGTCCAGACGTCCTCTAGCCCAGGGTTAGCGAGATGCCGACAACGCCAAATTGTTGAAGAAAACTCTTCAGGTCCAATTCAGTGGCTGGTTCAAATGAGGTTTAATCACTGACAGTGGAGAAAAGACAATGTCGCGGTTGCCACACAGCCCAATCTGCAATGATGTGAGGCAAGAGACAACTTATACAGAACCAAAGGGGCAGGTCTAAACAGTAGATTCAATACGCGTCTCACCGAGGGGAAGAGACTTCCTGAGACAACATAAAGGTGTGACTTCCCTCGGAACAGCTGGGTTCTTTCTACATAGTGTCACAACAGGGGCCATTCATGAAGGCCTTGATCAAGTATGTGAGGTGAAGGTGTTTCGGGGACGGTCCAGCAAGGGGGACAGACCAGAGGTTCTTTTCATCAACATGACAAGGCTTACATACAATGAATGCAGCTCAGCAGGACATTTGATGTTTAGAGAGAAAGGAACATTATACCAAAACCAAATAAGAATTCTAAGGTAACACAATTTCTTCTACAGACACAAGCTACACTTGAAAGCCTCCCAAAATAAAGATAAAAGGATAAATATGTCATCGTGTTTATCCATATTCACTAATTAACACAATACTGTGTTTATTCTTGCTGTGGCCATCCATGCGTGGTGGCATTCCACATGAATTCTACTTTTACGTAGCTACCTGAACTCATCAGGTCGGCCTGAGCGCAGGTCACTTTGGTCACTTAGTTCAGTTTCATAGCGCGCTCACTTTTCATGGTTGTAAACAGACAGAATGCTTTCGTGTAACCGGATCACAGATCACTTCAGCCGGGATGAAGGAAAAACCCTAACGCTTCATCCCGACTTAATCCCTCATCTAGGTTCAGTGCAAAAGCTTCCAGGTCTAAAGATGTGGACTCAGGTCACGGACCTCCTGTTGCTGGATTAGCCTGAAGTACTGTGTGTAATCCATTTGATGCTGGGAAGCAGGTAGCCCGAGGTCCCAGCTTCTTCTCCACTTGTATACCACATGCTCCAGTAACAAACACTAAGACAAACAAAGGGTAGCCAGGTTTATAGGCGCTACCGGCTGCTGCAGCACTGCCATTTACAATAAAATAGCCCGACCATGAGAACAAACCACACAATCCAGGTCTCGAGGACTATAAAGAGCTTTAATGTCACTCCATTTAAGTCAGTTAAGAAGTCTGTCCTTCACTGTGATTGGTCCAACAGCCGTTTCCTGTTCCAACTGATTAACTGCAACAGAGAAATACAAAACATTATGGCCTTTATTATAAATTAAAGGGTTCAACACAAAATTAATTAATTCATTGTTTTAAGTACCAGTTTAACAGTTTAAAAATGTCCAGCCACCCCTTAGTTTACTTAAAAACAAAGACAAGAAAAACTATACATTAGAGATAGATTTTACAGCTTTTTTAAAGTCATATTTAAGAGTAATTTTACCTAAAAAACACTCAGAATATACATTCAACAGTAATTTCCATCAAATAGTAATATAGTTTCCATTTAAAATCCTATTAAAATGACATTGTTAATAGGATAAACAGAATAAAACGTAATACGACCCAAACTACCCACTCTAAATTCTTTCATCTTAGCATTAACGTTTAGTCTGCATTATGTTCTATGCTGCTGGTATATGTGCCGTCTCTGTATTGTATACAGTAGGAGTGGACAAACTACCCCCGACTCACCTGTTCCCGTCAGGTGACTCTGGCTTCCTGTCTCACAGTCTGAATCACAACAGCTGCACACTTTATGGCGTCTACTGGCTTCCTTCCACCTGTTGAATCAAAAACGCATGCCTCTTACAATCCATAAACTACTTTAATCATTTCATCACTTTACAGCAGGAATTAATTCATCACTTGAAAGTATTACAGTAGTAAAGTTTGCTTTCACTCGGCAGACAAACAATAAAGAATTGTACTTTGTTTTGCAGAAGGTGTGTTGGGAGTTGTAGTGTTGGTGACTCACCCGTTGGCGAATGAACAAGCCTTGTTTGTGGCATCAACAGCTGCAGCAGCTGCCGTGGCTCTCATACGGCAGGTTATGTAGATCTGAAGAGACAAAGGGAGCTAGTTGGTCAAGTGTGTCGTCATAGACACCTGTCTGACAACCAGTCAGAAAAGTGTTTTTACGATTGTTAAATGACGGCGGTCACAACTGCAGCTACATTTGCAAAATGAACAGTCTGAATCACCGACAGTCACATGAACTTAACAGTTCACATCAGCTGCAAAACCGAAACGCTGAACGATTACCATGGCGACGACACCATCACTTAGGAGAGAGGAAAGACACTGAATAGTGTAAAACAAGACATCTGCTGAGGCTTTCAGCTGAAGTTACAATCATCAGTTTTTGAAAGTCAGCAGGCTGAAATCATCCTGTGTTGAATGTGAGGTTTACAGTTTTGACAGCAGTGTTTTAATATTTGAACATAATGCTGTAAATCCACAGTTTGAAGTTTGGAGAGTTTATAAAACTGTTGAAAAAACAATGAAAAGGAACTAGAGTTTTGTCCACATGAACTGCTGCTGTGCAGACTGTAGGAAGAGTTTTACACATGTGACATGCTTAATGCGTTCGAGTCTCACCACACCACTGTCGTCCTGCTGGAACTTGAACGCCTCCACCTGAAACTGCAGTATGTCGTCCTGAGACCGAGGCAGGAACTGAGAGCTGGAGCCTGTTAGCTGACTGTCAAACAGACACCTGAACACAACACAGGACCATCAGACAGAAAGACACCTGAACACATCAAATGAGACATCTGATACGAATAGGGTTCCCAATTAGTTCTTGCTGAGGGCCAGATTGTTTTGTTTTTTTCCTTCATTAGACCAGTAAACGTTGTTTTATGTGCAAATGTTATTGTTGCTGCTATTATTAGAAGTAGTATTATTGCAATGATTATTACTACCAGTGGTAGTTGGTTGTAGGAGCAGATATAGTAGTCATAGCCTGTGTTGAGGGACAGATAAAAAAAATGCACACTTTGGAACATTGCGAGTAAGAGCATTTCAAGTGCTCTGTTTTTGAATCGAGATTGTGGAACCATGTTGATCCAAAAGTCCCCAATATCCTTGTGATGTGCTTTGAGCAAATCAGAGGTTCCATCTCCAAGACGAGGGACAGAACGGCTGTCTCAGGAAGAGGAGGATGTCACATGAGTTCAGGGGAGGTTTCAAATCTTTGCTTGAAGTTTTCTGCCAGACTCAACAAAACACTGGATGTTCCCACATGTCATGCTTTTCACAATGCTCCCGCAGACGTGGAAAGTCCAACTTTCTTCCATGAATGTCTCTCCAGAAGGTTCAGCTTCGACTGGAAAGCTTCAACTGCCTCATACATGTCAGCAAGTGTGGTTTTTGCACTGAAGTTGCAGATTTAGGTGATTTAGATGAGACACGATGCAACACAAAAAATAAGTATACAAGCTCATAAGGCAGGTCACACACCCTCTCCAAAACACGGCCTTTGCTCAACCAGCCAACATCGTTATGCAGCAAAAGATCCTTGTGCTCAGCTGATATTTCCTCCAGCAATCCTCTGAAAAGACGATGTTGCAGACGAGAACAAAGTTTACAGATCTCGTCACTGAATCTTGCATTTCTCCACTCAGTTTAGTTTTATGAATGACGCAGTGACATGTCAGCAGTGCGGGGTTAATGGCAGAAAGCTTGGTCAACCTTGCACTTAGCAAAAGCCACGTTCTGTTCATTATTTATGATAACTTACTGGTAATATTTTGCTTTGCTAAGGCGGTCGGCTAGCTGGTGACCGACAGTCGAGGTTTGCGACACGGCAATTATACGGGTCAAGTGTACGGTGTGGGATGAAGTCAAAATAGAACCACCACTTTATTTCACCTTAGGCAGGTTATAGCATAGTGTCACGGGGTCCGCACGGGCCGGACGCTTTGCTCTTGGGGCTGGATTTGGCCCGCAGGCTGCTAATTGGGGATGGCTGGGCTCCTGTATGAAAATCATGCCACACTACACTCTTGTCAAACAGAATCACAGGGAGTATGTCAGAGTGGAGGAGGACTCTAAAAACCAGCAGAAGTACAGTCAACTGACCCGTTGTTTCCCAGGAAGTTGTATCGAGGCACCGTGTCGACGTTTGGGACCACTGTGGCCACGCAGCTGTCCACCGTCACTCGGAGGGGGACATGATCAAACTGTTTGACTGAAACTTGGAACTTCATCAAGTCTCCCAGTAGGTATTGAGCAGATGGACGAGGGGACTGCCAATCATCTGAGGGACAGAAAGCAAAGACGGGATGAGGATTTGGAACAGAGGTTAACCTCCGATTTACAGGTAATCTAACAATGTTCAACTGACTGAAGATCAGTGGTGGAAAGTAAATACTCGATACTAGATATTAGATTAAACCAAGAGCATATGAAGTAGCTCAAATTAGATCCATCATGACTTTACATACATCAATATGCTGCTTTGCCCAGAAATCCATTTGAAGGCATCACGCAGATGAGAGACAGTCGCACTGTTGGTGAGGGCAGTTCCATCTACCGCCAGAGAGGCTGCTAGAAGCAACGCATTTCAAATCTTACGGAGTACCACTTTAATTAGCTCAATTTGTTAATCATTGGAAAACTTAAATCAAAAACATCATCTTTATCAGCTGTTGAAGTTTCATGGCGATAAATAGTAAAACTACTTTTAAACTCCTCCTGGGTGTCTCCCCATAAAAGAACGGACATGTAACCAGGACACAATGTAAGACAGCAGGGCTGGACTGGCCATCGGGCATTTGCCGTAAGGGCCGATGGCGATTTTGGGCCGAGCCTTTTTTTTTTTTTTTTTAAACTAATGGTACTAGTGTTAGTAATGGTATTAGTCATGATACCTATTCATTGTTTCCCACACATTGAATGGACTTAACTAACGGCTCCAATGATAGGCCTAAACAGGAGGGCAGCAGCGCTTATTATAAGGGGAAATCCTCGCGGCTGGTTTGGTTCATCAATGTTCCGTTTTCCCCCGTCACCATGGCAAGGCGTCCCCCGCACCGACCCCCTTAGCTGCACGAGTTTGACAATGCGTGCGCGTATGTCAAAACCAAAACACCAAGGAAGGCTGAGGAATAGTCACCCACTTATATTATTAATAATAATAATAATCATAGTCATAATAAACTAATAGTATAAAGCAGCCATTCCCAATTAGCGGCCCGCCAAATCCGGCCCGCATGAGTAAAGTGTCCGGCCCGTGCGGACCCAGTGACACTATGCAATAACCTGCCATAAGGTGAAATAAAGTGTTCTGTAAAGTTGGAAATATATTCACAGATTTGGGATCAATAAATCTGAAGTGAAACGTTTTCAAAACACAAATGATGCCTCTTTCCCACCGTAATATCATAGACTATGAGCTACAAGGACCAAAACCCATATTTTTTACATAAATGAGCCGTCCGGTCTGGGCGGAGAACATTGACCTCTATGTGCAGCCAGCAGCCAGGCGAGTGCGCAGGGACCGTCTGC
Source organism: Chelidonichthys spinosus (assembly GCA_029853015.1). Classification (NCBI taxonomy): domain Eukaryota; kingdom Metazoa; phylum Chordata; class Actinopteri; order Perciformes; family Triglidae; genus Chelidonichthys; species Chelidonichthys spinosus. Next base: position 27,100,766 of record CM056825.1, on the reverse strand, counting down.
AAATTACAAGACAAAAGCAAGACGCTGCAAACAATAATCATTAACTCCACTGTTATACAATATTTTTCTCCTCTTGTGCACCACTTGCTGTAGTGCTGTTTTTTTTGTTGTTGATCAAAATATTCTCCAGGGGCATTCAAATAAATAAATCGTTGATATTGGACTTTTATTTTTTTCCCCAGACAATTTGGCCCTCCATTTGGCAACCTGGACATAATTTGGCCCCCAGTGAAAACTAATTGGGGAACCCTGGAAGGCTCAGCACTGTGTTTTAGTCATTTTTGTTTTCATCTTTTCTTGAATGCTTCAACTCCTCAACCCCATTTAGTATGTCAACATTTTTTAGTACCAGCAGTTTGTAAGAAATTGGTCAGTAATTGATGTCATATTTTGGTTCTCAAAATTCACCAAATTGATGCATTAAAATTAAATTATTAAAATGTTTCTCCCGGGGGGGCATGCCGCCAGACCCCGCTAGGAGATTGCAAGCCCCCCCCACAATAGTCTCCAAAAATCCTGTGGGAAACACTGCTATTGGTACACAAAACTGGTAGATCGGCCCCTTAGTCATGATTGATTCTGGGCTGGACCAATTACAGACGAGGGGCAATGCCCGACAGTGTACAAGCATTGTCACAAAAAAGTTTGCTCATAGGCTTCATTGTCTTTCCATCGATACCTGGTGGGCCGGTCTCGGCTGAAAATGCCCGGGCCAATTTTTGGTCCCAGTCCAGCCCTGCAAGACAGTGATTCAGACATGATTTGTGAAGTTGGAAAAAGACACCCACCGGTCATGAGTTTGATGGAGAAGTAGAGACTTTCCTCTGAGGATTTGGAGTCGATGTAGGAACTCCATGTCGGCTTCAACAGCTCACTGCTCACATCATGCTTCCTAAAAAACAGCAGCAAATTTCTAAAACACGTCAAGCTTTTCTAAAAGTCAAAAGTCCACATGTCAAAAAACATTTCAATACAGACACTAAAGTAAAAAAGTGGGGATGTAGAAATGTAAAAGTCAATGCATAATTTTCTGTACGTCTTTAATTGAAGTGCATTTGCATTTGCTTATTTTTTTTTTTTTTGCTTTCCTATGATGCCATAGAATATGAGATTAGCCTCTCAAAATGGAGATGACTCTGGCGGGTCACAGGTAAACTATAGGAACCGTAAAAACAGCTAAAGTAATGATGGCACCAACTGAGGGGGGAACTGGATGGCTTCATCAGCTGTAACCGCCGTATGAGAGCAGCACATAGCGGCGACAATGTTAACTCTAAACTATAAACAGATCTACAGTCACATGTAGAAACTCTAGACAAAAAGGGACACGAGTTCGGCATCGGAAGTGTTCTGGTTTCGGTTTGTAGTCTAAGTAGTACTGACTGCTCACATTTGAATAGCTGTGGTTGAATGCAGGCAAACTGTCCAAGCGGACTAAAAGGTGGCAGAACCAATCCGACGATGATGTGGATGCGTTATTTCATAACTGGCTACTTGTGAAAAAGACTAGTCTAATCTAAAAATCAGACTTTAAACGATGAGCAGGGAACAGAAAAGGAAGACTTGGTCGAGAAACCCGCTGGCTGCATAGAAACCCCAGAAATATAGCGGCTTGCCCACAGAGGCTTATAATCACCAATGTTGAACATTGAAAGATGCAAAGAACATTAAATGAATGAATCCACCCAGCCATCCAAGTATTTCTTCCACCACTGCTAAAATCATCAACAGTTCTGACCTCTGGTATTGACACTGGATGCTGACTGCGACGTCTCCTGTCCGGATGATTTGACTGCCCCCCAGAGGACTGGGAGTGTAGAGCAGCATGAAGGAGTAGACGAATGCATCCTCGGACATCTGAAACAGTTTACTGGAGCATTAACGTCATCAAATAACTTCATTATTAACACCAAGTCTGAATCTCTGAATATTTAACTGCTTTAGCTGATAGATTTGTCTGGTTTGCTCTGATAAACCTGTACAGTACCTGCTGTAGTTGGTGGAGACCAAAAACAGAGCTTAAAGACAATAACTTCTAGACAATAACTGCTTTCACCAGGTGGACACAAACACTACCGATTCTCAAAGCAGCTGAAACTTACTGAAAATGTACTCATTTGATACGAAACTGAAAATTAATTTTGCGAATAAAACGGGGAGTTATTGTTTCACATGATTCCCTCACCAGCAGCTGGCTGCCACATCCATGCAGCTCCGACTCAAAGACCAGGACCTGGGTTTCGGGGTCTTCCCCCGTGGCAGGACATCCTCCCAGCGTGACATCTGCAGCCAGGACGGGGTTGCCAATCCCCAGCAGGTCTTTCTTGGCCTCAACTCTAACAGAGTTCTCGCCGCAGACCACGCTGACGCTGTCAGCCGCAGGAGGAGCCTTCAGCTCGAAGTCTGGAGGGAACCGAGGCTCCTCTTCAGCCGGCAGCTCCGGATATCGCCAAACCAACTGGTCGCTGTGAGACTGCTTCTCCTGGGGGACAGCTGGGAGGGAGGGTTGTGCTTATAGAATCAGTTTGCTTTAAATAACACAAACGTGGACTTGAAAAGCTGATTCTCACCCTTGGAAACGTGTTTGTCAACTGAGTCAATCGATCATCTTTAATTATTACAACAACAAACAGTTGTCCTGGGATGTGTTCAAGAAAACAGGTCTAACGTACCCTGAACCCTGAACTATGATTTGACCAACCCTGAGATAGGAAACTCAGGAGTTTTCAGTTCCAGCAGCCGTTCTGAATGAAGTTCAATCAACTCCCAGTATGTTCACTCAGACTATAAAAAGCCATCATCAATGGAGCGCTTTTTCATCAGTGGCTATTTCAACTTGTAGAATGCTGCTCCAACACAGAATGGTCCTGACACACAAAAAAAACAAGGGCTATTCAAAGAATTTGCTCCGGTCGGTGATTATGTAATGTTGTAAATGTAAGGCCAGAGGATATTGTTCAACTATGCGCTGGATTGTCTTGAAAAACGGTAACGTTCTACCAAGTCATCGTTGAATGAAAGCACATCTATATGGGATCTCACCATCCTCTCCCGACTTAAAGCTGCTCCAAATCACCATGTCTGGAGCCTTACTGCAAGTCAGTTACTGCAAGTTAGGTCACTGACCTAAAGTTTAAGTTAGAGTCTCCCTCTTCTCAGGGTTAACACAGTATTAACAAACCCACCTTCTGGAATATAACCCTGATGTTCTTTTGTAAAAATCAGAAACCAACTCTTAAAAGACACTTCTCAAAAGTGCAAATCTACGTCCATGGCTCGTCCTCACCCACTACGACCGCATTTGCCACAAACTAACAGTAAAAGTGTGCATTATATTAGTTTCAACTAAAATACAATTAAACATTTTAGCAGCAGATTTGTCATCTTGACAAAAATTTGCAGTGAGAACATTCTGTATTTTGATTCAATATTCCATTTTCCACTATAAGACCTTTGAACAGACTGTTCAGATCAGGATCAGTTAAGGAATCAATTCTCTGAAACTAAACTGAAACAATCCTTTGCTTTCTGCCCTCTTTGCTCTTCAGCTCTACAATAACATTCTAAAATAATTTCTCCACTAAGCAGCCTGCACTACATCAAGAGTAATCCATTTTACACCAAAGCTCAAATTACTTATTCATTTTATTAATGAACATTCAGTTTTGAAATATCACATCCATCACTGAACCAGGAATAAAAAAAGATATAGTTTGGGTGTCAACATTTCTACTCACCAAGACATTTTAGTGTGGAGCAAACTACATTAATAAAACATTTTTCATCAGATATTAAAAGTGGGCAGTGATTCCGTGGTTGTGGGTCAGGTCTACCTGCAGGTTCCCGGACTTGAGGCTGGTCTGGTCTCTGGTCTCCAAACCTGCCAGCAGCTAGCTGAGTGTTCCATTTGTAGTCCTGTGCTGCTGATAAAGCTCCACAGAACAGAAAGAAAATGATTCTGACAAACGCCATCATACCAAAGAGTATATTCTGGGTTTTCTCCGTTTGAAAGAAACTCACCTGGTGGCAGGGTGATTTGTAGACTTGAAATTAGGCTCCACCCACCACCTGATTGACGTGATTACTCCCCAGCTGAGTCTCGTTCACCTGCACCCCCCCCAAACACTCTGGATGAATATATCACATCATAAGAAACGACTTGCTGCTAGTTCTGACTGGAACGGTACATTACATAAAATAGGAAAGCATCCGAATGGCCTATGTGACCAATGTGAGCAGACTGAATCTGTCCAACATGTGCTGTTGGACTGTAGAGGGTACGAGGAGGAAAGAAGAATATTGGCAGCAGCTGCAGAGAAATCCATGGGGGTATTTAGTATGGAGAACCTGCTAGGAACAGAGGCTGACAGTATGCCCAAGCATTTGATGACATATCTGAAAGATACAGGTCTAATGGAGAGGATATAATTCTAACATTATCTAGTTTTTTTTTTATTTAGTCTCCTGTTTTTTTTTTTTTTTTTTTTTTTTTTTTTGGTATATCTTGCCTTGTTTGTTTGTTTAATTTGTTTTGTCTGCCAATCTACTGTTCCACACTCCAGTCCAGTTGATGGCGGTAATGCACACTTAAGTTGGTTGCCAACCGCCAATAAACTCCAAAGAAGAAGAAGAAGAAGTAGTTCTGACTGTCTTTTGCACTACCACTACCACAGAAACTATATAATATTGCTGCTTTTACATATCCATAGTAGACTTATATGATATTTTATTCTTTATTTATAGTATTAGTAAATGTCTTGATCTGTTGCACTTTATTTTTTACTCTTGTCTTATCTGTTGTGCCTGTGCACTTTATCTCTTTCACTGTGGGACAGTGAGAAGCGTCTTCTCGATTCCTTTGTATGTGGTACATGTAAAGAAATTGACAATAAAGTTGAGTTGAGTTTTCATTCAAAACTCAAAAGTTTACATTTGAAGATTCCAAAGATGTGAAATTCTGTAAGGCTGAATTTTTGTTAAATTATTATTCTAAAAAGATTCAGTCGACATGTATATATTTCTATGTGATCGAGTTGAGATGGAGTGACACTTTATTGTATGCAGCAGACGTGGAGGAGGAGTTGCAGCCATTTTTGATTCAAGCCTATCCATCAATCCGAAACCCAAACTAAATTATAACTCATTTGAGAGTCTGATTCTCAGCCTTTCACACCCAAACTGGAAAACAATGCAGCCAATTCTGTTTGTTATTGTGTATCATGCTCCTGGTCTTTATTCTGAATTCCTATCTGAATTCTCTGAGTTGCTATCAAGTTTAGTCCTTAAATCAGATAAAGTTATTATTGTGGGGGATTTTAATGTCCATGTGGACGTTGTAAATGACAGCCTCAGTGTAGCATTTACCTCATTAATAGATTCTATTGGCTTCAGTCAGAGTGTACATAAACCAACTCACTGTCATAGCCACACTCTCGACCTCGTCTTATCTTATGGCGTCAAAATTCTTCTTTATCGGACCATTACTTGATAACCTTTGACTTATTGCTGATGGACTTCGCTCCTCTAGGAAAAAGCTACGACTCTCGGTGTCTATCGGATAGAGCAGTAGCTAAGTTTAAGGAAGTAATTCCGCCAGTCTTGAGTTCACTTCCATGTCTTAATGAAACGGAGGACTTCTATGTTAATCTTAGTTCCTCCCAGATCGATACTCTTGTAGATGAATCTGGAAGCCTACTGCGAACGCCTCTCGCTAAAACAGAAAACTAAGGAAGTTAGCTCCCTGGTATAACTCCCAAACACATAAATTAAAACAAAAATTGCGTAATCTTGAAATCTTCTGGTTCTCCACCAAACTGGAGCTGCTCCGGAGCAGGTTAGCTCTGCAGCGTTTTGGCGATCTACCCCGGTAAGAAGTGAACCAGCGTCGTAGGACGTAAAACCCAGAGTTAACCCTGAAGTTACCTCACTAAAACCAAATCCTGCTTCCTAGTACAGGCCTCTGGACTCAGACCTCACAAACCTACATAATAATAATAGTAATAATAATAATACATTTTATTTGTAAAGCACTTTTACTTAACAAGGTCACAAAGTACTTTACAGAAAAAAGCAGCAGATAAAAACAAAAACAAATTAAAAAAACTACACTGATTATAAAAATAACAAGCATAATTATGAGCATCATTAGTATTAACGATATAGAAACGCGGATGGTCTCATGTACTTATGTTCATACAGAGGAACTAGGATGACACTGAGACTATTTTACCCAGTTAAAGGTTCCTCACAGTAGGCTTCAGTAAGAGTAGGATACACGGAAATGAGCCCATTACAAGTAAAATACCTCATTGAAAACCTTCACCTGGGGCCCGTTCTAGAAAGTAGGTTTTCCTGAAACTCTGAGTTGGTTAACCCTGAGAAGAGGGACACTCTGAGTTTTCCGTCCCAGAAAGAGAGGTTACTCAACCTTTAGGTCAGTTACCATAGTAACTGACTCTGTGTACCTAACCTGCTCGGTGGCAGGTTTGCTTCAACATACCTTGAGTGTCTCCCTACATGTGTCCGCCTTTTTCCTGAATCTTTACCAACTCTGAAAAAAAATGTGCCATCCTTTCCTCGTCACCCTAATCGATACAGAAATAAAAGTGATTCTAACAACTTTACGTCAGGAGAGGATTTTGATTACTTTGAAGGAAATTACCATTTTCCCTACCTATCACATATCTTAACAATATTCTCTGACATTTTCGACATTTCATATCGCAGACATAATCCAGATTCTTTGCAGAGCTCTTAAAGGGATGGTTCGGAATTTTGGACATAAGACCTATTTTCCAAGTCAGTGTGTTCGAGACATCTGACGTTTTCAAGACATTTCATTCAGTTCTTCTAGTTGCCGAGTTCGCTCGTGCTATGGCTAGCGCAAGTCAATGGTTCTAGTTAGACAGGCATTAAAAACATTCTTGCCCACTCCACAGTGCACCCGAGGCAAATCCATTAAAACACTAGACTGTTGGTGTACATATCTGTGTTGATAGAATAATATTTGAAACAAAACTAACCTCACATCGCAAAATCATCCAATTTTTGAGGGACTAGTTTCTCAGCAGCATCGGAATTTTCGGACTCAAAACTCTAAGACGCGCCGCCCGATATACTGCCCCTAAATAGGCAATCGAACCGGGCCGAACTGTCGGCACTTATACCCCCAAGGCTGTCTGAAAAGCCCTTGGACCTCATGCAAGGTGGCACCACCAGTCTCCGTTTGTTTGGTCCCGGTTCTCAGCTCCAGCGGGGGCTATCTCGGTCTCCACAGACGCTCGTTCACGTTCTGCCCTTTGAGCATCCCTCTTGGGCAAATAGGTCCAAAATTCCGAACTATCCCTTTTTCTGAAAAAGGACATTTCTTTATTGAAATAGACACTTATATTTACTGTTAAATATGTGAAATATAATTAAAATCATATGCCTTAGTCTACGTATTTGTGCAATATTTTTATGCTTAATTTTCAGCTGAAGCCAGTTTCTTTTTGTGCCTGGGGGGATTACACCCAATAAAAATTATTGCGTTCATTGCACTACTTTGAGATCTACGGGAGTCGAACCCGTCGCTTGCACTGTCGGCAGCGTTGCTAACCTTTACACCACAGTGTCGCTCTGCATAGTTGAAAATAAAGACTTATCAGCTTTAGAGCAATCAACTTTTTCATTCAATTATACATTAAGTCGGGCCGTAAATGTCCGCCACGACAACTGTCTCTACTTTGCTGCAGTTACGGTGCTCCGCTTTCTCAGGATGAGCTTGTTTTCTACATAAACACATAAACAGTAATATCTAATAACTCTCTCCCGGTTGCCATGGTGAATCGTAGTATCGGAGCTCCATTGATGATGGCTTTGCAGAGTCGGCAGGCACGCGCGTAACTCACGATTGTCACTCAGAGTTGATTGAACTAACTCAGAACTGCTGTTCTGGAACCGAAAACTCAGAGTTGCCCATCTTAGAGTTGGTTGACTCAGAGTTCAGGGTGAGGTTCAGAGTTTGTTGAACCTGCTTTCTGGAACGGGCCCCTGGTGTTCAGTGGACAGGAAGTGGACGAACAAATGTAATCTGTAAAGTAACTAAAGCTGTTGTACAAATGATGGAACTGCAGGTAGATAGAACTGCAGGCGAGCCGAACAAGCCGTGAAAGAAATGAAATGTAAATACCTGTTAAAAAGACGGACGTGCTTTCGTCCAATCAGTAATGATTTGTCATAGCAAGCACCTCCCCTTTCTGGTAGAAGTTAATGTGGTTGTGTTTTTGTGAATGTCGTGTTTTTCTTTTTGGCGTTGTCGTTTACCCTTCAGGGCCACCGTACCGAACAGTGTTGACTGTCTCTCATCTGAGCATCAAATAATCTTAACTAGTGGTTTACTAGTTTTGACCAGAGCTTTCAACCAAGTCTCACAGTCTTCCTCAGTTTTGCTGAGATTGCTTCCAAGATGGTCTGTCTTCGAATATCAACCTCCCTCTTGATGTTTCTCCAGTCTTTACATATATGGCCACATAACCCATTTTTGTGTGAAGCTATATATGTGTGTGTGTGTGTGTGTGTGTGTGTCCCAGGCTAATTAAGGTCCTGATGGAGTTCATCCTGTTTATGAATGTTTATGAATCATTAGAGTCAGGAAAACGTGCTCTCCCTCCTGTGTCCTCCATATAAATAATTAGTCCAGCCAAGGTCACACGAACACTCATGCTAACGCTGAAAGTAACACACACACACACACACACACCGTACACACTCTGGTTTCTTGGTGATGAAGGTCCTGAAGTCCTGATATGACGAGAAAGAGAACGTGAAGGTTGAGGAGAGGAAAGTAAAGAGAGGAAGCCCAGCAGGAATATAAAGGCCGCGTGGTGGACAAACAACAGAAGGCAGTAGTAGTGATAGATGTAGCAAAAGGGAACATGAGAAGCTCTGAAAGAGGAGCTAGGAAAGCTGTGGAGAATAAAGGCATCATGGGTGGTCATCGGAACGCTTTGTCCAGAAAAGCTCAGTCCAGGAACAGCTGAGGGCACTGAGACACCAGTAGATCCATCCCGTGCCGAGGAACAATCCCCCCTCCCATCCCCAGCCCCCCCCCCGCTTGCTTGCACTCACAGTGTGGGAAGGATTCCTGACAGAGTGTCATTTTTATTCTAAGAGGACAGAGCGACGCTCACACTACAAGTCTGAAGCATGCCCAAGTCCGACCCAGAATCCATCTGTGTATCCGGTCATCAACACGCCATGTCATTTAATGGCCAGGAACATTCATTTCTACACAAATTAGCTATTCTTGCGATTTCTAGATAAGGCTGATTGTGATCTAAGTCACAATGGTGGATCATGTTGAAGAAGTGCGTTTAGGAAACACTGAGTCGTTGTCTCAGAGGAGTTTACTTTACTTTTAGAAGCAGACTTCATGTTCTTGAGGAGTCATGGAAACAGAAAACATGGTTTCTGAGTTTGCTCCCATCACCTGTCACTCTGACTCTGATTAATAATTAATCATTATTCTGATTATCCAGTGTAATACAGCACATGCTAGTTTTGGAATTAGTTTTTTGTTATTTTTACATGTTACGTATGTGTGTGTGTGTTAGCTCTGGTTGTCTCTTTCCATGTATTGCCTGCATTAACAACAGCAGTCTCCTGGGACTGTTAGCTGCTCACCTTCACTGATATTAATGAGCTCTCTCACTGCTTGTTTCCTTTATTTATTAACTGCAATCAGCCAGTGTGTGTGTGTGTGTGTGTGTAAATGGTTCAGTCGTTTAATGTGGTGTTATTTTTACGCAGACGTGGCTTTTTTCTTTTGTTTCTGGAAAACAAAGCAGTTTGTTAACGATGATGATGGCAGCATGTTTTTGGAACGACCTTTATAAAGAAGCATGAGAAGAGTTTTTAGATGACAAAACTCTGTGATGGGACTGCTCACAAGCAGATGAACATGATCAAATAATACAAGTAATACTACTACTAATAATGCTAATATGTTTGTGTTGTTCATGAAAGATTTAAGAAATATGTACCTAAAAAGCATTCAAAATATAGCAGCTATAATTTGTACAGCAGACCACAAATTAATATTTAACAAATTTGCTTCAAAGCTGATATAATCGACAGTTAAGAAATGTCAGTTGATACTGTGGATGAGGTAAAATAATATAATCAATCAAGGTTTATCTAAAATAATGTCTAAAACAAGAATTTTAAATTGAACACTGTCCACACTTAAGGTGTCACACACACACACACACACACACACACACACACACAGCTTCTTTTCATTTGTATGTGAACATTTTGGAACGTAGTGGTGGAGGCTGCTCAGACATTCTCAGGCTGCTCAGACGGACGTTGCACTTCCTGTTTGACTTCTGACCTCCACCATCCATCCCATTCTAACATTCCCCCTGTCAGGCTTGGACTGGAAAGAGGACTCGGTTGCAGGGCAGAGGCAGGTTGAACAGGTTTTTATTCTGAATTTAAAAGTGTGAAAAAAAACAACAACAACTTGGCTACAAACTTAAACTACGCTCATTAAAGAAGGTACAAATACAAGATCGCTCCACAGAGAGGAAAAACAACATGGCTATGAAATTAAATGCACATGAACAAAAGAACGCACAAATACATGAAAGAGCTTTGCAAGGCTATGGACCATGGCTGGAGGATCTTGACGTGACAAAGAAACGAAACGCACTGGCACAAGACAAGGGGAGACGCAGACTAAAATACACAGAGGGATAATGGTCAACAGGTGGAGACAATCAGGAATCAGGGATGACATTAGACTGGGGACACATGAGGAAGGACAAGTGACCTGAAACGAGAGGGGAGTTACTCTTTCAAAATAAAACAGGAAATTTCACAAGACAAAAAAAAAAAACAAGACTAGACAAACCTCACCGCGGCATGACACCCCCTCTGTTGTTTGAATCTTACATTGAATCAGAACCACCTGGCAATATGTCTCTGGTTACATGAATAATGCACGATTTAAAACAGCATCATTTCCATCACACTTTATGGTAAATCTTGATGTGTGCACATGAAGTTATCTTGAGAACATGGTGACTCTTATTTTGAAATAAAGCAACCTTAACCCCATGATCACCACTCTTTTGTAAGTTTTGCTCATCATATCTCAAAACTAGCAATTAATCTGTTTATTCATTTCTTGAATAATGGATGAATTGTCTCTTTACAAAATATTTAATGTGAACTTTACACTTTAATTTATTGACAGGAATTGAATATAATATTCAACTATGTTTTCATTAGTGTATAATTATAATGGTATAATTTGTTTGGTAGCAGGTCCTCTTCACCCAGTCCACCATGTCACATCGCCATGTTCCAACAGTAGCCCAGAACAGACAAACCAAACACTGCCAGTTTATGTTACCTGAATGCCACTGTAGTTCTCAGACACTCACACTCTGCAATATGTGACGTGCCCAAGCACGTTTGACCACCAAAGTCCAGTTTGTTTGACTAGTGTGAGTGCTCAAACACGGTACACATCATGGCCCTGGCATGGTTGGAAGAGCTGTACATTGGCACAGTACAGTTGCTCACACACAAGCCCAGGCACAAGCACGGGTACATGTCTGATCAATAGGGCGTTCCACTAATTATCGCTCAGTGATCAACACAAATCCCAAGCTATCCAACATGAGACCCTCAGCGGAGCAGACAGTGGATGTGTAAAGAAGATAATCCAGTGCAAGTCCTGTATTAGAAATGTTAGTTTGAATGGAAGAGACTGCCTTTATTGTCATTGCACACCTTGTACAATGAAAGCAAAGAAGGCATTCTGTCTTGGCTCCTCCCACTCCTCCTCCAACTTCAAACATTCCATTTTCCTGCAGCCTGAGCTCTCCGCTTTCTCTCTCTCTCTCTCTCTCTCTCTCTCTCTCTCTCTCTCTCAGTCTCTCTCTTTTTCTGTCTGAATCAAGCGAAACAAGGATGAACATCAATCATATAATGAAACACACTGTAATTGGTGGCGTAGCTCATTATGCCACATTAGTCAGATATAAATAGTGAGCTATTAGCACTAATTTATTAAAAATCTGCCTCTTATTAAAGAGCTTCAACCCTCATTATCTCCTCAGTCCCAGAACTGCTGAGAAACTGAACTGAGACACCTGCTTGTTAGAACTCCTCACTTCACTTGCTCATTAAAGGAAAAGTTTGGAATTTTGGACATAGGCCCTCATTTCCAACTTACCCGAGGTGATATAGGTCGGTGGAGACCGTTTTCAGCACAATTGGTCCAGTCCTTATAGTTGCACAAGTCACTGTTGCTAAACTGTGACCAATTGTGCTGAAAACGGTCTCCACCGACCTATATCACCTCGGGTAAGTTGGAAATGAGGGCCTATGTCCAAAATTCCGAACTTTTCCTTTAAGGGTGAATCAGGTAAAAATGTTTAAATATGCAAACAAGGCTTTATCTGATGAAATATGTGATAGTTTTCATACATACTAGAAAATAAATCTCAACACTTGATAAAGCCAGTTTCAAAATTATTGATTTATATTAGAATCACTCTATAAATCAGAAAATACTGTCAACGGCCATTAAAAAAAAGAAAAAGAAAGAAAATAAATTATCTCCATGTATTTAAAAATGGAATGTTAAATCAGACCATGGATGATATGAACATATCTCTCTGTATAAACCTCCGGAGTATAGATAGGAATGAAAGTGGAAGAGGGGTGCACGTAAGTTCAGCTGAAATGGGAACATTTTGGAGTCTGAGGAAAAACTCATTTTGAAAAAAACGCATTTAAAGACAGAGATACAGGGATTTTGAAAAATCCCATATTTTGAATATGCAAATGATTATCTAATGCTCACATTTGGGGGGTTTAGGAGAAATCTACAGATGCAAACAGACGAAGAAGTAAAATAAACACCTTAAATGTGTATTTTGGATGTTTTCTTCCCACTCGTCAAGACGTGTTGATATTAGTCTCCAAAAAGATTAGAGCATGATAAACAATGTTTTTGCCTGAGTGGGAAGTTAATAAAAAAAAGTGTAAGAAAAGAAAAAATGTAGACAAGTAATGGAAAAAGATGTTCATGATGTAATAATGAAACAAAATGATCAGACCTGTTTGGAGCGATGACAAGACACACAAGACTCATTTCGCCCACCACAACTGGCGCTCTTCCTCTGTTTGTTGAAACACTTGTTTGAGCAAACCGTTGTGAAAAAGAAGATAGGGATAAGCAAATGTTCTTCTGTCATTTGGTGAAAACATGAAAATGTATTCTGCACGCTTCCCCTTCTTCCTACAACACAAGAAGTGAAAAGAAGCTTTCACTCCACATGAACACATTTTGAGAGGTGGGTAGGGGCCTCAGCAGATTTCATGCCAGCCAGTTTCAGTTGTTGTTGATGATGAGGATTCATGTTGTCTGACAGCAGACAGATGTTCATCTCTGACATTCCCAATCAGGTTTTTCATTTCTCCAGGGCTCGATGTTTTCTCCTCCCCGTGGTCCTCTTGGAGCAGGACGCCTCATCCGTCACCAGCTCACACCTGCGTCAGAACAATATCATCCCTGCCAGGTGTGATGGACAGCCGAGGCGAGGCGGTGACAGCGGCGTGGCGTCTGGACACAGATTGAAGGTGGAGCAGCGGAGACGAACGTTGACATTTCTATCAGAGGTGGGTTCATGACGCCTGGAGATGCTGCGTCCTCCACCTGCAATAAAAACACCTCGGCCCGCCGACGGCTCCTTGAGGCCTCGGTTGTGATTGTTGAAAACTCACAGGAAACACTTCAGCTCCGTCCACACTGAACGTAACTGGATCAAAGTGTTTCTATCCCACTTTCAAATGTATTGTCTCTGTCTCAGAGTGACAGGTGATGGGAGCAAACTCAGAAACCATGTTTTCTGTTTCCTTGGCTCCTCAAGAACATGTCAGCTTCTAAAAGTAAAGTAAACTCCTCTGAGACAACGACTCCCAAACGCAATTCTTCAACATGATCAACCATTGTGACTTAGATCACAATAAGCCTCATCTGGAAATCATGAGAAGAGCTAATTTGTGTGGAAATGAATGTTCCTGGCCATTTTTAACTGCCATTTTGCATATAATTTAATGATACTACGACAAACCACATAGAAAGACAACCATTTGGCCCAAACAAGGTGGCTCGTGGAGAGATAAGCGTAGATGCTGCAGCAGATATATCAGATCTGAACTGAAAGAAGAGCAAAGAACGGCACCTGATGGCTTTTAAGCAGCAGAAAAGATGTTTTCACTCCCCCCCAGCAAAAGTTCAATTTTCAGTTGTTCATTCAATACCTGACAAGTATTCCAAACAGTTTCCAATGACTGCTTCTCAACCACCTAGTGGGTCTGATTAGGATAACATACCAGATCAGACAGAATAGAAAGAGGGTTAATTTGCAAAAACAGATATCTCTGTTGGTATTTTCCTAATTTTCTTTTTATTCTGTGCTTCAGGGAATATAAAAATGTTGGTGTTATTATTTTTTGAATGGCTTTTATCCTTTTTTTGCTAATTGAAGCTGACATCTGGCTAGCATGTTGGTGTTTGATGGTGACAAGGTGAAGGAAACACTGAATCAGGTCATTATTGAGATAATTATTCAGATGAGCTACCTGTCCTTCATACGGGTGACCACCCTGATGAAGGACAGGTAGCCACGGTGTGGTGGAGAGTTGTGAGTGTTTTCATTTTGATGGACTTATGTTCAAGATCACTGATCTTCACCCTGCTGACTGTGCAGAAGTCAGACGGACAGTGATGGGATGTTTCACCTTTGCTTTATTAATGAGGAGTTCATTTCATCTGACAGACTAACCTACAGACTTTAAGCTGAATCACTTTTTGACAAATATCAGTTGAGAAAACTCAAACTTCTTCTGATGGCTAAAAGTTAACCTGTAACGATCAGAAACCCTGAGATGCTCCATTACAGTTTTTTTTATAAATGTTCCTGAGATATTTTGTTTACCTGAATAGAATGTGTGTCTCAAAACATTTTCTGGAATATTTTGGAAAAAGTGGTTTGAATTGAGTATCTGGAACTGCCGGAAATCTTTATTCTTTCTAATAGCCATCAGGGGGCGACTCCTCTGGCTGCAACAAGAATATTATGGTAAATGGACCTGTATTAATATAGCGCCTATTCTACTCGCTATTGAAGGTGCTTCACACTACATAGTCACTTTCACCCGTTCACACACACATTCAGTCTCTGATGGCCAAGGAGCCGCCTGCGCATCAGGATCTAACTCATTTACACACATTCACACACCGATGGCGCAGCATCGGGGCAAATGGGGTTCAGTATCTTGCGCAAGGACACTTTGGATTCAAAGCGCCAATCTTCTGATTGGAGGACGACTCACTCTACCTCTGAGCCACAGCCACTCAGAGGTATAGAAGTCTAAGATAAAATCAACCGAGTTCTCACTTGATATATTACCCCAATGAGCATTGTCAAAATGAGTTTATGGTCTCAATCACCATGTCAAGTCTTCTTCAATACATCATAATGTTCATTTAGTAAATCATGGTCCCATTTAAAGTAAAATGGACGATGCAGGGTATGCTTTAGGGCGTGGCTACCAAGATTGACAGCAACAATGGCGTTTTCCAGTCTGGGAATTGTCCATACTTTCCTCTTTCACGGTGTGATTTCACTTCATAAGGGTTCATTGTAACAGTTTGGCTGCCTAAAATCGTCTCGTTCAGCGTTGGATTGTACTTAGCTGCATCCCTGCTGGTTTATATTCAGACCAGCTTGGAAATGGATGAATGTCTCCCGTGACTCGATACCCATCAGTGAGCAAATTCTTCAATCTCACTACGACTTATTAATCAGTTGGACCCTGCAGGGATTTTTTTTTCTTTAGAGCCCAGCTCAGCCACCCTGACCAGCTGCTCTCTGTCTATCTCTTCATATAAAAGTGGCATCAAACTAACGGCAGAAAACGAATAAGTCTGGATTGTGAACTGATAAACCGATCTCTCACTGCACCTGCTTGACATGCCATGGATATCTAAAAATTGACTCCCACATGTAGGGCTGATACAGTCTGGTCAATACTTGTAATATGAAGCTACATGTGTTAACACACTCTCACTCTGAGGTTTTACAGTCTGCTGTTAAACATCTTAGCTGGTTATTGCACTGGTGCATTTTAGTGCCTGCTGGGACATACGGCTGCTGCAGGACGGACTCATAAATTGCTGAATAACAGTCGTATTAATGCCACCCTCCATAAAAGTGATGTGTTCGCTGCTGCTGACCGGAGGACGAGGATCATAAATATAGGCACCCACTGTCCAGGCAGATCGAGAAGGAAAACGTTAGCAGAGAACGCAAAGTCCCAAATTATCAGATTCACCACCATGCCACTATTTTATCATTTATTTCTTGCGTAATTTGGTGCTTGGCTAGCATTCAAGTTACTGTAAGAAGAAATTCTAGTCTATTTTATGGTGTTATTTACCTTTCGTCTTGAATCTTTTTGGCCCATGGAAGAATTTTTACAATATTCTTTACAATATTCCAGTAGTTGTAATGCTGAGTAGAGGTGCACAGTATCATGTATCATTTTTCTGATGACAGAACTAGGCTTTTGAGTCCTCAGCAGACTTATCAGATTGTTTCTGTGGCTTTTTCATTTTTCATAGATGGTGATTCAGTAGAGTCAGTTCACTTTGATGATTTGATTTTAAAGATTACTTTGTGCAGGTCTGGTTTAGGAAAATATGATTTTCTGGGTTAAAGTAAGGTTACATGGTGTCATGGTAAAATAAAATAATACACGTATGGTTGATGTTTGGGAATGATTGTGATCATGCTTTTTTAACAGATGTTAAAAAAAGTTCTCTAAAACCTTGGAACGTGCCGCCTACAACCAACTGTCATCCTATCTCTCGCAGAACAACCTCCTAGACCGTAATCAATCAGGATTCAGGACTGCTCACTCCACTGAGACAGCCCTCCTCACAGTGACTGAGTCCCTGCGAGACGCCAGAGCCTCATCCAACTCCTCCGTTCTCATTCTCCTCGACCTATCTGCTGCATTCGACACAGTCAACCACCAAATCCTCCTCTCCACTCTGGCTGAACTTGGCATAACTGACTCTGCTCTAACCTGGTTTAGATCATACCTGACAAATCGCACCTTCCAGGTCACATGGAATGGCTTTATGTCCAAACCCTGCTCTCTGGACACGGGCGTCCCTCAAGGCTCAGTATTAGGACCACTTCTGTTCTCACTCTACACCAGATCACTAGGTTCTGTAATCAATCACATTGCATGGATTCTCCTACCATTGCTACGCAGATGATACCCAGCTGTTCCTCTCTTTTCCCCCAACCTCTGACACTCACATTGCAACTCGCATCTCGGACTGTCTGGCAGACATATCTGTCTGGACAACTGCACATCACCTCAAGCTCAACCTGAACAAAACCCAACTCCTCTTCATCCCAGGGAAAGACTGCCCTCGCATGGACCTGTCGGTCACTGTCGAGGGCATCACAGTATTACCTTCCTCAACTGCAAGGAACCTGGGTGTAATCCTCGATGACCAACTATCCTGCACCCCCAACATCACTGCTGTGGCCCGATCCTGCAGATTTTCCCTCTTCACAAAGGATGCAACGCAACTCCTGGTCCAAGCACTCGTCATCTCCCGCCTTGACTACTGCAACTCTCTCCTGGCCGGACTCCCAGCCTCTGCGATTAAACCATTACAGCGTATCCAGAACGCTGCAGCACGCCTTGTCTTCAATCTACCCAAATTCTCCCACGTGACCCCCCTCCTCCTTGACCTCCACTGGCTCCCTGTTGCAGCACACATCCAATTCAAGACGATGACACTGGCCTTCAAGGCCATCAATGGAACGGCACCCACCCATTCAAACACTGGTCAAACCACACGTCCTGAAGCGAGCACTTCGCTCCTCTACTTCAGCTGGCCGGCTGGTGTTTTGCTGAACAGCTACTACTCAGACGAGGATCTGTTACGTTGTACAGGGAAAGCAGAGACATCAAAGTAAAGGCAACAGTGATCAGAAAAGGCTACATCCACAACAAGAGGCGTTGTAATGTTAAGTCCTTTTGAGATGACAAGATCAAGAGTATGTCCTTTATTGTGGGTGGGTCCACGGACATGTTGAGAGAGGTCAAATGCCTCCAGCAGACTGATAAAGCTTAAGGCATCTGGATCAGTTTTTATGTCAATGTGAATATTAAAGTCACCAGATATAATAAGACAGTCATAGTCAGTGGAAACCTGAGATAATAGCTGAGAAAATTCTTCCAGGAATCCAGTTTTGGGTTTTGGTGGACGGTAAACAGTTATTATTAAGACTGTAGATTTACAATGTACTGACAAAGCAAGGTATTCAAATGATATGAATTCACCAAGATGGACTTCCTTACAGTTATAAGTGTCAGAGAAGACAGCAGCAATTCCACCACCTCTCCTATCAGTCCTAGTGGTATGGAAGAAATTGAAGATTGGAGGTGCAGTCTCAATGAGTGTGGCGGCTCCGTTTTTATCCAGCCAGGTTTCGGTTAGTAAAGTTAAATCTAGACTGTGGGTGCTAATGAGTTCATTTATCAAAAATGATTTATTTGTAAGAGACCTGATATTTAATAGAGCCATTTTTATTTTTTGAGGTGCATTGCTGTGTGAGGGGCTGATAACTGGAGGAATATGGATAAGATTACTGAGGTTAGCTGAACTGGTGGGATCAGAAGTGCATTTCTTAGGCCTAAAGTTTGTGATAACAGGGATATAAGTAATTGTCACTGGGCTGCTATAATGTTTGGGGTGTGGAGTTACTGACCGTCAACCAGGGTAAGCCATGCAGGAGCGCAGGGTGAGTTCAACATTCAGGGATAGGAGGCGAGATCCGATGAAGTTTGGGTGGAGCCGGTCATTTTTGAAGAGGTCAGTTCTATTTAGAAAAGAGGTGAAGTTGTCCACATATGGGATGCTACGGCTACGGCAGTATCCCTTGAGCCAGATGTGGAGTTGTCTGAGTCGGCTAAATTTTACATCACCGAAACAGGGGGGAGCAAAGGGGCCAGAAACTACACACTGTTTGTTGGAGTCTAGAATGGTGCTCATGAGGGAGATGTAGTCGGCCTTAAGCTTCTCTGATTGCTGCAGTTTAAGGTCGCACGTACCAACGTGAGCAACCACAGTGGAGACAGACGGACGTTGAGAGAGCAGCTGCGGGATGACGTCATTGATGTCCTGAACGAGCGCACCTGGGTGGCAGGAAGTGCTGCCCTTGCTGATCTTCACATGTCGGACCATGGAGGTTCCAACAACAAGAACGGGGGAGCGGTCGTCAGGAAAATTATCAGCAGCCTGTTACCTCCCAGACCCGCCGACGATCGGGGCAGTGGGGGGGAAGAAAGGAGTGGGTTCCAGGTTCACATCAGTGAGTGATGCGGGGCTGCTATCCAGTTTTGGAGACGGCTCTTCAGGTAGCTGAGGGCGGGGAAGGCCACTAGAGCGCCTGTTGACAGCCTCCTCGAGCAACTTGCGGCGGAAGAAGGAAGACTTCTCCAGCTGTTTGTTCTGCTGAGAGGAGGCCGCGTGTTCGCCAGGGACCACATCCGTCCAGAGCGGCAGGTGTGTAGACCGGTCCTTAGGTCTGGCTCCAGACCTGGACCATGAAGCGGCCGGGGATGGGAGCGCCATTGCCGCAGGTGCCGCTGGGAGAGTTGACGCGTTTGGGTGGGAAGCTTCCACCGCTGCTGCGTCTGGGGGGGATGTTTTCATCGCTGCCGCCGCTGCGCCTGGGGGAGATGTTTCCATCGCCGCTGCCGCGTCTGTGTGGAAAGCTTCCACCGCCGCTGCCGCTACCGCCGCATCAGCTGGGACGGAGTCCGGTTCCATGAGGAGAAGGAGGAGAACCAGCTACTGCAGCAGCATCGGCCATGGGGACATCAGCAGGGACATCAGGTGGTAGCATGGCAAAGCGGTTAGTGAGGTTGAGGGACGGAGGCGAGGCAGTGCGAGGACGCCGATTCTTCCCTGCTTTGCCCCCTACCACTGACCAGGGGGCCCCCAATTGAACAAAGTTAAACCGTGTTCGTGTGCCGTTCACAGACACCAGAATGAACGAGTTCACAGTAACGTACATCAGGCAGTAATACAGTACGTTCAGTTCACGTTAGCCGAAAATATGAACGAGTTCATGAACTATCGTTCAATGAACTCGTTCAGGCACAACACTGCTGTTATGATTTAGCCTAGTTTACAAGCATAATTCATATGGGTTTTAATGTAGTACTATTTATTCATAGTTGTATTAGGTCATTAATGTTGATAAATGCCAATAATCCATTCAGGTATAGGACAAGACACATTGGTACTATTATAAATACTTGAGCAATGTTTAATACAATGTTATCCTTTCAGATTCCCATGGTTTGCTGGTGATTTTGATCACAACCTCTTCATCCAAGCAATCCAAGCCACCCCCCAGCACTAACTGGGACATTGTGTCCTATGTCAAGTAGTCACAGATGAACCTTTACAGTGTCCACTCAGAAACAAAAGAAAACAGTCTGTTGGTAGTGGCTATGTATCCCTGGCAGAAGACCTTCTCCAGTTCCGTACCCTTCAGCACATGCCAATGGACCTCAACCTGGAGCAATTAGATGATGGAGATGGCATGGAATCCACCTTGAAGAGACACGAGGCTAAGTGGCACAAGAGATGTCGGCTAAAACTCAACAAAAAAGCATTTGATGAGCTAAGTCGGGGGAAAGTAACTACAGCACAACAACAAAATACCTTGTCTGTACACACGCGATCTGCCCACGGCCATTCACCGTCCACAGAACCTACTTGCTTCTTTTGCAATGAGCCTGCTGCAGGTTCTTCAGGTTTCCATAATGCATCGACCTACAACATTGACAGAAATGTGAGGAAGTGTGCCCTTGAGCTTGAGGACACTGCTCTGTTGGTCAAGCTTGCAGAGGGTGACATGATTCCCATTGAGGCCAAGTACCATCACCACTGTCTGTCTTCATTGTACAACAGAGCCATGCAGGCTGCATCTAAACGAAATGATGGAGATGATTCTTGTCTACATGGCATAGCCTTTGCACAGTTAGTGGCATATCTGGAAGACATGAACAGTGATGAGAACAGTGCTCCTGTCTTCAAATTGACAGACATCTTAGTTGTACAAGACCAGGCTGGAACATCTTGGTCTTACTGTAGGTGAACGGATTCACACCACCAGACTGAAAGAACGACTGCTTTCTGAGCTTCCACATCTGAGTGCACATTCACGCGGAAGAGACACACTCCTGAGTTTTGAGAAGGACATTGGACCAGCTCTCATGATAGCCTGTCAAACTGACAGTGATGCCATGCACTTAATGCGAGCAGCACAAGTAGTGCGCAAAGAGATCCTTAATTCATCTTTCTCTTTTGACGGGTCATTCAAAGAAAACTGCCAGCAGAAGGCTGTGCCACCATCTCTCTTGGCCTTCATCAACATGGTACTTGATGCATCATCATTATTGGCATCACAATTACTGTTGTTATTTTGGAAATAAACAACCATTTTGCACCGTTCACCTCCCTATGTCTGCATGATTTGACCTCCATATTGATTTAAATGCATTTTCTTGAATTCTGGTGGTTTCAAATGTATCAGATACAGAATGGACACCCAAAAGTTAGTGGGAAATGACACCCTAAGTGTTTTTCTACTGTGTTTGGTTCCAACGTGAGGCACTTTTGAATATTATTGGCGGCCATTTTGGATTTGACCTCTACCGGGCCTCAGAGGTCAAATCTGACTTCCCTCCAAATCTGAAAATGAACCTCATGGTATAACCTAACTATGGTAGAAGTTTCATGTATCTTTCAAAAAGTGCACAATTTTCATGGTTATCCGCTGTACTATAGAGGGACAGCAGTGCTTGAAGAATATGAAGAGACTGGGACTTTGCGTGACAGCAAAAGAAGACAGGTGGTTAACATTCTTGCAGCACAAATGGTGGAGACTAAAGGGTAAGTTCTTAAAACAAAGATATGGATTTGATTGTAAGGATGGGCAAAATTATAGGACAGCCTGCCCCAGCGGTTAGGTGGTTTCAACCATTTGATTGACTTTTTCATGAAAAATCCATATTGCATGACTACTAAAATTAAGACAGTCTGAAAGGGTTGTGCCAATGGATGATATCATCCCTTCGGGGCCTCCCACGAAGCACACCCCCTCCAGGCTAACGTCTCCGTCAAACAAATAAACAATTGTGCAGAGACAGAAATAGTGTCAACACTATCTTTCACAGTCATAAGCCAGCATCAGCATGAAAGTTATCTGTGTCACAACATCCACAATAAAGACAGAAGATTACCTGGTCCAGGGCTCTCAAGTTTTTAGCTTCATTCAGAGTGAGATTTTGGCTGACCGTGCAATGCCGTTGCGTTGTGGCGAATTTCAAGAGATGGGGCGCCACCTCCCGCAAGCTCTCGGAATTATTTTAAACTGACCGTTGTCGATCTAAAATACAGATTCGGCAACTGCATAGCTTATTTCTCAACTAAAATGTTTTCAGAAACACATTTCGGTGAAATATTTGCGTAAAATAAGAGGTTTTTTTAATTATCCCCGTAATTTGTCTGCATGAGAAATACTAGATGTGGCGTGTGAGCGTGTGAACAGGTAGAAATGCGTCTTGAGAGACTTGAGAGCCCCGCTGTTTAACAGAAACTCCGCTGTATCAGCATCGCTCTTCAGATCCATATCTTCATGGAGCTTTAGCCACCGTTCAAATGATGACCCGAGGTTTACTTGGGTTTGAGCTCTCTTTACATCTCACATCTCCGCTTTGTGTCTGTCTTTTCAGTGACAGACTTTCTCTTTCTTTCAGCCTTTGCAGGTGGGGCATAACTGAATAAACTGTTTACCAGTTAATATTTTGGGTTTATGAAGACTGTGAATGTTATAAAAGTGACTGTATGCTGTGTAAATGAAAGGTGTGTGCAATAGTTAGTGTGTGAGACGGAGTTGAAAGAGACCGCTCCACTGCCATTTTGAGATGAAAAAGGTGGTCACAACGACTGTGAAACATTTATTTGTGTAATTTGAGGATTTAAAAAGAGATTTATTGTGTTTATGACCTGTTACACAGGTCAGGTTTTTTTGCTTGTTTTGATTCTCGGTCAGAGCGAGGATTGGTCTGCAGTGTGCGGGCATGCACATGCACAGACGGGATTCAAGATGGCGAGCAAGACCCAGACCTTCAACTCATCTTCTCCACCGCATCAGTGAGGATATCTTCTGCGTATGGTGACTTGCTGCCAGAGTGGTAGGAGTATCAGGAATTGGTTTTGGACTGAATTGAGAACTGATCAAATTATTATTTTCAAATTGAATCGAACTGAAACTTTTCATTGAACTGAACACTTGAACTCACATTTAGACTTGAACTTGAATTGGAAGTGTCATACTTTTATTTGCATATTGAGTTCATAGTGGCGCAGTAAGTTGTGTGATACCAGTGCTACATAGACCCCTCTCACCAGTTTATTGTGGAGGTGGACACCTCGGACACCAGTGTGGGTACACTGGTGTCCGAGGCTACCCAGATAGCCACTGGACACTGTAACGGAACAGGGCCGCAACCACAATACAGAGCAGGATCTGGCCCGGCTCTGTCTCACGGACTCGTTCTTGAGTCCAAACGCACATCGGGCCAAAGCCGTTTCAGATCTGTTTTTAGGGGTGTTGCGGATATGTGCCAGCACCGATCCAGCGCTGCCTGATCATCGCGTTACAGATGCGGAACGGGTGCGTGAAACGATTCCGCTTACCAGACCCATGCCAGATGTGTTACGATTCCGCTAAAAACACCACCGTATTTTCCTTTTGCCTTATTTTAGGCATTTTTGTATGGCATACATTTTGCACAGTCTGTGGAATGTCCACAAAAACATTTTCACTACAAGGCCTAGGCTATAACTAAATAAAAAGCTTGACTTGACTTGATAAAGGCTACAGGTTTCAGTTGGAGCAATGCATAGGCTACAAGCTGAAATAAATCGTTTTAATGATTAAAATGCATATTAAAACAACGTGAACAAAGTCAACAAACACAGAATCAATGACCACAAATTCGTTTTTTAATGATAAAAAAACGCACAGGCTATTCAAACAACGTGAAAAAAGTCAACAAACAAAACTTAGTAATGACCACTTATAAAAATCCCGGTGTATTGCCTAGACCTGGAGCGGCTTCACTCGGTGGGTTGCTGCTGCTGTGGCTGCTGTTGCTGTTGCGGCTGACGTGCCAGCCTCTCCTGGCGCCCTCCGCTCCTATCTGTTGACAGGGCAAACCACCGTATGGCATGCCCCCAGATTTCTGCCTCCGTCGCCTTTGCCGTTAAGCAGCATTTGCGCACTGCACCTGGTGGGAAAACACAGACGTCATTAGAGATTAGGTTGAATGAGAAATTTCGATCCGTGCTACATGACAACAAAACAGGCAGGCATATGCATCGACATATTGCATTTGCTCAAAATTAAGATTTGCCCATCATTCTAATGAGGCTACTTCTATAATGATTTGTGCATTAGTTGATAGAAGGCTGTAATAATTAAAAAAAAAAACCTGGTCCTCTTAAACTGAAGCCAAATATGACAAATGGACTATACTAACCATGGAGAAGATGTAGCCCCAAGGCCTATTTTTTATTTTTTTTTAAACGGCAAGATCGAAGAATAAACAGAAGACATTTTTGTTGTTGGATGCTGTTTTTTTCCAAAGACGTCAAAACTGGAAGAATTTAATCAACGGAAATCTGTGCGGGAAGGATCTATTCTCATCCTCTTTTGTAAAGGTACGGTATAGGCTATGTCGTTTATCCTCGTACTTCCTAGCGAGTAAAAGTAGACTACTTCATCTCCCCACATGAGCCTTATACCAATAGAGATGTATAGTGTGAGTAAACTGGAGTTTCCTGGAGTTTGGTGATATTTTGTGTTGAATTTGGGGAAACCAATCATTGTTTCAGTTGTGTTGAGCTATTGAAAATACCCTGGTTTGGTTATTTATTTCATCAAAAAAATCTGTGTGCGAATCTTTCTCAAAAACCAACACTTCCGGACACTTTTGGCCACTACTGTTTAAAAAAATAAAATAAAATAATAATAATAATAATAATAAATTATTCCCGTTAACACCCTTCCAATTAATGGTCCGGGAAAGGTGGCAGGAAAACAGGTATGAAAGGATGTTCCATGTCACCCTCTTCAAATCAACTCCCCCGACAGCAGAGATGGTATTCACCTATGGGCATGAAGATAGTGGTTTGATCAACATTGCACACGTTTTTAAACAGCTGAGACACTTTTTTGACAGTTTTTCCCCCAACAATTAAGAAATGTGGTCAATTGGATGATGCTTTTATCCATAACATTCAAGTTACATCATTACGAAGAGCTCCTAGTCTAGCAATAAATATTAGATTAATTAGATTTAGTGTAAGATGAAACAAGTGTCTCGAGTACAATGAAAACATATTGGGGGAATATGCTTACTGCCATGTTTCTGCCTATCATTAGCAGGGTCCACTAGCCCGGCCTCAAAACGGTCCAGCTCTGCATTCGTTTCCAGGGGGAATTGGAATTCCTCTGACCACTCAAAGACTGCTGGCTGGAGGCCATTATTAACCTTGGTCATCAGCAGGTTAACTGTGGTGGCGCGTTGGGAAACCTGTTGTTTCAGGTTCTCCAAAAGCAATAGGGAAATGAAGCTGAGCAGCTGAAAGATTGTGAAAGTTGAAAAAAGAGTGTTAATCTGGAGAAAAGAGTCATGTTATTTAAACATTAAGGAAATAATACGCACAAAGATGGTCAATAAAATCAACCCACAGCTGTACGCTATCACTCATATATGTTGTAAACATTGTTAACACTGTGAATGAATAAGTACACTCTTTTTTTTATTTCTTACGTGTGCAAGGAATTGGCCCTGTTTCATGGCCAACTCTGAAAGTTGGCTTGAAGAGGAGGTGGCCTCCAGGTTCTCCACCACCACTGGCTAATTGAGAAAATATATGTAAATGTTAAAAAAAGATATTACAAAACAAGGAAAAATAAGTATATATACAGCATACTGTACACATAATTCCTGTCCCACATTGAACTGAGAACTGTGTGTGAGTTATGAACTAGTTGAGTTGTACTTGTAAATTTGTATGAAAAACTCACCATGTGAATAGGGGAAATCCATGTTGATATCAAACACTAGACTCAAGTGTTGAGGTGGTAGTGGTGTTGACTGCACTGAGCTATTGACTACGAGATGACCATTGAGGGAAAATGATAACAAGAGAGGCAGATTGTCAGACAAGGAGAGAAAGGAACAGGACAGAACATCACCTTTGTACTTTAATTTGTATAGTAATTGTGCCAGAGTATGATTCCTACTGTTGAAAGGGTCCGGCTCCCTCCTCACACTCCAGCTTATGTCTGTGTAGGTTTGTTGTCCTATGTTGTCCTGTCTTCTGTTGTCCAGAGACTCCTGACCCATGTTCACTGAGATGTCAGCTTGTGGATGAAGGTATAATCGTGAATCAACATATTGCAGTGGTACAAATCACTGACTGTACATTGTTGCAGTTGGCAATCAAATCAAAACTTACAGAGGGGGGGTGGAGGGACACTAGAAAGGGTAGCAGAAATAGGGAGAGGTCGGGGCCGAGGCCGAGACACTGGTCTTCTTTTTGGAGTCTGCTCAGTTTCAGAGTCAGTACTGCCTTTTTCAAATCCTACAAATCTAGTGAAGACAGAGGTCAAATTGTAATGACAAGGCAAGGCAAGGCAAGGCAACTTTATTTGTATAGCACATTTCATACACAAGGCAGACTCAAAGTGCTTCACATCATACAACAAAGTGATAAAAAAAATAGAAGAATTAAAAGAAAATAAAGACAAATTTAAAAATGCATTACAGAAAGAAAGGAGAATAAAAACATATTTGCAATAATTAAAAACAGTGCAGACATTAAAAGATTTAGCAGAAAGCTATGGTGAACATAAAAGTTTTCAGTCTAGTTTTAAAAGTGGTCAGAGTTGGGGCAAGTCTTACATCTTCAGGAAGTTTATTCCAGCCATTTGTGGCATAGTGACTAAATGATGCTCTCCCGTGATTGTTGTTTACTCTGGGAATCACTAACAGATTGGTCTCAGAAGATCTTAGTGGTCTAGAAGGCTTATGTAGTGGGAGCATATCAGTGATATACTCTGGTCCTAGACCATGTAGTGATTTATATGTGAGCAGGAGGATTTTGAAATCAATCCTCTGACATACAGGGAGCCAATGTAAGGATTTAAGAATTGGTGTAATGGGCTCACATTTTTTGGTCTTTGTAAGAACTCTAGCAGCAGCGTTCTGAACAAGCTGTAGCTGCCTGACAGTTTTTTTCGGAAGACCTGCAAGGAGACCATTACAGTAGTCTAGCCTACTAGTAATAAAGGCATGTACAAGTTTTTCTAAGTCTTGAGCTGACATGAGCCCTCTAAGTCTTGCTACATTTTTTAGGTGATAGTAGGCTGATTTTGTTACTGATTTAACGTGACTGTCGAAATGTAAATCAGAATCCATAATAACCCCAAGATTTCTGGCTTTGTTTGAGGTTTTCAGGGACAGAGAGTGAAGGTGTTGAATTACTTTAAACCTTTCTTTTTTAGCACCAAAAACAATTATCTCAGTTTTGTCCTCATTTAGTTGTAGGAAGTTTTGGCACATCCAGTCTTTGACTTGCTCAATGCACTGGCACAGAAGATCTATGGGGCGATAGTCGTTTGGTGATAGTGCTACATAGATTTGGGTGTCATCGGCATAGCAATGGTGGTCAATGTTATTATTTTGCATGATTTGTCCTAGTGGGAGCATGTAGATGTTGAATAAAGTCGGCCCCAAGATTGAACCTTGGGGGACTCCACACGTTACATTGGTAGGTTCTGATACAAAGTCGCCAATGGAAACAAAATAGTTCCTATCTTGTAGATATGACTTGAACCAGCTTAAGACTGTGCCTGAGAGCCCCACCCAGTTTTCCAACCTGTCCAAGAGTATTGAGTGGTCGACAGTGTCAAATGCAGCACTGAGGTCTAATAGCATTAATATTGAAATTTTGCCAGAGTCTGTGTTAAGACGGATGTCATTTACAACTTTAATAAGGGCCGTCTCGGTGCTATGAAAAGGTCGAAATCCTGACTGGAAGTTGTTGTGGCAGCCAGTTGAATCCAGGAAGTGATTGAGTCGTTGGAGGACAACTTTCTCAATTATTTTACTTATGAAGGGTAGATTTGAAATTGGTCTGTAGTTGTTGATAATAGAGGCATCTAGGCTCCGCTTTTTTAGAAGAGGTTTAATGACTGCAGTTTTGAAGGCCTTTGGGAAATTGCCTGATTGAATGGAGTTATTAACTATTTGCAATACGTCTATTGATAGGCAGTCAAAAACATTCTTAAAAAAGTTGGTAGGTAAAGCATCAAGGCAGCAGGTGGATGATTTTAGATTTGTCACCGTTTCCACTAGAGTTTTAGAGTCTATGGCATTAAAGCTTGCCATCATTGCTGTATTACTTTTGCCTGAACAGGGTGGTGATCCAACTTTTTTGTTTGAGATATTTATGTCGCATCTGATGCCTTCAATTTTATTAGTATAAAAGAATGCAAACTCATTGCATTTCTGCGTGGAATGGAGTTTAGCTGGTATTTGTGTTGGGGGGTTGGTCAGTCTGTCAACAGTTGCAAATAGGGTTTTCACCTTATTAGTGTTGTTGTTTATGATATTGGAGAAGTATGTTTCTCTCGCACTTTTTAAGACTAAATTGTAGGCCCGGAGGCTCTCTTTATAGGCAATAGCATCATTCCATGGGCAGGCATGAACAAAGGCTCTCTTTTTTAGCTTTTGCTTGAGGTGTCATTTTGATACTACAGATTTGCACCCCAAACCCATCCCCAGCCATAGCTTTTGCAGTAATACAACAATTATCTATAATGTACACACTGTGTCGCTTTTCTTCTCCTTTTTGCCGTTGAGCCCTCATCCTCTGACTGGAGGACTGCCGTTCCATTTTTATTGTAGTCCTTCAGCTTTTGCCTTGCCTGACTGAAGTCATCTAATATTATAAACAAATAAAGAGACAGATATGGAGATATTTAAGGACAAAGGAAGTAAGGCCTAACTGTTGTCCTAACATGAAAAGACATAGAATTGCCCTGTTTGCTTGTTTATTTATTTACCTTTTTCAAAGAGAGTTATTATCTTGAAGACTTTCCAACCAGGGCCTGGCATTTCATGCCTCTTTATGGCCTTTTTGTTTTTTTCCTCAGAAATAAATGTTGGCCAAAAGCATTCATCATCTTTAACCCATGACTTCGGCACAACTTCTGTGATGTCCTCATCCAGAAAAATTACTCACAATTACTTACTTACAAAATGTCTGTTAAAAATCATTGTGTCAAAAAGTAACAAATTAAAGATGGTTTAAAAAGTATATATTTACATAACTGAACTGATTATGATTAAAAAAAAAAAGTCTAGTCCTTCATATGAAACAGCGGTATAACCACAATTGCCTCATTGAAAGGGAGAGCCATGCATTTTTGTGTGAAAGATGACAGTTTGGAGAATTTTATCTCATGGCCTAGGTCAGCTGGGATCACAATGTTTAGAATGTCTGAATTAAAAGGATAGGTAAAACAAATGTCAACCTTCCCGTACTGTCTGTAGGCAATTAGGATATCACCGTAACAGTCAATTATATTAATTATTCGACACAGGTTTTGGCCCACCAGAAACGTGTTGTTTCGGCATGTTGTGGTCATGGTGAACCTCTCTGATATCAGTTCGTCATACTGGTGACAGATGAAGCTTGGTACTGGTACAGGGCCTCGGGCATGTTCTTTGCACAATGTGATGGGTTGGTCACTCGTAACACCACCATTTAATCCCTCGGACAGGCGTCTGATTATTTGGGCCAGGGGATTGCAGGGTTTGCGTACAAAACTCTTGAGTTTTTGCAAATAATTTTCATATGGAAAGGATGATATAACATCAAGATTTCCAAAACGTATTGCATCCTGGGCAAGATGTGTCAACCCATGCACATTGTACACTAGCTGATCTTTGCTATACAGACGGCCAAAATGTTCCACAAACGCATGAAGGAGGCTGTTGGCATAGTCGTTGTGCTTTGTGGCAAAGTAAGGGGAGACCAGCATTGACATGGCTGTCGACAGCAGCAGGAAGTTTGCATATACATCAGCTCTTAACACCTCACGCAACACCACCGGCCCCGTGTATAAGAGAAACTGACGGAACTCCGTCGCCTTCCATCTATCCACTTCCTTTAGTGCTCTTGGCCTTCGAGCAAATTCCGAAGGAATGTGGTGTCTTAAGCTAAGTAGATTTCTGGATATTCTTTCCACGTCTCTCGCTGGTAGACGGACAGTCAGAGGACCTTTCATCCAAAGACAGATGAGGCGCCTTACCACCCCCAAGCACACCAGGTGCATGTAGTCCAGTGGGACTTGGGACACCAAACCAAAATTTACATTGGTGAAGGCATGAGGACCCTGGTGGTGGTCCTCATCCTCCTGCCTGGCAAATGATTCATCAGACCGTGTCTGGCTATTCAGGAGGGGGTAGGTCATACGGTGGTTGAGGTACACCCCACTCTGGATACACTTGTCACAGCCATAGTAATCATTAAAGGCCTTTGTGACTTTAACAAAGGATTTTAAAGGTGTGTCACATATCAGTGAATGAACTTTTAGGGCCCTAGTTTCGTGGCGCAGCGCAGGGTGGCGGAGCCAGCGCAATGAAAGTTTCGACCTGCGCAGCCTTGCGCACCGTCAGTTTGGCAGTTTGGTGGATCGCCTGCGCCAAGATGGGTGTGGCGGCGCAGCAGGGGGAGGCGTCACACATTCAGCTTGGCGTAGCGGAAGTTTCGTGGCAAAAAGCCTCGCCGAGACTGCGCTGAAAGCTCGCCAGCTCCAAGCTGGTCTACTTTCGGCGCAAGGCGTAAATAAAGTCCATTCATTCAATGCGAATCACAGCTGGCGCAGTGGAAGTTTGGTTGATGGCGCGCAGTGCGCACACGTCACCGAGACCTCACAGGCAGGTTTCCACAGTTCCAGGCACATTTAAATGCAATACATAATCACAACAAACACTATTTAATGCAACTAATTGAATCAACACGTGAATTTATATCTATATAGATTGTCCCGTCACATCTGACGTCAGATCAAAGGCGGATGGCATGCGTAATGGAAACTCAGCCTCTCGGACCAAAACATCTCCCTCTCTCTCTCCTGTTTTTTATAATATCGGCATTGTTATTATTATGATACGCGCGCACAGCGCGTGATGCGCGTGGTGGGAGCGGCGGCGCTGCTTCTGTCATCGGGTTGTCAAGTGACGGATCTTGCACTGGACCTCCCCTAACGCATTAAAGGAGAGGAGAGGAGCTCATTTGATTGGTGAAGATCTGAATCGGCTGTATTAATCCCAGTCCACGCCTCGTCTCCTCCTCGTCTCCAACTCACCTCTTCTTCTCCTCCCTCTTTCCCACTTACGCCGGTGGGCGAGACGGGAGGTGTGCCTGCGCGAGCCTGCGCGGTGCACGAAACTTGCAAAGTCCAGGCGGACACACCCCGTCGGCGCGGCGCAGGTGCGCTGAAAGCTGACTGCGCCTGGTCTACGAAACTAGGGCCTGTTAAGTTGGAAGCCACACATAGCACAATTAAAAAGGAAGTTAGCCAGGAGTGTGTCCATACTTTGGAAAGTACAAAAAATACTAAATCAAAAAGCACTTCATCTGTTATACTGCGCACTATTCTCTCCGCACCTGCAATACGGTGCAGAGGTGTGGGGACACACATATAAAGGCTCCACACAGCCCTTGTTAATTCTCCAAAAAAGAGCCTTGAGAATCTTACACTACGCCAACTTCAGGGCACACACAAATCACTTATTTATCGAATCGAAAATACTCAAACTATATGATTTAATAAACTATCACACAGCACAAATGATGTTCAAAGCATCAAACGGAACTCTCCCCCAGAACCTGCAAAAATTCTTCATACACAGAGAGAGACACAATCTCAGAGGGGACATGATTTTCAGGCAAAGGAAGGTACGAACTATGTTAAAATCCTTTTCCTTGTCGGTCACAGGTGTTAGACAATGGAATGTGTTAGAAGAAGAAGTAAAAAAAACATTTTTCACACTTCAGTGTGAGTGTGAGTGGCTTTAAGAAGAAGTATGTATATTCAACACTTACCGGTACAGATTATTGCATGGGACACACACGTAATCTGTATGCACTGGACTTCAGCTCTCTGTACCACCTACTGCTGTAACATAGTGGGCCCTAGTTTTGTAGACCAGGCGCAGTCAGCTTTCAGCGCACCTGCGCCGCGCCGACGGGGTGTGTCCGCCTGGACTTTGCAAGTTTCGTGCACCGCGCAGGCTCGCGCAGGCACACCTCCCGTCTCGCCCACCGGCGCAAGTGGGAAAGAGGGAGGAGAAGAAGGCGTGAGTGGGAGACGAGGAGGAGACGAGGCGTGGACTGGGATTAATACAGCCGATTCAGATCTTCACCAATCAAATGAGCTCCTCTCCTCTCCTTTAATGCGTTAGGGGAGGTTCAGTGCAAGATCCGTCACTTGACAACCCGGTGACAGAAGAAGCGCCGCCGCTCCCAACACGCGCATCACGCGCATCACGCGCTGTGCTTGCATATCATAATAATAACAATGCTGATATTATAAAAAACAGGAGAGAGAGAGGGAGATGTTTTGGTCCGAGAGGCTGAGTTTCCGTTACGCGTGCCATCCGCCTTTGATCTGACGTCAGATGTGACGGGACAATCTATATAGATATAAATCCACGTGTTGATTCAATTAGTTGCATTAAATAGTGTTTGTTGTGATTATTCATTGCATTTAAATGTGCCTGGAACTGTGGAAACCTGCCTGTGAGGTCTCGGTGACGTGTGCGCACTGCGCACCGTCAGCCAAACTTCCACTGCGCCAGCTGTGATTTGCATTGAATGAATGGACTCTATTTACGCCTTGCGCCGAAAGTAGACCAGGTTGGAGCTTTCAGCGCAGTCTCGGCGAGGCTTTTTGCCACGAAACTTCCGCTACGCCAAGCTGAATCTGTGACGCCTCCCCCTGTTGCGCCGCCACACCCATCTTGGCGCAGGCGATCCACCAAACTGCCATCTGACCATGTGCAAGGCTGCGCGGGTCGAAACTTGCATTGTGCCGGCTCCGCCACCCTGCACCGCCCTGCGCTGCGCCACTAAACTAGGGCCCAGTATGTCAAATGACACAAGTGAAAGAAAATGTTATGTCAAACGAAAAATGCAAAAGACAAGGAAAGACTATGATGTTGATTTTTTATTTTATTGATATTTTGTTTTTATTTTCTATTTTTTAATTAATTATTTATTTTATTATTATTTTTCTTTCTTTTCCCCCCTGTGGGTAATGGGGGCGGGACTAGATAAGCCTCGGCTTCTGCCGCTTTCCCTTTCGGCCATGTGTATTTTTACTGTGTGAGCAAGATGTGTGATGATGATTTAACGGACATGCCCGAAATAAACAAAAAAATAAATAAATAAATAAAATATTGGCTCTCGATCTTCTCACCAGGGGCCCATTCCAGAAAACAGGCTCAACAAACTCTGGACCTAACCCTCAGACTGATCTCATGAATCGGCGTATGTATGACACGCCAACACGTATGCCATTATGGCGTGTTATCACTATGCACAATCGCCTTTTCGCGTGTTTATCAACGCCGAACCCTAACCTTTTTATATACACACGGATGTGATGGGTCGTTTCACTAGAGGGCGCTGACAAACACGCGGATGTGATGGGTCATTTCACTCAGAATGTACACATACACGCGGATAGCTTGAATTGTGTACAGATAACACGCCACAGGCAGTGACGTGTATATTTACAAAAAGTCTTGATGCCACGTTGTAACCCTGAACTCTGAGTCAACCAACTCTGAGTGTTCGGTTCCAGAACAGCAGTTCTGAATTAGTTCAAGCAACTCTGAGTATGTAAACTGAGTTACAAAGCCATCATCAATGGAGCTCCGATAGTATGATTCACCATGGCAACTGGGAGAGCGTTATTAGATATTACTGAGTGTTAATGTAGAAAACAAGCTCATCCTGAGAAAGCGGCACAACGTAACTGCAGCAAAGCAGAGATAGTTGGCGTGGCAGACATTTATGTCCCGACTTAATGCGTATAACTGAATGAAACAGTCGATTGATCTAAAGGGTATAAGTCTGTATTTTCAGACTCGCAGAGCGACTCTGTGGTGTAATGGTTAGCGCTGACTACGTTGCAGATGACAGGGGTTCAACTCCCGTGGTTCAATATCGATTAGGGGGACGAGGAAAGGATGGCAATTTTTTTTTTTTTTTTTTTAATGTTTGTTGAAACAGACCTGCCAGCGAGCAGGTTAGGTTCACAGAGTCAGTTACTATGGAAACTGACCTAAAGGTTGAGTTTCTCTCTTTCTGGAACAGAAAACTCAGAGTATCCCTCTTCACAGGGTTAACAAACTCAGAGTTTCAGGAAAACCTGCTTTCTGGAACGAAATGCTCAAATGACCAAAAAGCAAAACTCCTATCTGCAGGATTTTCTGATTGCTGGATTTCACTCTGGATGAAGAGAACAGGAAAGGTACCTAGATACCTAGTCTGTATTGTTAACACATGATAGTAATATAGTCCAAAAACAATGTATTTTGCATTGGGTATCCTTAACAAAAAGCATTCTGTAAGAAAAAAACAGTTTTTTTTTAGTTTTTTGTTTTCTAAAAAAGTACATTTTTCTGATGGTTTTGTGTTTTGGCCATCAACATGTGATCCAATCCACCCATCCAATCATAACCCACAACCAATAGAATAAATGTTCTCTTTTAATGCCCAGAATTCCTTCACATTGAGCTGCAGAACTTCTCACTCTCCAACTGATTGAGTAAGTATGGAAAAACTGATAAGTCCATCCATCGTCTACCGCTTTATCCTCTATTCAGGGTCGCGGGAGCCGATCACAGCTGACATTGGGCAAAGGCGGGGTACACCCTGGACAGGTCGCCAGTCTATCACAGGAAACTGTGATAAGTGCAGCTTTAAAAGACTGATTCAAAGACAAGATGCCTTTAACAGAAGCTTGGTGGCAGTTTAACAAAGAGGATGTTTTTCAAGGGTAACCTGCATGAAGTTGCTTCTCCGTCTTGTGGTCGATCTCCTACGGAGAGACAAGTTCAAGGGTCCCAGCAGCTGGAGTGGTTTTAAATGGATAACATGGATGTATCCAGTACCAGGATGTCACTTCTGACCTCCAACAGACACCACACATACAGATCTTTTATTTTTTCTAACTCTCCGACCGTCTCTCCGACCGTGTCTCAGAGCTCATCACGTCTGACCTTGACGACAGAAGCCTTCATTGACTGCCCCCGTCTGGAGAAAAGGAAAAGGGCGCCACTTGCCCAGCAGAGCTTGCAGCGCTGGTGGTAATTGGATTCTGGTCTTGCACGCCCCCCATGCTGTTCTCTCTGCTGGTGGTGTCATCATCAGCGCTGTAATAAGGCGAAGGCCACGAGTGCCTTCAGCGAGTCATTATTCTCTCTATACTTGGCTCCTCGGTTACAGGACAAGTTGTATCTGAACACAGCAAGCTGCAGTTTAACGACTGATGTCAGCAGATACTAACAGTGGTAGCGTCTCACTAAGTATAGTTTCAAGGTACTTATACTTAACTTTCATTTCCATCTCATGATACACGGTACTTCTTCCACCACTGGCATTCAAAGGTGGGCAAGAAAGTAAACATTTGTATTATTTCTAAAGAAACATTGCTTAAATGATTTGTGGATATGGGGCAGATTAAGTGTATCTATACATAATAAAAATATATTACATCCTATAATTACATTAGAATACATTTGCAGGTTTCTGTTCAGACATTTCTCCTTATCTTTCATAATTTCTTATCTCAGGGA
Organism: Chelidonichthys spinosus; assembly: GCA_029853015.1. NCBI lineage: Eukaryota > Metazoa > Chordata > Actinopteri > Perciformes > Triglidae > Chelidonichthys > Chelidonichthys spinosus. The sequence continues at coordinate 27,064,640 of CM056825.1, read as the reverse complement.
GAATATATGAGGATACATTTTGGGGTAATTATCAGTTAATTTACAAGACAATTTCTGTAATGTAATAATTCAAAAAGATTAAAAAAATAATCCGTTGTTGGGCATGAGCTAATGGGAAATACAGTGTTCAATGATGGGTATAATGATGCAGTATAATTATTGTTTATTGTGATTTGGCAAGAACATGAAATATGAAAACATCCCACATGCAATCCCTTGTGACTTTAATGAGTGATGAATGCAGCTGATGTGTAACAAAGTGCAGAACCATCTGCATCCGCCTCTGACTACTTGTGTAACCTCCAGCTTCTCGTCTGAGCTGTCGGCTCTGTGATTGATTAACATTTATTAACTCAGAATAAATACAAAATAGCCGCATAAATAAATCCGTCAGCTTCATTCCAATGTCAGTGTCAGAGCTGCATTGTGTTGAATGGTTCCCTCATAAATTTAGTAAACAGAATCAGAACCATCACTTCAAGCGTCGACTGTAGTGATTAAATCTTTATTCATTCACTGTTGACAGACAGCCACAAATGATTAGTTGATTAACCAGCAGTCAAGTTATAGGAAGGAGTTTATCGCCCGACAACAGTGGTGGAATGAAGAAAATGTACTAATAGTACAAAATATGAATCAACTTAGAAACTATGCTGTACTATTAATAACTTACCCAGCAGCATACAAAGTACTACAATTAGCTCCACCTTTACCAATAGCAACATTAATGCATTATAATTCAGTAATATCTTTTTCTGAAATTAGCCATTCTGCATAAAGAGTACTTTTACTTTTGGTACTTGAACTATATTTTGATGCAATATGACTTTTTTTGAATGCAGTACTTATAACAGAATATTTCTATGCTGCTGGATTTAGAGTTTCACTTCACAAGTAGGGTGGTGTAGTGGGTAGCACTCTTGCCTCACAGCAGGAGGGTCCTGGGTTCGATTCCCGGGTCGGCCCCGGATTCCTTCTATGTGGAGTTTGCATGTTCTCCCCGTGTGAGCGTGGGTTCTCCGGCTTCCTCCCACAGTCCAAAAGACATGCAGGATGGGGATAGGTTAATTGGTGACTCTAAAGTGTGAATGTGAATGGTTGTTTGTCTCTACATGTCGGCCCTGTGATAGACTGGCGACCTGTCCAGGGTGTACCCTGCCTTCGCCCAATGACAGCTGGGATCGGCTCCAGCCCCCCACGTCCCTGAATACAGGATAAGCGGTAGACAATGGATGGATGGATGGACTTCACAAGTATGTCGTCTGATTACTAATTATTTCACCACTGCTGTAACAACTTCCTACAATTTCAACAATAAACAAACAATTTCAACAACTCCTTAAAGGTGCCGAATTCCAAATTCATCTATGAAGGCTCCTCACATTAAGCATGGGAACTCGCACAATTCACCGACGACGCCGGCTTAGCGACTAGCGCTAGCGTCACCATTCGCTTTCTCGCGTCAGGGATCATTCAGCAATCTTTGGTGGCAAGTTACAAGCTGGGTACTGCAACTGTCAGTTGCATCGTCAAGGAGGTGTGGCAGGCTATATGGATCGTGGGCAAGGATTAGTTCATGGCTTTTCCAGAGGCAGAACAGTGGGAGATGATCAAGAGGGATTTTTGGGAGCTGTGGAATTATCCCAATTGCGTCGGGCCCATAGATGGGAAACACATCAGAATGAGAGCAACAGCCAATAGTGAATAGAATTCATTAATTTCATTAAGTTTCATCCTGATGGCAGTCTGTGATGCAAAGTACAGATTCAGGTACGTGGACATTGGAGCTTATGGAACAGACAGTGAAGCTGCAGTCTTCTCAAGGACCCATTTTGGATCCCAGCTCATCCAGGGAAAGCTTCATCTTCCACCCCCTGCAACTGAGATCATCACTCCACCTGTTTTTGTGGATGATGAAGCATTTCCACAGAAAGTGAACCCGATGCAACCATATTCAGGTCAGTGTACCTAGAAAGAAATATATAAAGGAAATACTAATTGACAATAATGTTTCAGCATTAACATAAACAAGAACACAATACTATAATAAAACGCAAAAGAAAGCTGGTTTGAGTAAAAATGCTTTTAGTATTATTCGTCCCAGAAAAGTAATAAATAGCCATATATCTTAACAGGGGGGCGCCTCACATCTGATCAGCAGACCTACAACTACTGACATTCAAGGGCCAGGCGAGTTATTGAGAACTCATTCGGCATACTTGCAGCAAGGTGGAGAGTTTTTGGAAGGGCCTTGGAGTGTTCAGTTGAAGTGTCAGAGGACATCACCAAGGCCTGTGTTGTGCTACACAACTGTGTGATGCAGGTCAGTCCCAGCCAGAAGCTGAAATATACATCACGCCGGTACTGATTGACACAGAGAGTGTACCAGGAGAATGGAGGCAGGGAGACACCAATCTGCTTGACACTCAGCATAGGATGCTGTCATCCAACGTGGCACATTACATTAAACACACACAAACACACACACGTACTGTAACAGCATGGCATAGAAATCAGTTCAAGCTCAGTATTTGAATGTTACATTATTATTATCATTATCATTATATTATCCCCCTAAAATAATTGAATTGATTAAATTCCATTGAATAATTTGGTTTGTAAAAAATGACAAATTCCCTCACAAATACCAAATTAGACATCTTCAAAAGGAAGCCGGTTAGAAACTTTGAATCAAATAGAATAATGCCTCTGCTTCACAGATGCCAGGTGTGTGAAGTTCCAGACAATTATTGGAACGAGCACAGTTTGTCTCTAAAAAACAGAACATTACAGACTGTAGCCTAGGCTACATCAGGCACATTATTCAAATAGAATAACTGGCAAATAACAATTAGCTGTAAACAACCGTTCAGCTTGTTAACATTTCATAACAATTACAATACAAATTTAAAATGTTTGCTTATTCAAACAAGTAGTGCAAACAACCAATAGGCTGTAATTTAGCCATAACAAAGCATAAGCTGCTGAATTTCTTTTACCAATCGCTTGGCATCAGCTTCAGGAAGCTGCAGCAGATAGCTGTTAAGGTATGTAGTGAACGTGCTGAATACATTTTTGGCATTCTGTGACTCCTGGCGAATCTCCTCAAGCCTTTGGAGCAGAGCAGCATCGATTGGATCTGGTTCGCCTCGCTTTCTCTTTTTTTTGGCAATGTCCCAGGTGGACTTGAAGTGGAAGGGGAAGGAGGAGTGGGCTTGCCACATCACTGGACATCGTGCCGGAGGAAGATGCTGGTAGAGGGATTGACGGCGTACAGCGTCACATTTGTCTCATCGCCATCATTTTCTAGTGGCTGGAACAACAACAACACCACATGAAAAGGGTTGTCAGTGTGAATCGATAGACGGCAGTTGTGCAATTCATATTTGACCGAACCGAAAGTTTACTTTAATTAAAAGCCAGACTATGTTTGTTTGCAGTCAGAGAGCTCCACTCCTGACAGTGTTTCAATTTTCACAATGAGAACAGGGAGGATGAGGTGGAGGAATATTCCAGGGTGAAACATGAAGAATCCATTTTCCTCGTCCTGCTGCGGCGGCGACAGTGGCGGGGGAGATTAGAAGCTGATATCCTGCCTCCTCATCCGTCGCATGATAACACACAGCAGGATAATGTCTCTGCTATTTCTGCTGCTGCTGCTGCTGAGGCTGACTGTTGTTATCTGACTGCTGGAAGCTGCTGTTTAGAACTCCAGGAGGTGCCTTGGCAGACCAATCAGTCAGTATCAGCGGTGGATTTATGGAGCTCCTGCTGGTCAACATTAGTGTCGGCGGAGCTGCAGTCACAGCATCTGTCAGCTTTGCATCACATTTGTTAACATGGAAATAGAGGAAAGTAAATGTTCTTTTACACGCTTTGGTTCGTGATTTATTTCTTTGCACTATTTTGTTTGTTGATAATTTACAGAAACACCTCCATATGGACTGGGGAGGGACGACAGAGAACTGTATGGAAGATCAGAGTAAAAAACTGATTTGATCGTGGTGAATTTCCATTATTGGGATATATCTAATTTATATATCATTATTAGGGCCTGCACAGTGGTGTAGTGGTTACCACTGTCAGCTCACAACAAGAGGGGCCCGGTTTGAGTATGGTGTTAGCATGTTCTCCCCGTGTCAGCGTGGGTTCTCTCCGGGTTCTCCAGCTTCCTCCCGCAGTCCAAAGAGATGCAGGATGGGCCTGTCTCTCTCTACATGTCAGCCCTGTGATAGACTGGTTACCTGTCTGTCTCTACATGTCTCCCTGTGACAGACTGGTTACCTGTCCGGAACCTCGGGGTCATCTTTGACTAAGCCATGTCCCTTGAGCACCACACCAGCAAGCTGATTAGAAACTGCTTCTTTCAACTGAGGAACATCTCTAAGATAAGATCCATGGTGTCTAGCAGAACTTGAGATGATCATCCATGCTTTTATCTCCTCACGTCTAGATTACTGCAACAGCCTTTTTACATGTCTTAACCAAAAAGCACTTTATGGCCTCCAGGCTGTTCAGAACTCCGCAGCTAGACTTTTAACCCACACGAGAAAAAGTGCACACATCACGCCGATTTTAGCAGAACTCCATTGGCTCCCAATCCATTTTAGAATTCATTTTAAAATCTTAGTTCTTACTTTCAGGGCTTACATGGTCAAGCCCCCTCCTACATTTCAGAGCTGCTAAAATCTTATATCCCCACACGCTCCCTCAGATCCTCTGGTAAATGCCTGCTTATCATCCCCCTCACCCATTTTAAATCCAGAGGGGATAGAGCCTTCCAAGCAATTGCCCCCAGACTTTGGAATGCCCTACCACTGTCCTTACGCACCTTAAACTCCATCGAGTCTTTTAAAAAGGATCTGAAATCTCTGCTGTTTCGACTGGCTTTTACGTAGGGGTGGGTTTTCTGGGTTTTTGTCGTAACTTTGTCTTACATTGCCATGCTACTATGTTTCTATGCCAGTGTTTCCCCTACCATTGTACAGGCCAAGGAGACCTGCCACCAGGCCAAAAAAACAAAATCAATATGCCAAAAATAAGCTACCTATCAATTAATTCATAAATCAATAATCATTTACATTAGGAGCGCCTCCGCGCAGCACAGTAGACTTGCTCCGCAAGATGCGCGGCCGCAACAATCCTCGCCGCGCGCTCCCGCTACGTTCTTCTTCATGTAATTTACACGCTTGATATTGTTCTGATGCTGATTGTAGATTGTTCAAACCACCACGATGTCGCTTTCTACTTTGAAAACACGGAAAGTTGACACTGTATTTTGACAAGCTGTTGCATTCTTTAGACTTGTGGTGTGAGCGGAACCGGACCGGTACCGGAACCGGACCGGTGCATTTATAAGAAAAATGCCGCCGTGTTTCTCCGTCCAAAATCCGCTTTCCTCGCGCTGCCTGCTCGCACAGATCCGCTCGTGCGCACATTCGCTGATGCAGGTCGAGTGTTTAATATAAATATATGCAGAGACGGTACTCCTTCAAAACAACATCAAGCCATGCTTGTGTAGTATTAGGACGTGATGACGTTTGTACAACTGGCTAATGGGCCAAAGCCCGTTTGGGCTGGAGCAGTGTGAATGCAAAGCCGCGGGGGACCCCCTGGGACAATCGTGCCGAGGCACGCTACTGATCGCGCCCTTAGGCAGCCTATGTTAATAAAATAAGGATTGTTTTTTGATAAGCTGTGGAACTCTGAGTTAACCTATTTCTACCTGAATTTCTATGAACTATCAGGCTGTTGAGTAAACCTATAACTTATATTTTACTTGATAAAATAAGACAATATATGCACTCATATGTCGTTATAGTGTTTTACAGTATCTGTAGCTATTAATGTGATGCTCATCATTTTCCAGACATATTTTTACGGCCCCTAATTTTGGATCATTTCCATCAACCGGCACCTTAATAAGTCACTCTCCCCTTGAATCCTTGAAAACTTTGAATACACTCTGGTTGAACAAAAATGTTGAATGCAAATATAATTGAAGACTGCTTGCTGTGCCACCTGACTTAATCCAACTGCACCAATACACCATCCCACGCGTCTCGTCTGTATAAGGTTTTTTCGGCGGGTACCACCGGGCCTGAAAAAAATTCTAGGGGAAACACTGTATGCTCCTCTGTATTTTAATTGTCTATTGTTGTTTTACTCCCTGACTCTGTTGTGAAGCACTTTGTGAACCCCTTCTATGAAAAGTGCTATACAAATAAAATTGCTTGCTTGCTTAAAAGTTGTTAACTTTAACCCGACTCCGGCGGCTTTGCCTAAGCAACTGCCTTCCTATCTTCTTCCGATCATTGTTTTGACTGTAGTTAAATCCTCCACTGGCGGGTTGAGCACATGACATGTCTTCAAAACATCACCATCTGTTCCGAATCCCGGCTCTCCCCATTCATACCAAGGTTAGTTTTACTTCTAAAAACACCCTTCATTGCTGCTGAGAGGCGGAGCGACTCTGACACACATTTCCATTCTATACCATTTACACTAAAGTTGTTCTGGCTTTGATGCTGTGCAGCCTGAGGGGAGGGGGGTGAACAGTTTGTGTGCCGGGTGGGTGGGGTCCTGCACAGGGCCATGCAGAGACCTTTGGAGGGGCAGGTGCTCAAAGTTAAAAGGGGGCACATGGAGCACGAATTTGAAACCATACAGTAACATACCTTGCAATATAACCGGTTGAATGGTAGAAACCCATATTCATAAAGAATGTAACATGGAATCACAACACACCATGTCATTGTCATATATGGCCAGTGCGCGCACACACACACACACACACACAGTGACATTTCATACCTTTTCAAAAATTGTACTGTATAGCCACGAATTAAATCCATTCATAATCTGCCATTTATTATTCCTAGTGCTAAATTATTAAAGTAAAAAATAATTAAATGATATAGAAATCATGTACTTAAATATTTTTGTGCTTTAACTCAGTTTGACTATCGACTTTGCGCAAGACAGCAAGGTTCTAAAAGTTATATAATTTGTATGCATATTATATTTAATTTGTTAAATGAGAGGTTGAGAAAATCAAAATTCTAATTCTTCTATTATTGTTGTATTTATACTGTAATAGTCCAAAATTATGTGAATATGTATATTGAAATAACATAGTCTTTGCCTCATTGCCTCTAGAAACATAGGAAAAAACAGCTTGACAGTAAAATAACACATATTATCTCTCTACTTTGCCCGTGACAAGAGAAACGTACAGAAACTAAAAAAAAAAAAGCCCGACATACTTTTCCCCCACAGCATGCTGTGTGTGGTTAATGGCTATAACTTGTGAGAAGTGTGTGTGCAGAGTTGGACAACACAGAGGATGCTCATTGCTCACTTCACTTCGTCAGTCATCTTGCAAGAATAGACCGTGCACAAACGAATACTGCTGCAAAACCTACTCACCGGACCAGTTGTTTACTCCCTGTCTGTCAAAAAGTGAGGTTTCGCGAGATGAGCAATGGCCGTCTCCAGCTTAGAGTTCAGCAGCAGGGCATGTCTGGGCACGTCAGGGCAGTAACGGCAGAGTGAAGGCACGACCGACCAAGGTAGATTAAATTCTAAATTATTATTATTTTGTTTTATTTATTATTATTTTGGGCCACACACACACACACACACACATACTCTTTGAGGGGAAAAAATTACTTTGACAAAAGGGCACTTAGGGCATCAAGGGGCAAAGGGGCAGGTGCTCCAGCACCCTCCGCCCCCCCCCTCTGCACGTGCCTGGTCCTGCATGATACCTGACGTTCTGCACCTGCTGACTTAAATGTCCTCTAGGAAGGGAGGCTGCTGCTGATTATTTTTTGAGCAGATTTAACAACTCATAGTTTTTTGGTGGCGTAGGTCACTGGTGCTCTGTAATGAAACTCCTTCTATCAGGTCCATCATTGTTGCTGCTGCTGCTTGATGGACCTGCAACGTTTCTTCTGACCCCTTCAAGATCTGACTTCTTGTGGTTTTCAGAGTCTTCACCATGGGCCATCATCCTCTTAACCCTTGCTGTGTGGTCGTTCTTGGTCTGAATGCTGCTGCTTGAGTGGGATGGATTTCTCCTGAACCCCTGTCATCTTCCGTTTTTCTAACAGTCTGAATCCATTTTAAGAGGCCAGCTGACTCTGGGGGGATGAGCCTGGTCTGAGGGGGTGCTCACAGCTATACTAGCCTGCATGGAGGTGCTAGAATCCCAGCTGCTCTTGCAGGTGGATGACACTTTTGGACAGATGAGGTTTCGCGCATCGTCCCATCTTTATCGTCATACTTTCTTTTCATCCCTGACTGCACTGAACTGGTGGTCTGGGTACTAGAGCACTTTTTGACCATTCTTCCAGAAGTGTATTTGTGAGGTCACACTGATGTTGGAGGGAAGGCCTGGCTCTCAGTCTCCACTCTAATTCAGCCCAAAGGTGTTCTATGGTTTGAGGTCAGGACTCTGTGCAGGCCAGTCAAGTTCATCCACACCAAACTCTCTCATCCATGTCTTTATAGACCTTGTTTTGTGCATTGGTGCACAGTCATGTTGGAACAGGAAGGGGTCATCCCCAAACCATTCCACAAAGTTGGGAGCATGGAATTGTCCAACATCTCTTGGTATGCTGAAGCATTCAGAGTTCCTTTCACTGGAACTAAGGGGCCAAGCCCAGATCCTGAAAAAACGTTAGAATTGGCTTTTGCTTTGTTCACTCTAGATTTGACTTTTTCACTGAACTCATATACATCACTGGTTGTGTTCATTAAAAATAACAGTGTGACATTTAACTTGATAAGCAGGAACCTGTTGAATCTTCAAGGCCCTCTTTGATCTGTCAGTTAGGTTTTCTGTAATAGATACACGCCTCAAGGACAACACCCATACATGTTTCATATTACATTTCTGTAAGTTCACGTCAGAGATAACTGACCAGTGAGCCTCGGTTGTGTGAAAGTCTGACCTCTGTACAGGGCAGTCCCAGCCCAAGAAGATAAAATGTAACCAGCACCCAGAAACGGGGCTCACTCTGACTGAGATCCTGTGGGAGCTCTGCCATTCTAATCCCAGGGCTGCCATACTTTACCTGTGACCTGAATAAATACTATATTTGTTAACTGAATAGTTCTCCGGTTTATCCTTGGGCCTCCAACAAATGAAACGTGTTAATAATTTGGTGCCGTGAGCACGGATTGGTTGACTCTCAGGCTGCGTCTCATTGAGGACCGCCAGAGTCGAACCACTGAGGGTTGTCTTCTAAAACCTTTAATAAGTTCGCAATTCCGTACGATGCTGTGAGAAGGCATGTACTACAAAGTTTTTATGTTGATTAATTGAAGAAATAACTGCGTGTGGCGTTAAAAGACTCCCATTGAGCGGTAGAGACAAATATCTCCAGTTGAGCTGTAGAGATAAAGTCGTTCATGAGGACACAGGGAGTTTTGTTCTGTTTCATGTAGATGTGGGGGGTTTCCTACTTGATGGATTGATATTTTCACTGTGCATGGGTCAGCGTATCAGACAGTACAGACTGCTTGAAAATTCCTGAACTCACACAGATCTCAACTAGTTGTTTGTACAGGGGATTAGAATAGCCTAAAAGGGGATATTTTAGTTAGGGTGTTACAGACGTTGGTTTAAAACGAGTGAATAGACTGGGAAAACCCTCAACAATTAAGTGCACAGAGTAAGAGACTGCTGTGTAGAAGCTTCTTGATCGGGTCCTCACTTGGGCACTGTGCCACTCACCCTTCTGAATAACACGTGTAGTAATAGTGTTTAAAATGTTGCAGAAACTTGTGGATAAGTGGAAGGAGTGTAAATCCGGCTTTGGGGTCGGTGCAACTTGAAACAGTAGTGAGATGGCAGAAGAAAGTTCCAAAAGATGAAGAGAGGAAGGGATTAGAATGGTTTGTAGACTAGATGAGGGGAATGCAGGAAAAGGGGATGTTTGGAGGTTGTGAAAACGCTCAACCAAAATTGAGCGAAAATACGTTCATGATGCAAGCTACAATGTCTAGAGGAACAGAGTTACAAGAGGCTGGATGAATGCAGAAAAGGAAAGCGAGAAAAGCAGTAAACCAGGCAGAAAAGTTTTTGGCAGACAGCCAATGTTTTCTGGGAAATATTAAATTCTCCATACAATCACTGTCCTCTGTGCTACATCAAATGCCAGTTAAGACCTTGACTCCTCCAGATACACAACGACCCTAACAAAAGATAAGACTGAAACACACACAGTCTGACACAACACACACAACCTAGAGCTCACCTCCTATGATAAAAAGTATAACTCTCCTCTGCAATGGACAGCAACAGTGGAAAAAGCATTCATAGACTTTAAAACAGCATGATCTACAGCATGCAGCCCACACACTCCCAACTACTGTGAACCATTTCATCCGGATGTTGATGAAAAGAACGCCATTGTAAATGCTCTTCTTAGGAATACAACAGACAGAAAAGTGTTAATCTACTATAGCTCAAAATTGGACTATACATGACATAATACATGACATGTATCACTGGAGAAGGAAAGGTTTGTGACCTCATCTGGCACCCGTTAAACATTTGAACCGACTGTTCAATCTTTACTATTCATTATTAGAGCCACAACAAGTATCCATACTCAAGTGCAGAGGACATCAAAAAGGAGATGGCACAACAGCAAGAGGAAATAATACAGCAGATATGGCAGCAAAGGTAATAGCAGGATACACTGTAAATAGACCAATGGCACAAAAAACAGTAAATGAAAAACCAAGAAGACCACAGTAGAGGCCACTGTGTGAGCTCAAAAGTAACAGCTCTCATTTCTCAGCATTGGTGGTGTGGGTGGAAGGCCACCAAAATCTGACTGCCTGACAAATTTCACCCCAGGAAATATCTTATGGAAATGTAACCCTATGGGAAATTTAAAAGAAAAGCACTCATTTATTATTATTTTTTTATATAAATGTTTTATTTTTTTATTTCCTGTAAGAAAGCGTGACAGTCAAGCAATGGACTTTTAGAATTAAAGACGCCGGTTGAGGACTGTACGTCAAGACAAACGGACAGTGAGTCTCAGAGTGACAGTTCAGTCAACGGGGCAATGTGTTTGAGTCTAAAGGAGGACTATTCTGGAAAAGAGTGGTCGACGAGAAGCACAGCTAAAAGCCAATGTAGCTCACTTTAGCTTACCTGACGGCCTTTACTATGGAGGAGCTCCTTCAGCCACTCGCATCGTTGAAGTCAGTTATCCTGCTGTGTAACGGACCTGCATGAGAGGACCCGCGGTGAGTGTCTACCATGGACGCTACCAAGACGACGGGAGGAATTGTTTCCGACCTACACCCAGCAACCCGCTGTATGGCAGAAAGGACGAGAACAACGCCATTACCGCCGTGAGCTTGTTATTGTTGTTTGCGCTGTGGTGCGAAGCAGCCATTGCATTTTTCTAAGCACACAAGCATCGACTCAGGCCTGCATACTTCAGTGACACATTGGGTACCCTTTTCATTTTCATTTAGTAACTATAAGTGCCGGCTTTAGGTGTAATAGTTATTTTTTGTGCTTTTGAAATGCATCTTTAAGGGTGCATATTGAAAAGAGACATTTGGGTAATTGAACTGACCTTTATTGTGCCTGTGGTTATTATTGTTTTTTTGTTTTCTATGGTACAGATATTTGTATGTGTTTAATATTTACCAAAGTAAATAGTTCAAACTTATCTGTGGTTATTCTTTTGTGTTCACCTGGTAGCTCATGAATACTCTTGTGTGAAGGCATTTTAGAGAGTGTTGGTGTTCGAGTAAACGAGTGTGTCAGAGTGAGGCTAAAACTTAAAGGGTACCTATAGGTAGAAAACCTAATTTCATTAATATTTCCTTTATGTATATGGGTAATTAAAAAAACTTAAAAGTAATAGGAAAACCACACAGGTGCTTAAATATAAGTGCCATTTGTCACACCAGCCCCCAGGCAGTAGTGTGTTGTGATTGGCCTGTCAACTCCTTCCCGTTCCTGTGATTACCTTGCCCCGCCCTAATGTGTTGCACCTTGGTCTCGTTAGCTCTGTTACTTAAGCCATGTGCTCCCCTCTGTGTTTGCCAGTTCGTAATCGTCCATGAGAGATTCTTACCAGCGTTTTTTCCAGCCTGCCTGCCTGCCTGCCTGCCTACCTACCTACCTACCTACCTACCGACTGCTGTTAGCCCTTCTGTGTTTTTTGGTTAACATTATTAAATCTTTTTTGTGACAACCATCTGACTCCTGGTCTTGCATTTGGGTTCTCCTGACTGCGCTAAGTCGTGACAGTACGAACTGGCCAGCAATGGACCCAGCAGACCTGGACAGAGTTAGAGAGGCTTTTCAGAGTGGGCTCAACCGCACCATTGGCCGAGAGATTGCGCTGAGGCAGGAACAGCTTTCCCTGGATGAGGCAATATCAACAGCAATCAGGATATCAGACCAGATGACGCAGTGGCTAGTGGAACCCTCTCCACCCAGACCAACGGTGCCCTCCTTCGGAGCTAACAACAGAGTTCACCCGGCTTCTGCCTCCTCCCGGGGCCACTGCTGCTACAGGGGAGGAACCTATGCAGGTTGGCCGCACCCAACTCTCCCCGGAGGAGCGTCAAAGGCGTATGTCCGAAGGTCGCTGTCTCTACTGCGGCCAATTGGGACAAATTATCTCCACATGTCCAGTAAAAAGCCAGGGCTCACCAACGAGGGGGAGGGTGTTTGTGAGCCACACATTAACTGTTTCTAATCCCTCTCGTCTGCAACCTCTAGTGTTTCTGTGTTCTCCCTCAGTTTCTCTCCAGCAGTCCGTCCTGGTTGACTCAGGTTCTGACGCTAACCTCATTGACTCGCCAAGAACTCAACCTCCGTCTGTTCCAGCTTCAATGCCCCCTGGAGGCTTGCGCACTGGATGGAGGGCTCATCTGCCGCGTCACCCATCGGACTCAGTCACTCACCCTCAGGTTCCCTGATCAACACACTGAAATAATCAGTTATCATGTTTGTCAGACTCCCTTGCATCCACTCGTCTTAGGTCACCCCTGGCTCATCCGTCACAACCCACGCATGAACTGGAAAACGGGTGAGATCCGTGCCTGGGGCCCCACATGCTCCCTTACCTGTGTTGTTGGGGTCAATTCCCCCCCATGCCCGGAAATCTCCAAGGCGACCGTTGCATCCACCAGCATCTCCAATCACTTGGACCCAGAAACTTTTTTTCCAGCTCTCGAAAAGGTACCCTCATGTTATCATGATCTAAAACAAGTCTTCAATAAGGATCGTGCTTCTGCCCTACCTCCTCACAGACCATACGATTGCGCCATCGACCTCCGACCAGGCACAAGTCCCCCTAAAGGGAGGTTGTATTCCCTGTCTGGCCCTGAGACAGCAGCCATTAAGAAATATGTAGAATCCTTGGCTGCTGGACTCATTCGTAGCTCCTCTTTGCCCGCTGGTGCAGGTTTTTTTCTTCGTGGAAAAGAAGGACAAGTCACTCCGTCCCTGCATCGACTACCGGGGGCTCAACGACATCACCATCCGTAACAGTTACCCCCTTCCTCTCATGTCCTCGGCTTTTGAACTGATTCATGGTGCTAAGGTTTTCACTAAACTCGATCTGCGCAATGCCTATCACCTTGTGAGGATTAGGGAGGGGGATGAATGGAAGACTGCCTTTAATACTCCAAGAGATCACTAGGTTCTGTTATCACATCGCATGGATTCTCCTACCATTGCTACGCAGATGACACCCAGCTCTTCCTCTCTTTTCCCCCGTCCTCTGACGCTCACATTGCAACTCGCATCTCGAACTGTCTGGCTGACATCTCTCTCTGGACAACTGCACATCACCTCAAGCTCAACCTGAACAAAACCGAACTCCTCTTCATCCCAGGGAAAGACTGCCCTCGCATGGACCTGTCGGTCACTGTCGAGGGCATCACAGTATTACCTTCCTCAACTGCGAGGAACCTGGGTGTAATCCTCGATGACCAACTATCCTGCACCCCCAACATCACTACTGTGGCCCGATCCTGCAGATTCGCCCTCTACGATATCCGCAGGATTTGGACCCTCCTCACAAAGGATGCAACGCAGCTCTTGGTCCAAGCACTGGTCATCTCCCGCCTTGACTACTGCAACTCTCTCCTGGCCGGACTCCCGGCCTCTGCGATTAAACCATTACAGCGTATCCAGAATGCCGCAGCACGCCTTATCTTCAATCTACCCAAATTCTCCCACGTGACCCCCCTCCTCCGTGACCTCCACTGGCTCCCTGTTGCAGCACGCATCCAATTCAAGACGATGACACTGGCCTTCAGGGCCATCAATGGAACGGCACCCTTCTACCTTCAAACACTGGTCAAACCTCATGCCCCGAAGCGAGCACTTCGGTCTTCTACTTCAGCTGGCCGGCTCACCTGTTCAGACTTCACCTTGACTCTACATAGCATGACCCACTAGCACCCTCCCTCGACACCCCCCCCCCCCCCCCCCCCAAAAAAAAAAAAAAAAAAAAACCTTACCTATAGCACTCTGATCTTAGCACTGTTGCTCTTGAAGTACTACTTTACTCAGATGAGGACCTAACACTTGTTCTATTTTTAGCTGTTACTTTATCGGCAATGATACGTCGTGGTTTCTTTGTTTCCTTCTTTTGACAAATGTACTTATTGTAAGTCGCTTTGGACAAAAGCGTCTGCTAAATGACCTAAATGTAAATGTAAGTGGACACTATGAATACCTGGTGATGCTTTTTGGCCTGACTAATGCCCCGGCCGTTTTCCAGGCCTTAGTTAACAATGTTTTGCGGGACATGTTGAATGATTTTGTTTTCGTTTACCTGGATGACATTCTCATCTTCTCCCCCGACGAGTCCTCCCATGTACAGCACGTCCGTCAGGTGCTCCATCGCCTCCTTCAGAACCAGCTTTACGTGAAAGCTGAGAAATGTGAGTTTCATCAGACCTCTGTCTCATTCCTTGGCTTCATCATTGCAGAGGGAAGCGTCCAGATGGATCCCGAAAAGGTCAGTGCGGTTAGGAATTGGCCAACTCCCACCTCCCTTAATGAAGTACAGCGTTTCCTTGGGTTCGCCGATTTCTACCGCAAATTCATCCGCTGTTTCAGTTCCGTGGCTGCGCCCCTGCATTACCTCACCTCTCCTAAGCTTCCATTCAGGTGGGGCGCTGGGGCTGAAGAGGCATTCCGGCGACTCAAGAAGGCCTTTTCCTCGGCTCCTATCCTCTCGATCCCTGATCCGTCCCTCCGGTTCATGGTAGAGGTAGATGCCTCTGATGTTGGGGTGGGGGCCGTATTGTCTCAGCGTTCCCCTTCGGATGACAAGCTCCACCCCTGCGCCTTCCTCTCCAGGAAGTTGTCCAACGCGGAGCGCAACTACGACATTGGTAACCGGGAACTGTTAGCCATCAAGGTCTCTCTGACGGAGTGACGTCATTGGTTGGAGGGAGCAGAGCAACCGTTAAGAGACTATCTTAAGTAGATAGTATCTGCGAACCGCCAAGAGATTCAATTCTCGTCAAGTTAGGTGGGCTCTGTTTTTCACACGCTTTCACTTTACCCTGTCCTATAGACCCGGCTCCAAGAATGGCAAGCCTGATGTGCTGTCCCGTGTGTTCCCCTTGGAGAAGCCGGAGTCAGACCCTGAACCCATCCTCCCTAACTCGTGTTTTGTTGGGGCGTTAAGATGGAGGATAGAGGAACAGGTAATCAAAGCACTCCAGAACTGTCAACCCCCGGACAGCGTTCCGCCGAACCGGCTTTTTGTCCCTGTTTCTCTCCGCTCCCAGGTCATCCATTTGGCCCACACCTCTAGGCTCGCATGCCACCCTGGTGTTCGCCGCACTCAGTTCCTGGCCCAGCAGCGATTCTGGTGGCCCACCATCGAAAAGGACATTGCCGACTACATTGCTGCTTGCCCCGTCTGTGCCACCTGTAAGTCCTCCCATAAACCAACGGCCGGTCTACTGCGTCCCCTGCCTGTGCCCCTAAGACCCTGGTCAGATATCTCGGTGGAATTCGTCACAGGTCTGCCTGCATCAGAAGGTAAAACCACTGTCTTAACCGTAGTGGATAGATTTTCCAAGATGGTTAATTTCATTGCCATGGACAAGCTTCCTTCTGCCAAGGAAACGGCCGAGGCCCTGCTTTTCCATGTGGTTCGTCTGCATGGTTTTCCCAGAGACATTGTTTCCGATAGGGGCCCTCAGTTCGTGGCACAATTTTGGCGTGCCTTTTGCTCGCTCATCGGCTCTTCAGTCAGCCTCTCCTCCGGATATCACCCACAGACCAATGGACAGACTGAACGACTTAACCAGGAGTTGGAGACCGGTCTCCGTTGCCTGGCTACACAGAACCCTTCCACATGGTGCCGCCAACTGACCTGGGTTGAGTATGCTCACAATTCTCTGCCATGTTCCTCTTCCGGCCTGTCTCCTTTTAACATTGTCTACGGTTACCAGCCTCCCACCTTTCCTGCCTTGGAGAAGGAGGTCAGCATGCCCTCAGCTCTGGCTCTAGTGCGCAGGTGCAAGCGAACATGGAAGCGGGCCCGGCAGATTCTCCTGCACAACTCGAGCAATATAAGAAAGCGGCTGATCGCCACCGGACCCCAGCCCCAGAATATCAGAGTGGGCAACGTGTTTGGCTATCAACCCGTAACCTCCCCCTTCGCATGGAGAACCAGAAGCTGGCACCCAGGTTCGTTGGGCCATTTCCTATCTCTAAAATCATTAACCCTGTGACTGTGCATCTGAAACTCCCCAGGTCTATGAGGGTTCATCCCTCATTCCACGTTAGCCAGATCAAGCCGGCCAGGGAGTGTGCTCTGGTTCCCGCTTCCCGACCCCCACCTCCCCCCCGACTCATTGAGGGGGGCCCTGTCTACACGGTCCGTAGGCTCCTGGCATCCCGCCGCCGTGGGTTTCAGTACCTGGTGGACTGGAAGGGGTACGGCCCTGAGGAGCGTTCCTGGGTTCCCTCCTCCTACATTGTGGATCCGGCCTTCATCGATGCCTTCCACCGTCTTAATCCAGAGGCCCCTGGGCCGTCTGGTGCCGGCCCTAGAGGGGGGGGGGTACTGTACTGTTACTTAAGCCATGTGCTCCCCTCTGTGTTTGCCAGTTCGTAATCGTCCATGAGAGATTCTTACCAGCGTTTTTTCCTGCCTGCCTGCCTGCCTGCCTGCCTACCTACCTACCTACCTGTGGATTATCCTGCCTGTCTGTTTTCTGAGCCTTGCCTTTCCCTGTCGGTACCTTAGCCTTTGGACTGCCTTCCCGTGCTCGACCCTGCCTGTCTGGTTACCTGCCTCACGTCTGCCCCTCGCCTGTCTTTGTGGATTCTGGATCCCCGGACTGCTGTTAGCCCTTCTGTGTTTTTTGGTGAACATTATTAAATCTTTTTTGTGACAACCATCTGACTCCTGGTCTTGCATTTGGGTTCTCCTGTCTGAGCTAAGTCGTGACACCATTAAGAACAGATCACAGTTCATACATAACAGTTAACAATTAGTGTATTACAGTCTACTTACCTATCAGCATTAGTTAGCTAATTAATAAGTGGTTAAAGGAACTTGGGGAGCGCACCTCAGCAATAGACCAGTCGTCTAGAGGGCGCTACAGAAATCTAACAAGACCTCAATTACATACTGGACAACACAAGTTAATTTAACCGAGATAAGACAGAGACGTGGTTCCAAAGTAAAGAAGAATGTATTAATTGAAGTGAAATAATGAATAATTGAAAATATCTGTGGAAAAGGGGGTAAATAACTCAGGGAAAATTAATCAAATTATGAAAATATAACAACTTTATTTAATTATTCTTTGGTAAACACAGTAAAATGGTCTCTTTGAAACACATTCCAAAATAAACAAAAAGAGTGGACAGAAGCCAGCTAAAGGGAGGCAGCCTACTTAAGGATGTGTTCCAGGAGTGCAACAACTTACCCACCACGCATGCTCATGTCCTGGTGAACTATAACACTAAAAAAAGTGAGGGAACCACTCTAATGTGCCTAGCCTTCAATATGAGCTGACTAATGCCACTAAAATGGAAAAAAGGGCAAAAGAAATATTACTACAAACAATTAAAAACATACCAGTTGGTCCAGCCTAAAATGTACAACAAAAACAAATCAACGAAGGCGAAACTCAAGTAAAGCCAATCAGCAGCTGACAAGACCTATACATTAAAAAAGGGTGAGTTAGTGATAAAACAGTGGCATTTCAGTTATCCTGCTTAGCTAAAATGACATACCTTTATAAAAAGGTGTACGGGCTAACCCACGCTTATCAATGAGCATCCACAACATTTAAGGCGAACTATGTAGGAAGAATTCAGGTTTGTTGGTAAATTACTTCACAGGCACCTCATGTATCAGCTTTTAACAACATACCTTCATTCACTAGTTGATGCAGACACCAGTATGACCAGGCAAGATGGAGAGAGCAGCTCAGACAGAGAGGAGCCCACACAATACCCAGGGAGAGACAAAGACAGTAATGAGGCCACAGGTGCCTAGATGACTTATCAGTGAGGGGTTGGCCTGAACACCATGGTATGTTCAGGAGCCAACAGCCAAATAAACATGAGGAAACACTGGTTTCCCCATCACAGTGGCTAGTCCACCTTAAAGACATCACTAAATATGTTGTGCAGTCATGTGAAATCAATTTAATCTAAAGGTTTCACTCAAGGCAGGACTAAGACGTTTTCCAGTTCATTCCATCCAGCATCTCAGGGACTAGTAGAAAGGGTTAATTGTGCAAAGAAGGATTGGTTTAAAGGGGCCCTATTATGAAAAATTGACTTTTCCATGTTTTTCAACCCTAAAATGGGTCCCTGGGGTGTCAATAAGTCCCCACAGTATCAGAAAAGTCCACCATCTCCCTGTTTCACTTTCTCAGTTTGAAAGAAATCCTCCCGATAAAAGAACGGTTTGCAGAATGTCCACTAAATGACGTCAGCACCGAATTTTGCTGTGCCTTATATGGGTCATCTCGGCTCATTAGAATCGCTCCACCTGTGTGGTCCCGCCCACATAATCCCCATAGGCTACCTGTTGGCTGTCAGTGTGATGTACATACAAACCAGTTAACCAAAATGCCAAAATCAACGGAAAGCGAGTTGGCAGTCCAATTGCTGATATTTACTGGCCGTCGGAGCATCTACGACGGAAATGTGCGCACACGCGTCCGCTAATGTGTGTTTGTGTGTGCGACGCACTTCACCGACAGGAGCTCTGACAACATGGGTCGCTACAGCTCGGGATATGCCTCTAACCTGGGGCTAAAGTTTGGATCAGTACCGACAGTCTGAGAGTCAACCACCGACACTGAAGCGGTAAGTTACTAAATATTATGTAATATGCCGTGTTACCGTTTACCGTTGCTTTCTTAGCATTGGTGTGTTAGCATTGGCGTGTTGCGCTAAAGTTTGCATTGGCGTTGTAATATTCCATGCTGTACTTTTATTCTGAAACTCCAGTACGGAGTAGAATGTTACAAATGTATGTCCATGGTTACTGTTGCCAGAGAGACGGGAGAAATAAAGAGTAGCGGAGCTACAGACAGCTACAGAGTTACGGTGCTGGTATCCGGTTTGTCGTACAGGATAGATTATTAACAGTGTGAGTAGTCTATCACAACATGGTGTCAGAGATTAGTCGCTAGACTACGGACCCGCCGCGTAAAAAAAAAAAAAGAGAGAAAGGAAGACGTGAAAAGTGTCGGTGAAAGTGCGTCGCTGAAAAGAAAAAAAACAACGGTAAGAAGAAATGGAAGCCTTCGGTGTTCCTACTCTTAAAATGGATTGGGACTCAACCAATTTACCGGATGGATGGCGGAGATTTCGACAACACGTCGAGCTCATGTTTACCGGACCACTTAAAGCAAAGTCAGAAGAGGAGAAATGTAGCTTTCTTCTGCTGTGGATCGGTGATAAAGGACGCGACATCAGCAACACTTGGACACTAACGGCTGACGAGGCGAAGACGTTAAAGACGTACTACGACAGATTCACGGAGTACCTCACCCCTAAAGCAAACCCCATCTTTGCCAGGTACAAGTTTCATGAGAAGACACAAGGAAGCAGTGAGTCTTTTGAACATTTTGTGACTGAACTGAAGTTGCTTGTGAAGGACTGTGGCTACGCAAACAGTGATGAAATGGTCAGGGACCGTATTGTGTTCGCCACCAACTCACCTAGAGTGCGAGAGAAGTTGCTTAGCAACGGACCGGAGCTGACACTGGAGAAAGCAATAGTCATAGCGCGCTCCCATGAATTATCACAAGCACAGTTAAAGGCTATGGCAAATGAATGTCGAGTGCATGCAGTCCACCACAAGATGGTAAAGCCAGGCGCCAGGAGAGGTGCTGTTAACAAGGTAAATGACTACCAGAAAAATCAGGAGAGAGCCTGTAGTATGTGTGGAGGAAACCACAACTACACAGCAGAGTGCCCTGCAAAAGGCAAGCAGTGTATGAAGTGCAAGAAGTTCAACCACTATGCAAGAGTGTGTAAAACAAAGCCTCAGACTCAGAATAGAGGAAGATACAAGAACGTTCACACAGTTGAAGAGGTCGACGAGGACTATGATTCTGAGCTGTATGTGGACACTGTTACTGCAGAGGAAGAGGATGAGGAAAGCGCATATGCAGACATCGGACTGGGACCACAGAACCGACAGCTGAAGTTCAAGCTGGATACTGGAGCTCAAGCCAGCATAATCCCAGCCACTGCCTTTGCCACACTCATGCCAAAAACACAGTTAAAAGCCCCAGATCATAGGTTAACAGGCTATGGGGGACACTCACTTGAAGTGAAAGGCTACTGCAACATAGAAGGGAGGTATAAAGAGAAGTCAACCATCCAGAAGTTCTATGTAGTGAACTGTAATGGGCCCCCTATCCTAGGCTTCAGAGCATGTAAAGCTCTAGGGTTAATTAAAGTAATCTATGCAGTGAGCAGTGAGAAAGAGATAACCACTCAGCCAGACAACATCTTAAGTGAGTATGCAGATGTTTTTGAAGGCATCGGCACATTCCCAGGTGAATGCAGTTTCACTATTGACCAAGAGGTAGCACCAGTGGTTTGTCCACCACGCAGAGTACCATTTGCACTAAAAGATCGTCTAAAAACAGAGTTAGACAACATGGAGAGAGAAAGCATAATCTGTAAAGTAACTGAGCCTACACAGTGGGTTAATGCCTTAGTAGTGTGTGAGAAACCAAAGACAGGCAAGCTTAGAATATGCCTGGACCCAAGACCCTTAAATAAGGCAATAATGAGGCCACACTACCCCCTACCCACACTTGAGGATGTAACATCCAAGTTAGCAGGGGCAAAGTTTTTCAGCATCTTAGATGCGAGATCAGGCTATTGGGCTATTAAGTTAAGCGAGGAGTCATCACTACTCACCACATTTAACACTACATGTGGTAGATATCGCTTTCTCAGGCTACCCTTTGGCATTATATCAGCCCAAGATGAGTTTCAGAGGCGAGTACATGAGACATATGAAGGCCTTAGGGGCGTGGCTGGGATAGTGGATGACATCGTTGTTTTTGGAAAAACAAAGGAGGAGCACGACTGCAACCTCAGAGCAATGCTCAGCAGGACCAGAGAGCGAGGGATGAGGCTGAATCCTGAGAAGTGTCGCATCTGCGTTCCTGAAGTGAGCTACTTTGGACATAGGCTGACAGCAGACGGCCTAAGGCCAGACCCACTTAAGGTGAAAGCAATCAGAGAGATGTCACCGCCCAAAAGTGAGGCAGAGTTGGACACTGTTTTGGTATGGTGACTTACCTAGCTAGGTTCGCTCCCAATCTATCTGAGGTAACAGCACCACTAAGACAGCTACTGAAGAAGGACACAGAGTTCAAGTGGAACAATACACACGAGAGTGCATTCCAGCGGATGAAGGAGATCATCACAGCGGAGCCAGGGCCGGTGTTGGCCTACTTCGATCCTGAAAAAGAAGTGACACTGCAAGTAGATGCATCAAAAAATGGCCTGGGTGCAACCATCATGCAGGAAGGCAGGCCAGTTACATATGCATCAAAGCTGCTTAATAAGACAGAGCAGAATTACGCCCAAATAGAGAAGGAACTGTATGCAGTTTTATTTGGGTGTAGGAGGTTTCACGAGTACCTCTATGGGCGAAATGTAACTGTGGAGTCAGATCACAAACCACTGGAGTCCATACTCCGAAAACCACTAGCCCTTGCACCACCACGTTTACAGCGCATGATTCTGGCACTGCAGAAATACAGCATCACTCTCATCCACAAGCCGGGCAAGGAAATCCCGGTGGCCGACACATTGTCCAGGAAGTCCATGGATGATGAGGACAGCTCACTATCTGAAGCTATGGAGACTCAGATACACACAGTCATCAGTGCAGCACCTGTAAGCGCAGACAGGATGAACGACATCAGAACAGCAACTGCTCAAGACGAGCAACTGTCCACTCTCAAGCAGGTCATCTGGTCAGGCTGGCCGGAGACAAGAAAAAAGTGCCACCCACATGTCAGTGAGTATTGGAACCACCGTGATGAAATCACTGAGGCTGAGGGCATCCTTCTAAAAGGTGAGAAGATCATCATTCCACACAGCCTCAGACCTCACATGTTACGCTGCATACACACTGGACACTTTGGAGTGGAGAAAAGCAAGCACAGAGCACGGGACGTTATGTTTTGGCCAGGCATGAGTCAGCAGATAGAAGAAATGGTTAAACAATGTGACATCTGCCAAACACACCGCAGCACCAACACAAAGGAGCCCATGCTCTCACATGAGATCCCGGAGAACCCGTGGGAGACTGTAGGAACAGACCTATTCTCATGGAACTCAGAGAACTATATTGTGATCTGTGACTACCTCAGCAGGTACTTTGAGGTGGAACGCCTAACACACATCACCACCAATGCTGTCATTCACAAAATTAAAGCAGTATTTGCAAGGCATGGCATCCCAAAAAAAGTGATTAGTGACAACGGGCCATGCTACCGCTCACATGAGTTTAAACAGTTTGCAGACTCATGGGGATTCCAGCATGTCACCTCAAGCCCACATTACCCGCAGAGCAACGGCCTTGCAGAAAAGACTGTTCAGACTGCAAAGCGGATCTTCACCAAGGCCAAGGAGGACAAGAGAGACCCGTACCTCAGCCTGCTGGAGTACAGAAACACTCCAGTTGATGGACTCAAATCACCAGCTCAAATCCTGATGCGTCGCAGACTACGCTCCATCCTGCCCAACACAACTCAACAACTACGACCTCAGGTAACCCCCCAGGACACTGTACGAGCAAGGAGAGAGAGCTGCCAACAGCGCCAAAAAGAGCACTACAGCAGATCTACAAAACCCTTATCACCACTACATGCCGGGGCACCCATCCGTTTCCAGCAAGGAGATGGCACATGGAAACCAGCAACAGTCATCCAACCAGCTGAAACACCATGTAGCTACCACATCAGAACTGGCGATGGACAGACTTTCAGGCGCAACCGACGTCATCTGATCAACAACAACACACCTGTCATACAGCAGCCAGAGATCAGTGAGGACGACGCTGGACGAGACACAGAAAATGAACAGCAACAACCTGTGTCTGTGAGTGAGCCAGATCACTCTGGGCCTTATCGTACCAGATACGGCCGTGTGATTAAGCCAAGGAAAGCCTTTGACTTATAAACTTTCGTATGAAAAAAAAAAAACGTATGTCATGTTGCTGTAAAAATTAAAATATTGCATTTAAATGAAAATGAATGAATTTTTAACTTGTGTTTTGAAAAAAAAAAAAAAAAAAAAGTCCTTGAAAGAATAAGACACATTTATTTACAAATGTTCTATGCCCTGTTTAGAAATGTTTACATATACGTACTAAATCAACAGGAGAGTTGTAATCATTTTAAACTTAACTTATTTGAAAAAAAAAAAAAATGTTTGCACTATGGAACACTTGAGATAGCAGCATAGGCTACTGTGTTACTTGATGTAGTCAAAGTATTTATTATATTGTTATTTGTGACTTGCATAAGCACAGCTTATTTTTTCTGTTGAAGAGAGATGTAATATTCCATGCTGTACTTTTATTCTGAAACTCCAGTACGGAGTAGAATGTTACAAATGTATGTCCATGGTTACTGTTGCCAGAGAGACGGGAGAAATAAAGAGTAGCGGAGCTACAGACAGCTGCAAAGTTACGGTGCTGGTATCCGGTTTGTCGTACAGGATAGATTATTAACAGTGTGAGTAGTCTATCACAACAGGCGTGTTGCGTTAAAAGCTTCCATTGTATTGATATTGAGGACCGTTAACGTTACGTAGTACTGCGGGGGCCCAAACCTGTAAAATAATGCTAGACATCAGTTTGCTTGGGAACGTTTTGTAGCTTGAATGCGGCAGCAAGAGCAGCTGATCTGTTTGTTTATACACGCCGATGCAAAGACGACGTCACCAAACGTTTGTTTTTGCACCGCTAACGAAGGGTTTTACGAGCTATTGGTGCGTCACCACATCAGTTCTAGTGAAATAGTAACGTGTTCCACATTTCAGATGTAGTTGTACACTCTGACCGTCTGTCTGACTGTCTGTCTGCTTACAGAGCAGCAGCTCACATCAGCGTCCCACACCGACCCACCACAGCAGCTACTGTCGGCAGTCACCTGTCTAGGAGGACTACAGGCTCCTTACCCAAGTAAAGGTGTGTAGCCTGACATGTAGCCTACTTTAGATCAGGTTTAACAGCAACTACTAGTAGTCGTGCAAATGTGTATTTCTATTATGTGATATCATGGGTTTCATTCCTCCATACAACTCTGTTAACAGCTACTGTGTCCTGCAAGGACTTTGGTGTTGGCACAGCCATGGTTCCAGACCCGTTTCACAACCACTCCAATAAGGAGACCATCAAAGAGAGCTTGCCTGGACCCGGTAGAGGAGGAGGATACTTTGGAGGGCAGCTCTTTCTTGACTTCAGAAGAGCTTGATATGACCCTGCAGAGTCGGCCACAAACAGTTTGCTTTGTGTTCTGAGATAACTGTGAACTTCAACTGGTGATTAATTTGACAATAAAGTCTTTACAGTAATTGTAAAATGTTTGGTTAATATTACTGAAGTAATGGTCAGGAAGACTGCATAATATGTTGCATAGAGGGATTTATTTTTTATAAAACACAATTGATAAACAAACAACAGACTGCTGTATTCCTCTTACATGTAAAGCACCATAACCAGCTATATTTCATGCGTTTTGGAGAGAGAACATTCAGACAGACAGTTCCAACCAGGATGTCCCAGCAATGCAAGCCTCTTCCTCCTCCAGCTGCTGCCTCCGTCTTCTTACCTAGTGTGAATCATGATCATCGTCATGTTATGTGAATAATAATCTTGGTGTAACAGACAGTAACATTACCCGTGGTGTCTCCATGCAGCAGACATGTTCGGTGTCTGAAGGCCCACTTAGTCACCTAGATGAATATAGTACAGACTTTGAGCATTTCAACAACAAATCTTGTTAATATGGTAACCTGACTGACTTTGCTGACAAGCTGAGGTGTAAACCTCATGTTTGAATTTTGTAACAGTAAGTTTAGCACGTAATGTTGAGATGGAGCAAATCATGTTATAAAACACAGCAGACAGCCTATAATTCACAATTCAGCACATAATTCTGGAGGACGACATGATACTGAACAAATCCTGTTGCTTGTACATCTTTATATGTGTAGAGGATCAAGTTTTTAATCCCGTTAATGTGATGTAAACAAACTGCCCGCATACAGGACGCTGTTTTCATCGGGTTTTCATCCGTTTAAATATAATGTTACATCCCCATTTGGAAAACATGCAACTGTGAACTGTCAACAACACGGCATTCCTAACGATATTAATTGTTGCCGAAATAGCTCACAGATACGTTACTTATAGAGCGAAGAACGCAGCATTAGCGTCATTGTGGCTAGCGCTAGCTACGCTAACACACATCGAGTTACCGTCCAAAACGTTACAAAGACATGTTAACTAACCATTCAGAAACGTCCTGCTGCATCCGCGGCGTAGAACTTCTACAGCAGCTGGTCCTGGTTCTGGGTCGGAGTCCGGTCGGAGTTCGGCTGGACCGCTGTTGGTTTGTAGCGTAGAACCATAACCATGGCAACAAGCTGGACGCGGACAGCACGGGGCGGAGAGACACAACCACTTCCTCAGTAGGAGCGGGGTCAGGGGTCATCTCGTTAGCATTAGGCTACACCCCGACAGAATCACCCGTTTGAAAAAGTGGGGTAAAAAAGCTGAAAATGAGGAGTGTGATCCACTCCGAAATGCATGTTCCGATTGTTTTTTCCAGTTGAGGAATTCAAAGACCAGGTTTGGAGACATCAATAACTTATATTAACTTGTGGAAAAATAGCATAATAGGTCCCCTTTAAACGATTCCGATTCTTAATTTCTATTCCTGTTCTAAACAATTCTCGATTCCGATTCTTTGAGTTGTGCAGGTCAACAGAGGTCACAGATTTCACAGGACAATTTTTTCATTTGAAAAATTTTAACTAATTACAAGGGTCCTCAACTGTATCATGGTTAATACAGAAATTCTTAAGCTGTTAAGTTTATTTGTTTGTTTCAACCACTTAACAGACCAGGCGTTTAATTGAGATCCTGGTTAATTGACACCCGGCTATTATTTGGTAATATACACTTAACAAAAATATAAACGCAACACTTTTGTTTTTGCTCCCATTTTTCATGAGATGGACTTAAAGATCTAAAATTCATTCCAGATACACAATATTACCATTTCTCTCAAACATTGTTCACAAATCTGTCTAAATGTGTGATAGTGTGCACTTCTGCTTTGCTGAGATAATCCATCCCACCTCACAGGTGTGCCACATCAAGATGCTGATCTGACGTCATGATTAGTGCACAGGTGTGCCTTAGACTGTCCACAATAAAAGGCCACCCTGAAATGTGCATTTTTTTTTTTGCTTTATTGGGGGTCTGGGGACTCAGACCCAGTCAGTATCTGGTGTGACCACCATTTGCCTCATGCAGTGCAACACATCTTCTTCGCATAGAGTTTATCAGATTGTCAATTGTGGCCTGTGGAATATTGGTCCACTCCTCTTCAATGACTGTGCGAAGTTGCTGGATATTAGTGGGAACTGGTACACGCTGTTGTATACGCCGGTCAAGCACATCCCAAACATGCTCAATGGGTGACATGTCCGGTGAGTATGCTGGCCATGCAAGAACTGGGACATTTTCAGCTTCCAAGAATTGTGTACAGATCCTTGCAACATGGGGCCGTGCATTATCTTGCTGAAACATGAGGTGATGTTCATGGATGTATGGCACAACAATGGGCCTCAGGATCTCATCACGGTATCTCTGTGCATTCAAAATGCCATCAATAAAATGCACCTGTGTTCTTCGTCCATAACAGATGCCTGCCCATACCATAACCCCACCACCACCATGGGCCACTCGATCCACAACATTGACATCAGCAAAGCGCTCACCCACACGACGCCACACACGCTGTCTGCCATCTGCCCTGAACAATGTAAACCGAGATTCATCCGTGAAGAGAACACCTCTCCAACGTGCCAGACGCCATCCAATGTGAGCATTTGCCCACTCAAGTCTGTTACGGCGACGAGCTGGAGTCAGGTCAAGACCCCGATGAGGACGACGAGCATGCAGTTGAGCTTCCCTGAGACGGTTTCTGACAGTTTGTGCAGATTTTGTTTGGTTATGCAAACCAATTGTTTCAGCAGCTGTCTGAGTGGCTGGTCTCAGACGATCTTGGAGGTGAACCTGCTGGATGTGGAGGTCCTGGGCTGGTGTGGTTACACGTGGTCTGCGGTTGTGAGGCCGGTTGGATGTACTGCCATATTCTCTGAAACGCCTTTGGAGACGGCTTATGGTGGAGAAATGAACATTCAATGCATGAGCAACAGATCTGGTTGACATTCCTGCTGTCAGCATGCCAATTGCACGCTCCCTCAATGCTTGTGGCATCTGTGGCATTTTGCTGTGAGACAAAACTGCACATTTCAGAGTGGCCTTTTATTGTGGGCAGTATAAGGTACACCTGTGCACTAATCATGATGTCAGATCAGCATCTTGATGTGGCACACCTGTGAGGTGGGATGGATTATCTCAGCAAAGCAGAAGTGCTCACTATCACACATTTAGACAGATTTGTGAACAATGTTTGAGAGAAATGGTAATATTGTGTATCTGGAATGAATTTTAGATCTTTAAGTCCATCTCATGAAAAATGGGAGCAAAAACAAAAGTGTTGCCTTTATATTTTTGTTGAGTGTATGTTAAAGCTAAAATGTGACTAACATTGTGTCTGGTGTAGATAACAAGTAGCTACCAGCTAAGTTAGTTAGTTTAACGTTATTAATTGCTTACGGTACCTAAATGTGGGCGATTCGACATCTAAAAAGGGATGTAGCCTTTTCACCACATAAG
Organism: Chelidonichthys spinosus; assembly: GCA_029853015.1. Classification (NCBI taxonomy): domain Eukaryota; kingdom Metazoa; phylum Chordata; class Actinopteri; order Perciformes; family Triglidae; genus Chelidonichthys; species Chelidonichthys spinosus. The sequence continues at coordinate 27,036,126 of CM056825.1, read as the reverse complement.
CTGTAACTTTTCTGTGGCACTCCTGCCAGTCGCTGCTAGAGTGAATGGGGTGTCACGTCGTTTCTCTGCTGGCTAGGGTCGCTGGCTGGTTAGTGTAGCAGCAGCAGGCTCAGACTGGCTAACGCTAGCATTACTCTGTGAGCTTTCAACAACTATAAACACATTCGACACAGTTTAAGCAATTGGTAGTCTATAACTTTAGCTAGCCTGTTAAGAATAAGACAATCATAATTTTCATGTACCTGATTCCGTTTTCAACGAGGAGCTGTGGCTGATGGTTGACTGTCAGACAAAGTGGAGAAAGCGACGGGAGCAGGAGAGCGGCGCAACAAGTTAAACACTGTACACTCATTAATGATTATACCGTGCTGCAGGCGAAGGTGTTTAGCCATGTTTGTTGTACATCCTCCTTTTGGCAGTAATACATTTTTGACAAGTGTTGCACTGTGCCAATCTGTCCTTTTTCAAAGTAAAATGAAGCCAGACTTTCGAGTGACGTTTTCTGTGGTCCATCTTCAGACAAGTGATGTTCTTCCGGGCGGAGATACAAACCCCACAAAAACAAACAAAAAAGACAAGCAGGGTGGAGTAATACAAACCCCACAGAAACAAACAAAGCAAGCAGGGCGGAGTAATACAAACCCTACGAAAACGAACAAAGCAAGCACGGCGGAGTAATACAAACCCCGGAAACAAACGGAGCAAGCCGGGCGGAGTAATACAAACCCCGCGAAAACAAACAAAGCAAGCAGGGCGGAGTAATACAAACCCCGGAAACAAACGGAGTACGCCGGGAGGAGTAATACAAACCGCAGAGAGAAACTAGTGCGGGCATTTAGGAACTGAAAAAATAATCGAAATTCAAACATCTTCGTAACAGTTCCGGAACCGGACGTTAGATATCGGTGCCTACTTGGAACCGGATCTCAATGCCCGACCCTAGCAGGGGGCCAGTAGTGCTGATCCACAAATCATACAGACGCTTCATTCCATCCAGACAAACCAGATGCATATAATCATATTTACATTTTACATTTAGGTCATTTAGCAGACACTTTTGTCCAAAAACGACTTACAATAAGTACATTTGTCAAAAGAAGGAAACAAAGAAACCACAACGTATCATTGCTGATAAAGTAAGAGCTAAAAATAGAACAAGTGTTAGGTCCTCATCTGAATAAAGTAGTACTTCAAGAGCAACAGTGCTATGATCAGAGTGCTATAGGTAAGGTTTTTTTTTTTTTTTGGGGGGGGGGGGGGGGGGGTGTTAGTGGGTCATGCTATGTAGAGTCGAGGTGAAGTCTGAACAGGTGAGTCTTGAGCCTTTTTTGGAAGATGGCAAATGACTCTGCTGTCCTGACATTGGTCAGGACTTCGTTCCACCACTGAGGCGCCAGAACAGAGATTTTTGTTTGATTTCAGTGATGGTGGTACCAGCCGGCCAGCTGAAGTAGAGGAGCGAAGTGCTTGCTTGGGGTCGTGTGGTTTGACCAGTGTTTAAAGGTAGATGGGTGCCGTTCCATTGATGGCCCTGAAGGCCAGTGCCATCGTCTTGAATTTGATGCGTGCTGCAACAGGAAGCCAGTGAAGGTCACGGAGGAGGGGGGTCACATGGGAGAATTTGGGTAGATTGAAGACAAGGCGTGCTGCAGCGTTCTGGATACGCTGCAATGGTTTAGTCGCAGAGGCCGGGAGTCCAGCCAGGAGAGAGTTGCTGTAGTCAAGGCGGGAGATGACCAGTGCTTGGACCAGGAGTTGCGTTGCATCCTTTGTGAGGAAAGTCCAAATCCTGCGGATATTGTAGAGGGCAAATCTGCAGGATCGGGCCACAGCAGTGATGTTGGGGGTGCAGGAAAGTTGGTCATCGAGGATTACACCCAGGTTCCTCACAGTTGAGGAAGGCAGAACTGTGATGCTCTCAACAGTGACCGACAGGTCCATGCGAGGGCAGTCTTTCCCCGGGATGAAGAGGAGTTTGGTTTTATTCAGGTTAAGCTTGAGGTGATGTGCAGTTGTCCAGACAGAGATGTCTGCCAGACAGTCCGAGATGCGAGTTGCAATGTGAGTGTCTGAATTTGGGGGAAGAGAGGAATAGTTGGGTGCCATCTGTGTAACAATGGTAGGAGAATCCATGCAATGTAATTACAGAACCTAGTGATCTGGTGTAGAGTGAGAACAGAAGCGGTCCTTATACTGAGCCTTGAGGGACACTCGTGTCCAGAGAACAGGGTTTGGACATAGAGACATTCCATGTGACCTGAAAGGTGCGATTTGTCAGGTATGATGTGAACCAGGTGAGAGCAGATTCAGTTCTGCCAAGTTCAGCCAGGGTGGAGAGGAGGATTTGGTGGTTGACTGTGTTGAATGCAGCAGATAGGTCGAGGAGAATGAGAACGGAGGAGTGGGATGAGGCTCTGGCATCTCGCAGGGATTCGGGCACTGTGAGGAGGGCCGTCTCGGTGGAGTGAGCAGTCCTGAATCCTGATTGATTAGGGTCTAGGAGGTTGTTCTGCGAGAGATAAGATGACAGTTGGTTGTCGGCGGCACGTTCCAAGGTTTTAGACAGGAATAAAACAAGAGATACAGGTCTGTAGCTTTGGATGTCAGCAGCATCTAGGGTGTAGCTCACTGTAGCAGTCTCAAAAGCCCTGGAATGAGACCTGAGGTGAGGAGGAGTTGATCAGGGTGTTGAGGAATGGCAAGATGCTGTGTGAGATGTCTTGGAGAAGAGAGGAGGGATATCAATATCATATGGGAAGCAAGCAACCATATCAATGCCTAAATCTGCAAGAGGTGAGTGATGGACATAGTGTTCTTCATCCACTGCCATCTAAAAGTGTCATCAGTTCTGCGCCTCGCATTGATTCCAGAAAATGTCATTCAATTTGTGGACACCCTTTTGATGACACTTGTCGCAGCCATGGTATGCATTGTGTTACTTGTGTAGAAGAAAATGTGTTACCTTCCAATTTGTTTTGTTTAAATATTACTTCCTCTCGGGAACCTCAAATGTCTTGCTGAGCTGCATTCGTTGTATGTAAGCCTTGTCATGTTAATGATGAGACCCTCTGATCTGTCCCCCTTCCTGGACCGTCTCCGAAACACCTTCATCCCACATACTTGATCAAGGCCTTCATGAATGGCCCCTGTTGTGACACTATCTAGCAAGAACCCAGCTGTTCCGAGGAAATCACACCTTTATGTTGTCTCAGGACGTCTCTTACCCAGGGTGAAACGCGTATTGAATCTATGTAAATCCACTGTTTAGACCTGCCCCTTTGGTTCTGTATAAGTTGTCTCTTGCCTCACATCAGGGCAGATTGGGCTGTGTGGCAACCGCGACATTGTCTTTTCTCCACTGTCAGTGATTAAACCTCATTTGAACCAGCTACAGAATTGGACCTGAAGAGTTTTCTTCAACAATATGGCGTTGTCGGCATCTCGCTAACCCTGGGCTAGAGGACGTCTGGACTGGATGGAGTCATTCTGAATATTAGCAATCGGCGCCAAAATTAAAAGGGTAAGGAAGCCTCTTGTAAAATTCCTAACTTTTGCTGATATTCACAATGCCCTGTCTCAAGTCCGGATCTTCCATAGACCCAGGTAACGCGATTTAAATTTTCAAATAGCAGCAGTTGACTGCAGGCTGTTCTGGTGAGTTTTAAGAAAAACAAAGGCCTTATGTAGTATAATAACAGATTGCATAGTGGAATTCTCTATCACCTTATGGGTTTGAGTTTTTCTCGGTGTAACAGATTATTATATGAGGTGGATGGTATTGTTATGGAGTAACCAGGCTTCCATACATATTGTCATAATTCCTATTGGTAGCATAATGACAGTTTGCATGATGGAATACTCCCTGACCTTATGGGTCTGAGTGTTTTTTTATGTGAGAGATTGTTATGTGAGGTAGACAATTTTAGTGGAGTGAATCAGTCTGACACTATATTGTCATAATTCCTAAACTTGGTAGCATAATGACAGTTTGCATTGTGAAATTCTCCCTGACCTCATGGGTCTGAGAGTTTCTCTATGTGAGAGATTGTTATGTGAGGTCGACGATATTTCAGTGGGGTAGCCAGTCCGCCACTCATATTGTTTTAAATCCTATTGGTAGCATAATGACAGTTTGCATTGTGAAATTCTCCCTGACCTCATGGGTCTGAGAGTTTCTCTATGTGAGAGATTGTTATGTGAGGTCGACGATATTTCAGTGGGGTAGCCAGTCCGCCACTCATATTGTTTTAAATCCTATTGGTAGCATAATGACAGTTTGCATTGTGAAATTCTCCCTGACCTTATGGGTCTGAGTGTTTCTCTATGTGAGAGATTGTTATGTGAGGTTGACGATATTTCAGTGGGGTAGCCAGTCCGCCACTCATATTGTTTTAAATCCTATTGGTAGCATAATGACAGTTTGCATTGTGAAATTCTCCCTGACCTTATGGGTCTGAATGTTTCTCTATGTGAGAGATTGTTATGTGAGGTTGACGATATCTAAGTGGGGTAGCCAGTCCGCCACTCATGTCATCGTAATTCCTACTTGGAAATGTAATGACGATTTGCATGGTGAAACTCTCTGTAATCTTATGGATTTCAGTGGTTCTCTTGGTAAAAGATTGTTATATTGAATGAATGACATGTGTTTAACCGGTTTAAAAGTTGTATGAGCTCATTGTAACATCTTGTTTTTCAATGTTGTGTGTTTGTGTTTTGCTGTGATTTAAGGCCCGCTGCGGCCATAAATATGTTGTTTTCTTACTATAAGAAAGTATTGCTAGAATTAAGTAGTTGTTCAGGAGGTTACAATTGAACACAACATTCCAGCTCTAGTTCCTTATCCATTAGTTAATAGCCTTTTGATCACTGTGATTCACGACTGCTGGTTTGCGATAAACCACGTGGCTAAGAGCACTTCATTTTCATGTAAATACACATTTTTCTTCACTGTGTAATATCACTTCTTTAACTAGTTGGGTTGTGTGTCTGTTTTAATTAATTTTCCCCAACCTACTTTAGTTTTCTTTTCAAATACGTTATATTCTATTTTTTTTATTTCTTGTTACTCAAGACTGTTAGTAACTTGCTCTTTATCCCTTCTCTAACTAGTTGGTTTGTCTCTCTGTTTTAATTAGTTTCCCCTCTTTTGTTCTTTACTATAGTTAAATTGTTGGTTCTTTGAGTATTCTGGCTTCTCTTTAGCCTGTTGATTTGTTTATTTTTTAATTCACTTCACCCTACCTACATTCTATTATTTTAGTATTTTTTGTAAATATTTCATTCTTTCAATTTTATGATTGTACTGTATGATTGATACTGTACCTTATCCTTCTAGTATTATCATTTCTTTTGAGCCGGTTGTTTCTGTATCAATTAATTTGCCCCCTTTTATTTTTGTCAAAATATTGTTCTCAATATTTAGTACTATTATTATTTTCTCGTTTATCATTTTATAATATTTTTGTTTCAATTGGATTTTTATTTTCACTGTATTTCATTTTTATCTTTATTATTATTTTTTTTTCATTTTCGCCTGGTTTTTGCCTGGAATGCTCTATACAAATCTGCCACCCTATTGAACGTAGTTAAACTGAGAGAGTGTTCACAGACACCAGGATGAACGCATTCACAGTAGCGTTCATCAGGCAGAAATACAGTACGTTCAGTTCATGTTCTTCCCAAAATATAAACGAGTTCAAGAACTATCATTCAATGAACAGGTTCAGGCACAACACTGTTTAGCAGTATTGCTTCTGTAACTAGTTGGTTGTCTGTCCATTTTAATGCATTTTCAGCAACCTACCTGTTGCTATTTTAGTTTTTTTTTTTGTAAATATATTATTTTTCTATTTTATTACTTCAGGTTTCACATACTATTAGTACCTTGTCCTTTCAGTATTATTGTTTATATTAACTAGTTTGCAGGGTTTGTTTTTTCTCTATATTAATTAATTTTTACCTTTTGTTAATATTAGTTTTTTTATTTTTTTAAATGCATTATTTTCATTTTTAAATTTCTCGTTAATAATTATGTTGGTTTTGATTTCATCTTATCTTAGTGTTTCATTATTATTTTCGCTTGTACATTTTTATTCTATTTTTTATCTCTCTTCTAAAAAAAAAAAAAAAGAGGGATAAATTAACTGAATTATATGACTTGCCATCAATCCTAAAGACTTGAATTGTAACTTGAAATGTTGAATTGTCCTCTGAGGTTGTAAACACAGTAGGCGTCTCCGGCATCACTAAACAAAACCCAGTAAGTGCTCCAATGACAGTGGAATTAGGCCCCCTATATGGAGAACATGCTTTTCTAACGGCTACTGATACCCCTCTGAACTTACTGGGTCGTGATTTATTATGTCAATTCTGACTGCACCATTAATGCACCCCTTATGAGGTATATCTTGATGTACCTGATGCTAATGTTAATACTGTTTTTCTATGCTACAACAGGTCTCCCGATCAGTGACCTATGCTTGACAGTTGCCCTCTCCTCAACTCTCTTTAAAAAAAACTTCAAACAATCTATAACCATATAACCAAGCCCGCTTCTCCTTTCCTTTCTTGGCTGATTTCTGAAATATCTGACTCTTTGCTCTGATTTCCCTCACTCCATTGTCTAGCTCATCACGATGCAGTTCCAAATTCTGAGTATACTCAAAAAGCTGAGCAAGATGAAAGAGCAACCTCCCTCCTGCATGTTAATGATAGTGATTTCAGAAGGATGACGGTGTCCCCCATATCGCAGTAGCTACTGCTAACTAAAACGACACCTTGGAGCTGGGCATGATGGAAAAGTAATTCCAATGTTGTAATGACAAAACATTTTGTGATACTGTAGCCAGTTACCCACTGTACAAGGTTGGCTCTTTGGGGTACATCCTGTGTGTCTCTTTTGATCCACAACCTGTTATCTTTTCAACTCTGTCACAGACAGAACCACACCTAGCCCCCCAGCCTATTTCTCCATCTACAACCTTCTTCCATCTTCATCCCAGATCCCAGTTTTTTTTATTATTTTTTTTATTTCAGTCTCGCTGTAGAAACAACCTCCTCCATGGTACTGAGATCTCCACTAAACACTATTTGCCCCCACTCTGTCTCCCATGTTGTCTTCTGCTCTGAAAGCAACATTTTTTCCTCCTCTAGACAGACTTGTTATGAGTTCCCCCTTCTTTCCTAACCTTACTATTGAGCGCTGATCACCTCTTAACTCTGTTTCCCTCCTTCCTTCCCTAATTGATGGCAAGCCATATAGTTGTGAAAGCTGATCTTAGTTGATCTTTTTGCTCAACCCGTCCCGATCCACTAGACAAACCACTTGCAGAACCTGAGTTATTTTTGTCTGTAGATGGTAGCTCATACCGCTCTCCCACTGGAGCACTTGACTAGAACCCTATGAAATCTGTTTAAATTTTTCAAGATTCCTTTTATTTTTCCCAGATTTTCGTGCTCTCCGTTTTCATTTTCTAAATTCTGATTTACATTTTTATTTTTCTAAATTCCATGTGTTCCCATTTAATTTTTCCCAAATTCCGTGCTCTCCATTTTAATTTTCTAAATCCCGGTTTCTGTTTAATTTTTCGAAATTCTTTTTTCCATTTTATTGTTTTCTCCTTAATTCCATACTTTCTGTTTTCCATTTTTCGGACTTCTGTGTTTTCCGTTTAAATGTTTCTAAATTTTGTTTTCCGTTCTCATTTTTCAAAATCCTGTTTTCCGTTTTATTTTTGAAATTCTGTTTTCCGTTTTCATTTAAAGTAATTCAGTATTTTACAATTTTATAGCGTTTTTTTTTTTTTTTTTTTTCTTTCATCAAATAGTGTGTAATCGTGTAGGTGATAGATCAAAATAAAGAAATTTCTAGCAGCCCCCTGCCCCTGACCCCCGCTGTGTCTAAAATCAGCGAGTAATCCACTAGCTGCTATTCGTTTCACTTTTCAGACATGCTGGACGATGCGTTGTTCCCGTTGATTACACAACGTTTAACACCTTCCCCCCCCGCCCCCATTTCCCTTTTCTTTCAGCTTAGATATGGTAACAAACTCTTATAATGTTCGAGAAAACATTGACATTTTGACAAATTCCACGAAATTCCACGTTTTACAGGTATTCTTGTCAGATTCTGCGTTTTAGTCTATGTGCATTGTGGGAATCGGAGAGCCCTACACTTGACTCAGGTTATGCAATTGGTCCCCTATTTGAGATCCTAGAATCTCACCCACCCCCCATGCTCAGCCCCACAAGCTGAGTTCTTTGCTTTAACGTGGCTACGTTACAAGCTGCCCCCGACACCTCTGAGCGCTCTGCCTGGTTGTGTTGTTTTACGAATTGTGGAGCTCCTGCGACGGCCGCGCATTAGCCACACATTTCCTGCTTCCTCAACTTGTTTGTGTGACACATGGTGGGACTCACAGGAGCAAATGGGGAATGGTTGCTGTAATAAGCAGATTTATGTTGCTCCTGTTACGTCCCTAAATTCAAACAATTTTGTCGACACAAACCAAGAAGAGCATTCCCCCCGTGAGGACTCCTTTGTAAATATGCTGATTGACTTTGTACAAAGTCATATGTTCACATGTTATTGTTATTGTTTTGTTATTTTTAATCATATGTTTTCAACATAGACTGAAGTTTTTGCAAACAGGAAAGCAGACACCACAACAGTGACTACTCTGCTCCTCAGAGACATTGTCTGCCTGTTTGGGATCCCACGCTGCATTAACAGCGACGACGGCACCCATTTCAACAACTCTATCACACGAGAACTCTGCAAGGAACTGTGTTCTTCTGTCTAAGTTCTACACTAACAGGTGATCGCAGCCCACACGCCTCCCACTGACGGGAACTATCACAACCTTCAGCCTGGTGATTTCAACCCTGAAGCAGTTCAAGCAAAGGAACACTCTCCAGCCCAGGTGGACCGGCCCATCTCAAATACTGCTGACCAACAACACTGTCATGAAGTGTGTGACACCCCACATGGATCCACTCTTCACACCAGTGAAGATCAACAGCCCAGCAGGATGCCAACATGGACCAGTGAAGATCAACAGCCCAGCAGGAGAACAACCTGGAACGTTGCTGTTCTGACCAGATGCTGATGACTGACGCCAATGTTGCTGCTCGTGACCGGATTATTGTTCCTGTGGCTCCTTGACATTGCCAGTATGAACCTAGGGGGACAGCAGGTTGCTTTGGAACATCCCCCTCTTAATACTGCAGCTACGGAGCCACCAGAAAGAAGCATACCAGGGACAGCTCATCCCTCCTCAACTGCAGTCTCCAGCCATCGTCAGAAACGGGAAACTGGACCAAATGCAGTCTCCACACACGACCAAATGATTTCCACAAACACCTATATCAACCTGACTAGGATGGTAGCTTATCACAGCTCAAATTCTACCAATTGTTACGTATGTGGTTTCATCCCACATAGCACAAATGAAGGCCTCCCCCTGATGGCTCTGCCCATTTCTGACTGTGACACGTGCCATTTACTTCACCTAAATGCACAGACATCTTACACCCATGAACTGTGCCCAGTTACACCTGAACTGAGACCTTTACCTTGCAAAACATCCACAAGCAAGTGTCAGACATGCACTGATGTCCCTGCTGCCATCCCTCTTAGGGTAGTTCCACGACCATTAAAGTGGTGCATTAAAGGTACCGGAGTTGGTCATGACATGGGACATTCGAACTGTGACTCGCTGTTTTATCCAATACCAAGAAGTTCTCCCAGAAAATGGACTTCGGACTACAGCCCTTCACCTACAGCTTGTTCGACACTTGACATTAACTTTTCTAGGTTAGCCACAGCGGCTTCTTTTTGTTCCGTCCCAGCTGGAAAAGGGATGTACTGGATATGTGGACAAAAAGCATATGAATATCTTCCTACGGGTTGGAGCGGAGTATGTGGCCTGGGCTACGTAGTCCCAGCAATGCGAGTTGTGAATAAATTGCCTACAATTCCCTCAGGATTAAGGTCAACAAGATCCAAGCGAGATGTGTTAATCACTCATTCACAGACATATTGGAGCCGTCTATTCGGCATGCTTATTCCAAGTTATGGTGTATTGTCTTCCCTGAATCAGATAAGAGATCTTTCCAAACGTATAGAGGATTTAGCTAATACCACTTCCCTAGGTTTGTCTCTCTTATCAAAAGAGCTGGCTGCAACCCGTCTAGTTGCCTTACAGAATAGAGCAGCTTTAGACTATCTTTTAGCATCCCAGGGTGGTACTTGTGCAGTGATTGGTGTTGAATGTTGTACTTATGTGCCAGATTATAATGCTAGCCTTTCTGATGTCATTGCACATGTTAAACACATTGCTGATAAAGTGCACACCAGCGATATTAGTAGCCCTTTTTGAATGATTGGAAACACTCATTGGTCGTTGGGGTACAAATATAGTTCAATATGTTTTTGTTGGTTTAATCTGTTTTATAGTTTTTGTTGTTATGTTGGAATAATCTGTTTTTTTTATTAGCCCTTATTATTTTTTCTTGTATCAGAGCAATGTGTAAAATTATTACAGCTAAGGTGACTACTAAAATGATGATTCAACGAACTACTCACAACGTACCTAAAGAATTATTTCCTGATGTTTTCGATGAATTGTGTAGAATTGATGTATTGTAATTTTCTTACTTCACTTGATTACATTTTCTTGTGTATTTACTGTTGTCCTATAGGACAAAATGGGGAATTGTAGAAGAAAATGTGTTACCTTCCAATTTGTTTTGTTTAAATATTACTTCCTCTCGGGAACCTCAAATGTCTTGCTGAGCTGCATTCGTTGTATGTAAGCCTTGTCATGTTAATGATGAGACCCTCTGATCTGTCCCCCTTCCTGGACCGTCTCCGAAACACCTTCATCCCACATACTTGATCAAGGCCTTCATGAATGGCCCCTGTTGTGACACTATCTAGCAAGAACCCAGCTGTTCCGAGGAAATCACACCTTTATGTTGTCTCAGGACGTCTCTTACCCAGGGTGAAACGCGTATTGAATCTATGTAAATCCACTGTTTAGACCTGCCCCTTTGGTTCTGTATAAGTTGTCTCTTGCCTCACATCAGGGCAGATTGGGCTGTGTGGCAACCGCGACATTGTCTTTTCTCCACTGTCAGTGATTAAACCTCATTTGAACCAGCTACAGAATTGGACCTGAAGAGTTTTCTTCAACACTTGACACCTCTTATAAAGGCTCTGGCTGGGGAATCACACACAACAGACAGAACATTAATAAAGAAGGTTTTCTGCTCATACATAAACCGACTTTTCAAAGTTTTCAATTCCTGTACCAAATCATGAAGATAATCAGCCAATGAATTTGGATTCGAAGTACCACAAAACAGTACAATAAAAATTGGTTTATTTGTGTATCCTTGTAACATACCAAGGATTGTCCAGAACTGAGTATTAGTACTCTTGCAGAGGGGTAAACCATCAAAATAAAAACCATCAACTGCAGTTTAAAGGCATGTCTGTCTGGCACAGTAAACTACACACTAGAATTTTCCCAATGGAATTTAAAATTCCACAATAATGGAACATGCCACCGGCTACACTGTTAATTGTAAAGCTTCATTTTATTTCAGCAACGTTCGTCCATCTTTGGGCGGGGAGGGATGGTAGATTTTAAAGATGCTCAGAAGAGCTGATAGAGCTAAATGAAACTGACCAATCTGCCAGTGAGCTCTGCAGATCACCATCATTCTGATGCTGATTTAAAAAACAGGTAAATCCTCATCAGAAACTTAAGGCTTTTGAATTGTATTTCTAGATCCTCAATGTCAAGACCCTGATAATTTTCTTCGTCAATGATTTGCATGTCAGATTCCTCTGAATCATCAACACAGACACTTAACTCAGAATTGGCACCCCCCCCCCCCCCACCCCCTCTTTATTCTCTCATTAATGCCTTTCTACGGCGTTGCCCCTTTCATTGTACATCCAAGCTTTTTCCATACCTTTACTTAATTTGACTGTGCTTCAACCTGAAACAAACAAAGAACAGTCCAAATCACTGAATTATCCAATATAAGGCAAGGCACTCCATTCATTCATGCAATACATTTATATGGCCCTTTCAAACACTGCATAACCAACTGCATTATCACTAAACTTATATGCACAGTAAAACAGGCATGCAACGACATCATCTGTACAGCAGGTTAAAACCACGTCCAATAGAAGTCCAGCAGAAAGAAAAGACAATGGTCAGGCTAGCAGAAGCTAGTGGCAGTACTAGCCGTAATGTTGGTAACGTTACTAGCCAGAAAAAAAAAACTTGACACCACCCCTGCTAGTGCCCAAAACAAAATGTCTGCTATTTCAGGTTCATCTATATCACTTATTCAAAATAAATAAGCAAGTTTAACAGCAAAACAGCGCATCCTTTCCTGAGCCACATTGTAGGCCAATGCTAATTGTTAGACACATAGACGTTAGCGCCTTGAACATTCAAGCTAGACTCTAAACATAAATTGTTTTTGTATGCCAACTGCCAAGGTACTGTCTCAAAAACAAATGTTATCGGAAACATAAAATTTCACTTACCACGTCTTTGTTGGATGCCTTACCAGAGTGAGTGGGTGCAGTCAACAATGCCGGCAGGCGGACTTTCTTGACAGCAGGGATTCTGTTTCTGGTGACGTTGACTTGGCCATTACATAAATTCTCTCTCTCTCTGTCTTTCACCTCGCTTGCTCTTACGCTCGTACTCTCTTTTTTCACAAGAAAACGGAAGAGTAGTTAGTGGTTTGGTGCAGTTGTTGCCTGCATTTCAATGTAAATAGTTACATATAACTTAAATAAATTTAACTTAATATAAATTTCAGAAACATATGCACAAATTTAGCAAACAATTTGTATTTGCATTATAGGAAATACAAATTTAATATAACAACAATTCACTCAAAAATATCTAAAACTTCATTTTAGGGTGGGATGAGTCCACCCTCACATTATGTGGCCCAGAGTTCTAATTTGATATGTGGGCCGAATACTACACTCAACAACTGTCCCATCTCTTTTCTGCCAAAGTCAAGACAGTGCCACCTTTGCCACACCTGGGCCATGTTCGGTTCATATGCCTTATGCCAGTGCCAACTGAATTGCACCTGTGCCAGCTTCATGCCAAATCTGGGCCAAATGTCACTGCTATGTGGGCAGACTGGACAGACCTCAACTGACAAAACCCTCCAAAAAGGCTCCACTATGGAGACCATTAATTATATCTGTATTACTTTCACTAGTTGTTGCGGTGACTGTGTTAACCTTATGTGGATGTTGCTGCATACCATGTATCAGGCACCTCTGTGTGTTACCATGGCCATAAATGATAAATTCCCCACACCACCTCCTTATCAATTATCACAGCATGCAGGTGAAACTGTCCCACTGATCTCCCTCTCTGAGGATGAGACTGAAGCTTACAAGGATGCTGACGAAGACCGCTGTTTGTACTCCTCAATAGTCGTAGATACACAGATGTTCCTAAAGTTACCACATACCCACATGTAGCATTACATAAACGTAGAGGCTGAGACTCATAGAGGCTGACATGTTATCAGTAGAGTTATGGAAGGTTGAATTCTCCAGTTCTGTTCCTGGTACCATGATAGCTACTCCGGATATGAATTGTTTAGCTTATGCTTTTAATATTGTGATTGTTTTGTTTGGAGGCTGCACGTGGTGTAGTGGCTAGCACTGTCGCCTCACGGCGAGAGGGTTACAGGCTCGATTCCTTCTGTGTGGAGTTTGCATGTTCTCCCCATGTGAGCGTGGGTTTTCTCTGGGTTCTCCGGCGTCCTCCCACAGTCCAAAGACATGCAGGATGGGGATAGGTTCATTGATGACTCTAAATTGCCCGTACGTGTGAATGTGAGCGTGAATGGTTGTTTGTCTCCATATGTTAGCCCAGTAATAGAATGGCGTCCTGTCCAGGTGTACCCAGCTGGGATCGGCTCTTTGGATTTTAGTGACATAATAAAATTATGTCAAAAAGAGGTAATTGTTAGAATTGGCTTTTACTTTGTACACAATTTGTACTTTTTCATTGAACTCATATAAATCACTGGTGGTGCTCATTAGAACAGTGTGACATGTTAACCTGATAAGCAGGAACCTGTTGAATCTTCAAGGCCCTCTTTGATCTGTCAGTTAGGTTTGCTAGAATAGATACACGCCTGAAGGACAACACTCATACATGTTTCATATTACATTTCCCTGACCTGGATAAATAATATATCTGTAAACTGAAGAGTTCTCCGGTTTATCCTTGGGCTTCCAACAAAAGAACTGTGGGTTAATAAGTGTCTGCTTTATTTGTGGAAATTACCATGGAATGAATCATTTATATTACCATGTTTCTCGAAGGAGTAAATGAGGAAAAGTTGACGAGGGAAAGCACAGAGGGTAACCGCTCCCAAGCTAGCGCTAGCTTGTGGCTATCAGCTGCTAAGAACAACAACAGAGTTGAATAACTCACTTGTATTTAGAGTTATTCTCCTAGCACCCCTGACATTTTATAGTCTCTGATAAACTCCCTTATTCGTCTTCCATTTCCATCCTTTATTTCCTTATTTTTAGCTCAATAGTTAATACCAGTCTGAGTCCATCTCTGTCTGCATCATGCTCGCTCCTTGAGATACACACACTCATGGGCTGTGTTCAAAATGCCATACTAACGTCCTACTCGTACTAAAATGTGATGTAAACTTGAGTACGTAGTGCGTCTACATACAATAGTATGTGGATTTGTGTATGCGAGAAATGCCTGGATGTATACTGCATTGGCAAGAATTTCTGAGTATACAGTGGACCTTGCTAGATATACTCAACTTTCCCAAAATGCATTGTGGCTAGTCTGACTTCTGAAACTTTTTGTATAATGGCGGACGATTTACCATAGACATTAGCGAGCATTCGCGAAGCAGCAAATGTGCCGTTTTTACCGACGTTATTGAAGAAGATAGTGCCCATCTTAAACTGTGGTTATATAGTTACTAGGGGTGATTAATAATGCTGTGCATCGTTGTTCGTTAGAGGGATGGATGAAGACACCGAGCGCCTCATTCGATGCAGGAAACGATGAGGAGAAGTTCACCGGCAGGAAGAATGCTGCTATGAGAGGCTCCACGTAAGAAAATTGGTGTTAAATGTTATAATTCTTATGCAGGGCTTAAGTTCTACTGTTGCATATTTAGCTACTCAATGATATCTGAGATGTAGATGTCTACCTGAAACATTTCTGTTGAACAGTTATTTTAGTCGGCAAGAAATCATCAATGAGCTGTAACACTTTTCTATGTGCTGTTCTTCATACAGGATGTTTATTAAAGAACAGGGATGGAGGTAAGGTGGAGCCGGATGGACAAAGAAGAAGTGGGAGAACATGAAGCAGAAATACAAGGTGAGTAGGAAGCAGTTTAAAGTATTGAACACTACAGCATAAAAGAAACTAGATGATGTTGTCTTTCTTATAAATAATCAGGCAAAGTCAGTGCTGGGTAATATCCACAATGTGTTAAAACATTCCATTAAGTCGATGCCATGTGGAACAGTATTACAGTACATATTATAATATATGACCAGTGGTGAATAGTCTCTAAACAATCTAAACAATGAGTTGTTTATAGGAACTGACGGTGTCAGCACTGAGGGAGGAGAGGTCATCGCTGCACACTAGAAGTGTTTGTTATCATGGATGAGGTGATGGAGCAAAGACCTGCTATTACCCCACTACACCCCATCTCCTCAGCCATGATGCCAACCATTGCAGCAGGGTCTCTCCTCCAGAGCAGGAGGTAGAGAGTCCTGCTGGAGGAAAGAGGAAACAGGAGTCTGAGTGGTTCATGTTCCTCAGAGAGTTCCAGGACAGAGAGGAGAAGGAACAGCAGGCTGAAGAAAGGGAGGAGGAGAGAGGGAGAGAGAAAGGAGGCACAGTGAGAGGAGGAACCAAAAGTGGAGACAGTGGAAAGCTGAAGCAGGGAGGAACCTACTCTTCTTTGTTCTAGCACCTCGGTGGTGGAACGAACTTCCACCAATGTCAGGACAGCAGAGTCACTTGCCATCTTCCGAAAAAAGCTCAAGACTCACCTGTTCAGACTTCACCTCAACTCTGCATAGCATGACCCACTAACAACTAGGGTTGTGAACGATAAACCGATGCGACCGGATATTCGGTTCAACAAGTGAGGGATACGGCTGCATCGGTAGCAGCCTCCTCAATCGATACGAATTATCAATGAATTCCTAGATGATAAACAAGGGTCAACACGGAACATGGTGGAGGTGGGCGGGCGCAGCACAGGTAGGCGGCTGCGACGCTGCCGTGTGACCGCAGGCACTCCACGACCGCACGTGAGAGACGGACGGCTTTGAATGTCAATTGCTTGTGTCTCAACTTGTGCCACAAGAGGCGGCCGCAGCACGGGTAGCGTCCAGGACACTGTCCTGTGACCGCCATCCAACCAGACTTTTTTTTGGTCAATGTCTAAAAATAAATACATTGACGTGATTTTGTTGTTCTGTTTTTTTTTTTTTTTTTTTTTTTTGCCAGTGCCATACAGCCACAATGTTTGGGGATATGTGGTATTTTACATTTTTGAAAAGAAACTATTGTACTGTCACTTTCATAGAATTGGCTTCTTTATTTTATAAAATATCTACAACAAATATTAACCGTAGAATCAAATATCTATATAATATATATAGTATCGTTCTTACACTGTATGGAATCATTCCGAATCGAATCGGTCTGTAATTAAAGGATCGTTTTTGAATCAAATCGTAACCTGTGTATCTAGATGCATATCGAATTGTTTATCACAGAGAGAGAGAGAGAGAGAGAGAGAGACCCCCCCCCCCCAAAAAAAAAGCACTTCTATGTTCTTACCTATAGCACTTTGATCATACCACTGTTGTTCTCAAGGTATCCTTGCTGAACAGACACTACTTTACTCAGAGGAGGACCTAACACTCTTTATCGGCAAGGATATTGTGGTTTCTTTCTTTCGACAAATGTACTTGACACTTTGGACAAAAGCATCTGCTTAATGTCCGAAATGTAAGTAAGTAAATGGTGACGTGTTTCCGAGTGAAACGGGATTGGCAGGCGGAACATAATGGGGGAGGAAATTAAATTGATGGATGAAATGATTAGCTGACGAACTTCTATAGCTCTCAGTGCTCAAGTTACAGATTGATTGATTGATAGATATCATGATATAATTGGCTGAAATTGGCTGGTGCTAGCTAATCTGCCTGTGGCTCATAGGTAGAGCGAGTCCTCCCCCAATCAGAATGACTCCCAGCAAGTGTCCTTTGGCAAGATACGGACTCCCAAATTGCCCCCGAAGGCTGAGCCATCGGCGTGTGAATGTGTGAATGAGATTAGCTGCTGATGTGCAGGCAGCTCCTCTGCCATCAGTGTGTGAATGTGTGTAAATGGGTAAATAGACTGAATTTAGTGTAAAGCACCTCAAGTAGTTGAATAGACTACAAAAGCACTGTAGAAATATAGGTCATTTACCATAATTTAAGCATGCTTTTCATTTTTTTTATTGGATTTTGAACCATGTACAATATTGTGGTCAGGAGCTTCTTGGTGCTGTGGGGGTGAGGGCTAGGTGGGTGTGGCAATTTGTGGAGATGTCTGTTTTGACCTTATTGCATTGTCCAAAACGTTAAGGAAAAATGTTTTACAGAAGTAGCTCCGTTGCCTGAGAAGTTGAGAAACCCAGAAAAGTTAATCTGCAGCAACATCAGAATTGTTTTAACCTGTGATCCAAACTATGGACAGTGTTCTACCTAGAGTGACACACCACTGATGAAAGTAAACACAATCTGATATGATCTGATCTCACATTTCGAGTGGAGATTCTACACACACACACACACACACACACACACACAGAGCTCTCTGCAACACAACATCGGACATATTATCAACATAAGACAGACACAACCACCTTCTGTGTTTATACAAATGGTTATTGTCATAATGCCATATCTCCATCACTTTTTTTCCTTTATTTTTGCTCCAGCCACCATTTCAGCTCTGTTCCTCTCTCGCTTTCCCTCTAGATTATTATTCAGATTTTTGGGAGAAAATGGGACATTGCCTGCAATATTGGATATAATCATAATCTTACATGAATTTGATTTGATGTTGTACTTAAGCACATTAAGTTACGTAAGAAAATTAAGGGAAAATAAGTCTGATTGATTTTTTGGATTTGGAATAGTATTCACATCCGGTGAATCAGCAACTGGCATCCTCACCTCCGAGGGCCAACTGTGGCTCAGCTGGTAGAGCGTGTTGGCCAATGTTTGGAGGGTCGGTGGTTAGATTCCCGCCCTTGTCACTGTGTCATGGTCGTTGTGTCCTTGGGCAAGACATTTCACCCAGCTTGCTTTGTGTGAATGTGTATGACTGCTGTATGTTTGAGGTGCTGAATGGCAGCCATGCTTCTGTCAGTCTGCCCCAGGGCAGCTGTGGCTGCTATCATAGTTTACCATCACCGGTATGACTGTGTGTGAATGAATGGAACCTCGGACCCTGTCAGAGCACTTTGAGTCTCCTTGAAAAAAGCGCCAATCCAATCCATTATTATTATTCAAGGATTTGTTTGGATGACACATTTCAGCGACTCAGAGCTCACGTTCCGAAACAAAGTCCAGAACCGGCCGGTTTGAACCGTTGCCACAGCAGGCCAACTCTCTTGCCTCCCAAGTGTTGCGGTGACTGTAATAACAACCGGGCCCTTGAACCACCACTCACAACTCTTTTACGGCAACTCAGACCATAACTGGGACTTTCCATCTCTAGCTGACATTAGTCACTGCTCAGTCAGCGGTGAGTGATTTCGAACATAACCACCACAAATGGAGGGTAAACCACAGACAGGAAGTGAAGTTACAGTGAATTTCAGCGCATAATGTTTTGCAGGTCTAAGTGAATGAGAACAGCCTATGCATACATTTATTAAATGTGTTTATTTATTTAATTTAACTTTATTGCACCTACTGCACAACAACTTCCCTCCAGATAAATAAAGTTATTTTCTTTTCTTAGAAACTGAAGTTATTCATTAAATAACAAAACGATACAGTCCTCATTGGGACATATGCTGCCAGCTCCATGACTACCTGTTGAGAAAGTTTTTTTATTAGAAATGTCAATGGGATTTTTAATGAGATTTTTTTGAGTGGATCTTCATCAGGGTGTAAAAACGCCGGGGTGACACTACGTTTATGTGCCTGCCATGTACTGGCTTGTATGTCCCGTGTTAGAAGAATGCCAACAGACAGAGCACTTAACGATGCGCGCTTGGAGTAATAAAGTTTATCACGTGATTCGCCACGGTCTACTGCTCCACACCTGTCCAGTTGTTGGACATAATGTGCCTATAATCTGGATTTAGGACCAACAGTAAGCAGCAAACACAAAGAAGTTGAATTTATGACACGTTTTTTATGTCTTATTTTTAATAATAATTTTACTCTTGTGAAGCGCTTTGTGATCTCTTTCCAATGAAATGAACTTTTCTCCCTTACTTTAAGTCATATTCAGCCTGAATATTATTAGCGACATGGTTATCGCTTACGAACATTCTATTGTTAATGATGCTCAATACGTTATCCGTCATTGTCAATATTAAACATTATGCACTTTTAGCGCTTCATTCTTTTGATACTTTCCCTCCTTAACATTTTTTATGTACAGAAACCATCAATATAATATTAAGTTATGTCTCTTTAAGTAGAGGAGACCTTCTGGATTTAGAGTCTCCATCATGTGCAGCACTTTCATGTAATGTTGGTCCGTGGTGGTGGAGTTATTAAAGACTGGAGCTATTTAGGTCTTGTGCAGCAGATGTGCACTGCTAATATCTGCTCATTACAGTCACTTGACTCTATTTTTGAAACAAAACATTTTTCAATCTTTTAATATTTCGTCTGTAATCTGATTCAGTCGGAAATTAATTGATGAATTTGCTTTATTAAACACATGTTCTCCTTACTGAACCCCCACCTCCTCACTTTGCAGTTCGACATTACTGTCTTTGTTTTTACTCGGGAAAAGATTATTCTTCTCTGGATTTTCCCTCATTTGACAGACAAAGACTTTGTAAGGAAAAGGTCATATTGATAACATTTTTATTTAAACAAATACTTATAATTTTATCATTATAAATAAAATAGTACATCCAGAGAGCATTTAGAAAGGTGCAGAATCAAAGTAACACTTCTCGTGAAAAACATTTGCGTGAATTAATCATTTTTACAGATTTTGACGGGTTCGTAATGAATGTTTTGTTTACCTCTGTGTAGATGTGTGACATGTGGCTGCAGCTTCTAGCAAGGCTTGAGCTGTTGGGGTAGTAGCAGGAGCAGATTCGGTTATCAACAGATAATTATTAATAGCAATATAATTATTGCTATTAATAATTATTTAATATATATTTATCATATAATCATTCATATATACCGCTAGTTATAATTTAATAAGATTTATTAAAATCAGTAATAATGATCACAATCAATAACACTGCAATTAACAAAGCCTTATTACCTAACTACCTAAATGCACAAAAAGCTAAGCTAAGCAAAGGGGGAGACACACGTGAAAAGTGTGTGCGTGTGTGTGTGTGTGTGTGTGTGTGGGGGGGGTTAGCAGGAACAAAGAGGGGAGCCGGGAATGCACGCGCAAGAGATCAGTCCTAAACAATACACAAAGGATCAGTTAGCGTGTTACCATCCCACGGGAGCTCATGAATAAACTGGCGTTCGTTCGGTGGGGTTAGACCACTGTAACGGACATAAACCCAGCGACATGGGTACACAATCAGCATTTGAGTACAACAATACAGAAAGCAACGGACTCTGCGGTCCGTGGTCAAAACACGTTAACAAGAATTACAAGCAAATCCTACACTATCGAACCTATGCCTCTGCCCAGACAACAGCCTCATACTTCTGTCGATGTGCTTGAGTCCGTCATATGCGGTGGCGGCGCTTCTTGGTGCACCGGCAGCGACGGGCTGTGGTTCGCGCGGTGCAGTGATCTTCTCAGGATCCAAAATAATAAAAATAAGAAAAAGGCGAGTAGAGAAAAAGGAAGGAAAACAGTCCTTCTCTCGTCCAGCGAGTTTGGGGGAAAGACTGCAGCCTAGGACAAAGGAAATGCTGCAGACGTTATAAGTTCACCTCCTGTTGTAACGGTGTTACGGTGGAGAGAGGGCATTTAAAGGTGGATGTTGGCCTTTATACCCCACGGCCGACCCCAGGGACCCCTGGCACCAAAGTTGGTGTGACATCACACTTCACACCTTAGTGAGAAGTAAAGCATGATGGAGGTTTTGGGGTTTGTAGTTCTTTATCTCCTTTGTTCCTTTGTTCTGACCGCATGTGAAGGCTTTTGGCCTCTGTGCAGGCCGCTCTTTGTCCTCCTACATGCTCCTACAACAGAGCCAAAAGAATAATGATGTTGGTATCACGTGGTATCTCTGCTAAATGATTCTCCACTTGACCATGAAAACGCAGATTGTGCAACAAACTGGCAACCCATTGAGGGCGCATCGATTCTAGCAACAGCTGTGTTGTGACGTGAATGCAATGGAAGGGGGAGTGGGAGTGCCACTAGTGGCTGGATGTTATTAATGTTGTCAACAGCACCTTTAAATATGTTTTTCATGTTTTTGTGCTAATTCAATATGTATTGCTGATCTATATGAAATGAAGAAATGAAACAACTTTCTCAAAATGTCTTATTTATTACTCTTAGTCTTGAGTATGACTATGTCTATATATGTTCCTATTTAAAAATCTGCACTATTTTGTGTTTTCTTGTGTTTACTGTATTTATATATTTTGTATCTGAAATTAGATCTTGATCTGATATTATGCCATTTGAATTGCCTCCTACAGGCAGCATGTACTGTGCCATTACAGGGATCCTTTGAGCTGTGGACATGTCCATCAGATTTAGCCACATTAACACAAAGGGCCCTAGTTTCGTAGTGTAGTGTCTCTACATGTCAGCCCTGTGAACTTCCGGCTTTCTTACAGTGCAGACGCTTTTCCTCTTTGCTCTCACCTCTGCTTGCGTTTTTCTGCTGATATTTTTGCTTTTCTTTTGTGATAAATTACGAGCAGCGGCTCCTGGACTCCTACATCACTGGAACTACACATTTTTTGTAGATAGCAGGCTATTGCCAAAATTTCGTTAAAAAACATTTTAACGACCTTCTTAGTACTGTGCAAGCCTGGCCTACCGATAGCACAAGCCTGCACTGAGACGTGAGAAACACAAACACAAAGGGCCCTAGTTTCGTAGACCAGGCGCAGTCAGCTCTCAGCGCACGTGCGCCACGCCGACGGGGTGTGTCCGCCTGGACTTTGCAAGTTTCGTGCACCGCGCAGGCTCGCGCAGGCACACCTCCCGTCACTCCCACCCGCGCAAGTGGGAAAGAGGGAGGAGAAGAAGGCGTGAGTGGGAGACGAGGAGGAGACGAGGCGTGGACTGGGATTAATACAGCCGATTCAGATCTTCACCAATCAAATGAGCTCCTCTCCTCTCCTTTAATGCGTTCAGTGCAAGTTCCGTCACTTGACAACCCGATGACAGAAGCAGCGCCGCCGCTCCCACCACGCGCATCTCGCGCGTATCATAATAATAACAATGCCGATATTATAAAAAACAGGAGAGAGAGAGGGAGATGTTTTGGTCCGAGAGGCTGAGTTTCCGTTACGCGTGCCATCCGCCTTTGATCTGACGTCAGATGTGACGGGACAATCTATATAGATATAAATTCACGTGTTGATTCAATCAGTTGCATTAAATAGTGTTTGTTGTGATTATTTATTGCATTTAAATGTGCCTGGAACTGTGGAAACCTTCCTGTGAGGTCTCGGTGACGTGTGCGCACTGCGCGCCATCAGCCAAACTTCCACTCCGCCAGCTGTGATCCGCCTTGAATGAATGGACTTTATTTACGCCTTGCGCTGAAAGTAGACCAGGTTGGAGCTGGCGAGCTTTCAGCGCAGTCTCGGCGAGGCTTTTTGCCACGAAACTTCCGCTACGCCAAGCTGAATCTGTGACGCCTCCCCCTGCTGCGCGGTGATCCCTATTGCTTGTAAAATGTAAATGTGCCTGGAACTGTGGAAACCTTCCTGTGAGGTCTCGGTGACGTGTGCGCACTGCGCGCCATCAGCCAAACTTCCACTCCGCCAGCTGTGATCCGCCTTGAATGAATGGACTTTATTTACGCCTTGCGCTGAAAGTAGACCAGGTTGGAGCTGGCGAGCTTTCAGCGCAGTCTCGGCGAGGCTTTTTGCCACGAAACTTCCGCTACGCCAAGCTGAATCTGTGACGCCTCCCCCTGCTGCGCCGCCCTGCAGATTTTGCACTGTGTGCAGGCGCCAAGTCCTGTTGGAACTTGAAATCTCCATCTCCATAGAGCAGGTCAGCAGCAGAAAGCATGAAGTGCTCTAAAACTTGCTGGTATACGGCTGTGTTGACCCTGGATCTCAGGAAACAGAGTGGACCGACACCAGCAGATGACATGGCACCCCAAACCATCACTGATGGTGGAAACTTTACACTAGACTTCAGGCAACGTGGATCCTGTGCCTCTCCTGTCCTCCTCCAGACTCTGGGACCTCGATTTCCAAAGGAAATGCAAAATTTGCTTTCGTCAGAAAACATGACTTTGGACCACTCAGCAGCAGTCCAGCTCTTTTTTTCCTTAGCCCAGGTGAGACGCTTTTCGCGCTGTTTCTTGGTCAACAGTGGCTTGACACGAGGTATGCGGCAGTTGAAACCCATGTCTTTCAAGCGTCTCTTGGTGGTGGATCTTGAAGCACTGACTCCAGCAGCTGTCCACTCCTTGTGAATCTCCCCCACATTTTTGAATGGGTTTTTTTTTCACAATCTTGACCAGGGCGCGGTGATCCCTATTGCTTGTAAAATGTAAATGTGCCTGGAACTGTGGAAACCTTCCTGTGAGGCCTCGGTGACGTGTGCGCACTGCGCGCCATCAGCCAAACTTCCACTCCGCCAGCTGTGATCCGCCTTGAATGAATGGACTTTATTTACGCCTTGCGCTGAAAGTAGACCAGGTTGGAGCTGGCGAGCTTTCAGCGCAGTCTCGGCGAGGCTTTTTGCCACGAAACTTCCGCTACGCCAAGCTGAATCTGTGACGCCTCCCCCTGCTGCGCCGCCCTGCACCGCGCCACGAAACTAGGGCCCAAAGTCTTCTGTTTGATGATGATATTTGATGTCAGAAACTGTAATGCCACACCACAGCTTCAATACACACAATAATTTAATTATCGTTTGATGATTTTCTTAATTAAGCCATTAATCCCCTTTTTTTTATAAAAGCATCAATCACAATTTCCACAAGGGCCAAGTGTTTAATTTGTTAGTTTAGCAGTCCAACACCCAAACATATTCACTATATAATCACAGAAGATGACGAATACCAACTATTCACATTTGAAAAGCTGGAACCCATTTTAATTAATTGATGAACAAAATAGTTGCTGATTAAAATCCTGCTTTTTGAAACCGATGGTGCTGGAGGTTTGGTGATCTAAGAATGGAGCTGGTTTACAAATGGTAAACATGCTAACATGAAAACAAGGTATAAAGTGTTGCTTACTAGCAGAAAAACAAAGATACAGGTAAAAGCCAGTAAATTAGAATATTTTGAAAAACTTGATTTATTTCAGTAATTGCATTCAAAAGGTGTAACTTGTACATTATATTTATTCATTGCACACAGACTGATGCATTCAAATGTTTATTTCATTTAATTTTGATGATTTGAAGTGGCAACAAATGAAAATCCAAAATTCTGTGTGTCACAAAATTAGAATATTACTTAAGGCTAATACAAAAAAGGGATTTTTAGAAATGTTGGCCAACTGAAAAGTATGAAAATGAAAAATATGAGCATGTACAATACTCAATACTTGGTTGGAGCTCCTTTTGCCTCAATTACTGCGTTAATGCGGCGTGGCATGGAGTCGATGAGTTTCTGGCACTGCTCAGGTGTTATGAGAGCCCAGGTTGCTCTGATAGTGGCCTTCAACTCTTCTGCGTTTTTGGGTCTGGCATTCTGCATCTTCCTTTTCACAATACCCCACAGATTTTCTATGGGGCTAAGGTCAGGGGAGTTGGCTGGCCAATTTAGAACAGAAATACCATGGTCCGTAAACCAGGCACGGGTAGATTTTGCACTGTGTGCAGGCGCCAAGTCCTGTTGGAACTTGAAATCTCCATCTCCATAGAGCAGGTCAGCAGCAGAAAGCATGAAGTGCTCTAAAACTTGCTGGTATACGGCTGTGTTGACCCTGGATCTCAGGAAACAGAGTGGACCGACACCAGCAGATGACATGGCACCCCAAACCATCACTGATGGTGGAAACTTTACACTAGACTTCAGGCAACGTGGATCCTGTGCCTCTCCTGTCCTCCTCCAGACTCTGGGACCTCGATTTCCAAAGGAAATGCAAAATTTGCTTTCGTCAGAAAACATGACTTTGGACCACTCAGCAGCAGTCCAGCTCTTTTTTTCCTTAGCCCAGGTGAGACGCTTTTCGCGCTGTTTCTTGGTCAACAGTGGCTTGACACGAGGTATGCGGCAGTTGAAACCCATGTCTTTCAAGCGTCTCTTGGTGGTGGATCTTGAAGCACTGACTCCAGCAGCTGTCCACTCCTTGTGAATCTCCCCCACATTTTTGAATGGGTTTTTTTTTCACAATCTTGACCAGGGCGCGGTGATCCCTATTGCTTGTACACTTTTTCTGACCACAGTTTTCCCTTCCCTTTGCCTCTCCATTAATGTGTTTGGACACAGAGCTCTGAGAACAGCCAGCCTCTTCAGCAATAACCTTTTGTGTCTTTCCCTCCTTGTGCAATGTGTCGATGGTCGCCTTTTGGACAGCTGTCAAATCTGAAGTCTTCCCCATGTTTGTGTAGGCTTCAGAACTGGACTGAGAGACCATTTAAAGCCCTTTGCAGGTGTTTTGAGTTAATCAGCTGATTAGTTTGTGGCACCAGGTATCTTCAAAATTTAACCCTAACACAATATTCTAATTTTGTGACACACGGAATTTTGGATTTTCATTTGTTGCCACTTCAAATCATCAAAATTAAATGAAATAAACATTTGAATGCATCAGTCTGTGTGCAATGAATAAATATAATGTACAAGTTACACCTTTTGAATGCAATTACTGAAATAAATCAAGTTTTTCAAAATATTCTAATTTACTGGCTTTTACCTGTATGTAAACAAAAGCCAGTCAAGTGAAAGCTAGCTGCCTTGCTAAGCTAGATAGCGTTTTGCTTTCTCAGCTCTTTGTACCCTTAAAGCAAAACATGCGTTGAAGGTCGTTGAGGTCGTAAATTCAAGTCTCTTTTGTAATTTTCTCTCTGGTCCCTTTATCCATCCATCGTCTACCGCTTATCCTGTAATCAGAGTCACGGGGGGGGGGGGGGGGGGGGGGGAGCCAATCCCAGCTGTCATTGGGTGAAGGCAGGGTACACCTGGGCAGGTAACCAGTCTATCACAGGGCTGACAAGTAAAGACAGACAGGTAACCAGTCTATCACAGGGCTGACATGTAGAGACAGACAGGTAACCAGTCTATCACAGGGCTGACATGTAGAGACAGACAGGTAACCAGTCTATCACAGGGCAGACATGTAGAGACAGACAGGTAACCAGTCTATCACAGGGCTGACATGTAGAGACAGACAGGTAACCAGTCTATCACAGGGCCGACATGTAGAGACAGACAGGTAACCAGTCTATCACAGGACTGACATGTAGAGACAGACAGGTAACCAGTCTATCACAGGGCTGACATGTAGAGACAGACAGGTAACCAGTCTATCACAGGGCTGACATGTAGAGACAGACAGGTAACCAGTCTATCACAGGACTGACATGTAGAGACAGACAGGTAACCAGTCTATCACAGGGCTGACATGTAGAGACAGACAGGTAACCAGTCTATCACAGGGCTGACATATAGAGACAGACAGGTAACCAGTCTATCACAGGGCTGACATGTAGAGACAGACAGGTAAGCAGTCTATCAAAGGGCTGACATGTAGAGACAGACAGGTAACCAGTGTTATCACAGGGCCGACATGTAGAGACAGACAGACTACATCACCGTTCAGCCCCTGGCTCCTTTATCATATTTGAAAATCCAATTGTTTTCTCCTTTGCTATCATTACATCCTTATTATGTTCTTTTCTCAATACACATACGATATTTTCTCTTAACTTTTTACTTCGTGCCTCTCATGCTGGTTAAAGCACAGAGGGGAACCTCTGCAGGATGTTTGATGACACTCCCCGGCAGCTCATTTGTCTGAGGACTATCAGTAAAGAAAAGGGAAATAAGAGCTTTCTGCGATATAACTGATTCATCTTGCTCTATCACAACCTTTTATTTCCGCGGAGCCTTCCACCACCGCCATTTATATGAAGAGTTTACATACAAGGCGGACAGGAAGACGGTGCCCTGTATGTCAACGATGATATCTGGGGGAATTTAACTGACAATTACATATACTTAATTACATCAAAGCGGCTGTATTTACTTTTACACATTTAAACTCAGCAAATCAACACACAACACACGTTTAAAAGCATGTAAAATCATTGTTTTCACAAGTAAATATCTAAGGGCCACATGCGAATACACATCTATTGTTGTAGTTGCAAAGTCACCAATGTAGTAATTGTGAGTTTCTTTATAGAAATGGCCTACATGAATTAAGAAAATGGGACAATAAATTGTTCTGGTCTTATATCTTGATAGAGAGGACCAAACAACGATGCCATGTCCTGGAAACTTCCCACAAAGTTACAGTTGTTGTCCATTATATATATATATATATATATATATATATATATATATATATATAATTTATTCTAATGCACTATCTAGTAAATATATTTGAGTTTTAATTGATTTTTCAACCTGTTTGTCTGACTGTGATCAATCAGATGATCTCATTTAATAAAATGTAAAAAGTTGAAAAAAAAAACAGAAATAAGATGTGATGTAAGAAGACACTCTGCTCAGGTCAATGACTCGCTCTCCACACTGCAGCGTGGTGCTGATTACAACTGGACTCGCTGTATTAACCGGCTCAGCTGAGACTCATCACTTTAATTTAATCAGCTGCAGCCTCATATTTCTTCAGCAGAGGAACTGTAGCAGCGGCTCATTACAAATTAGCTTTATTTCTTATTTCTAAACGAAAATACCCATGTTTAAAAAAAAACAAAACACTGGAACCAGCAGTACTAAAAATGAAAAACCTGATGGAGTCACTGAATTAAAACTAATTTTAAACTCTCCTTTAAAACTAATTCTACTTTAAAAGGAGAGTTTGGTCATTTAGAGACAACAAAGCATCTTTACAGCCCGAATCTTCGGAAATTATAAGATACGACTGTGACTAGCATTTTATGTTTTAGTTTATAAATTAACTTTTTTTTTGCTTGAACAATTTGAATGAATGAAGTTAATTATTCATATTTATCATGGGCTGCACATGGTGTAAGGCCTTCTGTGTGGAGCATGTTCTCCCCGTGTCAGCATGGGTTCTCTCCGGGTTCTCCTCCCACAGTCCAAAGACATGCAGGATGGACCTGTCTATCTCTACATGTCAGCCCTGTGATAGACTGGTACCTGTCTGTCTCTACATGTCAGCCCTGTGATAGACTGGTACCTGTCTGTCTCTACATGTCAGCCCTGTGAACTTCCGGCTTTCTTACAGTGCAGACGCTTTTCCTCTGCGCTCTCACCTCTGCTTGCGTTTTTCTGCTGATATTTTTGCTTTTCTTTTGTGATAAATTACGAGCAGCGGCTCCTGGACTCCTACATCACTGGAACTACACATTTTTTGTAGATAGCAGGCTATTGCCAAAATGTAACATTTTAACGACCTTCTTAGTACTGTGCAAGCCTGGCCTACCGATAGCACAAGCCTGCACTGAGACGTGGGGAGACGTGACACGGAGCTGAAGCTAATTAGTAGCAAGATGCCTCCCTTCTCTGCAGAGGACTACCACAAAGTGGAAAGCAGTACTGGAAACTAAAATGCACAGGTTAGAAGTGAATGTGGAAGTAAATGGACATTGTGGGAACGACACCACTCTACCATGGATCCAAAACAGTGGACAAGATAATGCTAACACACACAGAGAAACAGGAGGGCCGTGTGCAAGGTAATACATCTACAAGTTATCTCTGGAACTCTCTTGGTGCTAAGCCTAAAAGTAAATCTCCTCCCAGAGAAATGTAAGGGCGATTAACAGGCAGAGCCCAGCACAGTGAGATTTGTGATGTGACCGGCTGGCCTGTTTTACCATCCCGGCATAGCACCTCCTCAACCCCTGCTCCTAGCAGGACAGGGCCCTGGACAGCTGCTAAAGGGAGGGATAACAACAAACTTCCTAAACAACCATGTGTGCAACTGGAGAACAGATTTGCTCCCCTGCTGCAGGATCCTGGAGCCCCGTCCAACAACTTGGATACTTTTTCATCGACTCAAAATGGGGTAAGAGCTGAACGACTGGGCCTGAGACTCTGATTGTGGGTGATTCTGCTGTTAAAGATGTGAGACGCTTTTGCAGTAAAAACACCAAAGTTTTATGCTTCCCCAAGAACATGGTATCTGACATGAGAGAAAAGACATGACATGACAGTGGGCCTCTGCCACCGGTCGGAAAAGGAGTCGAGAAATTCTCGAGACTTTTGAGTCTCAACACATGGCTTTCAACTGCATGTGCCGTCCGTCAACTTTTTCTGGGATCGCCGACATCTTTTTAAAGCAGGTGGACTGTGCCTAAATAGGCTTGGAATAAAACTTTTCATCTCCAACTGTCGAGTCAAACTGCAATAAATGGATTAAGGCCCAGGTAAAATAACAAGCGCACAACAATTGAAGTGGGTGGAACCGATGCGCCCGCCGAGCACCACCCAGGGCTTTAAAAAGGGCACACAGCAGCGGAAGCGAGGAACAGCAGAAGTCAACTTGCGGCTAAAAACAAACGCTATAACCCAGTAAACTTTCTCAAAACTGCCGCGATCGCCAGCAAAGGCATGCAGGACTGACGTTCTACAGCACCCGATTGGCAGCCGGTAAGAACTGATCTCCGAAGGAGCAAGAGAGCCGAAATCTGCTGCTGCTGCAGTAAATATTAGCGTAGCTTTAGCCACACAGTCGGCAGCAAGAGACTCCGTTTAACCCGTTAATGCCTGGATGTGATGTCCAGTGGGAATGTGTGCGAAATATTGTTGTTGTTCGCTAACAAAGAAAAAAGGGTGATATTAGTGTTTGTTATTAGTGTAAAGTGTGAATGCTTTGGTGTGGTAGAAGTCATGGTGAGGTTAAGGTAAATTTCTAATGCTTTGATGGTACATATGATGAAATGTTTAAATAATTACACTTTAAAATTTGATAGAAAATGTTTAGTATTTTTAGATATTGGTAAAATGTACTATAAAAATGTTAAAAACTGGGTTTAAAAATTGTTTAATAAATATGATAAATTGTGTTAAAAAACAGTTAAAGTTTCATATGATATGATATGAAAAAAAAAACACATTTTGTCTGGAGAAAGGAAGGAAGCTGCTTTGTCTCTTGTTGGTAAGTCAGAAACTAATTGTAGATTTGGGTTTAGGCATTGTGTGAGTAAAGCTAGTTGTAACATTTAGTCTTGAATTGATAGCTTGTTGTTTAAATTCTTGTGAAGCTGTCTATGCTAAGTGAGTAATCAGCTAGTTTCAGCCAGCTCAGCTGTAGTCAATAGACTTGATTGGAGGGAGGGGTCACAGTCAGAACTTAAAGGACTGCCAGTGGATCTCCTTCAGACCACATTTTGTCTGGAGAAAGGAAGGAAGCTGCTTTGTCTCTTGTTGGTAAGTCAGAAACTAATTGTAGATTTGGGTTTAGGCATTGTGTGAGTAAAGCTAGTTGTAACATTTAGTCTTGTGTTGATAGCTTGTTGTTTAAATTCTTGTGAAGCTATCTATGCTAAGTGAGTAATCAGCTAGTTTCAGCCAGCTCAGCTGTAGTGAATAGAGTTGATTGGAGGGAGGGGTCACAGTCAGAACTTAAAGGACTGCCAGTGGATCTCCTTCAAACCACATTTTGTCTGGAGAAAGGAAGGAAGCTGCTTTGTCTCTTGTTGGTAAGTCAGAAACTAATTGTAGATTTGGGTTTAGGCATTGTGTGAGTAAAGCTAGTTGTAACATTTAGTCTTGTGTTGATAGCTTGTTGTTTAAATTCTTGTGAAGCTGTCTATGCTAAGTGAGTAATCAGCTAGTTTCAGCCAGCTCAGCTGTAGTGAATAGAGTTGATTGGAGGGAGGGGTCACAGTCAGAACAGGACTGCCAGTGGATCTCCTTCAAACCACATTTTGTCTGGAGAAAGGAAGGAAGCTACTTTGTCTCTTGTTGGTAAGTCAGAAACTAATTGTAGATTTGGGTTTAGGCATTGTGTGAGTAAAGCTAGTTGTAACATTTAGTCTTGTGTTGATAGCTTGTTGTTTAAATTCTTGTGAAGCTGTCTATGCTAAGTGAGTAATCAGCTAGTTTCAGCCAGCTCAGCTGTAGTGAATAGACTTGATTGGAGGGAGGGGTCACAGTCAGTACTTGCGTAAACTGAGCACTTAAAAGGCTGACACTACAGCGTCAGCTGCAGCGTCAGGCCATCAGAACGAAGACAGCTGATCAAAGACAAGGGAGTCTATCTGTGGGAGTCAAGACAGCTGAACAAAGACAAGGGAGTCTATCTGTGGGAGTCAAGACAGCTGAACAAAGACAAGGGAGTCTATCTGTGGGAGTCCATCAAGGAAGTCCATTGAGGTAGGCATAACATCTCACCGCCCCCCCCCCCCCCCCCCCCTCGCAGCCATGTGTCTTATCCCAGTCAGGACATCACACTGGAGAAGATTTTACCAAAGACCCTTCACTCGAGGCTGTAACCCATCCAATCTCTGCTACCCACCCACCATTCTCCACCGGTAAGGAACTTGAAGTACTAGGGGGGCTGTGGAGCTGCCAGTCCACAGTCAAGAAGGCAGACACCAGCTCAGCGTATGCCTCCCTGCAGACTCTCCACTTCCTGGCCCTCACGGAGACCTGGATCACCCCAGAAAACACTGCCACTCCAGCTGCCCTTTCAACTGCCTACTCGTTTTCACACTCCCCAAGATGAACAGGGCGAGGAGGAGGAACTGGGCTCCTCATCTCACCCAGATGGTCCTACCAGGTCCTTTCTCTGGACCACCTACCCTGATCTACACTTGAATTCCACGCCGTCTCTGTCACCCTTCCTTTCAAACTTAACATCATAGTGATCTATCGCCCACCCGGTCCTCTCGGTGACTTTTTGGATGAGATGGATGCCCTCCTGAGCTGCTCCCCTGATGATGGCACACCACTCGTCATCCTCTATGACTTCAACATCCATCCGGGAAAGCTGCATTCATCTGAATTCATTGACTTCTTTTCCGCATTTGACCTTACACTGAAATCCCTCACTCCCTCCAATCTCTCCTCAACTGTTCTTTCCTCGCTACCATCCTCAGAACAGTTCTCCTTAATTCCTACTGAGGAAGCCTCCTCCATCCTGATGTCCTCACTCTTTTCTTCTTTGGACACTCTCTGTCCCCCAATCTCACGACCTGCGCGATCATCTCCCTCCCCTCCCTGGCCGTCTGAACCTCTGTGAACCAACAGATCATTGTTGCGAGCGTCAGAGAGAAAATGGAAGAAACGAGGACAGCACGAGGACCTTGCTCACTACCACCAAAGATCAACTCTACTGCCTCCAACCCCAGGGAACTCTTCTCCATGTTCTCCTCCCTCCTCACCCCTCCTACCCCTCCCCCTTCCTCCCTTACTGCCGATGACTTTGCAACTTACTTTACCAAGAAAGTAAGTGACATCAGCTCCTCATTCACGCCTATTCCCTCCCAGAAGACATCTCCCCAAACTCTCAACTCTGATGGTCTTACCAGCTTAACCCCATCACCTCTGAAGACGTTCATGCACTTGTTACATCTAACCGTACCACCACCTGCTCCCTTGACCCGATTCCCTCCTCTCTTCTCCAGGACATCTCACACGACACCATCATTCCTCACCACCCTGATCAACTCCTCCCTCACCTCAGGTGTCATTCCAGCGGATTTTAAGACAGCTACCGTGAAGCGTGTCCTTAAAAAACCCACCCTAGACGCTACTGACATCCAAAGCTACAGACCTGTATCTCTTCTTTCATTCCTCTGTAAAACCTTGGAACGTGCCTACAAACAACTGTCATCCTATCTCTCACAGAACAACCTCCTAGACCCTAATCAATCAGGATTCAGGACTGCTCACTCCACTGAGACGGCCCTCCTCACAATGACCGAGTCCCTGCGAGACGCCAGAGCCTCATCCAACTCCTCCGTTCTCATTCTCCTCGACCTATCTGCTGCATTCGACACAGTCAACCACCAAATCCTCCTCTCCACTCTGGCTGAACTTGGCATAACTGACTCTGCTCTCACCTGGTTTACACCATACCTGACAAATCGCACCTTTCAGGTCACATGGACTGGCTCTATGTCCAAACTCTGTTCTCTGGAAAGGAAAGAGCTGGTCACTGCTGGGACCAGATTCACACCCCGCCCTACTCCCAGGTTCTGTCCCTCAAATGCCCCACTGCATCCTCCCCACCTCCTCTTCCACCACTGGCTCTAAGTCCTCATCCAGTTCTGGCAAAATCACAGAAGGCAGGACCTGCACCACCCCCACCTTTACAAGGACGGCAGAATTATCTTCTGTCTCCATAGCATGATAACAGTTCAGCATGTTTAGTTACTTGTGTGCAAAATACAGCAAGCTCTAACTGATATGTGCTGGGCTCAGGCTACAGGACGGATCACACTCATGACTTTTTCCAGGATAAGTCAGGGCCCTATACGCTGGTAGCTTCCTCAGTTCCGGTCTTGATAAGAAATCGAAAAAGGCTAAGCAAGAAGCACCCAACCTATTCTGCAAATTTATCAAATCTAGCATCCATTCCTCATCAACCACAGCCAGTCCCAAAACATTGGGCAGATAATGATTTTAACACACTGAAGCTAGTTTTATTAAATGTCAGGTCTCTGGCAGGAAAAACATTTTTAATCAATGATTTTGATTCCCTCCAATGCAAGCAGATATCTTATGGAAACTTTGCATCCTTCCCAAGTTGAATTCTTCTTCCCGACTTATGTTCCTAAATGTCTACAGGCCACCTAAATACTGTGCAACCTTTTTTTGATGATTTTTCTGAACTACTGTCTATAATCTATATTGACTTTGACTGTGTGGTTATTGTTGGTGATTTTAACATTCATGTTGACAAACTCCATGACAGGGAGACTAAAGAACTGTGTTGTGTGATTGATAGCTATGGACTGATTCAGCATGTGACAGAGCCTACTCATAACAAAGGTCACACCCTGGACTTGATCATGTCCAAGGGTGTTAGCATTTCTAAGGTTGTTGTGAATGACATTGCTCTTTCTGATCATTCCTGTGTTTTCTTTGAGAGTGCTGTCTCTGTGCAGACAAATGTTCAAAGAAAACTAATCAAAAAACGGTATATCACAGAAAACACCTGTGAAACATTTATCCAGGTGTTCTCCTCCACACCCTCCCTCCCCTAGGTCTCAGTAAATGAGCTTGTTGACAATTTCAATGTGAAAATCACAAATATTATTGATGCCATTGCGCCCACTAAGCTGAAACTGGTCCCTGGCAAAAAAAAGGTCTCCATGGAGAAATGCCACGTTGGTAAGAACAGAAAAAAGAGAGTGTCGGAAAGCTGAACGTAGGTGGCGTAAAACAAATATCCAGGTTCACTATGATATCTATACAGAAAGACTTAGAATCTACAACCTGGAACTGAGAAGAGCAAGACAAT
Organism: Chelidonichthys spinosus; assembly: GCA_029853015.1. Lineage (NCBI taxonomy): Eukaryota > Metazoa > Chordata > Actinopteri > Perciformes > Triglidae > Chelidonichthys > Chelidonichthys spinosus. Next base: position 27,001,100 of record CM056825.1, on the reverse strand, counting down.
CCTTCTTCTCGGACATCATTGCCAAAAACAACAATAACGCACGGACCTTGTTTGCTACTGTCGACAGGCCAACAAACCCTCCTGTGTCAGTAGCCCCTGAACTGCTTTCCACCAAGGCCTGCAATGACTCCTTCTTTACAGAAAGAATCCAGAAAATTAGGCAAGCAGTCAGTGCAGGATATGTGTTGTCCATGTTTCCACTCAAGGTCAATTCAGAAACCATGGCACAATTTCATGTAATTAACTGACTCAGATCATAAAAAAAGTAACAAAATATGTTACCATAACTACGCAGACTATACACAAGTTTACATAACAATTTCACCAGGGGACTATAGTCCAATTCCAGTACTGATTAGATGCATTGAGCAAATCAATAATTGGATGGAGCAGAATTTTCTCAAAATAAACAAAGACAAACCTGAAATCATTGTTTGTGGAGCCAAGGAAGAACGGTCAAAAGTTAGCACCCAGCTTCAAGCGGTAATGGTAAAAACCACAAACAAAGCCAGAAACTTAGGTGTAGTCATGGACTCAGACCTGAACTTCAACAGCCACATTAAATCAGTTACAGAATATATCAAGGATTAAAGGATTTATGACAGGATTTGGAAAAACTTGTCCATGCATTTATTTTCAGCAGGCTCGACTACTGTAACAGTGTCTTCACAGGTCTCCCTAAAAAGTCCATCAGACAGCTGCAGTTAATTCAGAATGCTGCTGCTCGAGTCCTCACTAAGACCAAAAAAGTGGATCACATTACTCCGGTTCTCAGGTCTTTACACTGGCTTCCTGTCTGTCAAAGAATTTACTTTAAAATGCTACTGCTGGTTTACAAAGCACTGAATGGTTAAGGACCAAAATACATTTCTGATCTTCTACTTAGCTACAAACCATCCAGACCTCTCAGATCATCTGGGACAGGTCTGCTCTGTGTCCCCAGAGTCAGAACCAAACATGGAGAGGCAGCCTTCAGTTTTTACGCACCACATATCTGGAACAAACTTCCAGAAAGCTGCAGGTCTGCTGCAAATCTCAGCTGTTTTAAATCAAGACTGAAGACTTACGCCTTGGTTCACACCGGCCGCGGAAGCGCCGCAAATAGACACGTAGCGGAGCCCGCTTCCTTTCAGCGCCCCTGTTAAGCGCTAGTGTAGTTCACACACCAGACGCGGAGCGCCTTGAATACGCGTGGCCGTGAAGCGATCGTTTCGGCGTCTGCTCTATTTTTTGCGCATGCCGTAAGCGAACGCGTGAATTCTGGCAGGAAATCACACAAAGAAACACAAGACAATCCGGTCAATTTTCAAAATAAAAGCAATTTTCAAAATAAAATACCACGATTGACAAACGCGATCATATTTGTGTATCTCAACTCGCACTGGGAAACAGGAAGAGACATTACATTTAATAAATGTGAAGAGTAGATAAACAAATATGTGAATTTCAACGGTATATCTGCACTGCCATACACACTCTCTCTGTCAGTGTGTGTGTGTGTGTGTGTCTCTCTCTCTCTCTCTGAACGGATAAATACAAGAAGTGTACAAACTTCTTGGTTACAGAAACATGACGTATTAATTTTATTGGGTTATTTACTCCATAATGAAAAAAAAAGCTCTGAACAACAGCTGAGCAGAAGCGCTTGTGGACCGTCGTGGAGAAATACGCGTCTGGTGTGAACAGGGGGGCAGCGGACCGCGCGCAATTTTCGTCGGCGCGTCGCTTCCGCGGCCGGTGTGAACCAGGCGTTATCTGTTTGCCGCTGCCTTTCAGTAATCAATCTGTGAAGTTCTTATGCTGCACTGTATTTTCTATTCCTTGATATTATTGTTTTTAATGATATATTTTTATTTTATTTTATTATTATTACATTTTAAACTTTATTTTATTATTGGCTGGTTTTAATGAGGGTTTTTCTATGCATTTTAATTTTTGCCTTTATTTTCTTTTAATCCTTCTATTTTTTTTTCACTTTATTGTATGACATTTTTATAATGTGAAGCACTTTGAGACTGCCTTGTGTATGAAATGTGCTATACAAATAAACTTGCCTTGCCTTGCCTTTTCAGTAACTCATTTTCCTTGACCTCTGGGAGAACTCAAAAAGATTTAGGAAAAGTCGACCGCGGTGCTCAGAGATTCCTACCGGACTTTCGCTAAGCTACGTCATTATAATGCTGCTGATGATTGACAGCTGATGATGATTGACGTGCGTCTGCGCTGGAGAAACTACAATAATGGATGGACATCAAAAAGCACGTCGTCCACTTCTCCCCATGTCGTTGGTTATATCAACAGCTGGTTCTCTGACCGGCTTCAGGTCCAGCAGCTCCTCCTTCCTGTTTGACCGTTTGCTGTATTTACATTTCATTTGTGGTTTTAGTTTCGTTTTCATCAAACATTTGTAACATGATTGAAATAAATAAATTATCACTGTCCACACACATTTATCAACATAATTCCAATTACTATATGTCTGCATGAAAGTCATTGTTAAATATGTAAATATGCATATTGTAACACTCATTGTTGCACCAAATGAAATGTGCTCAACATAGGCTGGCCTATCAGAGTGCTGTTGGTATAAAGACTAATGTAAATACAACTCCTAAATCGTTTTGTGAGGAATGTTAGTATTCAAAGATGGTCTATGATTACGGAAAGCAAACAGCTGGCTTTTTGGTGACTTTTTGTTTCACACCTTTTCTTCATTTAAATTATTTGCCAGCTTGCAAAAATCCATGGGTATTACTACCTTTGATAATGTTAAATTAAGCATACTGCTGTCTTGTAATTGTCAACTAGGCTAATAATCAGGATAAGTAGCATGCCAATTAAGTAGGCATAACTGTAACTTTTACATTTCTTTACTCTTGTTTGCTGAGTCTAGATGTTAAAGTAAGCTATTAGCTAAAACTTAAGGGGACTTATCACCAGGATATTAAGGTGGCTGAATGTGCATGAATCCCATGACCCATGCTAATATATTGACTAGCTCTGTCTTTTTTGAGCATGTTAACATGTTTGCATCAGTGTTTGATATATGATATTCAGATTTTGTGTGCGTGTCTGTTGTACATTTCAGAATGATGAACGGAAGTTCAGGCCTTGGCCTAATTGCCAGGTGCCTAATCAGGCAAATCGAAAAACCTACAGTGCTTGTTTTAAAAGCCTTTCAAAAAAAGGAAAAGCTGCACAAACTCAGAGACCACCACACCAATGTATGGGGGCAGTGGGTCATTAACAATAGAAATGCTGCGAGGGTGGAGGCCTCTGCCCAAATTGCTGTAAGTAAAAATGCTCATACTTCATGAATTGAGTGGTGATCAACGTGAAACTCAAAGTACATACAATATGTACATTAAAATGCACATCCATCCATCTGTCCTGGGGATAATAGGGAAAATATACTGGACTCTCTCTCCCTATAGAAAGTAAGCCCCCTATGATATCTGCCCTGCATTCCCCTAGCATTCATGTGAATATTGCATATAGCCATGCTGTATGCTGTCCACCAGGCTTTTACTAACAGGTGTGTCTGGATGTGCCTGTGACACCTTGACCAAAAGTTGCACATCTGGTCAGGATTATATTTTAGACAGTTGCAATTGCTTTCAAAACAACATCATACATCCCTGTTAAATTGCTTTTGCTGCACACATCATGGTTGAGGGCATAAAGCGTATAATCAAGATAAAATGAGTTGATGATCATTAATGGATATTTATTTTTAACTGATATTGTTCAACCCTCTGAAGTCAATGCAGGGTCTTGTCCTTCTTGCCCACAACAAAGAAGCCGGCACTGATGATGTAGCTCTCCATGCTTTTGAACCTGCTGGTGGGGTACTGGGCAGAAGCTCTATGGCGCAGTCGTACAGCATGTGAGATGGTAAGGACAGGGCTTGCTGCTTGCTGATACCTCAGCAAGGTCATGGCACACAGGAGGCATAGAGGAGAGATCAGCAGGCTCTTGGGCGACACACTGGTCAAACACGGACATAGGGGAAGAGCAGAGTGGAGACAAGATGAGTGACAAAAATAACTCCAGCTGGTAAACCTGCCAGTAGCCCAGTCAATGACTGGATTATGTTTCTGGAGCCAGGGTAAACTGAGTACAAGCAGTGCGTGAGAGGATGACATGTCATGGAAGGATAGTTGTTCACAGTGATTTATTTATTTATTTATTTTTATTTATTTCGGGCATGTCCGTTAAATCATCATCACACATCTTTGTTCACATAGTAAAATACACATGGCCGAAAGGGAAAGCAGGAAAAGCCAAGGCTTATCTAGTCCCGCCCCCATTACCCACAGGATAAAATCGTCATCATAATCTTTTGTTTTCATTGCATTTTCCACTTGAGATAACATTTTCTTTTACTTGTGACATTTGACATAACATGTTACAGCAGTAGGTGGTTCAGAGAGCTGAAGTCCAGTGCATACAGATTACGTGTGTGTCTGCACACGTGTCCGAATTAGTTCATCACGAGTGAGCAGCAGTCTCATCATGTAACAAAGTCTGAAGGGAGTCCAATCGCCTCATGTCCAAGTCAGGGTATAGTGGCGCATCAACATCAGTAGAAGTTTTGGCTACGCATTTGAAGACCAGGTGTCTAATCTCTGTGTCCTTCACTGGTGTGAGAAACATTGAGCTGGGATTTCTGTCTCCATCCTTATCTATTTGTTATGACCACCGGAATGAACTGTCTATAAAGAGTATATTGTTGTAGTATATAATATTTCACCCACACATTCATTGAAATCTTTTATTTTTGAGTTAGGTGCTCTGTAAACACAGCTTATACTATATTTTACCCTTTCGTTACACAGATTTCAATTGTCACACATTCCAAGAAGTGATCCACAGCTTTAGATATATTTTGTACTGTCACATACTTGGTGTTACTGTCAATGAATAGTTATATCCATCCAGGAAAAAACTCTGTGCCTTTGTCTTCATTAATCCAGTCTTTCAGTCCGTGTAAGAACCGTTGAACTTTGCTGTGCTGTAGTTATGGAGAGTTTGTGAGCCATACTTTAGTTATCGTATTTCTCCAGCTCATCCTTACTCCTGATCTGGATTACTTTGACTTCTTCTGCTGATGCTCCCTGTGTTTTGATGTAGATTCTGCAGTTTGCCGTCCAGGTGTGTTGTATCTTGCCATCCTTCCTTAGTTGACGAGCTCTTCTGGCGATGTCTGCGTTCTTTTTGGTGAGGTTCTCGTTGATGTAGACGTCCGAGCCCATCCTGCAACACCTTCACTGGCTCCCAATAAACAGCATATCCACTTCAAGATCCTCCTCATCATTTACAAACCTCTCAATAATCTGATCAATAAAATATATTATTATTGTTGTTGTTATTACTACTATTGGATTAGAATTGGATGATAATGTTAAGGGAACAGTAAACTTAAAAGTAGCAATATAAAACTAGAAGAACTACGAGAAAACACAGTGAACTGAAAGAGGTAGTTTTATTAAAAATACTTGTGTCTCCTTCATCTCTGAAATCAAAATTTCGTCCTTGCACACAACATTACGTAAAAACATACGTACAGTATGTCTACTGTTTTTACCCTAATTGACACTACAAGAGTAAATATATTTATTATTTATTTTTGGTACAGGGGCTGCACGGTGGTGTAGTGGGTAGCACTGTTGCCTCACAGCAAGAGGGTCCTGGGTTCGATTCCCGGGTCGGCATAACTAAAACTAATAAAAACTAAAACGATAGCTTGAGACTAGACTAAAACTAAAAGTAAAACAGGCCGCCAAAACAACACTATATCTATATTTATTGAATTTAAGGTATTGATCCAAATAAATGAAATTTCTATCTGCATGTGCACTCGTACATAAGTGTAATATTGTAAATAGTGTTTCAATACCGATGTCATTTTCATCAATGTCTGATGAGACGATAACAAACTTGACATTGACAGGAGAGTATTTGTTTCGAAGTGCTACTGTGTTTTAACAAGGAAGACTGTTGTACTTATGGAGAAAGATGATTTGAAGAGGATTGTGCTTGTGAACATTGGGGAGGGTGGTATATGTGCTTGTGCAACTGCAATGGATATTTTTATGGGTTTTTATTCAAGATCAGTATTTGTTCTACTGTATTAGGATTCAGGCTATTCCTCTTCTTGGAAATTACTTCTCCTGCTTTGGAGAACACTCTCTCACAGGGAACAGATGAGGCTGGGGTGCACAAGTATCCAATTGCAAGCTTATACAGGGTATATGCACTTCTGCTTCTCCCAATAGATAAGTCGGTCCTCGGTCATCCCAATATTCGGTTCAGAGAGGTGACGCTGAACCTCCACTGTGGCAGCTGTCACATTTTGGGTCATTCTGGATGCCTTTACTGAAGCAGCTAGATGACTCCACAGTGTTGTTCCTGAGAAGCATAAACAGATACTGTAAGTGAGGGTCATAATTAATGTAAATTGACTTAACTAAAGGAGAAAAAAATAGTACCAAGTCTGTCAACTATATTATGTGATGAGGTTGATGATGAAGTTGGTGGAGATGATGGATGATGGCTGGTGTCCCTTATGTTTGCACACTCAGATGAGAGTCTTCGTACTGCTTCATCAGCTTTTGTTGGACTAAAAAAACCTATTGTTTTGAATCTGGGATCGAGTAATGTTGGAAGGGACATGTTGCTGGAGCTCTGTAATGTGTGCAGCTTTTCTCTGTGGTGTTTGATAAGGTGCCCTCCCAGCTCTCTAGCTAGAGAATTAGTGCTCCTGGTGGTTTCTTCTTCTCTATCATTTTGAGGAGGGGAATCACCTTAGAGCCAGATACCCTTTTCTCCTCCGAAAGCTCCACAGTGGCTTCATGGAAGGGAGCCAAGATGGACAGACACCCAGTGACGTTGTTGTACTCCTCCAATGTTAAGACGGGTATGACGCTGTCCAAGCCACTCAAAGCTGCCCCCACAGGCTCCCACCAGCCTCTGGAGCATTTAGAAGGTGCTATTCCACCGGGTTTCCACCTCCTGGATTAGCTTAGTTTGAGCCTTCCCTATTAGTTCCTGAATCAGTGCAAGCTTCTCCTTTAAAACACAAAAAATAAAGTTATTGTGAAAAATGGAGCAATAATAAACAAATAATGCATTGATAGATATGAAAATATTGTCAGTGAACTAACTTTGGCACTTGTGCTGCTCTGGAAATACCCACCAGCTTCCTTGCCTTCGTTCGTATAGTAGACAGCACAGGGGTCAAATCAAGACACTTTTTCACAAGACAGAGGGCCCTAGTTTCGTAGACTAGGCGTAGTCAGCGCGCAGTGCACGTGCGCCACGCCAACGGGGTGTGTCCGCCTTGACTTTGCAAGTTTCGTGCACAGCGCAGGCTCGCGTAGGCACACCTCCCGTCTCGCCCACCCGCGCAAGTGGGAATGAGGGAGGAGAAGAAGGCGTGAGTGGGAGACGAGGAGGAGACGAGGCGTGGAGTGGGATTAATACAGCCGATTCAGATCTTCACCAATCAAATGAGCTCCTCTCCTCTCCTTTAATGAGTTAGGGGAGGTTCAGTACAAGGTCCGTCACTTGACAACCCGATGACAGAAGCAGTGCCGCCGCTCCCACCACGCGCTGTGCGCGCGTATCATAATAATAACAATGCCGATATTATTAAAAAACAGGAGAGAGAGAGGGAGATGTTTTGGTCCGAGAGGCTGAGTTTCCGTTATGCGTGCCATCCGCCTTTGATCTGACGTCAGATGTGACGGGACAATCTATATAGATATAAATTCACGTGTTGATTCAATTAGTTGCATTAAATAGTGTTTGTTGTGATTATTTATTGCATTTAAATGTGCCTGGAACTGTGGAAACCTGCCTGTGAGGTCTCGGTGACGTGTATGCACTGCGCGCCGTCAGCCTAACTTCCACTCCGCCAGCTGTGATCCGCCTTGAATGAATGGACTTTATTTGCGCCTTGCGCCTTACGCCAAGAGTAGACTAAGTTGGAGCTGGTGGGCTTTCAGCGCAGTCTCGGCCTCCGCTACGCCAAGCTGAATCTGCGACACCTCCCCCTGCTGCGCCGCCACACCCAACATTAAATACACATATGGACAAACGCATAACATAAACATGTAGACAGATGCAGTATATGGCAGAGTGAGACTGTAGTTATTTTATCTCGGCCTTTTGTTAAGGGCTGCTATGGCTGCAGGCACCAGGCTTTTGCCATAGCGGGCCCTCCTGCACACCAGTGACACCTGTATCTGTGTCTAGAGGGCATGATGATGAAGTGGTGGTTGAGTGGGTGTTGTCCTGTGCTATCGTCGATGTGATGCGTGAGATGGCCTTGAGGATGAGCTCTGACAGTGTGGGTGTGGGGAGACCAGTTAATTTGGCAGCTATGTTTGTGACATGTGTGAGTTTGTCCCGGTTTTTGACAGTCAGCATGTTGAAGAAGCAGGTGTAACAGTAGAGCAGGATGGGCTGTGTGCTGGACGAAAGTGAGTATAGTGTCCAGTGTGAGTCCAAGGTATTTGAAGCTGTCAACTGATTCAACTGTGTCTTTCTTGATGAGAGTGGGGGGCTGGGTTGATGGGATACCTATGGTAATTTCCTTAGTTTTGGCTACATTGAGATGGAGGAAGTTTTGTTTACACCAGTTGGAGAAATGTGCGACAGTGTTGTGATAGTCTGATATCGAGTTATTGTCTGAAAGAAGAGCAAGGATGGCAGTGTCGTCAGAGTATTTGAGGTAGGTGGTTGTGTGAGAGGGGCTGGTGCAGTCATTGGTGCACAGAGTGGAGAGGAAAGGGCTTAGCACACAGCCCTGAGGGGCTCCGGTGTTGGTGATGAGTGTAGGTGATGTGGTTGTGCCCACCCGGACTGCTTGCCGTCTGTCGCTGAGGAAGTTGTGCAGAAGATGGATCAGAATGGGTGGAGTGTTGAGGTTATGTAGATTCTGGATGAGCAGGTGCCTTTGGATGGTGTTGAAAGCAGAGCTGAAGTCCACAAAGAGGATCTTTACAAAAGTGCCTGAGGAGTCTAGGTTCTGGAGGACAAGATGCAGCAGGCAGGTCGACGGCGTCCTCTGTTCCCCTTTTTCCCTGTATGCAAACTGGAGGGGGTCCAGTTGAGGTTTAACAGTCTTGAGCAGCAATTTTTCCAGGCATTTCATTATTATGGGTGTGAGGGCAATGGCACAGTAGTGGTTCAGTTCAGTGGGTCGTTGTTTCTTGGGTACAGGGATTATGGTTGCAATTTTCCAGAGGAGGGGTATTGTGAAGCCAGGTATGATTCACAGAAGAGGGAGTGGGCAATTGGAGCTAGTTCTGTGGCACAGGTCTTCAGCACCCTTGCTGGGATGCCGTCAGGTCCTGGGGCCTTGGATGGGTTACACCGGCTGAGCTGTTGGCGAACTTCCACCACTGTGAAAGGGGCAGGCTCATTGGGATCTATTGGGGGACAGATTTAATTGCTGTCATGCATTCATCTGAGAAGTCCTGTGTGTCAAACCGGTTGAAGAATGTGTTCAGTTCAGTGGTGAGAGCATCTGTGGTGTGTGTGTTTGTTTAGCTGTGGGTGGATCCGGTGAGGGTTTTTATCATCTGAAAGGCATCTTGTGTGTTCATGGTGCTAAACTTATGCTCTAGTTTTTTTTTATTGTATTTTGGCCATTAAGATTTTATTTTTGATATTAGGGTTTGCAGATCTGAGACCAGCTATATCATTGAGCCTGAAGGCTGCCTTTCAGTGATATGGTGGTATGTATACAGAAGTTGATGTAGTCGGATATGGCAGTAACTTTGCTGTTCAAATCTCCGTCGAAGACAGTGCATGCCAGGGAACCTTGGAGTTGTGCAATAGAGTCCTCCGACCATTGTGGGGCACTGTAGGACTGTGGATGGATATGCTTGAGTACTTAGTCGTGTTCACGTTGCCTCGCACGCTGCAGCTGGCTACCTAACATGATGAATTCTGGGTTGAAAACATCAGAATTTGTGTCCGACTTGTCAGCCGACTGCAAAGACGTCACAGTGTCACATGACCCACAACATTGTGGGAGCAAGTTTTTAGGAGGCGTTCCCGTGTAGCGCGAAGCAGGTTTTCGCCGGCTGCAACCGGCTAGCCAACTCCTCCTTCACAGCGGAATTGTTCCCTATTGGTTAAAAGTTCAGTGACATGTGTTCAGGTCCGCACTCCGCGGTCACCTTGTGGACAAATTATGTGTTTTTTTTTTTATTTTGGTCGCTTGATGTAAACTTCTGTACATTGTGGTGTAGGCCTTTTTATATGATGTGAGGTCTTGTTAATAGGCCTACACGAATACAAACAGAATGATAATAGAAATATAATAAAAAAAACAATGTCTACCTCTACATGGAATATTATTAATTTCCCAATGTTGGCTTTACGGATATATATTTATGTTTCATTGCTTATAATTGTTTGTTATTTCATTTTATTTCATTAACATATCCTGTTTGGTTTGGTTTCCTGCAGTGTTCTGTCGCTCGAGCACCAAGTATCACCTATGTGAAAAGAAAAAAAAGGGTTATCTTAATGTGTATGTTTTTTTTAAATACTGCCCGTAAATAGGCAATCGAACCGGGCCGCACACTCATACCGACTCCACAGTACACCAGAGGCAAATCAATTGTAACGGCAGACTATCGATGTACATATCTGTGTTGATAGAATGTTTGAAATAAAACCAACCTTGCATTTTTAAGGATTTATGTCTCAGCAGTAGCAGCAGCAGCAGTAGCAGCAGCAGCAGCAGCAGCGTGTCATACTTCCTTGTAGGCTATGGCAGCGGCGGACTGATATCACCTAGCACTTATAAGTTACCGGCTCTATAATAGTTTGTTTACCTGCTGTCATTGCTACAGATGCAGAGTAGCCTGCAGTGCTAGTTTCTTCAATCTCACAGAAATGGCCACTTTTGGAGAATATACTGAAACTTTTGAAGACTCTGATGAGGAGTTTTTTTCCACCCAAACCCAACCGTACCTGTACGAGTCTGAATATACAGAGGAAGAATTGAGCGAGAGGGATGCTCAAAGAGCAGAGCGTGAACGAGCATCTGTGGAGACCGAGAACCGGGACCGAACAAACGGAGACTGGTGGTGCCAGGAGGGAATCCCCCGCAACGCGTCCGAGGGTTTACGGTTTTCTGGACGGAGCAGAGGTTTGGGTTCGCCGTGTGTAATTGTGGCTGGCTGGGCCGTGGGCTGCCCAGTGTTTGCGTGAGGTCCAAGCGCTTTTCACCCAGGTCTGAAGGCATGGGGCCCGACAATTCGGCCCGGTTCGATTGCCTATTTACGGGCAGTATTTCGGGCGGCGCGTCTTAGAGTTTTGAGTCCGATGGAGAGTCCGCATGTGTGGATTCGCGGGGCCATGTACTGCCCAGTGTTTGTGTGAGGTCCAAGCGCTTTTCAGACAGCCTTGAGGGCATAAGGGCCGACAATTCGGCGGTGTACAGGTGTGTATTTACCAGAGGGATTCCCCGCAACGCCTCCGAGGGTTTACGGTTCTCCGGACGGAGCAGAGGTTCGGGTTCGCGGTGCGTAATTGTGGGTTTGCGGGGCCGTGTGCTGCCCAGTGTTTGAGTGAAATGAAGTCCCAGGTGGGCAGCACAATGGAATACGATGAGGAGTCTCAACCAGGTATCTATGAGAACACAATTACAGAAGTCAATTCAATTGCTGTACAACATTATCAGAAAGTTGCATTTGCATGGTGAAATGTTCTGGTTAATATTTCCTCACAGAGACCAGACATCGAGTGACGCTGCTGTTACTGTCACTATTTAAAAAGGCATTATACTTTATATACTACCAAAAAAAATATCTTCAACCAAAAAGTATCCAAGGACCTGGAGAAGATGGGCTACTGCCTGAGTGCCGAGCAGGTCTGAAAAAAAACTGGCAAACAGGTTGATGACCTATAGAAATGCAAAAGATAAGACCACTTTGCTGTGGTCTATTTTGGGAAGAACTGATCTTGTTTTTGTGTCTTTATACAGCAAATGGAGGAAATCTTTGATGGCAGTGGTACTGGCAGCGCTCCGGAGGGCACAATTGTGCAAACACCTCTCTTTGCCACACCTGTAACCTGTCCACCTCCTAGAGGCCCGGCCACCAGAAGACCAGCCAGTCAGGTTTCCAGTTTTTACGAGATCTATGAGGCCCAGGCTGAGCGATGGACGGTTGCGCTGGAGACACTGGTGCGCCCAGACCTAGAGAGAGGGGGGTAAAGGAGAGAAAGAAGAGGGCCTTTGAAAAAAAGCTTTTAGGTGCTCTCTCTCAAATTTCTGCGACCCTCGGTGAGTTGGCTGAGGGACAGCAGCAGATAATCCAACTTTTAAAAACAAATGAATAAATAATCTTTTCTCGCCATCCTTGAATCTTTGTGTATTTTGTGAAATTTGTGTGTTTGCACAAATAGTGGTTGGTTAGTCATTCTAAAATAGGAACAACACCTCTGGGGACCACTACTCCGAGATCCCCCGCTAATTAAGCCTGGCTTGTCGTCAACCAGTCTTGATGACTGAAGCACTGCCATTAAAAACCGAGAGTGATTGATTGCAAAGGAGGCCCTGGTAAAGAGGCAACTTAGACACAGCCTGGATTTTCCATTTAAAAAATGTTTTGTTTCGTATTAGGCACAGCCTTTCCACTCTGGCCTCATTTCCAATTCATGGCAAGTACTGTATCACCCTGTGGGATGTGCCACCAGCTCACAAAATTAAGTGAAAAGTAAAATATGTGTACTGTAAAGAATAAGAAGCTGGTGTGGGTGGGGTGGGTTCAAAGGCCATTGCAAATAGCATCCCGGTACTGTGCTGCGTGAGGAAGCTCCTGTTCATCATGGGCTACTGCCTCATTTGCGGGAAAAGTAACACACAGGATGATCCACACCATTAACATCCTCCTGCAATAGGACTGCACCAGCTCCAACTGCACTGGCATCTACTTCATCTGGGGCAGCGAGCACAGGGGCATGACATAAGAGTATCTTTACACTCTCGAACGCATGCTGGCACTCTGGAGACCAGGCGAAATCTACCTTGGGGCTGAGCAGGTTGGTCAAGGGCTGTACAACGGTAGAAAAGTTACGGCAAAAGCTTCTATAATAGCCTGCCATTCCGAGAAACCGTCGGAGAGCTTTACGTGTGGTCGGAATGGGGAATTCTGTTACGGCGGCGATCTTCGCCTCAACAGGTCGCACCTGACCCTGTCCAACCTGTCTCCCCAAGTAGATGAGAGTGGCCTTACCAAAGTCACATTTTGCCAAATTTATGATGAGCGTTGCCTGCGCAAGCCGGGAAAACACCTGCTCAAGGACTCGCACATGCTCCTTCCAAGTCTCAGTATAGATTATCAAATCATCCAAGTAGGCATTACAGTTATTTAATCCAGCCAACACGGTATTCACCAACCTCTGAAAAGTGGCCGGAGCATTACACATACCAAATGCCATAACCGTATACTGTAGGAAGTGATCGGGGGAAACGAACGCAGATATTTTAGAGGCGCGCTCTGTCAGGGGAACTTGCCAATAACCCTTTAGCAAATCCAACTTACTGACATACTTGGCGGTGCCCAAGTTGTCAATACAGTCCTCCATTCTAGGTAGGGGATAACAATCATGAACTGTAACACCATTTACTTTTCGAAAGTCCGTTATGAACCTGGGGGAGCCATCGGACTTTGCCTCCAAAAGACAGGGAGAACTCCAGGGACTTGAGCTGGGCACAGACGAGCCATTCTGTAGGAGGTACTCCGTTTCTTCCTTCATCAGCTCACGCTTCATCTGATTAACACGATAGGGGTGCTGCTTAAGAAGCCGTGGATTAGTTACTACGATGTCATGCTGGAGGACATTTGTCTGTGTGGGAACATCATTGAAAAGACAGGGAAACTGACTAACAAGATCGACAACATCTTAATGCTGCTCAGCGGTCAGATGCTGTAGTCGGGATGGTAACGCTTGCAACGCCTGAGAGTTCCGGAGATGCACCCCCTGGTGAACAGAGGGACACGGCTCCAAATCATCACTGACAGACAGATCAGGCTGATCGGTTACGATCAGTGCAGAGACACCTGAAGTATTTCCCAGAACAGGGGCCTGGGACGGCAGGGAATCAACTGGACTAGTTTTGGTCTCCCTGGCATGATACAACTTCAACATGTTAACATGACAAACTCTGTTTTTCCGCCTTCTTTCGGGGGTGCCGATAACATAATCCGTATCACTAAGGCGCTCCCGAACGACATAAGGACCAGAGAACTTGGCGGAAAGAGCAGATCCGGCGACTGGCAGCAAGGCCAAAACTTTGTCTCCTACCTGGAAACGGCAAGGAACAGCCGCGCGGTCGTACTGACGCTTCATCACGGACTGGGAAGCTGACAGAGCCTCTTTAGCGAGTGCATTAGCCCCATGCAAACGCTCCCGGAACTGACTGACATAATCTAGCACATTGGTCCTAAGTGATGTGTTAAGGGACAAAAATTGGTCATGCAGGGATTTAAGTGGACCGCGAGGAGTATGACCGAACACAAGCTCTGCGGGGCTAAGACCTAAAGACTCCTGAACAGCTTCACGGGAAGCAAACACGAACGGGATCCCCTCATCCCACTCTCTCTCATTTTCTACACAGTATTTGCGCAGCATTGACTTTAACGTCTGGTGCCATCTCTCTAATGCGCCTTGGGATTCAGGGTGGTATGCAGAGGAAACTGCATGTCGCACATCCAGTGTCTTAAGAACCTGATTAAATAGTCTAGACTGGAAATTGGAACCTTGATCGGTTTGAACCACACGGGGAAGGCCAAAAGTGGAAAAGAACTTGGTCAATGCTTTCACTATAGCCCCAGCAGTAATTTTACGCAGCGGGATGGCTTCGGGAAAGCGGGTGGCAGTGCACATGACTGTAAGTAAATATTGATTTCCGCTTTTAGTTCTGGGCAAGGGTCCGACACAGTCTATTATTACCCATTCGAAAGGTTCCCCTATCGCAGGTATCGGATGTAATGGTGCGGGAGGAATAGGCTGATTTGGTTTACCCGCCAGTTGGCACACATGACAGCCACGGCAGAACTTGGCTACATCTGATTTCAATCCGGGCCAAAAGAAGTGTTTGAGAATGAGCCGGTAGGTTTTTGTCACTCCCAAATGTCCAGACCATTGGCTTTCATGTGCTACTGTCAAAACATGCTGTCTATTTTCCGAAGGTACAACTACCTGATAGACAGCAGCCCAATCAGAATCAGTGCAACTTAGAGGGGACCACTTACGAACTAGAACATCCTTATCTAACAGATAAGTTACTTTTTCACTGCTTGCTTTACCGTAACTCACCACACTTGAGAAGCATTTCTGCAATGTGGGTCAGCCCTCTGCGCAGCCATCAGGTGCTCTCGGGTGACTGGGAGTGCCCCATCACTAGGTGACGTTGAGCCTGGGCTGGGAAAACATCCCAGCACAGCAACCTCATCCTGAGATGTAGCAGACTTCACCACCTCTTTCTCCACCTCAGCTTCATCTGAAACAGCTGACATAAACACACTGTCAGCTAACAGGAAATCAGGGACATCGTTTTCATTCTTACTCGCACGAGCGCGCGTAATGGCGCAGGCGGGAAACACAGTGGACGGTAGCTGAGCTACTGGAGTTGATTCATCACCCACTGGTGAATCTAACACTTCCAGTGCAGGGTTGACTTTACCTCCGGCAATGTCATTACCCATCAATAGAATGATACCCTGGATTGGCAACTCGGAACAGACCGCGTCAGGAAAAAGTCCAGTAACTAATTTGTACTCGATGTGGACACTATGTACTGCTCGAGAGGCGTATCCCATCTCAATGCCGCGTAATACTGAGCCATAACCGCAGGCTGATTGTTCAGAAAATGGAAGCGCTGTGGCCAGAATAACGGACTGACAGCAAGCTGTGTCTCTCAGGACACGCACAGAGCGCTGGTCAGCAGGCTCCCCTGTGAGAGAAATAAGGGCGTCGAAAACAAACGGCTTAAAACAAACGTCAATATCTTCCTGCTTGTCACACTCAGGGATTACACAAGACTCAGCTTTAATCAACCCTACACCTTTAGGCTGGGGATCACGAGCATTTTGTTCCTAGTTTTTAAGGACCAAACAGTTAGCGATTATATGACCTGTCTGGTGACAGTAGAAGCAGTTCCGCTCCGCACTCTGCAATCGGGGCGGACTAGGAGATGAAGTAGCAGAGACAGGGTTTGGGGGCGTGTTACGGCGTGACCCCTCAACAGTAGGGGTTACGACCCCCATGTTACGGCGTGAGCCCTCAGCAGGACCTGAGGAGAAAGTAGCCTTGTGCGTTAACACATACTCATCCGCTAGGACTGCCGCCGCGGACAAGGCACTTACTTTCTGCTCATTGAGATACACTACAATGCGCTCAGGCAAACATTTCTTGAAGTCCTCTATCAGAATTAACTCCCTCAATGAGTTAAAGTCATTAACTTTACAAGTAGTGCTCCATTTATCAAAAATAACTCCCTTCTCTCTCGCAAACTCAACATAAGTTTGACTCTGAGCTTTCCTGTGATCTCTAAATTTCTGCCTATACGCTTCGGGGACCAACTCGTAAGCACGCAGAATTGCAGTCTTCACAGCATCATAACTCAAACTGTCTCCTAAGGAGAGGGCAGCAACGGCATCTTGGGCTTTTCCATGAATTTTGCATTGAAGTAAGAGTGACCATGCCTCAGCCGGCCACTGCAATGCAGCCGCAATACGCCTAAACACACCAAAATAGGAGTCCACTTCAGCCTCCCGAAACACAGGCACTAAAGCAATATGCTTACTAGCATTAAATGCTGTTTTACCAACATTAGGGGAGATGGTGGAAGAAGGTGTCATACCTGAACCAGCAGGTGCACCTCGCACTTGTCCTGCTGTCTGAGTCTCAAGCTCGAGCTTACGCAGCCTCACAGCTTTGTCAGCCTCAATCTCCAGCTTTTTTACTTCCAGCTGAAGATGGAACTGTGCCTGCCTTTCACAATCCTTTTCCTGGGCTTCCAACTGGATACGGGCAAGGCGGACCTTCAGTCGGGCCTCGTCTCTGGAGCCAGTACTGATCGAAGGGGAGGGGTCATAGTGAGGAAGTGTGAACAGGGTTTTCACCCGCCCACCTGCCCCGCCTTCCACCCTGGAGGCTGTTTGTGCCTCAAGGCTTTGGCCCTCCTCAGCCGGAGCTGGGATGCCAACAGCAATTGCAGCAGACTCAATTTGCTCAGGTTCTACAATCACCCCTTGTTCCACCAACTTATCAATTACTAGAGCTTTGAGCTCCCTTTTCAACAGGTGTTTAGCAAATGTGATTCCGAAGTGGATTGCAATTTAGCCTAACTCATCCTTCCGACAGCTAGCTATTTGACTCAAACTCCAAGTCAAATCGCCCAGCCATGGTGCCCAATTACCCAGCTGCGCTCCCTTACCAATTATCAAACAGTCAATCAACGGCAATGCTCTGCCAACAAATAGCTTGCACTAGGACCTCAATTAAGAGATCCTGTTTATGTTACGACCCGGCTCGTAGGGAAGGGAAGCAACATAAACCAGAATGTTTTTGGTAAAATGACAAGGTATTTATTTGTAGGGTTTACAAGGAGAACAGAAAAAGGGCTGTTGGATGCTGCTTAACTCAAATAAATGAATATAACTTAAAGAGGTCTCTCCAAAATGAGAGATAGCCATCAGCTACTTCAAACTCAATTCATCCATCTCCTCAATAATCAAAATACAAAAGAAGCAGCACCCTCTAAACCTAGTGAGTCTAACATAAATAATCTACAGGTGTCTGGATGGTGTCAGTTAACCCCACTAAGATCCTTGCCCAATTTCCTTACCACAGGTTATCACATTTACTACAGGGGAGCACAACACACACGAGGCCAATTGATCATAGAGGCCAAAGAGTGATGATCTGGAAGGTGGTAGATGATTGGAGAAGATTGCCAGGTGCCGCACCAATCAGATCAACGGCTGGAACCAGGAAGTAGGCAGGTCTTGCGCCAGCCAATCCTCGGCAAGGGACAGCACATCCTGCTTAACATGACACAGCTGCACAACACAGATACACATACCCAGATAACGAAGGTGGCCGTAACAATATTCTGCAAATAAACAAAAATCAATAATTTTGAAAAAAAAGAAGCTTATTTCATCTTTTACGCGAATTTGTCCCACCCGACTTGTTGCTGGTTTTTCCGGGGCGGCTCACATATTTGGCCTTGACCAGAGCCTTCACAGCCTAATAGAAAAGAAGAAAATAGTGGTTAGTTTTCTAGAAGTAAAAAAACCTTCATACTTTGTTACCAAACACACCTTCCTTGTTGGAATTACATAGGTTGGATCCCATTTTGCAACAAAATTCCTGAATCCTTGATCCTCTACAATGCTGAAAGGCTGTGTGTCTCCCACAATCACAGAGACCAAGGCCTCATCCAGCTCCTGGTTCCTGGTAACTGGAAGAAAGCAACATAAGCTTTATAAATACTGTATCAGTTCTGTTGATGTCATTATCATTGCGGTTTACAAACCAATATGGTAACAAAATTTGAAGAGTGTGTTATTATAATAGGATTTCAATTGGAATCACTTTGGGTTGGTGCATCTCTGTTGGCCTTACTATCTGCATGCATGGCACAGAGATGCCTCAGCATAGATGAGGTGTTGTTGAAGCCCAACTTCTTTGCACACAACAGACATTTGACCTTGGAATAAAATTAAATATATATTTGAAAAATGGGGTGATGTATGATAGGCTAGTAGACTATGGAATCACAAACCTAAAACGTGTAGACTTTACAACTATACCTTGTTTTCTGTACATTGGGAAGAAGTGGAACAAACATTTATCAACAATCAACAAGTTGTGTGAAAAAAGAAATTGTGATAATACTAGCAGAATAATAAATAGCAATAGGGAGTGATATATAACCAATATAATTTGAAATACCAGCAAGTGCTTCCTAATGCATGTGCAGTTTATGCCATAGGGCCCTAGTTTCGTAGTCCAGGCGCAGTCAGCGCGCAGCGCACCTGCGACACACTGACGGGGTGTGTCCGCCTGGACTTTGCAAGTTTCGTGCACCGGGCAGGCTAGAAGAAGGCGTGAGTGGGAGACGAGGAGGAGACAAGGCGTGGACTGGGATTAACACAGCCAATTCAGATCTTCACCAATCAATAGAGCTCCTCTCCTCACCTTTAATGCGCCAGGCGAGGTTCAGTGCAAGTTTCGTCACTTGACAACCCAATGACAGAAGCAGCGATACATAGCGATATAATGCCGATATTATATCAGTATAGAAATTGTAGGCACATTTTAGGCATGTCTATCACAAAACAGGGTCAGGGCGCACAGCAGTAGACATAAAAGTGTTGAGAACATGGTGCCTGCATGAGCCGGCCCATTCATCATCATCATCACCGTCTTCATCATCTGCGCTCCACAGCTGCACCGCATTCCCCGTCCAACACCAGAACGGCGGGACACCGGGACCTTGCAGGCCGCTCAGACCAGCTGCAGCCAAACTCTGGTTCCAGCTCGCGGCAAAGTTTCCACGGACAACAGGCTGCCGAGGCGCGAGACCAGGCGAGCTGCTGTATTTTTTTTTTTTTTCAGGCATAGACGCATTTTATTAGCAGTGGATAGATATGAAAAACAGGAGAGACAATCTATATAGATATAAATTCACGTGTTGGTTCAATTAGTTGCATTAAATAGTGCTTGTTACGATTATTTATTGCATTTAAATATGCCTGGAACTGTGGAAACCTGCCTGTGAAGTGTGCGCACTGCGCGCTAGTGAGCCAAACTGCCACTCCGCCAGCTGTGATTCGCCTTACGCCAAGAGTAGACCAGGTTGGAGCTGGCGGGCTTTCGGCATAGTCTAGGCGAGGCTTTTTGCCACGAAACTTCCGCTACACCAAGCTGAATCTGTGACGCCTCCCCCTGCAGCACCACCACACCCATCTTGGCGCAGGCGATCCACCAAACTGCCAAACTGACCGTGCGCAAGGCTGCACTGGTTGAAACTTGCATTACGCCGGCTCCGCCACCCTGCGCTGTGCCACGAAACTAGGACCCATAGTGACTTATGTGAACAGGTTTTACAGAGAGGTCAGTGGGGAAGTGATGGTGCTTGGGAACAGGTTTGACAGAGGAGAGGTCAGTGGGGCAGTGATGGTGCTTGGGAACAGGTTTTACAGAGGATAGGTCAGTGGGGAAGTGATGGTGCTTGGGAACAGGTTTTACAGAGGAGAGGTCAGTGGAGCAGTGATGGTGCTTGGGAACAGGTTTTAGAGAGGAGATGTCAGTGGAGCAGTGATGGTGCTTGGGAACAGGTTTTACAGAGGAAAGGTAGGAACATGGGGCATGAATTACATTTGATTTTTATTGAGGAAAACAATCTTCTCCACAGTATTGCGGTTTAGTCTGTTTCTTTTCTTGGACACAATTTCACCAGCCTTGGAAAAAACTCTTTTGCATGGCACCAATGAGGCTGGAATACTCCCAGCTGAAGTAAAAAACAACCAAACAATTAAAAGGCGTGAAATTCGAGCATTAGCCTTCACAACCTGCTGTTATCCAGTGACATATACACTACAAGCACAAGAGACTGCTAGTTATAATTTAATAAGATTTATTAAAATCAGTAATAATGATCACAATCAATTACACTGCAATTAACAAAGCCTTATTACCTAACTACCTAAATGCACACAAAGCTGAGCTAAATAAAGGAAGAGACACTTGTGTGGAGTGTGTGTGTGTGTGTGTGTGCGTGCGAGTGTGTGTGTGTGTGTGTGGGGGGGGAGAGGTGATGAGCGAGAGATGGCTGGCAGCCACCAGGTGGAGCTATTCCTCACAGTGTTCAGAGGCGGAACCGCTGACGTAGGATAGAATAGTGAGAGAGAAAGAGAGAGAGAGATAGCCAGGTGCAGCCATCAGGTGGAGCTATTTCCCTAGCGTCCAGAGACGGAAACAGCTGATGTGGGGGTGGTGTATGTGTGTGCACGTGTGTGTTAGCCGGAACAAAGAGAGAGCAGGGAATGCGCGCATTAATACACAAAGGGTCAGTAAACGTGTTACCATCACATGGGAGCTCGTGAATGGACTGGCGTTCGTTCGGCGGGACCCCAGTCCTTTAACTGATAGTAGATCGCTTACCGAGCTTGTGAATGTGGCCGAGGTTAGGCCACACACTGTTACAGAAATAAACCCAGCGGCGTGGGTACACAATCAGCATTCAAATACAACAATACAAAAAGCAACGGACTCGGCGGTCTGTGATCAAAACTTAAAACACATTAACAAGAATTACAAGCATATCCTACACTATCAAACTTATGCTTCTGCCCAGACAAATAGCCTCTTACTTGTGTCAATGTGCGTGAGTCCGTCCTATGAGGTGGTGGTGCTTCTTGACGCGCCAGCGGCGACTGGCTGTGGTTCGCGAGTCCTCGTGTGGCAGCGGAGGATGCGATGAAACAGGAGAGTTGCGTGGTGCGGCGATCTTCTCAGGAGCCGAAATAATAAAAAAAAAAAAAAAAAAGAAAGAAAGAAAAAGGCGAGTCAAGAAAAGTGGGAAAACAGTCCATCTCTCGTCCAGCGAGTTTGGGGAAAAGACTTGGGCCTAAGACAAAGGAAACACTGCAGATGTTACAAGTTCGCCTCCTGTTGTAGCGGTGTGCTACGGTGGAAAGAGGACGTTTCAAAGTGGCTGCCCCTGCTCGCAAGTCAATCAGTGGCTCCTGTGCTGCCCCTGTGCTGCCGTGGTCGTCTATATTCTTACTGGTGATATAGAACGCAATCCTGGACCGCAACCATCAGCAAAAACACAGGCCGGTGGCGTCTCTCAAAGCGTCCTGTTTGCAACCCTCCTCAACAACCTGATCATAGCCAATGCTATGCTCAAACTACCACTGCCCGACACGCCACTGGTGCTGCCAGGGCTGCCCCTGCTCGCAAGTCAATCAGTGGCTCCTGTGCTGCCCCTGTGCTGCCGTGGTCGTCTATATCGGCTGCATTTAGGGAAGTTATGGGGCCCTACCTTAGGAAGCAGAGCCAGAAGAGAAGCAGGGACACATTGCCCTGGCTTAATGAAGAGTGTAGGAAACTTATGAAAGAAAGAGATCAACTACTGAAACAATCTTTAAAATCAGGGTTTACAACAAAAATTCACCTCACTATGTAACAAAGTAGTAAAAAAGCTAAGACAAGCTAAAGCCAATTTCTACATTAACACTATTGAAGAGGCAAGAGGAAATGAAAGAAGATATGGCAAACCATCAACAAATGAACAACTAAAATAAACAACTAGAATTGAAAATAGATACTGGACTAGTCACAGATCCATCCATCCTATCTACAAAACTGAACACCTTCTTTCTTGACTCTGTTCATGATATAACCCAACTTTTTAATTAATATAGCTACCCTATGTGCACCATTAATTATGCACTGCCAATTTTCCACCCACAACAAATAACTGAAATAGAAGTAGTAAATATCATCAGTGGCTTAAAGAATCCTAAGGCCATGGATATCTATGGCCTTGATACTACATTTTAAAAAAGGCACAAAGACACCCTACTACAGCCTATTACATATTTGGTAAATGAGCCCTTAAGACAATCCAGTGTGCCATCAACATGGAAAAGGGCCCTGGTCACACCCATTTTTAAATCAAGTGACAGGTCAGATATGGCTAATTATCAGCCAATCAGTAACTTGCCTGCTGTCTCCAAAATAGTTGAAAAATGGGTGGTTAAATTACTTCATCAACATCTCAATAAAAGTCAAAATTCACTCCACCCTATGCAATTTGGGTTTAGGGCCCATTACTCAACAGAAACAGCCAATTGCTTGTTTTTGGAAAAGGTTAAAGGCTACCAAATAGGAGTTCATATGTTGGTGCTGTTTTCCTAGACCTAAAACAAGCTTTTGATACTGTTAATCATAAAATTCTTCTATCTAAACTGACATATTCTAACTTCTGTGTGCAAGCTCTCAACTGGGTGCAATCATATCTGTCCAGCAGAAAGCAATGTGTTCTTATTAATGGTTCAAAGTCACCACTCTGTGATTGCCCAGTAGGGGTCCCCCAAGGCTCCATAGTTGGTCCAATCTTGTTTACGCTCTATATAAATGATCTGCCAGAGGTATGCAAAAATGTGGATGTTCAAATGTATGCTGATGATGCTGTAATTCTTTCACATGCTAAGACCTACCTACACTTGCATCTGCAATGGCCCATATTGATGACTGGCTCACTAAGTCATGTCTCTATCTTAACACCAAAAAAAAAAATGTCTGCATGGTGTTTACCAAGAAAAACACAGTGTAACAGTGTTACATTCTAGTGTGTTCCTTAGAGGACAGGAGCTTGACCTTGTAAATTAATTCAAATATCTCAGAGTCACATATGACTCCACCCTAACGTTCAAAAGTCATGTGGAAAAAGGTGGCAAATAAAGTTACAACATTTTAACCCTCTGAGACCCACATAGAGAACTTTCCATCTTGTCATACTTTTGTGTATTGCCTATAAAATTGTCATTTTTTAGAGTATCATCAAGTTATACACATCCCCAGAATCAGCACAACCTCAGCTAACTGTGTGTATCACTCAATAAATGCTTATATACACTATAATATGGGATTTTAGCCTATAAATTAAAAATAAATAAAAACGCACCTTAAATTTTTACACATTTTATTAAAAAAGCACTGCAAACCATTATAACGAAAGAAAAGCTCAACGTAGAAAGTTGCATACACTTGTTTGGTTAATGCTAGAAGTTATTTGAAGCTTCTAACTGCTTTTGTCTATGAAATATGGCTATTCTTTTGAGTAGTGTCCGTGGGCGTTTTTTTTGCCAGCAATTCTCCTTTCCTCTCCCTGCCCTAAATATGTGTGTATAAAGTGTTCTTCTTCTGTGAAATTTATGTATTTAACATTCTCTTTCACTACAGTAACTTTTTGACTATCCTTTTCTCTGCTGTGAACTCCTCCGTGTCTCCCGTTTGAGCAAACACAACAACTCACGGCCAAGCGTAAATAAGGCTTTCCGATTGGCTGTAAAATTCGCTACGGGAGCCAATACGAATGTCCGATGCATAAACGTGACTCTATACCTCACTAGGAAGATGGCGGATGAAAATAATGATCGATATACATAAACACAACGGAGAAATGCGCCGCGGAAACGAGGACACATCTAGTCACATCTTTACAACTTTACGTATATATTTTGTTGTCAGAAATAAATCGCTCACATGGACAAGCAGGGTACCATTGTTTAGCCCCGTTTCTCTAGTTTAAGAGGAAATAAACCGCATGTTTCTAGCGCAAACCATTACGGAGTTATGACGCTCTAAAGACAATGTGATCATTTGTAGCGTACACCACAATGCCACACATTTCATCACACACAACTGTTAAACTGAATAGAGGTGGTTGAATGTTGTCCTTGTCATCATGTATTTCTGTTTTGTCTTTATGTGTCTATTTGGTCAGCGTACTGTATATGTCACCATTATGTATTTAATTCCTATCTTGTATGTATGACTGCTGGCTGTCTATATGTTTGTCCTATGTCACCTGCTTAGGGACTGCAGATGAAAAGTAGTGTTTTACTAATGGCATATATCTGGCATATTTACATGGTGTTTTTTATACTTTGTTCATAGATATGCATGGTCCCTATCAAATAAACCAATAAAATAAAAATAAATAAATATGTGAAAAGACACCTTGATACAATAATAACACCTCCTCTATGTTGAGGCATTACTGTGCTCTTCATGAGAGAGAGGAGACACCCTCAACATCTGCTGGGACTTGCACAGGTGCATTGTGGTCTTTGTCATTTTTCCAGGGGTGATGCATTAGCCTATAAGAGGGCTGCTCCATTAAGTTACTGCTTCACTTCACTTGATTTGTGTATTTTGCCCAGCTTCCAGGAAAAGCAACTGGATGATGTGTTGGTGGACATGGTGGTAAAAGATTGTCAGCCTTTTACTGTGGTCAACGACCAAGGATTCAGGGGGTTGGTCAAATTGCTTGGCCCTACATATGTTCTGCCCACCAGACAGGAAGGCTTATATTATTATGCTATCATTCATAAACCTACATTAAATATCTCTTCAAATGTCATGCAAATTTTTTTTCTTGTTTTCTCAGGCTTTAAAGGCCATGGTGGAGGAAAAATACGAACAAGGCAAAAGGGAGGCCAAGGCACTGGCACTGCAGGCTACTGCTGTCAGCCTTACAGCTGACATGTGGACTTCATTGAACATGGAGGCCTATCTGGCAGTGACCTGCCATTATATTGCGGATGGTGTGATGAACACCATGCTACTAGGGTTTCTACTGAGCGTGTGGCAGATTGTCCATTGCGTGCCTTTTTGGTTTAACTTTTTATCTATCTTTCTATTTATCTATCAACAAGGTGACCTGTCTAGTGACGGATGTGATGGAAATTTTGTACTTCTTGATGAGAGATATCTGAACTGAAGACTTACACATGAGAAGGTTTGGTGGGAATGTGACCTGCGGCCTGTGGCCATTTGTGAGTGTGTTTCGCAACCCATGTGTGCCTTGTGACCTGTGGTTTATGACCCAGATGGGGTTATCGACCCATGCAAGGTTAATTTAAACATCTGAGTTTATGACTTACATCCCTTTGAACTGAGAGTGAGAACACACCCACAAAAGATGGATAAATACTCTGTTTGTCTCACAGCACGTTGAGTCTTCACTGTGTAACAGACCAGCATGTTGCTCTGTGAATTCTCCTCTTGATCAAGATTAAACCTTGAGCTGACTCTGATCTCCTTCCTCCAGTTCTAAACCATCGGGTAATTATTTTAACAACGGATGCAGCTGCCAATATGATTGCCTGTGAGAGGGAGTTGCACCTCAAACAGCCAGTCTGTGTAGCTCATGCCATTAACCTTATTGTTAAAAAAAATCAATGGATCAGACCCCTGGCCTTGAAAATCTGCATGCAAGTGCTCGGAGGATTGTTACTCTATTTCGGTCTAGTACCACTGCTAAGGTATTGGCTTCTGCTTCATAGTCTTTGTTTCTCTTTATTATATCAGCATACTGTTGTGACTGTTGTAGCACTGTTTATGCAACTAATATGTTATTCAATTCAATTCCATTTTATTTATAGTGTCAAATCACAACCGAAGTCATCTCAGGACACTTAACACATTGAGCAGGACTAGAATACGCTCAAAATTTCAAGAGTCAACACAATTTTAAATTCCCAACATCACCCAGGGGCAAGCGTTACAGCCACAGTGGCGAGAGAAAACTGCCAGCCCAGGGGCCTCATTCATAAAACTGTGCGTAGGATCCTTACTAAGGGCCCTAGTTTCGTGGCGCAGCGCAGGGCGGCGCAGGGTGGCGGTGCCAGCGCAATGCAATTTTCTACCCGCGCAGCCTTGCGCACCATCAGTTTATCAGTTTGGTGGATCGCCTGCGTCAAGATGGGTGTGGCGGCGCAGCAGGGGGAGGCGTCACAGTTTCAGCTTGGCGTAGCGGAAGTTTCGTGGCAAAAAGCCTTGCCGAGACTGCGCTGAAAGCTCGCCAGCTCCAACCTGGTCTACTTTCGGCGCAAGGCGTAAATGAAGTCCATTCATTCAATGCGAATCACAGCTGGCGGAGTGGAAGTTTGGCTGACGGCGCGCAGTGCGTACACGTCACCGAGACCTCACAGGCAGGTTTCCACAGTTCCAGGCACATTTAAATGTAATAAATAATCACAACAAACACTATTTAATGCAACTAATTGAATCAACACGTGAATTTATATCTATATAGATTGTCCCGTCACATCTGACGTCAGATCAAAGGCGGATGGCACGCGTAACGGAAACTCAGCCTCTCGGACCAAAACATCTCCCTCTCTCTCTCCTGTTTTTTATAATATCTGCATTGTTATTATTATGATATGCGCGCACAGCACATGATGAGCGTGGTGAGAGCGGCGGCGCTGCTTCTGCCATCGGGTTGTCATGTGACAGAACTTGCACTGAACCTCCCCTAACGCATTAAAGGTGAGGAGAGGAGCTCATTTGATTGGTGAAGATCTGAATCGGCTGTGTTAATCCCAGTCCACGCCTCGTCTCCTCCTCTTTCCCACTTGCGCCGGTGGGCGAGACGGGAGGTGTGCCTGCGCGAGCCTGCACGGTGCAAGAAACTTGCAAAGTCCAGGCGGACACACCCTGTCGGCGCGGCGCAGGTGCGCTGAAAGCTGACTGCGCCTGGTCTACGAAACTAGGGCCCTAAAAGTTTGCTTGCGCCAAAAAAAAATCTGATTTATAAAACTGTGCACACGCAAGCTGTACGCAATGTTCCCTTTATAAATCACAGATCACCTAAGTGTGCGTACCTGAATCCCACCCTGTACACGCCCTCATTTTACTATGTTAATGAGCCGGCATGCAATCGTTTCCGTGTGGTGAATCACGGCGACAGGTCAGAAAAAAGCAAAGAAATATAACTTTTCAGAAACGGAGAAGAGACACTTGTTGGGGAGGTCGAGGCCCGGAAAATAATTTAATTTAGTGGCCACAGCAGCGGGATCACGAATAAAAAGACGCAGTGCGAGGGGCAACACATTGCTGCTGCTGTCAACAGCATCAGTGGGATGGAGCAGACGGTGGCGAAAGTTACGAAAAAGTCGTCCGATCTGAAGGTAAATGACATCTTTCCGCTCTTTTACCAACATGTATTTAGTGTATTGCTTGAGTATTTGAGGAAGAATGACTTTGATGTGACTTTGACGGGGATTGTGTCTGAAAAGGAGGGAGACACAGACGCGACTGAGACCAGAGGGATAAGGGTTAACAGATTTAAACTTTTATTGTAAATAAAACAAAACATTAAATCGTTTCTGTCCTTCCAGAGTCTGCAGCGTTGGGCTCAGAGGTGACGTGAGGAGGATGCCGTCCTGCAACTTCAGCGAGACACAATCACCGCCATCAACAACGTTGCAGATGAGACAGCAACGCGCACTGTGATTAATAAAAGAATACGTTTACAATGAACATTGATTGTTGTCTTCCTTATATTACAAACGCATAACATCTTCACGGATTCTTGCGCCCTGTTGATACCCCTCCAGTCGGGCAGGGGGCCGAGGCTCATCATGCTGGGGACTCTACCACCTTTGCCGGATGGTGGAGTCTGCCTCCTGAAGTTTGGTAAAGTTGCGCTCTCCACGCTCCACGACTGAGCGCGCACTTGCGTGGCACTCATTATAACGCATTTCCTCTGCGCTCTGGTGGTTTAAAAACGAGGATAAGTGTAGCAATTATACGATGGCTTAATGGCTGTATGTATGTGCGTTGATGACATATGCACATAAATAAGGAGAATATTTAGTTATTCCCGCTGTGTTCTACAGTGATCTAATGGAAGGTATTTATTGTATACTGCATTACATGCATTTGGGCCACTGATTCAATATTTCAAAATGATTTTGATTTAAGATACAAGTCAGATTTTAAAAGAAGGTGTTAATATGAAAAAAAGTATCACTCATTACAAGCGTCAAAAACATTGCCGGAGTTCATCATGATAATGCAGATCTAACGTATGATATGGAGTGTAATTAAATGTGTGCCAGTCATCAAAAATATATAGTTCTTCTCACGTTAACTGCTGATTCCCTCCAGTCTCCAGAGTGTGCGTACCGGTACGCATGCCTCAGAGTTTGCTTACGGGTACGCACACTTTCCTGTCAAGTTTGTTTTTTATAGATCACAACATTTGCGTGGAAAGTGGCGTATGCACGTTTCCAGCCCCGTTTTGTGCGTACGCAAGCTTTATAAATGAGGCCCCAGGCCCTTGGGTTCCAACTGCATTTGGTGTTGGTAGTATGATAGTAGTAGCATTAACAGTAGTGGTGGTATTAACAGAAGCAATAGTATCAACAGTAGTAGTCCATGGCAGCAGGCACAGCCACGCCGAGATGGATCCATCCCAACCACGTCGCCGTAGACCAAAAAGCAGGAGTAGTTTAGCAGTCACACAGCGGGCAGGTGGAGCTACAATGTGGTGTTTCCAGCATCAGGCCAGTTAGTAGTCTGCATCGGTCAGGACCTCAGTGGACTCTGCTGGACCAGAACACATAGCCAGACAGTAGAGTTGCCGATTTTATTCAATTACTTTAATTAAAAAACACTGGCGGTAAGAGGCAAACAAGACCACAACATCGGTGCAGTCCGGATCAGGTTCCACCATGGTCCAGGGAGACCTGCTAGGCAAGAGAGCACAGGGACTCCGGGGGAACATACACAAAGAGAGCGTGCGAGAGAGAGAGGCTCAGTGTGTCTCTATAATCCCCCAGCAGGCTAGGCCTATAGCAGGTTTTAAGCCTACACTTAAATGTGGAAACAGTGTCTGCCTCACGAACCAGAACCGGAAGACGTTTCCACAGAAGAGGAGCTTGATGGCTGAAAGCTCTGGCCCCTGTTCTAATTTTGGAGATTTTAGGAACTACTAGTAACCCTTTATTCTGAGAGTGTAGTGCTCTAGCAGGACAGTAGGGTTTATTGAGCTCTTTAAGGTATGATGGTGCCTGACCATTAAGAGCCTTGTAAGTTAGGAGAAGAATTTTAAATTCTATTCTGGATTTTACTGGGAGCCAGTGCAGAGAAGCTAATACAGGAGAAATGTGATCCCTTCTTCTGGTTTTAGTCAGAACACGAGCTGCAGCATTCTGGACCAGCTGGAGAGATTTAAGAGATTTATTAGAACAGCCTGATAATAAAGAATTACAATAGTCCAGCCTTGAGGTAACAAATGCATGGACGAGTTTTTCTGCATCTTTTTGAGATAGCATTGGCCTAATTTTAGTAATGTTACGCAGGTGAAAGTAGGCTGTCCTCGTGGTTTGTTTAATATGCGAGTCAAAGGACAGGTCCTGATCAAAGATAACTCCAAGGTTTCTTACAGTAGCATTTGAGGCAATGGCAATCCCATCAATAGTCGCGAGTTTAGGCCCAAGTACAATAACTTCCGTTTTATCAGAGTTTAACATCAGGAAATTGCAGGTCATCCAGGATTTTATGTCATCAACACATGCTGGAGTTTAACTAGCTGATTGGTTTCTTCAGGCTTGATCAATAGATATAACTGAGTATCATCAGCATAACAATGGAAGTTTAAAGAGTGTCCTCTAATAATGTTGCCTAAAGGAAGCATATATAAGTTGAAAAGAATTGGTCCGAGCACAGAACCTTGAGGAACACCGTATTTATCTTCAGTGTGCCTGGAGGATTTTTCATTGACATGCACAAACTGAGATCGATTGGATAAATAGGACTTTTTCCAGACTACATACTAGAATCTCATGGTTAATGGTGTCACATGCAGCACTAAGATCTAGCAGAACAAGTACAGAAACCAGTCCTTTGTCAGAAGCAATAATCAATCACCAGAGCTGTCTCTGTACTATGATGTACTCTAAATCCTGACTGGAAGTCCTCAAGTAGACTGTTATTGTTGAGAAAATCACACAGCTGATTGGCGACTACTTTCTCAAGGATCTCAGAGAGAAAAGGAAGATTTGATATCAGTCTGTAGTTTGATAAAACCCCTGGATCTAGAGTAGGCTTCTTAAGAAGAGGTTTAATTACAGCTACTTTAAATGACTGTGGCACATAGCCTGTTAATAAAGACACACTGATCATATCTAATAGCGACGTACTAACTAAGGGTAAGACTTCTTTCAGTAGCCTGGTTGGTATCGGGTCTAGGAGACAGGTTGAAGGTTTAGAAGAAGAGATCATTGACGTTAGTTGGTTTAGGTTGATTGGAGAAAAGCAGTCTAAATATATATCAGGTCTTAATGCTAGTTCTAAAACTCTTGAGTTTGAGGGTAACGCAGTTCCAATTGAAGGCAAGATGCAAATAATTTTGTCGCGGATTGCTAGAATTTTATCATTAAAAAAGTTCATAAAATCATTACTACTAAGATCTCTAGGAATGCATGGCTCAGTAGAGCTGTGACCTGTTTGTCAGCCTGGCTACAGTACTGAAAAGAAATCTAGGGTTGTGAGTGGATTTTTTTCCAAAGCAGGGTTGGGTTAAAAAGAGAAACCGCCTGCCCAAACGTTTTGGAGCAAATCCTATTCCTAAATGAAAATAATTAGCCCCCCACACCCCCGCCTCCACCGAAGTTACACAAAACATTGTCCAAGCATCAATCACCAATGTTTCAAGCAATCATCAATGTTTCAAGCAATCATCAATGTTTCAAGCATCACATTTCCCCTTTTACAAAATCAGACGCACTATCATGTTTCCAGAAATTGTTCAATAGCCTAACCAAAGCACTTTCTCTGTTGTCTTCACAACACATCATCATATACAGGTGCTGCTCAATAAATTCGAATATCACCAAAAAGTTGATTTATTTCAGCAATTCCCTTCAAAAAGTGAAATTTGTATATTATATACATTCATTACACACAGACCGATATATTTCAAATGTTTATTTCTTTTCATTTTGATGATTA
Source organism: Chelidonichthys spinosus (assembly GCA_029853015.1). NCBI lineage: Eukaryota > Metazoa > Chordata > Actinopteri > Perciformes > Triglidae > Chelidonichthys > Chelidonichthys spinosus. The sequence continues at coordinate 26,969,519 of CM056825.1, read as the reverse complement.
TAATAAAATCCCAAATTCAGTATCTCAGAAAATTAGAATATTACTTAAGACCAATTAAAAAAAAGGGATTTTAGAAATGCAGAGCTGCCAACTTTTCAAAAAACCTTGGAGTGAGATTTTGTCGGGGGTAACCAAAATTACCCCCGACAACGCAGCCACACAAGTTGGTGGCTCAGGTTTTAGAGAATTTTAATTAATTGGATGTTGAACCCATGTTGTACCCTGCATTTTGGTGGTTTGTGGGTAGGCCCAAAGCCATTGATAGGGGCGGCTTACTGGAGATGGACAATATTGGTTACATTCTGTGAAGCAGACACATAGATGAAGGTCCACCCCCAGGAAATTTTGGATTGGATACTAAAGATGTGCAATACCTGAACTTATTCTGATTCATGTTTGGCATTCGGACTTGTAGGGCCTAGTCTGGAGTTGAACATTAAACCAGAAAACTATTGTTGTGCCTAAATGACTGTCTATGTGCCACAATATAGCCTTATTCATAGACCAGTGTTTACCTAGGTAGGTCGATTGATATTTTGATCACAACAATGGTATTAAACAAATTCTGAACTGAAACCTAACCTATGTTGTGAATAATTGTATTCTTAAGAGCACTTGATGATTTATGTTCAGCCAAAAACGACAAGATTAGTTAGGGAGATGAATTATTCTTCATTCAAAGCCTCCCACATCATGGTCCATTAGAAAAAAAATAAAAGTGCAACAAATAAAGTGCTTGAAGTGCTTAAACAGTACAACTTTTTCAAGCAATAAAACAGATGAACGCATTACAAAAATAACTAAAAATGAGGTCATCAGTATCAGATGCAGATCAGAAGCTAGTCCTTGTCTATGATCTGTGGGCACGGTTATACTGGCCTGTGGCCTTCTTGGAGGCCTTGATGACATCTGAGGGGGGCTCCCATTTGAAACAGGGCTCCAGGTCGGCCATCTTTATGGTCATTATTGAGGACAGGGTGCCATCCAATGCTAGGCTGTTTCTGGTCTTGGTTTTGTTCAGTCCCACAACTGAAAACACCCTCTCAGCGTCTGCGTTGGAATGGGGCAACACCAGGACCAGCTTGGCGACGGCAGCAAGCCTCTCAAATTCGTTGGCTCCTGTCACCTATGGAAAATGCATCAAGAACACAATGGAAAAACATACCTTGATTTTTTTATTGATTAAAACTGTAAGTATACTGTAGGTTGATCCATTAACACAGTTCAGATAAAAATATGCAAAATTTGCAAAATGCATGACAATATATGCATTTTGCATTTGAAGAAGCAAGTTGAAATTAGTGAAAGTTGGTACGGTGGCTTGAAAGAACAGCAGGTACACTTCTGTCATGGGGTCAGTGAACGTCTGCACAAGCCTCTTGAACCTGGCCTGATTTTCATCTTGAATCAATCAATAAATAACACAAAACAAGAGGTTATCAATAATACGACTAACAATCCATGTAGTTGCTGCATATAGAAATAGATAAATGATGACCATACCAGCAGATTTGAAGTAGCTAGCCAGAGGTTCATAAAGCCTCAGGATCCTGGTCACACAACGTTCAAGGCTTAGCCAACGAACCGAGACATGGAGGAGGACCTCCATGTACTCCGCTTCATGGAGCTCACAAAACTCTGTTCCAGACATTTAATTCCATATCATATATTTGCTACAGCTTAGCATTTCAATATTACACTTAATAGTATCAAACATGCATACCTGTCAGGTATCCTTTCCGATTTGTGCTACCCTTGAATCAGTAACCGATGTCCACCATCATGTCCTCCAAATCAAAATGGGACACCTGCAATGCATTAATCAAATCATAACATAATCAGTCAATGCATGTAATCAGGATTCAAATAAAAAGTTACATGTAAAGACCTTAACTCACTTTAAAAAATCCCACTCCTGCAGCTTTGGCGGTGTTATGTGCCACATGACAAGGACAACCATGAATATAAGTGTTGGGATGCTTCTGGAGGACCCTAGAGGCAATGGAATTACGTGATCCAACGTTCACAGCTGCAGCTGTATCGACTGAGAGACCAATGCAGTTCTCCCAAGGGATGCCATGCTCCTCTAAGGCGGTGTTCATTTTGGTGAAGATCTCGCTTGCTGTCCCACATCTCGTCCCATTTGTTGTGCACATATTCAAGAACTGGTGGACAACTTTGCTGCCCATGAAGACCCGGACAGTAAGCGGGTTCATCTTCGCCACTCCTATAATGACAAGTTCGAATCATACAGATGTTCATGTTGTTAGATATTTAAAAATACACAAAGCAAATGTTTTGCAGAGGAGAAAAATCTCAAATAGTTTGGGAAATACCAGTGTCATTTGACCCATCTGTAACAAGGGTATAGGGGGCTTTTTTCATCTCCTTCACAAGCTCCTGTGTGAAATATGGCGCTATTGCTTCATTGGTAATGCAGGATGACTTGGTCCTGGCACACCTGTACTCCTGTGCTGTCTTCGAATCTCCAAAACATTCTTTTAGGAGAGGCTCTAGTTGGTCTGCAAAGGCTAGGGGGACGTTGTGAACTACCAACCCAGCTGTCATTTTGACCTCAGCCCTTCTTGTCTGTAAGAAATTAAAAATGATTAGCCCTAACCCAAAAGACCATAGTTTATTTCAAATCACCTGCAATAATAGGCCACAGGTAAAAAACACATTCAGCAACTAAGATCTCAAATTAAGAAAATTCTACTGTACTACACTGATATACAAACCACAAATTAGTCAGAACTATCATACATGACTTTACCGTGATCAACTATAACACACAACTCTGTACTGAACCTTGACAGGACCATTACACATATCATACCTTGGCATCTTGTACAGACATGCCCCCACCAGAGGGATGGGCATTGCATATTGTGATATTGTGGCTGAGGACTGGAGAGCCGTTGCTTTTCTTGGTGGCCTTTGGTTTTTATGTGGCGCACTACATCGGTTACACCCTGGTGGCAACAGGAGTTTTCAATACGGCACACTGCACACCAGTAGTGCGTGATGAGGGTCCCTCTGGTAATAAATGGCCATGAAGAGGTCCACTCATTTTTGAAAATGGATCTATATGTTGCTGCTCCAGCCAGAGCACGACTTTTCTGGCCCTGGTGTTGGATTGAGGGAGTCTCTTCTGTCTGTCCCTCTGTGTCTTCTTCCATCTGCTCTGTTGGTCGTTCTATGTCCTGTCTGTTGCTCCTCTGCATGTTTGTCAGTCTGTCCTGGCTGTTGCTCTCGCTGACCTGTCTCCTGCTCTCTCTGTCCCGTGTGTTGCTCCTCTGTCTGTTGTCCTGTTGTTTCTATCAGTGGTTCTGGCTGTTCTGTCAATGTGTTTCTCTGTCTTTTTTCACTTGGCTGGTTCTTTAAATAAAATAAAAGGTTTCGCTTTTGTCCTGTCAAAGGTCTCTTACGGGACATCTTTGAAACCTTAAAGAATTAAAATGGTGATCATGTTGGTTTAATAACTCTACTCTCAGTTATAAGAACATGCCTACTTCTATTGCACACATTTCTTGTAGCCTATTATTTATGTTAAACATCTTTGGAATACATTACCAGTTCGAAGTACTGTTTGGTCCTACAGAAAATCCACAGTGAGTCCTTTTCTTTGGCCTGTTAATAAAAAGATTAATGCCATGTGAGTAAATATACAGCGCTATGAGCTGATGTTTTGCGCATGCCGTAGGCCTATACCACGAGGTTAACAACAAGGTGGTCTCTTGCTACTGTTATGACAGCTGAGTTTACGTTCACGGTCACCACACTAAATCACGTCCACAGACACGCACAAACACAAACAAATAATTTCTTTCAAGATTTAAAGTTTAAGAGAGTGAGTACTCAATTGAACAACATTTCATTGTAACATACCTTGTAAGTATAGTCTCAGATGAGAGTTTAGATTCCCATCTGACTTCTCGAGGTAGTTTCTCCCGCTGTCTCACTCTTCTTCTGTCGCTAACTTCGGATGCAGCATATATGGGTGCACTACATATGGTTCAGTGGCGCTCATCAGCGCCATCTACTGTCGGGGAGTTTGGAAAGGAACGAACGCTTCTAGGCTGAAGATTGGATTTTTTTTTTTTTTTTTGCCGTGAGAAATTGGATGTGTGGCGTGTGTGCGTGTGTAAACAGGCAAAAGAGTGTGTCACACGGTCAAACCGTGAGAGTTGGCAGCTCTGGAAATGTTGGAAAACTGAAACTGAAAAGTATTGACACGCACAGCACTCAATACTTGCCTGAATTACTGCAGCAATATGGCGTGGCATGGAGTCGATCAGTCTGGCACTGCTCAGGTGTTATGAGAGCCCAGGTTGCTCTGATAGTGGCCTTCAGCTCTTCTGCATTGTTGGGTCTGGCATATCTCATTTTCCTCTTCACAATACCCAATAGATTTTCTATGGGGTTAAGGTCAGGGGAGTTTGCTGGCCAATTAAGAACAGGGATACCATGGTCCTTAAACCAGGTACTGGTAGTTTTGGCACTGTGTGCAGTTGCCACTTCCTTGTAGACAGCTGCACTGACCTTTGACCTCAGAAAACACAGTCAACCAACACCAGCAGATGACATGGCACCCCAAACCATCACTGACTGTGGAAACTTTACACTGGATCTCAAGCAACGTGGATTCTTTGCTTTCACCTCTCTACCTCTAGACTCTGGGACCTTGATTTGATGCAAAATGTACTTACATCAGAGCACATAACCTTGGACCACTCAGCAACAGTCCAGGGCCCTCATTTATAAAACTGTGCGTAGGATCCTTACTAAAAGTGTACGCACGCCAGAAAGCCAAAGTTTGCGTGCGCCAAAAAAAAAAATCAGATTTATAAAACTGTGCGCACGCAAGCTATACGCAATGTTTTCTTTATAAATCACAGGATCACCTACAAGTGTGCGTACCTGAATCTAGCCTATTGTCCTCAGGTAGGCTAGTTGCTAATCCATTAGCATCACAGTCAATTCAAGCAATGCCAACATGCCCCTTGGCACCTTACTGTTAAATCAGATGCCCACATTATGAGCCAAAAACCTCCCATTACAGCTTAGTGTCCATGTGCATATGATTTTAAAATGACAGTACTGAGCTAGCTTAGCTAGCAAGTAGATAACTTGGATGTTAACAGAAACCCCATAAAAAACTCAAAAGTATAGCTGCAGACTTTGTTGGCTCCAATGAAATAAGAGGTCCGGGCGCACTTTCTTTTCGTCTGTGGTTTTTGGTGGATGCAGTCATCTCCACAGTAAGTACTGTATGTCCCTTTGCTCTCTTTCGGCAGCTAAAGAATCCATCCGTATGCTGTACATAAGCTCTTGAGAAAGGTTGTCGCTACATGAATGTCTTCCAAGGGAAGAGTTCTCCTTTCTTCTTCTACATTTACATTTAGCTCATTTAGCAGACGCTTTTGTCCAAAGCGACTTACAATAAGTACATTTGTCAAAAGAAGGAAACCAAGAAACCACGACGTATCATTGCCGATAAAGTAAGAGCTAAAAATAGAACAAGTGTAAGGTCCTCATCTGAGTAAAGTAGTACTTCAAGAGCAACAGTGCTAAGATCAGAGTGCTATAGGTAAGGGTTTTTTTTTTGGGGGGGGGGGGGGGGGGGTCGAGGGGGGGGTGTTAGTGGGTCATGCTATGTAGAGTCGAGGTGAAGTCCGAACAGGTGAGTCTTGAGCCTTTTTCGGAAGATGGCAAATGACTCTGCTGTCCTGACATTGGTCGGGAGTTCATTCCACCACTGAGGCGCCAGAACAGAGAAGAGTCTGGACTTTGCTGAGCGACATTTGTTTGATTTCAGCGATGGTGGTACCAGCCGGCCAGCTGAAGTAGAGGAGCGAAGTGCTCGCTTCGGGGCATGAGGTTTGACCAGTGTTTGAAGGTAGACAGGTGCCGGGCCATTGATGGCCCTGAAGGCCAGTGTCATCATCTTGAATTGGATGCGTTCTGCAACAGGGAGCCAGTGGAGGTCACGGAGGAGGGGGGTCTTCTGTAGCATTTGCAGTGAAAGTTACGGATTTCCCCCATTTCGATGTCATTATCCAGTTGAAATGTTACCGTAGACGTTGTAATTAGCCATGTGTTTTGCTTCTAACGTGCAGCTGATTGACCGAAAAAATAACAACAGCGCGTGAATGGCCAACGGTAATCGGTATGGAAATTAACTGCATCACCGTACACGCCTCAGCAAAGACACAGACAAAAGAAGATTTTTTCCAAAACTAAGAATACAAAATGTATACTTTTAAGGCAACCAATACTGTTATCTGAAACAGGGAGTGGCTTCTTCATGATTTCAACTTGCATATTTTGAAAAAAACCCCCCAAAAAAACGAAAATCACTAATTTGAAAAAAAAAAAAAGCTTATTTTGTCGTTTGCGCAAATTCGTCCCAGCTGACTTGTTGCTGGTTTTGCCATGGCGGGTCACATATGGTTCTAGGGAACACAAGTGCATATGAGGGGCATCATGGGCACCACTAGGTCCTAAAAATTAGAACTTCAGTTTTGCTTTCATTGAAGTTTCAAATTTAAGGCCATCCATGCTTTGATCAAAATCAAATCAAATCAAATCAAGCTTTATTGTCATTCAGCTCAACATACAACTGTAGTGCAGGCAGAATGAGAGAGTGTTACTCCAGGAAACACGTAAGAACAGTAAACAGCTAACAGTGGAAACAATATGAGCATTAAAAACTGTAAAAATAAATAACGAAAAACCTAGGCAATCATACCACACACACACATCCCTGGATTGTCCAGCAAAGGAATTTTTTTTTTTTGTGTGACTATGGTGGCAAAAGAGGCAGCCTGGGATAAAAAAGTGCACAGAAAGTGACCTAGTGACAGAGGTTGCGCTAGACTTTTTCGTTGTCTGTCATTTTGACTGACAGGGTCATAAAAATCCTGTCATAATCTATTTTTACCGGTCACTTTAATTTTTTAAATGATAATAATGACATATTCAATTGCATTTAATTTTAATTCATTTTTAATGAATATTCAGTCCAAACATACTGAACAAATAATCCACACCGTGGATACACACATCAAGCAGAAAAATATGCAACTTTTCTCCGCAGTAACAAAAACATCCGACTGTGTGGCCCCAGTAGCTACATATGAACAATGAATAGTGAAATACGAACAGTTCACCTGTGGCCTAAACGCAGTCTCATGCGGCGTTCACATCGGACGCGATAGACGCTCCATTCGCGCCGCCGCCGCCTGAATCGCGCCATTTACATTTATTTTCAATGTAGAGTTGCCGCTCAATTTGCGTCTATCGCGTCCTGTGTGAATGCCCCTTGACACTCAACTGCTGTGACATTTTTCTTCTTATCTTCTTTTTTACTTCTACAAGAGCCAATTACTGTAATATGCTCTTTGCCACCAAGTGGTCAGGGGTGTGAATTGCAATCTGTCAAAATGACGGATGGCCCTCAGATTTTTCCGTCACCGTTTTAAAAAAACAGTCAATGACGGAAAATATTTGGTTAACGCGACCCCTGCCTAGTGATGGGATTAAAACCAAAACTAAAAACAGTTTCATTAAAATTAAGGTGCAGAGTGTGAACATAAATACAATAATGTTTATTGCACTCTCAATCACCATTTTAACAATCTGACAGCTTGTGGGATTAAGCTGTTGATCAGTCTGTTTGTTCTGCCTTTGATTCTCCGGAACCGTTTTCCTGATGGCAGCAGTTCAAAGATATGGTGAAGAGGGTGGGAGGAGTCCCTGACAATACTCAGTGCCTTGCTCCTGCAGCGGCTCTGGAAAAGATCTTGGACAGAGGGGAGAGAAACTCTGATGACCATCTCAGCTCCACCGACTGTCCTCTGCAGGGCTTTCCTATCTGACATACTACAACTGGAGTACCATGTCGAGATGCAGTAGGTCAGGACGCCCTCGATCACACCTCTGTGGAAGGTCCTGAGGATACTGGTGGGGAGAGAGGCTTGTTTCAGCTTCCTCAGAAAGTGTAGTCTCTGCTGGGACCTCTTGAGAATCGCTGAGGTGTTCTTATTCCAGCTCAGGTCCTGCAATATCTGCACTCCGAGGAACTTTATGTTGTCCACTCTCTCCACTGTGGTGCCGCTCTCCCTTTTCCTTGTCCACATTTAGCAGGAGGTTGTTCTCTCTACACCAGTCCTCTAGGTATTTGACTGCGTTCACTGTACACTGACTCCTCATTGTCACGAATGAATCCAACCACTGTGGTGTTGTCGGCAAACTTGATAATCTGGATCCCCTGGCTGCACAGTCATGCGTTTGATGTCTGTGATATCTTTTAAACAATCAAGCAATGATTTAATGGCGTTTTCATCCTTCCGTTTCAAGGGCAGGTAGATCTGAGTATCATCCGCATAACAGTGAAACAAAATTCCAAATTTTCTGAAGATGGACCCAAGGGGAAGAAGGTAGAGGGAAGAAGAATTCTATTCTATGTTGTCACAATTCCTGCAGTGTTTCCTTGGTAAATAACACTACTTTCCCATTTAACCTGTCAAGCAATTGTCACATGAAGTGATTAGTGGAGTCTAGATTTATTATCTAAACGCGACGCTGCACATAGGCAGCTATACCTGTCTTCATAAAACTGTAAGAGACGTTATCGTGAAACCGACCCAGTGTCCTAACCTTCCTCTACAAATCATTTTCATGATTGGGATAATTACCATGCAAACTCTCCGAGAGAGTCTCCCCAAGCAAGATGGATGGATGGATGGATGGATGGATGGATGGATGGATGGATGGATGGATGGATGGATAGATAGATAGATAGATAGATAGATAGATGTAGGTCTATCCACTACAGGGAGTCGCACAGAAAAAACCTGAAAAAAAACCCCATTATAAAGCCTTGGCCAGTTTCCCTTCAATCAAAGTGATCAAAGTTTTGAAGTCATAAAGTGCATGCAAAAAAAATCTTGTCTTGACAAAGGCATCAGGACTGTATCAAAACCTTTTGTACTACAGCGAAGACAACTCCCTGGTACTTTAGTTACTTGTGATACAGTTAAAACACAGTGTGTGTGTGTGTGTGTGTGTGTGTGTGTGTGTGTGTGTTTTCCTTTAATTAATCCTCCTCCTGTGCAGGAAAGTGACCGTAATAATTCCACACAGGCTGCTCTGATCTACCTAATGTGCTGCTCTACCTATGACTTAAAGCCAGACCATAAATCCAGAAGAGCCTTAAGAGACGCCAGCTGAATAATGTGGCCATTAGACGATAAGGAGGGATGAAGAAGGGGGTGGGGCCAGGAGCCCATTTTTAAAATTCATACGTGTAATTCCCATGATCCAAAACAATCCAAAAATAACACATTGGCTATGTAGCACTTGAAATGAAGATTCTGATGGACCACACTTGAAAGGGAGGGCTTTGATTTCCCGACATCTACCGTGTGACCCGTCACTGAAGAGGTATCAATGTCTTAGGCAGCACTGGCTCACGTACCGGAATCGCACAAATGTATTTTCAGCATTTTAAGTGGTTGTATAATAACTGCAGTCATGTGTTGTGATATGATGTGCGAGCGGTTTTAAATTACATTTACATTACATTTAGGTCATTTAGCAGACGCTTTTGTCCAAAGCGACTTACAATAAAATGGTTTAAATGGTTGTAACGTTAGTTTTGAATCAATACTCAACCATAGCCGATGCTAATGTTCCGGTGTTCCTTTCGTATGGGTGGCTGTAGCTAGCTGCTATTGCTATTTGTTGAGCTGAGCTATCTGATAACCCTTGAAATGCAGTGTCAATGCAGTGAATTTGCTTAATATTACTATTCCTTGATTCTTTGATTGGTTATACCGGCACAATTGTTGAAGATGTCGTAAGAGAACAGAATTTTAAACAGAATATCACAATGCTCATGATAGTTTCTAATAGTGTTTCTAGGTTATAGTTTAAAGTATAAGATATCCTTTTTTGAAGTGTGTGCAGAGGACCTGGCATTGTTTGTCGCCACTCCTCTGCGTTTTCAATATTTGAGTGAACTTCAATGTAAAACAACACAGCTAACTGACTAGACTACTTCTATGTTCCTACAGTGGCGTAGCTCAATTATCCGGGGGCCCCTGCAGAGTCCAACCATGAGGCTCCTCCCACAAACCAACATAGGCCTACCACTCACTTTGCAGATTTATCTGTGGAATTCCACATTTCTTGACTGGCTGGCCAGCGCATTAAGTCTATGTGCCTACGTTACATTTACGTTTGCTGTATATGCAATAATTAACATCATTATCGAAATAAATGTCATAGGAGTGCTGTCTAATTAGTGTCCATATGTTTGTGTCAATATTTGTTCATGTCTGTTAAGCAACTGTAGGTTCATTGAACTCAAAGGGCTTATTTCTACCATCCCTAACCAATACAGACATTACAGAACATACATAGGAGCCGCTCGTCCTCGCAAAGCTCACAGAAGTGCCTTTTGGTGCGCTTTGCACGTCTATCCTTGAAAAGAGCAGGTACACCCCATGCAGTTGCAAGGTTGCAAGTTACCTTCACTGCCAGCTGAAACATGGAGGTGATTCTGGGTAGTTAAGCCATCTCATGCTCAGCTTTAGCCTTTTTCTTCTCCTTCTGGGCACCACTTTCATATTTCCGTTTCATTTTTGCTTCCGCAACAGGCAGAGTGTCTGCTTTTTTAAAATTCTTTCCTGTTTGCGTTAGAGGTGACTAAATAGTTCATGTTTACTATTTTCAGTTTGTAACTTGGATTTTTATTTTTGGCGAAGGAGTGGGTAATTCAATTATGTTACAACATTTCTGTGATGACAAAAACATTTTCCGTAAATAAATAAAACGGCAAGTGGGCACTGGGCGCAGTGTAGGGCTTCCCCCACGCCACTGCGTTCCTAGAAGATTTAACTTGTGGACAAATTGCATGGATGTTATTGATCTGACGGCCGACGCGATCTACTTGCTCCCTCTGAAAATGCACAGCACTGCGAATGGAGCGGATCATAGTGTATTGTGGAGCTTGCAGAGCCTTCCCCCATCAGCCCTGTCTCCTGTCACTATGAAACTATTCAATGTATACTAGGGACATCAAGGGCTTGATTTCATGTGCTTAACTGAATCGTGGCACAAACCAGGGGATTATTAGGTTTTAACTGAGGCTTTCCCCCCTGGCTATCAGTACATGGAGAAAGCCTCCAATTCTGGTCGTGCCAGTGGCTTAGTCATCTTTCACCAGTCTGAACTGACACTCTCTTCCCTGCTGTTGCCTGACCTCACCTCTATAGAGTGTCTAGCTTTCAAATGTAAACCTCCATACTCCATGACAGTGCTCCTCATATACCGCTCCCCCAAATCAAATCCCTCATTCACGATACTTTGGTCGCGATACGATACGTATCACAATATAAATAAAGATGAAAACACAAGTACCTGTATACATCAGATTATATTAATAAGAGGACAAATTGAGTCAAAACTATTTCATTCAAAACAGCCTCTCCATTTTATTAATTCCCATGAAATTCATTCATTCATTCATTGGAGTAAATATTGAAAATATAATGAAAGAGGATAAAGTACCCTGAGTGACGATGCACAAAATAATAAAATAATAATAATAAATAATGTTTCTCCTTTTGTGTCACTGTTTAAACACTGAACTGAAGAGGTCACATAAAAATAAAGTAAAGGTATATGTGTAAACAAAATAGGAAAGTAAAGTGCACATAGTCCTCTTGTAAACAAAATAAATAGCATACCTAAACATTTGAACACATGGATAGGCCTAAAACTTGTTCCTCACTTGTTTTTTGTTTAAAGTCCCAGTCGGCAACATTTTTTAATCATATTCACTGAAGCCGACACTATGCTCCGATAGAACAACATAAGTCATCTGGTTTTAAAAAAAAAGCACAGCTCTACGCACATAGAGCCTGTTTGTTTTGCAAAAATCCACCGCGCCCGTATCATCCTGTACACTCAGCGCAGTTTACAGTTCGTGCACACGCCACAGATCCCACCTCCCCCCTCACGCATGTTACAATATCACAGGCACACGCCTCAAGCTAGGCATACGCTAAATAACGTTAGTTGCTATCTAGTCATGCTACATGTCCACAGGGGCATTATTAAAAAGCTAGTTGACACGCCGCTCGACTCACGGCCTCGCAAACGCTCTCGAAAATCTTTTAAACTGAATGTTGTCGATCTAAAATAAAGAAAGATTCAGCAACTGCATAGCTTATTTCTTGCATAAAATGTTTTCAGAAACATAACGAGCCACCATGTTCGTCTGCATGAACTCCGGAGCAGTCAGGCCACCAGTGAAAGAGTTCGTCCAATCAGGACGGTAAGCCTTTTGGTAGCTGGTGCAAGAAGTTAAGAGAAGCAGGTGCTTGCTTCTGCACTTCATGACTACCACGTCATCCCTCTCATACAGCTTGACATACTTGACAGACAGAGCTCATTAGTGTTTAAAGGTGCAGGCACAGAAACAGCCTGTTCTCAGGAGAGCTCAGCAGAGCTCATTTGAGCAACTTTTAAAGAGCTGAAATTCCGGACCACGGATGGGTTTGGGCGATGATCTAGAATGGGGGCTGCGCAGTGGTGTAGCGGGTAGCCCTGTCCCCTCACAGCAAGTCCTGGGTTTGATTCTTGGTTCGGGCTGGAGTTTCCACATCTCGCCGTGTGAGCGTGGGTTCTCTCCGGGTTCTCCAGCTTCCTCCCACAGTCCAAAGACATGCAGGATGGACCTGTCTGTCTCTACATGTCAGCCCTGTGATAGACTGGTTACCTGTCTAAATAAGAGTAAATAAAAAAGTGGCATATCAAGCTACTATTGCACTTTATGAAGATAGTATTGCACCTATACAGTTATTACAAGTTCTATTTTACTTTCTTTATATGTGTTAATATCTGTTTTATATTGTACTTTTCTTGTTAATGCATGTTTATTATTTATTATCCTTATCTTTACTGTCTTGCTGCTTTAACGCTGTGAATTTCCCCACTGCGGGACGAATACATCAAATACGAATCATCTTGTTCCAGTAGGTTCTTGCCTGCCTGAAGTCTACAGAAGCCTCAACCAAAGTGCAAGAAGAATATTTATTTCATTCCATGTTGTCCTCATTCCCTGTTGTCCCTTGATTGAGTTGTATAGATACAACTCCATCTGTTCTTCACAATGTGATTGGTTGATGCGTTTATTCACGGTGCTGCACAGTACTCATAGAAATTGACCGAATGAAAACAACATTGCTTTCAGTGTTCAGTATTCAGTACTGATAGCAACAACAGTTAAACAAATACATATTGATAAATGTAAATTGTGAGAAAATTAATTACAAAATTTCCCCTCTCCTTCACTCGTCTTCTTCATAATTTCCAATAACTCATCACACACATTTAAATATGACTTCAAAATCTAATTCCAGTTTGGATAAAATAATTTGTTGACTGATAAAAGATCAAGGATGATTCAAAATATAATTTATGAAGAAAGCTAAAAAATGAATCAATAAATTTAGAAACAATATTTCCAGCAGCGCTGTAGTTGTAGCACTACAGTCCCGATGTCACCAAATATGTTTGACTGATGTGTATAAAATGGTGCACAACATCATTGTCATTAGCGACATCTAAAATATTTATATATAATCTCATATACAATATATACTATATTAATTGTATTCTATTGGACATAGTTGAGGAACGGAATGTTAGAACCACACAGTTTAGATGGTAAGACCTCAGCACATCAAGTCAGTGGCGCCGTCAGCTGGAATCCTGTACGCACTGTGCGTACTTTTTTTCAGTGGGCTAGATATTTACATTATGCAAATCAGCTGGTGACACCAAACAACGTCTGCCCAAGCAAGTCAGAGCTTTTCTTTCTCTCACACAGAGACCTGGGGAGACGCAGCCGCATCAGAGAGGATGATCGCGAGTGTGTGCGCAATTGTGCATAGCGTGTGTTGGCCCCTCTCCACTACACAATACAGCTCGGCTCTAGTCTCGTCACCTCTCTGCTGCTGAGCACTGTGGGCCGAGCCGATGCATGTCTCACTCCCAGGCCGGGAGAGTTATCATACCAAAGCCTACTGTGTGTGTGTCCAAGCGCGTGTGTGCGTGCGTGGAGTGCTCACAAACGTGCGCTTGTGTTTAGGGCGGGGATGGAGGGCACAAAAAAAATATTTGCACTGGGGCCTATCACCATGATATACGCTACTGATTTCACTGATACTGAAAACATTCGATTTTGTCTTAAAACAGTATTTTTCCATTTGTTGTTGTATTTGCCGTTTCTGTGCGTACATTGAAATTGAATCCTGGCGGAGCCACTGCATCAAGTCATCCATCCATGAAATACATACAATTTTGTGTTGATGCAATAAAACTGGCATAAACACAGAGTTTATGGTTTCGGAAAATAATAACGTTTTTTACAGGGGGGGGGGGGGGGGGTATTAAAATGGGATGTTGCAAAGATGAATTAAAACAACACATATCTCACCCAGTGTGCCAGTGTGTTTCAAAAAACTAACTTTCCTGCAGAGAAACAATGAGTGAGAAATGAAGAAAGAAATCAGGTTATATTCCACATCTCTCAGATATTCATGCTTCGCCTTGAGAAACTCTGTACTCTGCATAGCAATGACAGGAAGCAGAATGTAAATTTCGGATTGAATTTGGATGAAATGTGCTCACTGCTGACCTGAGGCCAGTTTCATTCACTTCATTCCTCCTTTTTATGGGAACCATAAACTTATTTCAGCTCTCTCTCTCTCTCCAGTGACTACTGATCCAGCCAGCACGGTGAGACGATGATCAAGTTGTTTTACAGCTGCAATATCTGCTGGAGAGATGGCTCTTTGAATTGCCTCTGCTTGTTTTTAAGATGGTTTGTTAAAAAATCCATCGTTCATTTTTACTGCCTGCAGAACTGGTGACGAACGGTTTAACGTGCAGTTACATTTCTACATGAAGCTCTATGGGAAACAGAAAGGTAAGGAGAATAAAGTAAGTTTCATTTTAAGGGTGTTTTTAAATTTGTTGGGTTACTACATTTTCAGGAAAAACACAGAATGATCAAACGGCACGAACAAAAGTCATTAAAAGTGGAAAGCCCAATCTGGGCAACATCCACTCTTTAAATGCAATTTACCTGTCAAAACACAAATCTGTTGACAATTCAGCCAATTTGGAAACTCTCTGCATGTTAATGTTTGGTTGTCTGGACAAAAGAGAAATACACCAGTATAAAAGTAGCCCAATCAGATTGTCATATCTGCAAAATCAGCATTCCCGTGTCCCAAATCAAACTAAATGTAAACTAGAAAAGAGCACTAAGCAGAATGTCGGTCTCCACCAAGTGTGAATTTCCTGTTCACAGCAGCTAGTGAAATAGTCAACGCAATCTGTTGTTTTCGTATCATGTTATTAAGAATGATGTAGTAATTCATATTGGGAAAGACTTCTTACGTTAGGCTTTTGAGCTTTCAATGACTATGCCGGTTTTTGACACCATGTGTCACAAAGTTTTGTGTTTGGTGTGATGGTTTTAAGCGGTTTTGTTGACAAAACCTAATTTTCCATTTGTAGCATAATTTCATTCACATAATTTCAAACTCTTTTGTCTTCAACTCTGACCGTCTCCAGTGAAGTCTCTTGAACTTTAGTGCAAATCCAGTAGCAGCTATTCAAGTGTTGGTGAAGTGGTCCAGTCTCACACACCCAGATCTAGACCTTCTCCTCGCCAACATTTGCAGATGAGATTTTAGCATTTGCGGTAGAAGTCTATTAAGTATTTCACCAGGAGATTATTGATAGTATTCTACAGGTAAGTGTTATATGAGTTATATACGTGTTGCAGATGATCGGTGGTCTGCAGTGATAAATGAAGTCACACAGTGATAAAATGTGTCTTTTTTAATCACTGATACTTTAGTTTTTACTGCTGCAGTGTGCAGGCTGCTGCTTTCAGACTCGTATTTCACACACACACACACACACACACACACACACACACACACACACACACAAGCACGCATACAAATACAGTTACATGATAAAAACCCTCCATGATTACAGGATCTGAACAAAAACAGTCAAGTCAAATTGTAGCCTATATTATTTTTACATCAAGCTACGAACAAAACTTTGACCAAGACTTCAGACCAGTTGGTTTGGCCGACAAAGTACTACTCATTACCTGATGACATAATAATCAAACCAGCAAGGCACAATCGATCAAATGTCAATGTTGCAGCTGCATTCCAGAGAAGAACAGCCAGGGGCCTCATTTATAAAGCTTGCGTACAAAACGGGGCTGGAAACATGCGTACACCACATTCCACGCAAATGTTGTGATCTATAAAAACCAAACTTGACGGGAAAGTGTGCGTACCTGTAAGCAAACTTGCGTACCGGTACGCACATTCTGGAGACTGGAGGGGAATCAGCGACACAGATGGAGCTGTGGTGAACTGAAGTCAGATTGTAGGAAGTAAACGTGAGAAGAACTATTATAATTTTGATGACTTGCACACATTTAATTTCACTCCATATCATACGTTAGATCCGCGTTATCATGAAGATGAAGTCCAGCAGTGTTTTTGACGCTTTTACTGAGTTTTTTTTTTCATAAACACCTTCTTTTAAAATCCAACTCGTATCTTAAATATGAGTTGGATTTTATAATTTCGAAATATTGAATCAGCGCTGTCATCGCAGGAGGAGGAGACAGCCCGTTTGCATGTAGCCTAATACAGGATACAGTAAATACCCTCCATTAGATCACTGCAAAACACAGCGGGAATAACTAAATATTCTCCTTATTTACTGTGCATATGTCATCAACACACATACATACAGCCATTAAGCCATCGTATAATTTTTAGACTTTATCCTCGTTTTTTTTAAACCACCAAAGCACAGAGGAAATGCACTATAATGAGTGCCACGCTCGTGTGCGCTCAGTCGTGTAGCGTGGAGAGCGCAACTTTAGCAAACTTCAGGAGGCAGACTCTACCACCTTTGCCGGGTGGTAGAGTCCCCAGCATGATGAGCCTCGGCCCCCTGCCCGACTGGAGGGGTATCAACAGGGCGCCAGAATCCGTGAGGATGTCATGCTGTGTTTGTAAGACAAGGAAGACAACAATCAATGTTCATTTGTAACGTATTCTTTTATTAATATGGCCATTTCTTGCATCACAGTACGCATTTGCTGTAGCTCATCTGCAGCGTTGTTGATGGCGGCAAATGTGTCTCGCTGAAGTTGCAGGACGGCATCAGTGAGCACCCGACCGCTTGATGTGCCATGCGCCCCGGGTGCACTACTGCTTTGCGACGGACCTGGATGCTGCGCCGAGGGCCCGTCACCTCACACTCCTCATGTCACCCTCCTCACTGTCACCCTCCTCTACGCCCAACGCTGCAGACTCTGGAAGGACTATTTAGAAACTATTTAACGTGTTGTGTTGTTTTATATATAATAAAAGTTTAAAATCTGATTACCCTTATACCTCAGGTCTCAGTCGCATCTGTGTCTCCCTCCTTTTCAGACACAATCCCCGTCAAAGTCACATCAAAGTCAAACTTCCTCAAATACTGGTAAAGGAGCAGAAAGATGTCATTTACCTTCAGGTCAAAAAAAAGTAAAAAAGTGGGCGTGTACAGGGCGGGATTCAGGTAGGGGGATTCAGCTACACTTGTAGGTGATCCTGTGATTTATAAAGGGAACATTGCGTACAGCTTGTGTGCGCAAAGTTTTAGAAATTGAATTTTTTTTTTGCTCATGCAAACTTTGGCTTTTGGGCGTATGTGTACTTTTCGTAAGGATCCTACGCACCGTTTTATAAATGAAGCCCCTGGTCTTCTGAAAATGACATTCCCACACAACGAAACAGCTTTGTAAATGACTTTTCCATTTTGTTGTGGAATGTGTTTTCTCTTGACATGAAAAATTAGTTTCAAGAGTCCATGGAACTCCATGGGGAGATCGGGATGGTGAACAGGTCATAAAACACAGAGCTTCCACAGGAGGCTGCTGTCTGTGTCCTGTGTGAATTCATATTTTGTTTCTTTTTTGTTTTGTTTCAATTTCAAAGTCATGTTAAGCCAAACCATGATAGTTTCACTAAATACACCTGTTTCAAACTTTTAAAAACAGCGACCAGTCAGTCCAGAAAAGATGTTTCCCTTAACTGCAGTTTAGTTGTATGGGAATGTTATTTGGTTATTTTGAAAACATGGACAAGAAGAAGATTAGGGAGTTCTATGTAGATGACTATATAGTGAGATCATCAGCAAAATAAAAAAATGAAAAAAAAAAAAAACACTTTTGGACACTACTCTGTTGCTCCGTTAATCACGTTACTGCAGTTGTACAGTTCAAATGTGCCAGGTGGACCATCCATAATAAATACAAATATTATTGTTTTGTAATGAATACATATTTCAAACTATCCATCCATCCATCATCAACTGCTTCAGGGTCACAGGGGATCTGCAGCCGATCCCAGCTGACATTGGGCGAAGGCAGGGTTCACCCCGGACAGGTAACCATTCTATCACAGGGCTGACATGTAGAGACAGACAGGTAACCAGTCTATCACAGGGCTGACATGTAGAGACAGACAGGTAACCAGTCTATCACAGGGCTGACATGTAGAGACAGACAGGTAACCAGTCTATCACAGGGCCGACATGTAGAGACAGACAGGTAACCAGTCTATCACAGGCCGACATGTAGAGACAGACAGGCAACCAGTCTATCACAGGGCCGACATATAGAGACAGACAGGTAACCAGTCTATCACAAGGCTGACATGTAGAGACAGACATGTAACCAGTCTATCACAGGGAGACATGTAGAGACAGACAGGTAACCAGTCTATCACAGGGAGACATGTAGAGACAGACAGGTAACCAGTCTATCACAGGACTGACATGTAGAGACAGACAGGTAACCAGTCTATCACAGGGCCGACATGTAGAGACAGACAGATAAGCAGTCTATCACAGGCCGACATGTAGAGACAGACAGGTAACCAGTCTATCACAGGGCTGACATGTAGAGACAGACAGGTAACCAGTCTATCACAGGGCCGACATGTAGAGACAGACAGGCAACCAGTCTATCACAGGGCCGACATGTATAGACAGACAGGTAACCAGTCTATCACAGGGCTGACATGTAGAGACAGACAGGTAACCAGTCTATCTCAGGGCTGACATGTAGAGACAGACAGGTAACCAGTCTATCACAGGGCTGACATGTAGAGACAGACAGGTAACCAGTCTATCACAGGGCCGACATGTAGAGACAGACAGGTAACCAGTCTATCACAGGGCTGACATGTAGAGACAGACAGGTAACCAGTCTTATCACAGGGCCGACATGTATAGACAGACAGGTAACCAGTCTATCACAGGGCTGACATGTAGAGACAGACAGGTAACCAGTCTATCACAGCGCTGACATGTAGTACAATCCCTTAGATAATCAGTACAGGTAAACAGGTTTACAGGGGTCTTCAGGTGAGCACCCTCCTTCATTGGTGTTTTGTTTAAAGGCCCACGACACCTCCAAAGGGCTCAACGGCGACACCTGGCATCTCAGATGTGCCCCCCTCTGCTTTTACCCCTTGATGGTCATTTTGCAGCCTAGTTGGGGTCCTTCCTCTTGATCCATAGCCAGCTGCTGCTTCATTCAGCAGCATCTGACAGTGATTTGACGGCTTGTCATGAGGCCTGTCCTCGCACTCCCATTCCCTGAAGAAGATTGGTTGTGGACATGGTAACAAATCCTCTACACCCAACCTCAACTGGAAGCAGCTGGCCACGCCAGCCACGTTGTTCAGCCTCGGTTAATGTCTGCTATGTCGAAGTACTTCAGTCGCTTACGCTCATGTGCTTCACCACCTGGTACCATGGTACAGTTAGTTCCACGATGAAAAGCGACTTCTGAGAGGTTGACCACAAGACCAGGTGCTGTTGTGAGAGTTTTCTGCTGTTTTGTATTTTTCACTTTAAGTTAACTTTCCAATGATAATAGCAAGGTTGGATATGTTTGTATATTGTGTAAATGCTTGTTTTCTTTCTTTTAAAGAAATCCCGTGTTTGTATATGATTTTATTTATAATTTCCATTCAATACAGCACAAAACAGGACTTCCCCCCCAACACACGACATCCACACTGGACATCTATAGAAACACAATTCAAAATATCAAACCAGAATTCTTACACTTACACTACATGGTCATTGTAAACATTGTGATCAAATCTGTAGCTTCATCCATCCATCCATCCATCCATTTTCCTCCGCTTATCCGGGACCGGGTCGCGGGGGCAGCTGCCTGAGCAGGGACGCCCAGACTTCCCTCTCCCCGGACACTTCCCCCAGCTCCTCCGGGAGGACCCCAAGGCGTTCCCAGGCCAGCCGGGTGACATAGTCACTCCAGCGTGTCCTGGGTCTTCCTCGGGGTCTCCTCCCGGTGGGGCATGCCTGGAACACCTCCCGAGGGAGGCGTCCAGGGGGCATCCGATACAGATGCCCGAGCCACCTCAACTGGCTCCTCTCGATGTGGAGCTCCTCCCGTGTGACGGAGCTCCTCACCCTATCTCTAAGGGAGCGCCCCGCCACCCTGCGGAGGAAGCTCATTTCGGCCGCTTGTATCCGGGATCTTATTCTTTCGGTCATGACCCAAAGTTCATGACCATAGGTGAGGGTAGGAACGTAGATTGACCGGTAAACCGAGAGCTTCGCCTTTCGGCTCAGCTCTCTCTTTACCACGACGGACCGATACAGCGACCGCATTACTGCAGCCGCTGCACTGATCCGCCTGTCAATCTCACGCTCCATCCTTCCCTCACTCGTGAACAAGACCCCAAGATACTTAAACTCCTCCACTTGAGGCAGGAACTCCCCCCAACCTGGAGGGAGCAAGCCACCTTTTTCCGGTCGAGAACCATGGCCTCAGATTTGGAGGTGCTAATCCTCATCCCGGCTGCTTCACACTCGGCTGCAAACCGCCCCAGGACATGCTGGAGGTCCTGGCTCGAAGGAGCCAACAAGACCACATCGTCCGCAAAAAGCAGGGATGAAATCCAGTGGCTCCCGAACCAGATCCCCTCCGGCCCACGGCTGCGCCTAGAAATCCTGTCCATAAAAATAATGAACAGGACCGGTGACAGAGGGCAGCCCTGCCGGAGTCCAACATGCACCTGGAACAGGTCTGACTTACTGCCGGCAATGCGAACCAAGCTCCTGCTCCGGTCATACAGGGACCGAACAGCCCTTAGCAGAGGGCCCCCGACCCCGTACTCCCGAAGTACCTCCCACAGAATGCCACGAGGGACACGGTCGAATGCCTTCTCCAAGTCCACAAAACACATGTGGACTGGTTGGGCAAACTCCCATGAACCCTCGAGCACCCTGCGGAGGGTATAGAGCTGGTCCAGTGTTCCACGGCCAGGACGAAAACCGCATTGTTCCTCCTGAATCTGAGGTTCGACTATCGGCCGAATTCTCCTCTCCAGCACCCTGGAATAGACTTTCCCGGGGAGGCTGAGAAGTGTGATCCCCCGATAGTTGGAACACACCCTCCGGTCCCCCTTTTTGAATAGAGGGACCACCACCCCGGTCTGCCAGTCCAGAGGCACTGTCCCCGACTGCCACGCGATGTTGCAGAGACGTGTCAACCAAGACAGCCCCACAACATCCAGAGACTTGAGGTACTCAGGGCGGATCTCATCCACCCCCGGTGCCTTGCCACCGGGGAGCTTCTTAACTACCTCGGTGACTTCAGCCCGGGTAATGGGTGGATGAGCCTCTGAGTCTCCAGCCTCTGCTTCCCCAATGGGAGACGTGACAGTGGGGTTGAGGAGGTCCTCGAAGTATTCCTTCCACCGCCCGACGATATCCCCAGTCGAAGTCAGCAGCTCCCCACCTCCACCGTAAACAGTGTTGGTGGAGGGCTGCTTCCCCTTTCTAAGGCGCCGGATGGTTTGCCAGAATTTCCTCGAGGCTGACCGATAGTCCTCCTCCATGGCCTCCCCGAACTCTTCCCAGACCCGAACCTTTGCTTCAGCGACCGTCCGTGCTGCAGCACGCTTGGCCTGCCGGTACCCGTCAGCTGCCTCGGGAGTCCCCCGAGCCAACCAGGCTCGGTAGGACTCCTTCTTCAGCTTGACAGCATCCCTTACCTCCGGTGTCCACCACCGGGTTCGGGGATTGCCGCCACGACAGGCACCGGAGACCTTACGGCCACAGGTTCGAACAGCCGCGTCAACAATGGAAGCAGAGAACAAGGTCCATTCGGACTCAATGTCCCCAGCCTCCCTCGGGATCTGGTCAAAGCTCTCCCGGAGGTGGGAGTTGAAGACCTCCCTGACAGAGGGTTCCACCAGACGTTCCCAGCAGACCCTCACAACGCGCTTTAGGTCTGCCAAGTCTGTCCAGCTTCCTCCCCTGCCAGCGGATCCAACTCACCACCAGGTGGTGATCAGTTGACAGCTCAGCCCCTCTCTTCACCCGAGTGTCCAAAACATACGGCCGGAGGTCAGATGACACAACCACAAAGTCGATCATTGACCTCCGGCCTAGGGTGTCCTGGTGCCATGTGCACTGATGGACACCCTTATGTTTGAACATGGTGTTCGTTATGGACAAACCGTGACCAGCACAGAAGTCCAATAACAGAACGCCACTCGGGTTCTGATCGGGGAGGCCGTTCCTCCCAATCACGCCCCTCCAGGTAACACTGTCGTTGCCCACGTGAGCGTTGAAGTCCCCCAGTAAAACAATGGAGTCCCCGGTTGGAGCACTTTCAAGTACCCCTCCCAAGGACTCCAAGAAGGTCGGGTACTCTGCACTGCTGTTTGGCCCATAGGCCGAAACAACAGTGAGAGACCTATCCCCGACCCGAAGGCGCAGGGAAACGACCCTCTCGTTCACCGGGGAAAACTCCAACACATGGCGGCCGAGCTGGGGGGCTATAAGCAAGCCCACACCAGCTCGGCGCCTTTCACCGCGGGCAACTCCAGAGTAGAAGAGAGTCCAGCCTCTCCCAAGGAGTTGGGTTCCAGAGCCTAGACTGTGCGTGGAGGTGAGCCCGACTACCTGTAGCCGGTAGCGCTCCACCTCCCGCACTAGCTCAGGCTCTTTCCCCCCCAGTGAGGTGACATTCCATGTCCCCATGGCTAGAGTCACCGCCCGGGGATTGGGTCGCCGGGGCACCCGCCCAGGACAGCCACCCAAATCCCACCGCACCGGCCCCTTCTGAACCCTCCTGCGGGTGGTGGGCCTACAGGAGGGCGGGCCCACGTCGCTCTTTCGGGCTGTGCCCGGCATCTGTAGCTTCAATAGTTTATATATACACATATTTAATGAGATATTGCCTAATTTGCATATTTTATTTTATTTTTTTAGACAAAGAGTAGTACAAATAGTCTTTCTCTTGATATGAAGATTAATCTGTTGGAAATGTATGAGGATATCTATAAAGGGGAAAAAAAAGTCCCATTCACATGTCGTGTGATAATAACCTGTTGTGGTCATTTTCAGGGCTTTCACCCCCGGTAGAGATTTTGGCATCCTCTGCTAAATGAAGCGCATACAAATCTTACTCAGGACATGTACTAACACTATCAAAGCGCTTCTCAGGCTGTTGAAATGATAGTTTTTAAAGGGGTATCGGTTAAAACCAACAAACAGAAGGCTCTTCCATGAACAGTGTTGGGTATAGTTACTTTGGAAAGTAGCCTTATCTTCAATCTACCCAAATCTTCCCATGTGACCCCCCTCCTCCGTGACCTCCACTGACTCCCTGTTGCAGCACGCATCCAATTCAAGATGATGGCACTGGCCTTCAGGGCCATCAATGGAACTGCACCCATTTACCTTCAAACACTGGTCAAACCTCATGCCCCGAAGCGAGCACTTCGCTCCTCTACTTCAGCTAGCCGGCTGGTTGGGGAGGTTTAGCTCAGGAGGTAGAGCAGGTTGGCTGGTAACCGCAAGATTGCCGGTTCGATCCCCGGCTCCTCCTAGCTGAGTGCCTGGTGTCCCTGAGCAAGACACCTTACCCCAGTTGCTCCTGACGAGCTGGCTGTCGCCCTGCGTGGTTGACTCCGCCGTCGGTGTGTGAATGTGTGAGTGAATGGGTGAATGTCAGTGAATGTCAGTCATTGTCAGTAAAGCGCTTTGGAGAAAAGCGCTATATAAATGAGGCCATTTACCATTTTGGTACCACCAAATCAAACAAATGTCGCTCAGCAAAGTCCAGACTCTTCTCTGCTCTGGCGCCTCAGTGATGGAACGAACTCCCGACCAATGTCCAGGACAGCAGAGTCATTTGCCATCTTCCGAAAAAGGCTCAAGACTCACCTGTTCAGACAGGTGAGTCCCCAAAAAAAAAAAAAAAAAAACAACCCTTACCTATAGCACTCTAATCATAGCACTGTTGCTATTACTACTGTTACTGTTACTACTTTACTCAGATGAGGACCTAACACTTGTTCTATTTTTAGCTCTTACTTTATCTGCAATGATACGTTTCTTTGTTTCCTTCTTTTGACAAATGTACTTATTGTAAGTTGCTTTGGACAAAAGCGTCTGCTAAATGACCTAAATGTAAATGTAGTTAATTAGGTTACAACGTTACCACCAATTAAAAGTAATCAGTAAAAAATAACGCATTAGAGTACTCATGCGTTACCAAAAATTAGGTCGTTTGCAGTGCCTCGCAAATACTGCAACTTAAAGGGATAGTTCGGAATTTTGGACATAAGACCTATTTTCCAAGTCAGCCGGTGTGTTCGAGATGTCTGGAGACGTTTTCAAGAAATTTCATTCAGTTCTTCTAGTTGCCGAGTTGGCTTTTGCTATGGCTAGCGCAAGTCAATAGTTCTAGGTAGCATGGCATTAAAAACACTCATACCGACTCCACAGTGCACCCGAGGCAAATGAATTGTAACGGCAGACTATTGATGTACATATCTGTGTTGATAGAATGTTTGAAATAAAACCAACCTTGCATTTGTAAGGATTTATGTCTCAGCAGCAGCAGCAGTGTGTCATACTTCCTAGTAGGCTATGGCAGCGGCGGAGTGATATCACCTAGCACTTATAAGTTACCGGCTCTATAATAGTTTGTTTACCTGCTGTCATTGCTACAGACGCAGAGGAGCCTACAGTGCTAGTTTCTTCAATCTCACAGAAATGGCCACTTTTGGAGAATATACTGAAACTTTTGAAGACTCTGATGAGGAGTTTTTTTCCACCCAAACCCAACCGTACCTGTACGAGCCTGAATATGCAGAGGAAGAATTGCGCGAGAGGGATGTTCAAAGGGCAGAACGTGAACGAGCATCTGTGGAGACCGAGATAGCCCCCGCTGGAGCTGAGAACCGGGACCGAACAAAGGGAGACTGGTGGTGCCAGGAGGGAATCCCCCACAACGCGTCTGAGGGTTTATGGTTCTCCGGACGGAGCAGAGGTTCAGGTTCGTGTTGCGTAATTGTGGGTTTGCGTGGCCGTGGGCTTCCCGGTCTTTGAGTGAGGCCCAAGGGCTTTTCACCCAGGTCTGAGGGCACGAGGCCCGACAATTCGACCCGGTTCAATTGCCTATTTACGGGCAGTATTTCGGGCAGCACATCTTAGCGTTTTGAGTCTGACGGAGAGTCCGCATGTGTGGATTCGCGGAGCCGCATGCTGCCCGGTGTTGGTCGAAGCTCCAAGGGCTTTTCACCCAGCTCTGAGGGCACGAGGCCCGACTGTTGCCGTGGGTCAGGTCACTATTTAGCGGAGGGATTCCCCACAACGCGTCCGAGGGTACGGGTCTACGGACGGAGTAGAGGTCCGGGTTCCTGGTGCGTAATTGTGGGTTCGCATGGCCGCATGCTGGCCGGTGTTGGTGTGAGCTCCAAGGACTTTTCAGACAGCCTCGGGGGCATAAGTGCTGACAAATCGGCGGTGTTCAGGTGTGTATTTACCGGCTGGATTCCAAGCAGCGCGTAGCAAAGTAAAATTCCGCTGCTGCTGAGAAACTAGTCCCTCAAAAAATGGATAATTCATGCGATGCGAGGTTAGTTTTGCTTCAAATATTATTCTATCAACACAGATATATACATCGACTCTCTAGTGTTTTAATTGATTTGCCTCGGGTGCACTGTGGAGGGGACAAGACTGTT
This sequence comes from Chelidonichthys spinosus, assembly GCA_029853015.1. Classification (NCBI taxonomy): domain Eukaryota; kingdom Metazoa; phylum Chordata; class Actinopteri; order Perciformes; family Triglidae; genus Chelidonichthys; species Chelidonichthys spinosus. Next base: position 26,943,324 of record CM056825.1, on the reverse strand, counting down.
TTTAATGCCATGCTAGCTAGAACGATTGACTTGCGCTAGCCATAGCACAAGCGAACTCGGCAACTAGAAGAACTGAATGAAATTTCTTGAAAAGGTCTCCAGACGTCTCAAACACATCGGCGGACTTGGAAAATAGGTCAAAATTCTACTGTCTTTTACCATAATATTTCAAATGTGTTCTTTTAATTTTTTTAAAGAAAAGAACAACAGGGGACTTGAATCCTTCAGCGACATCTACCTATCACAGAGGGGACTTCCATAGCCTGCATTGGAGCCGTTAGCACCCACTCTTTCACCTATTGTTAGTTTGTTTACTGGAGAGAATTTCATTGTTTCTTTCTGAAGTTGATGTTATCAATATTTAAACATTTCCTGGAAAATAGAGAATATTTTTTACCTGTAAATCAGAAGTAATTTGCTAATTAGTATAAGCAACTTAATTTACTTAAAGTTACATTTTAGAGAGAAATTGAACCATGACACTAATTTTAAGGGGAATTCATATTCATCTACTCAATAATGCTATATTGCTTGAAACCTGATTTGTCATTCTGTTTCAATAACAAAATGTTAATGCCTAGCTCTAGTGGATGGCCTAGCCATTTACCAGACCTTCTCTGTATTAAAATGAGGAGCCAAGCAGAATGAAAAGAAGTAAAAAACTACATCCAATAAAGGATAAACACAATCAGGATAAAGTCAAGAGGAAAAGAATATAGTTTCCTTTAATTTTTAATTAATTTCTTAGAATAGATCTATTATAAACATCCCCAGGAATCCCCTTTTAGCGAGTATTTTATGGCACAAATTCCCATTTGGATGGAATGGAATGACACTCCAACATGGACTGTCTCAAACTCAACTGAATTGTCTCTTCAAATATAGTTTTCTTTTACACAATACTTTAAGCTCAACTTTAGTGGATTTCCCAGGTTAAAGCTTCAGTATTTTTTAAAGTGAAGGACTACAGGGAAGAGCATTGATTGATCTTGTTTTTACTCATCTATCACTGTGTATTAGTGTTGTTTCTGTCAGTCTTACCAGTACAAGTGGGGACCTTCTAATAAAATGTTACTTGTGTTTACATGCTCTAGGCTTTACAATGCCGACAAAATCTTGAATTGCAGGAATCTCTGCAAGAGAAATATCTATCCTATTAAGATGAGGCACAGACCACATAGTTGTCTTAGTTTAAATAGTTAGGCACTACATTCTCAGAGTGGGGTTACCTGCAGCCTGACTTAGAACCAAAATAATCTTTTAAAGTTTTAAGGACCTTTAAATAGGGCCTTTTTGGCTTTCACTTAATCGTTGAAAAAATAATGCAACACTTGAAGTGTGCCTACCACTTTAAACAAAGTCTCCGTTCCAGTCTTGTGATGCTGAATTATTAGACATAGATCAGATATCACCAGTCCTGGTGTTTTTTTAATTGTAGGTTGTGTTCAATGTATCAATAAATAATGCATGAGCTCTTATAAAGGAAAACACATTTTATTTTTGGTGGTCTTGTGCCAACGTTGCAGGACATGGTCTTGAAGAACCTTCACAATGTCACCTAAAAATATATTATCTGTGAAGAACACATAATATATACAGAATCCTGAGCTGGTATCAGGACAGTGATTGGTTCCCTTGGTCAGCACTACGATGCAAATGTTCACTTTTGGTTATAGGGGATAATGGAATGTGTCTCAGTCACTGATGATGTCATTGTATGAAAGACATTTGATCATAGCACTGTTGTTCTTACGGTATACAGCTAATACTTTACTAAGACGAGGACCTAACACTTGTTTCTATTTTTTCGCTCTTACTGTATCGGCAATGATATGTTGTGGTTTCTTCCTTTTGACAAATGTACTTATTTTAAGTCGCTTTGGACAAAAGCATCTGCTAAATGCCCTAAATTTAAATGTAAATAGTACATGTGAATAAATGGCCAGACAACCATTCCCGACAATCATTAGTGTTCACTTCATAGACATTTAAATGTAACACATTTAACACCACTTGGCCTTCATTCAGATGCCAATGAGAGCTATGTGGCAGTGGCAGACGGATGAAGCCAATGTTCAAATGTAGAAAATCTTGTCACATAATGATTTGTAGATGTGTCAGCAGACATTTGCATCCCAAACCTCGGGAACCAATCACTGTCCATGTAGCTGCTCAGGATTCTGTATATATTCTGGGCTTTTTTCACAAATCAACCTTTGGTAACTTTTGTGTAACTTTTGTTGTATTTTTGTACGACGACTAAATATTCTTCCTTCTCTTCGAACATTCATCTATTTTTGCCTTCTACCAGCTTCACCGCTAAAGTGATAGGTAAGTTCAACATTTACATTTACATATACCCCTTGTATGGCTGAATCAGTTGAGTCTGTTACTATCAATATGCTTTAGAGTAGATGCAGTAGAGTAAAAGGTTGCTTTTTCCACTAGTCAAAGTCTCCATTTTGCATTTGGGTTAAATGTAATAATATAATAATAACATTGTGTTGAAATGTATTTGAAATGCATGAGTCCTTGCAAAATCCTAGAGCTGTACTTCAAACACTTTTTCAGTAATGCATTTGTGAGGTTATGGCCCCAGCCCAAAATTAAGCATTTAGTGACATTTTGTTTGTATGATGGAATCCTTGTGGGTTTTGTCTCGTTTGCTCATTGTTCATTTCCCTCAGATGCTTGTCATTGGTAAAGACAGTGCATCATGTATAATATGATCTTAATTACTCCACAGACAAATTACATCCTTGAAAGGAAGCCTTGCACTTCATTCCTGCTGGCAAAGATAAAGCCATATACTGTCACAGCCAGGCCAGGTTCCCCAGAAGCCACACCCACTCACTCCTCCTCAGCCACACTCTGCAATCAGTCTCCCACAGCTCATATCTCCCGTTCACTCTCCCCTGATTACTGAATCCCCTACACCTGGGTTTCACTGGACTCCAGCCCTACTTCACCTCACTTCCCCACCATTCCGCGTCTGGTCTCGTCAGCAAATGACACTAAGAACTCATGCTCTGCACTCTCTGGATTTCCCCAGCCCATGTCCTATGGATTCCTCAGTTAAGATGTTTTATGACTACCTCAGTTGCATTATCTCGACGTTGGACCTGTGTGCTGTTTAAGTTTTCTAAATAAAGCCTAAGAACTGTTCCAACCACTTAGATGTGTCGTGACAGAAGACCAGACCTACAATGTCGCAACAGAGGGACCACTTCCAGGAGATGGTGGATGAGCTGCGCCATGCTCTCAGAGCTGCTATACCAATACAATCCATGCCTGCAAGCCCTCTGGTAAACCCCACACCGTACTCCGGCTCGCCTGAGACATGTAAGGGATTCCTGTTGCAATGTTCCTTGGCTCTAGAGATGCAAGCTCACCGATTCCCCACCGAGCGCTCACGCATTGCATATATAATATCACTACTCACTGGACGTGCCTTGCAATGGGCCGAAAGCCTCTGGACACTCGACGGCCCTGCAACACAGACAGTGGACAACTTTGTCACCCATTTTAAGGAGGTGTTTGGCCTCCCGGAGGGAGATAACTCTGCCCTGGCCAAGCTGCATGCCCTGAGACAGGGCAACAAGCCTCTTGCTGAGTATACTCTTCAGTTCCGCGTGCTAGCCTCAGCCAGTGGATGGAACGAAGCCGCCCTCCTCACCTCCTTCCGCCAGGGGCTAGAACCCACACTTCGGCTCCAGCTGTCCACCTATGACGACACGATGGGTCTGGAGAGATTCATCCAAATGGCTATTTGAGTAGCAAATCGAAGGGAGGACTGCCTCCAGGAGCTGCGCTCCCCCGCATCGCACACACCAGTAGCACGCCGAGAAGGAGCCTGGGCGGAGAGCACCGGTGAACCAATGCAGGTGGATGTGATGCCGCTTACACCAGCGGAACGAAGTCGAAGAATGACACAGGGCTTGTGTCTCTATTGTGGCAGCTCCAGGCACCTCATCGCCCCAATGTCCGGCCCGTCCACCTCGTCCTCTGGTGAGTGTAATCAGTGCCCCTGGTATTCATTTAACACCCCTGGTCATGCCTGTGGTTTTTCTCAATGTCGAGGCCTTCAACCCAGTCTTTGCCCTCCTTGATTCTGGATCAGCAGGGAACTTCATCTCGGCCCCTCTCTGCCACCTTCTTCAGCTCCCGAGGACCCGCTGCGCCAACGCCTTCCACGTCCACTCCATAGTGGGTAAGCCTATAGGCCGCAAGCGGGTTCAGTATCAAACAAAGAGTCTTGACATGCAAGTAGGAAGTCTTCATGTGGAACAGATTTCCTTCTCTGTGCTTGACCATTCTACTGCTGATGTAATCCTAGGCAGACCATGGTTAATTCAACATCAACCGGCTATTGATTGGTCGAGGGGTGAGATATTGAAATGGGGGGAGAATTGTCACAAACTCTGTTTCCCACAGCTTCCTCTACACCGTACCCTCAACCCCAACCTCGACCTCAACGCCACTACTATTGAAAGTCCAGTCCAGTGCTCCGTCGCAATCCCTCCTGCCTACTCAGCCTATGAGGATGTTTTCTGCCCTCAACGCGCATCTCAACTCCCTCCACATAGAACTTGGGATTGCGCAATCGATCTTAGTCTGGGTCAGTCACTCCCGGGGGGAGGGTTTATCCACTCTCCCTGCCAGAACAAGAAGCCATGAAGGACTACATTTCAGAGGCCCTCAAACTAGGCTATATACAGCCCTCAAAGTCCCCTGTAGCATCCCCATTCTTTTTTGTGTCCAAGAAAGATGGTGGTCTGAGGCCATGTATTGACTACCGTGCCCTAAATAATGTCACAGTAAAGTTCCGGTACCCCCTGCCACTCGTCCCTGCCGCGCTGGAGCAACTACGTGGGGCCACCGTCTTCTCCAAGCTCGACCTCAGAAGTGCCTATAACCTGGTTCGCATACGCCATGGCGACGAGTGGAAGACAGCATTCATAACACCAACAGGACACTATGAATATCTGGTGATGCCATATGGCTTAGCAAATGCCCCCTCAGTATTCCAAGGATTCATGAATGAAGTATTCCGTGAGTACTTACATAAATCTGTCATTGTTTACATTGATGACATTTTAATTTATTCAACTAACCTTTCAGATCATGTCCAGCATGTCACCCAGGTCCTGGCTAAGTTACGAGAATTCCAGCTCTTCATAAAGGCTGAGAAGTGCACCTTCCACCAGACATCAGTTCAGTTCCTGGGCTACAACATCAGCGCCCAGGGGGTCAGTATGGAAGATGGGAAGGTAGATGCTGTTTTGTCGTGGGCTGTTCCTCACTCCCTCAAGGAGTTACAACGCTTTCTGGGTTTTACAGACGCTTCATTAACAACTACAGCCAGATGTCTGCTCCACTCACCTCTCTTCTCCGAGGGAGAGCCAAGACCCTGAAGTGGAATCCAGAGGCGTCCCAAGCCTTCCAGAGCCTTAAGGACGCCTTTACCTCAGCACCAGTACTCCACCATCCAAATCCTGACCATGAGTTTGTGGTGGAGGTGGATGCATCCACCACAGGAGTTGGTGCAGTCTTGTCGCAGTACCATGGACAGCCACCACGTCTCCATCCATGCGCCTACTTTTCTAGGAAGCTGAGCCCGGCTGAGTGCAATTATGACATCGGCAACCGCGAGTTGTTGGCCATCAAGCTTGCCCTGGAGGAGTGGCGTCACTGGCTAGAGCAGGGGTCTCAAACTGATCCAGTAAAGGGCCGCTGTGGCTGCAGGTTTTCATTCCAACCAAGCAAGAACACACCTGACTCGACTTATTCACCTACCTGATTTGCCTTCACACCTTGATTGGTTGGATCAGGTGTGTTCTTGCTTGATTGGAATGAAAACCTGCAGCCACAGCGGCCCTTTACTGGATCAGTTTGAGACACCTGGGCTAGAGGGAGCCAAGCACCCCTTTGTGGTACTCACCGATCACAAGAACCTCCAGTACCTCCGTGACGCTAAGCGTCTCAGCCCAAGTCAAGCAAGGTGGGCACTCTTTTTCACTCGCTTTGATTTTAAGATCAGTTATAGACCAGGATCTCAGAACTGTCAAGCTGATGCCCTCTCTCGTGTCCACCTCCCCACCGGCACAACCAAGCCTCAGGAGAGGATCCTCCCGGCAAGGGTGATCGTTAGCCCCATCCAGTGGAATCTGGAGGAACAACTGGCCCATGCCACCACAACCGATCCAGCATCACCGAATACTCCCGCAAGTCGCACCTATGTTCCACGAAGCCTGCGAACCCAGCTCCTCACCACAGCACACACCTCTCTGGGAACCGGGCATCCAGGAACACAAGCAACTCTATCTCTTCTCCAGGATCGTTATCTATTTCTATTCACATATTTTGTTTCTTTGACACAAACACAATTGCATGATTTAACTAAGATATAAGGACTCTCATTCATACCAATATTGTGGATATCTGATTTGATTAGAAACTGGTTTAAATCATTTTGAAGCTCATTGTTTTAAACCGAAACTTCATCTTGCCATTACATTGTGCAGTAAAAAAATATTGAGAAAGTAGGAGAACAATTGTAAGGTATCTTAAAGCTATGGTCTACGATTTGAAAGGTTTGAACCCCCCCCCCACCCCACACACACACACACACACACACACATCCCTCCCCTCTGTGCTCCTTAACCCCCCCCCGAGTTCATATCGTTCTCTCCTCGCATATGCAAAAATTACAAGCCATCTGAAAAAGAAGCATCAGGATAAACCTGAAGTGGCAAAGGCACTTGCACACAGGCAAGTTTCAGCCATGCACAATCTTCTTCTGGGCAAAATTAGGAACCTTGGAAACTACAACCATAACTGAAATCTGGGAAAGGACAAATTGTACCTTAAAGGCAAGCAACCTGTCAATCAACAGCAACAGACTACCTGCCTTGCAAGTTTTGCTTCGCTATGTACGTCACAACAGACCTCAAAAGACATTGAAAGTGGTGCAAACTACAAGTTAAAGAGGACAGCCATTTCCATTGTTAGGAGTACAGTAAAAGCAAGAGAGATACTCTCAGTTTAGGAGTGTGTGTGGATTTAAAAGCACTTTAAATAAACTTTGGCTTAACCCAGCTCTGTGTTGTTTTTGTGTTTTTTATTAGGGCCCGAGCGCCGACAACGTCGGGCTGCAAAGCCCTATTGAAACTGTATTGTTTTTTTTATTATTTCCCGACTTCTGCTGCCATTTTGGAGGCCTTAGCATCGAAATTAGCTTAAAAGAATTGGTGTGCACATGGGGACTGGCGAAAAATTTGATATTTTAAAGGTGTTATAGTCGGCCACAAAATTGTGGCTCTCTAGCGCCACCTAACGCGTCTTAGGTCGGCCCCCGCACACCGTAACTCCAATTGACAAAAAATTTGGTACACATGTGCAGGCAAGTGTGCTCTACAAAAAAGCCTCTTGGAGTACTAAAGTCCGCCTACCGTAATTTTCCGCCATTTTGAATTTTGTGAAAAACACTTTTTTACTAATTCCTCCTAAACCGTGAATCCGATTCTCACCAAATTTGCTGTGCGTCATCATTAGACCAAGTTGGGCAAGTGCCATCAAAAGCCTTGTAAAATGCCGTTGCGTTCAGAAATTATTAGCCAATGAACATCAGAGGGGCGGGGCACTAGAAATCAATAGACATAACTCCACAATACTTAACCCAATCGTCACGAAACTTACAGGATATGTTGAGATAACTCGCTGGAACATATCCTGAAAGTTTTATTAAAATTGACCACTCGGGGGCGCTACAGTAAATCAGCCATTTTGGGCCATTTTAGGCCATTTTAGCTAATTGTAGGCTTTATATTTTAACGAACTCCTCCTACACCGTTGATCCGATTCATGCCAAACTCGCTAAGAGCTGCATTTTCTTGGTCAATTCGGTCATTCACGTGCATCGTGTAGAACCGGAGAGTTTTCTTTTGGGGGGGGGGTCCAGAATTGCGAACAATTATTGGATCATTCTTATAATTTACAACAGGCTAGATGTTACCGTTGACTTGCGCTAGCTCAACACCAGTTTAGCAACAGTGACTTGTGCAATTATAAGGACTGCACCAATTGTGCTGAAAACGGTCTCCACCGACCTATATCACCTCGGGTAAGTTGGAAATGAGGGCCTATGTCCGAACTTTTCCTTTAATGTGATATCATTTACAATAATAGGCCTATTACTGCATGAACGTAGACCTTGCATAACGTTAGTAATTTCTAGTGGTGCAACGGATCACGGATTAGGCCCATTCACACCCTACAGTAAATACGGATACCTTTTTATATATATATTGTATTTAACGATTTATACTTATATTATACTATATACCTGACCTTTTTTATTTTAATGTTCACCTGCTTTGGCAAGGAGTAGGCCTATTAACGCTCACCAACCCGCAAATCGGCAGGTTGGTGAGCTGTGACACATGTCAGCACTGCGTAGGCCTTTTTCTGCCTTTTTTGGCTAATTTCGGATGACACAAAGCAAAATCATCTCCTCTACAAATGCCATGTTTGCGATTGGGACGAAACAAAACGAAACGAACAAACGAACAAATATAAATATGTACACTTTATGTGGAAATTATAATTGCGATTCCCATTGAAACAAATATAAATAAAAAAAATTAAGTAAATTGCGAAAAACAAATTAAAGTGTAATCAGACAACACGGTTATATGCTATAGACCCTAGAGTATTTGTGGTATAACGGCTGGGACGTATTTAGAATTATAAATATGTACAATGCATAACGTTGGCTCTCTGTCTCTCATAGCTGAGCGGACTAGAATACCTCCCGTTTAGAGTTTCCGACCCGCGGGCAGGGTCAGTTAATGTGTCGGGCTCAGACAGAACGTGCACGGGGGCCGGTTCGGGCTTGATTTTCTGGGCCCGATCTAAACTACTCCCGTTGCAAAGTGGTAGCTAAGGTCCGTCCTATTTACTGGAGAAGTGAACAACATTTCCGTTGCATAAAAACCGTGACACGATCTGAACCGTGGGTTTTGTGATCCGTTGCACCCCTAGTAATTTCTAACAACATAGGGCTATTTAGATAAACAATCTGGCGAGTGTTGTCCTAGGCTAATACACCAACAGCAAATTTCTGTATAAGTTTGATATATAATATAATAATAATAAGCTCAGAATTTGAGTAGCCGTATATCTCGAAACACCGATCAGTCCTTGGACCGATGAGATTGGCTAACTTATCCTGTGATTTTCCATTTCAGAATGAGGGAGCTTAATGAGAAGGACTCATTATATGTAGCACAGCTAGACTCAGCAGGGAGGTGCAAGTGGAGCTGGGCATGGCTCAAATGGAAGTGAAGCAGGAAGTGCAGGGAGTTGCGCATACACTGCCACTTTCTTTGTACTTCAAAAAAGTAGATAAGGCAGGACATGCCAAATTTACCTTATGTACAAAAGAAATCAACTATGCAAAGAAGGGGGTGCATGCCCTAACATTCCACTGTGACACAGCCAAACACAGAGGAAAAGTGTTTACCAATTTGACAACCAGGAGTATTCGTAGTCCCCCGTAGTGCCGTTCCTGAGACCCAGGGACCAGAAGCAATGAGAGAGAGGGAAATTGCCTTTGTCCACGTTTCAGCGTGTTGCAAATGCAGAGGTTTAGTACCTAGCTACTATTTATACAGAAAATGTAATGAATTGTTGGTTGAAGTTACATTATGAACTCTGGCACTTTGAGATTGTTTATTCAACGTAAAGAGCACTACAAATAAAATGCATTATTATTATTATAATTATTGAACTGAAATGTATTTTCATATTTTGATATTCATTGCATATCAGCCATACAATATGAAGACACACTGTTTCATCATAGTAGACCTATGTAGGATAGTTTGCAAGGTTACATTTTAATGATTTTAATTTGCTCTGCTTTCAGGCAATGGTTCTGGGCACTTTGGCGGAGCACTCACTGCCATTCATAATGGCCCCTGTCATCGTCAACCTTGCTCGGATGCTGGCCGAGGACAAAGTGGCTCTAAGTCGCATGAAGCTGTCGCGAACATCAGCACAATATAAAATGGTTCACGGCCTGGGGAAGACATTCTCCAACCGCATCCTCAGCAACACTGGGAAGTTACCATTCTCTGTCAATCTTGATGAGGCCACCTCAAGGAGTGACAAAAAGGTAATAAGAGTAATTTCTAGTATGTATACAGTGCTTTACCCCTAAAGCAATTAAACGAGAATGCCAGCCATTATTAACCCATATCCCTGATGATCGAGGTTACCGAGTGCTGTCATTAGGAAAAATAACAAGAAAATTTGGGTTGAGTATCAGAACAGCAGCTAAAGCAAACCCTATGGGGACCGACATAACCGAAAATGAAACTTAAGGATGTTGTCTCTTTATTTTTCCTACTGGCAGCACTCTGTAACCTCGAACAGGGATATGACTTAAAAACTGCAGACGTTCTCCTTTAACAATGGTCTTCTCATTTATACAGGTGCTTTCCATTTTGGTGAGCTATTATAACCCAGAGAGGAAGGCTGTTGATGTGGAGCACCTTGGGTCATTTGAAATAGTGAAGGTCACCGCAGCAATCCTGGAGAATGCCCTGGACAGGTTTTTCAAAGACAACGATATCCTGTGGTCCAACTTGGTGAGCATGATGATGGATTCCTGTGCAGTGATGCGGGGCAGCAAGACGGGCCTGGAAACCAGAGTGCGACACAACCACTGCCCAGAGCTTCTAGACATCAACAGGGACTCATGCCATCACATTCATAATGCGTCAAAGAGATTTTCCAGTCCTTTCAACGGTCATCTAGAACAGCTCTTCAGTGACCTTCATGTTGATCACAAGTGGGCTTCTGACCAGGTAAATTCTTACAGGAGTGTAGAGCACTTGTATAGCTCTTTTCCACCTTGACAGCATTCAATGGCCTTTTATTCACCGCTGACACTTTGGTAATTTGATGGCCATTAGATGGCCTTATTATTGTCCTCTGATTCATGAATATCATATGGGACTGAATCATAACTTGAGACATGTGTTCTTTCTGTTTGTCAGCGGGCTTACCTCCAAGAGATCTGTAAATACATGAGCATTCCTGGATCAACTCCAAAGAGATTCGTCCAGCATCGTTGGCTGTCATGTTATGATGTTGGACTCAGCACTCAGACCATGCTTCCTGCTTACAAGGTCCTGTACTTTGGGTTCATGGATAAAGAAGACAAGGCTCTCTACAAAGAACCTTGGGAACAACTTTATGCCGCTCACCATGTGAGTGAAAAGGCCCAGAGACACATTCAGTCTTTTCACAAGGACCTCAGCGGGAAAGGTAAATCAATCCATTGCGGTTGTAGATTGGCTGGATAATGTGGACAAATTAATGGAAATATGTATGGTGTGTCAACATTGGCCTGAATGTTCACTATCTGACATATGCTTTGGTAAATCAACAAACAAGAGCTTTGATATATTCTTTTCCAGGAAAGACACAGCAGGGCAGAGACCGAAAGCAGAGGTTGGTCAAGAAACTGTGGCATGAAGACACCAAAACAGAGCTCCATCTCAGTGTCTACACAGGTGTCCTGGCTGTTCTGAAAGAATACGTCATGGCATTCCAGGTATATTGAAATACTGTTTCACAACTATGTTGTATCATAAAGCTTGGATAGTTTTATTTTATGTTACCAGTGTAACTGGCTGTGTCTTACTCTACTTGTATGGTGGAAATTCATATCCATCTCTCACTTGCACAATATTACTACTTCCTCAGAGTCGTGACACCCTTGTGCACAAGTTGCATGACAAGCAGCTGCAGGTTTTCACCAACTTCCTTGCATGCTTTGTGAAGCCAGAACACCTGCCACCAATCCCCAGGACCCTGGCAGGTCTCGAACTCGAGGGAGACAAACTGCTGCCTGCAAGAGACCTGTATGTGGGCTGAGTGGCAGATAAATTCAGACGGGAGCATCCTCAACACCATGTGAGTGGTTTAAAATGAGTCACCAGACTTTTGGACCAAAGCCATTTTATTGCCAATGATAAAGGAGCACAACTATACCAGTGTGTTATTGTTAATATTTATACAGCTGCTGAAGCCTTTCCTGGACCAAGTACTCCAGGTATACATCTCATGGGGGGTATACCTGCAGAGCAAGCTGCCACTGGAGAGCATGACCCTGCAGTGCCTGTCTGCTGTTGACCCTATTGCAAGGGGGCACTCCAAGACTGGACGTCTGCTTAGACGACTTGCGGAGATGTTCACCCAGTTCCTCCCTGCTGATGTGGATGTTCAGCAAGAGGTTAGCTGGATAATGCACTTCCCTAATGTTAGTATGTAATGCTTGTTTGTAAGTCTTGTGTGGATGCTTTTGATATTTATTGTTTCCGTTTATTGCCCCTCCTTGAACCGACACCTTACCGTGGTGGAGGGGTTTGAGCACCTGAATGATCCTAGGAGCTATGTTGTCCGGGGCTTAATGCCCCTGGTAGGGTCTCCCAAGGCAAACAGGTCCTAGGTGACAGGTCAGACTAAGAGCGGTTCCAAAGCCCTTAATGAAAGACACAAAATCAAGGCAGTTCACGTCGCCCGGATTGGCGTTACCGGGGCCCCACCCTGGAGCCAGGCCCGGGGTTGGGGCTCGCAGGCGAGCGCCTGGTGGCCGGGTCTGTGCCCACGGGACCCGGCCGGGCACAGCCCGAAAGAGCGACGTGGGCCCGCCCTCCTGTAGGCCCACCACCCGCAGGAGGGTTCAGAAGGGGCCGGTGCGGTGGGATTTGGGTGGCTGTCCTGGGCGGGTGCCCCGGCGACCCAATCCCCGGGCGGTGACTCTAGCCATGGGGACATGGAATGTCACCTCACTGGGGGGGAAAGAGCCTGAGCTAGTGCGGGAGGTGGAGCGCTACCGGCTACAGGTAGTCGGGCTCACCTCCACGCACAGTCTAGGCTCTGGAACCCAACTCCTTGAGAGAGGCTGGACTCTCTTCTACTCTGGAGTTGCCCGCGGTGAAAGGCGCCGAGCTGGTGTGGGCTTGCTTATAGCCCCCCAGCTCAGCCGCCATGTGTTGGAGTTTTTCCCGGTGAACGAGAGGGTCGTTTCCCTGCGCCTTCGGGTCGGGGATAGGTCTCTCACTGTTGTTTCGGCCTATGGGCCAAACAGCAGTGCAGAGTACCCGACCTTCTTGGAGTCCTTGGGAGGGGTACTTGAAAGTGCTCCAACCGGGGACTCCATTGCTTTACTGGGGGACTTCAACGCTCACGTGGGCAACGACAGTGTTACCTGGAGGGGCGTGATTGGGAGGAACGGCCTCCCCGATCAGAACCCGAGTGGCGTTCTGTTATTGGACTTCTGTGCTGGTCACGGTTTGTCCATAACGAACACCATGTTCAAACATAAGGGTGTCCATCAGTGCACATGGCACCAGGACACCCTAGGCCGGAGGTCAATGATCGACTTTGTGGTTGTGTCATCTGACCTCCGGCCGTATGTTTTGGACACTCGGGTGAAGAGAGGGGCTGAGCTGTCAACTGATCACCACCTGGTGGTGAGTTGGATCCGCTGGCAGGGGAGGAAGCTGGACAGACTTGGCAGACCTAAACGCGTTGTGAGGGTCTGCTGGGAACGTCTGGTGGAACCCTCTGTCAGGGAGGTCTTCAACTCCCACCTCCGGGAGAGCTTTGACCAGATCCCGAGGGAGGCTGGGGACATTGAGTCCGAATGGACCTTGTTCTCTGCTTCCATTGTTGACGCGGCTGTTCGAACCTGTGGCCGTAAGGTCTCCGGTGCCTGTCGTGGCGGCAATCCCCGAACCCGGTGGTGGACACCGGAAGTAAGGGATGCTGTCAAGCTGAAGAAGGAGTCCTACCGAGCCTGGTTGGCTCGGGGGACTCCCGAGGCAGCTGATGGGTATCGGCAGGCCAAGCGTGCTGCAGCACGGACGGTCGCTGAAGCAAAGGTTCGGGTCTGGGAAGAGTTCGGGGAGGCCATGGAGGAGGACTATCGGTCAGCCTCGAGGAAATTCTGGCAAACCATCCGGCGCCTTAGAAAGGGGAAGCAGCCCTCCACCAACACTGTTTACGGTGGAGGTGGGGAGCTGCTGACTTCGACTGGGGATATCGTCGGGCGGTGGAAGGAATACTTCGAGGACCTCCTCAACCCCACTGTCACGTCTCCCATTGGGGAAGCAGAGGCTGGAGACTCAGAGGCTCATCCACCCATTACCCGGGCTGAAGTCACCGAGGTAGTTAAGAAGCTCCCCGGTGGCAAGGCACCGGGGGTGGATGAGATCCGCCCTGAGTACCTCAAGTCTCTGGATGTTGTGGGGCTGTCTTGGTTGACACGTCTCTGCAACATCGCGTGGCAGTCGGGGACAGTGCCTCTGGACTGGCAGACCGGGGTGGTGGTCCCTCTATTCAAAAAGGGGGACCGGAGGGTGTGTTCCAACTATCGGGGGATCACACTTCTCAGCCTCCCCGGGAAAGTCTATTCCAGGGTGCTGGAGAGGAGAATTCGAAACCTCAGATTCAGGAGGAACAATGCGGTTTTCGTCCTGGCCGTGGAACACTGGACCAGCTCTATACCCTCCGCAGGGTGCTCGAGGGTTAATGGGAGTTTGCCCAACCAGTCCACATGTGTTTTGTGGACTTGGAGAAGGCATTCGACCGTGTCCCTCGTGGCATTCTGTGGGAGGTACTTCGGGAGTACGGGGTCGGGGGCCCTCTGCTAAGGGCTGTTCGGTCCCTGTATGACCGGAGCAGGAGCTTGGTTCGCATTGCCGGCAGTAAGTCAGACCTGTTCCAGGTGCATGTTGGACTCCGGCAGGGCTGCCCTCTGTCACCGGTCCTGTTCATTATTTTTATGGACAAGATTTCGAGGCGCAGCCGTGGGCCAGAGGGGATCTGGTTCGGGAGCCACTGGATTTCATCCCTGCTTTTTGCGGACGATGTGGTCTTGTTGGCTCCTTCGAGCCAGGACCTCCAGCATGTCCTGGGGCGGTTTGCAGCCGAGTGTGAAGCAGCCGGGATGAGGATTAGCACCTCCAAATCTGAGGCCATGGTTCTCGACCGGAAAAAGGTGGCTTGCTCCCTCCAGGTTGGGGGGGGAGTTCCTGCCTCAAGTGGAGGAGTTTAAGTATCTTGGGGTCTTGTTCACGAGTGAGGGAAGGATGGAGCGTGAGATTGACAGGCGGATCGGTGCAGCGGCTGCAGTAATGCGGTCGCTGTATCGGTCCGTCGTGGTAAAGAGAGAGCTGAGCCGAAAGGCAAAGCTCTCGGTTTACCGGTCAATCTACGTTCCTACCCTCACCTATGGTCATGAACTTTGGGTCATGACCGAAAGAATAAGATCCCGGATACAAGCGGCCGAAATGAGCTTCCTCCGCAGGGTGGCGGGGCGCTCCCTTAGAGATAGGGTGAGGAGCTCCGTCACACGGGAGGAGCTCGGAGTAGAGCCGCTGCTCCTCCACATCGAGAGGAGCCAGTTGAGGTGGCTCGGGCATCTGTATCGGATGCCCCCTGGACGCCTCCCTCGGGAGGTGTTCCAGGCATGCCCCACCGGGAGGAGACCCCGAGGAAGACCCAGGACACGCTGGAGTGACTATGTCACCCGGCTGGCCTGGGAACGCCTTGGGGTCCTCCCGGAGGAGCTGGGGGAAGTGTCCGGGGAGAGGGAAGTCTGGGCGTCCCTGCTCAGGCAGCTGCCCCCGCGACCCGGTCCCGGATAAGCGGAGGAAAATGGATGGATGGATGGATGTTTCCGTTTATTTTTTAACCGTATATTTTGCTGCTGTGGAGGTTAAATGTCCCTGGAATAATTAAATAGTTCTTATCTTATCCTAGGTTCTCCAGTATGGCGTAGACCAGAGCCTGCCAACCTTCAGAGAAGGAGATGATGCTGTCAGCTGTTGGGCAGCTGTCTTTGAAACGGGAAGGTACCCAGGGCTCAGCATGGCAGTAAAGGCAGCATTGTCGGTGTTCCATGGGCCAACAGTGGAGTCTTCATTCAGTCTAATGTCTGAAATCATAGACTCGAAAAGTGGCAGCATTAACATTTCCACTCTGAGTGCCATCCAAACTGTCAAACACACCTTGCTGACCCGGAAGCAGACGGCAGTGGAGATGTTTAAAAGAGAAGACCTTAAGCATGGGCCAGTGGACCAAAGGATGTGCCACAACATCATGTCGGCCAGAACCAAGGACAAAGCTCTGAGGAAGCAGGCAACCCTAAAGGAGATGGAAAGAAGGAGGGAGTTTGCCTGCCAGCCATCCTCAAGTGCTGCCGCAGCAAGAAGGGCCAAGGCAGAAGAGGAGGCGCTGGCCAGAATGCGGCATGCGGCCAAACAACGCAAGAGAGCTTGCGAAACACTCGTCAAGGCTAATCGACAAAAAAAATAAATTGTGGCAGTTGTAAATAAAATATTTTTTGTAAGCCTCAAGGATGTTTTGACAATGATTTTTGAGAAAGTATGCTGAGTTTTGTTAAGTCACGCTCAGACTAGTGTCATTTGCATAGTACCATCAAAAAAAAAATCCCCCCGTGACACTGTCACCTTTTTTCCTCTGAGGAGTTTGCAGGTCTGAGGCCTCACCGATGCAAAATCACCGAAAGGTCTTACATAAGTCAAAGGGTGTGGCCAGGACGGCGTCCTGAACATGGACGAATTTCATGCTTCGACCACAAAAATGTAAACTGTTATAACTTCAATGTACATTGTCCGATCATGTTCAAACTTCTCACATTTGATGAGAGTCCCACCCTGAACACGTCTGCACTGCAATTTTGACTCACAATCAGATCACATCATGTTTTTACACCCGTATAAGGTCCCAGTGTCGTGGAACTTTGCACCCCAGTCTAGCAGGACAACTTCAATCGTCTGATACGGTGATCGACGCAACGATTCAGGCAAGGGACGACCGGCTGCGTGGCGGTGGCCAGGGACGACAGGCGCCAGCCGTGGCAGTGGCCAGGGACGACCCGCACCGTGGTGGTGGCTGGGTACGACGGGGGCGACTGGCCATGTGGCCACATGGCCAGGCCAGGCGGTCCGACTCATCAGGCGGTCGTAGCACTAACCGAGTTACGTGCCATGCGAGGGCCCCTTATCACTGCTCGTTTGTAGTTATAACCTGAAAATTGTATAATACACTGAAAAACACATTACTCACTAAAATTAGGTAATCATTGCCAGTTTTCTTTTGATAAATGTTACCAAATTAATTTAACCAATACTCTATGCATTTAATATATATTTATCACATACCAAACAACTAAATAATAATGCAATTAAACTGTTTATTTTTCATTTAAACAACAAACAAGAACCGTCAAAGTAAATCCACTACTGTGGATTGAATTGCCCAATACAGTATACATTATATTACAGTATTTTAAAATCTTCAATGCAGTGAGGATTGTGCTTCCTATTTTTATGTGAAGCAAAAGTTGAACATATATTCAACTGTAGTCATAATCTTTAAAAACACAATTAACAGTTTCGTGCTTTTTCAGATGAGTCCCGAGGTGTTCAAAATATTGCTTCTCTGTGTTAAAACTCCATGAATTACATACAAGACACAAAAATGAAACTATCTGCCATGCCTCTTGAGTCTGTGTATGATTTCTAGACAAATGTGCATGAATGCCCCCCAACTTTTAAATAAACAAGGACAATCTGAGTACAAGCAGGGTAGTGACCAGCCTTGACCAGTGTGTAGATCCTTCAACCTGTAATGTTTTATGAGCTCTAAACGTTTTGATGACCTAAAATTGCATCTTTTGCATGACCACCTCATATGACAAGAGGCCTACTTCTCCCTGATGGATATCTCCTCCTCCCAAGACCTCAACTCCAACTGTCTACAAAGTCCACTGGCTCCTCCAAAGGGCACCCTGAAAGTGAAGAGACACAATTTGCCGTATTAAAACAATGGTCTAAAATATTCAGCCACAATTTTAATATTTCGTTATGATGGATGAATAAGGGACAATAACAAAACAACATTATATCATGCATATGTTATTTTCTACCTGCCTGAATGATGAGAATCATTTTCTGTTCTGATTTGCTTCCTGTTGATAGATAGAAAAATATTTTAATAAGACTTAATAAGAAACAAACTGTATCATGATCAAACGTAAATAAACATTTTGTTTGTCTATGCTAAATTAAGCAATTAATACATGCCATTTCAACAGATTTATTTGCGAGTAGAACTTGTAATGAACAATTGATTCTTTTATTGAATTACAAAAACATGAATGCTGAGTAAAATTGGTATCGAAAGTATCGGTCGGTACATCATAAGGTTGCTGTGGGCTTCACACCACACTAGCTGTGCTAACTAGCTTCTTGTCAAAAAAAGAAAAGAAAGAAAACTGCCAGCAAAGTCTCTTTGTATTCGCAAGCTGGTGCTCTCAAAGACCTCTGGCGCTTCTGTCAGTAAACGTGTGTTTTAAAAACCTATTCTCGGGCATTTCTCCCAAACATTCATCAGTAGCCGTTTTTAGACAGAGGCCGGCGAAATCTATCTCCCCTTCATTCTCAATGCACAACGTTAATTCACTAACGTAATGTTACTTCAGTCAGTGTCACTGCCAAAAGTTTTACAGACA
This sequence comes from Chelidonichthys spinosus, assembly GCA_029853015.1. Lineage (NCBI taxonomy): Eukaryota > Metazoa > Chordata > Actinopteri > Perciformes > Triglidae > Chelidonichthys > Chelidonichthys spinosus. Next base: position 26,924,708 of record CM056825.1, on the reverse strand, counting down.
ATAAAACCATGTTCTACTATGTTGGTGTCAGTTGATTAACATTATACAGTTACGTTGGTGTTTTTTTTATATCCTAACTTTAGTTATTTTTATTGGGGGAAAAACTGCAGCCCTCCCACTTACAGGCCAGCACGGACCAATGTGACGTTATGCTAACTTTAAATTAACTTATGAACAGTAATATATCTTGCGTCAAACTATCAAAATACATGCAGACTTATATATTATCACAAATTTGAAACAGAACAGTAATAACTTACCTGCAAAATGACTGTCGTACTGCTACACCTTGCTCTGTGATCCTGTAATGTCCGGAGCAGAGCCAGTCCTGTTGTACTGTGCGCATGCGTCGTGCATGCGTTTCAAAACGCTACACTTTCAGAGTAAAGTTTATGTAGTATTTCTAGGTTTATGTACAAACAACTATTAAACATTTAAATAGTATGAGGAAACCGAAGTAAAACTTACTCTTCCCCCATAATTCATGTATTGCATTAATAAAATGTTTAATTTTACTTAAGAAACTCAATCCCATTGTTATGATACCGCTCGGCTTAACCACCCTCAAATATACCTTCTGCATTTGCCAAACAAAAACGTAACTTAATGTGACAGTATTTTGTATTCAAGTATACAAATTAATCATTTTAATTTTTTTCCCAGTTGTTTTTCTTCCTCTAAATGACTTGATACTCTCCTGCCTTTCCAGTGGCTATTTATTTTAATAGTGTTTTTGCTTGAAATTTAAGACATCCACAAAAGCTGAACCTCATTCTTAACATGTTATTGATGTTACTATTTTCTTGTACCAAAAAAGAAAACAAATTGATCTGCTGATTTCTTTTTTGTGATTTTATTTAATTAAATTATTATTTTATTTTTTTAATTATGAAAATCAATATTATTGTTCTACTCTGTGGGTACCCTTTTATATTGATACAGTGTAGAGCTGGAATCATGTAAGCTTAACTTTCTCTATTTTTTAGTATCTTTTAAGAGACTGGCTTCTCCAGTCCCCCTGCAGTCTGAACGACCCTCTGACGATGCAGGCCAGTCGTATTCATGAGTGTTGAATACGTTGTGTGTGAGTTAATCCTAAAGCCCCCCACACACCGCCCAGACGTCCAACTGCCTTATCCGACTACTCTCCGCCCACTCTGTTGCATCTCGTCTGACCCGTTCGGCAGAAAAGTTGCGTTGTACACACCGCTTCGACGTGCTTCCGACAACACAGCAGCGTGTACGTTCTGCGCTTGCGCGAGATGCAATAAGCCTCCTTAACAGCGGGTGGCGCTAGTCTCGTGCCAGTACTCCAAAACAGGAAAACATGAAATGACGGAACGGAGTGCAGATAAAAACAATGCACACACAGTCTTGGTTCAGTATTCGTTCAACTCGAGAAGAACTTTGTGGACTAAATACTTGGCATATCTGGAAAGATGACTCCTGCTAGGGTGACACTCGCGTTGTGTGCTCTCGGGCTCATTATTTTACGAAGACGTCGTCTCAGTAGGGAACGAGTAATACGGAAAAACCGCACCGTCACTTCCGCCAAGCCCACACACCGCCATTGGATACTCTGATTCGCTAGCACACCGCCAATCAGAGTATCCAATGGCTCAGACGTCCAACGGCCCACCTCCTTCGCATGCGAAGTCTGATCAGACAACGTCCGCGCGGCTCCGAAAGCTTCAGACGCAGCTGTACACACCAAACATATGTGTTCCCGACCTCGTCAGAGCCTCTCCAAACGCTTCAGACGTCCAGCGGTTGGGCCGGTGTGTTCCTGCCTTTAGAATTCCTGCTCCAGTCTGCCAGGAGACTGTTAATTATTATTTTAAACACTCACACACCCCCAGGTCCCCTCTTGGCAAAAATGAAAAAAAATTGCCAGCAGGCTTTGGGCATGATTTAAGCACGATTCAAGGCAAGTCCAACAGGGGAAAAATGTCCCCTGTTGGATTTCAAGTCCCCTGTTAAGTGTGAGTGTTACGATCCAGAGGTCCACTGTTAGATAGTTACACTACAACACACACACAGCCTCCTTTAAATGCACCAAGAAGTTGTGACAATGATGAATAATGTCAGTCATCCGAACAAATTAACTCTGCAGGATAACAATAAAGACAGTTAGCAATATGCCACATAGTGCTTTATTACATTTTTTTTTTTTGATCACACAACATATGAATAAAAATTCACACCTACCCAGCCCAGGTAGCCTATATATGATCACCAAACAAGATTAGGTAACTCCTGAATTTTTTTAACCCGAATGCAGTTATGAAAGTGCATAAAGTGCGCTTACACAATCTGAGGTAAACAGGTAGCAGATTCAGATCCATTAAGAAAGCCGATCCCAGCTGTCATTGGGTGAAAGCAGGGTACACCCTGGTCAGGTTGCCAGTCCATCGCAGGGCCAACATGTAGAGACAAACAACCATTCACACTCACATTCACACCTACAGGCAATTTAGAGTCACCAATTAACCTATACCCATCCTGCATGTCCTTGGACTGTGGGAGGAAGCGGCTCTACTCTTCAAAGTAGTGATTAAAACGTAGCAGAAGATTTTCAAAACGTCCGACAGTCGATTTCTCCTGGGAGTAAGAACTAGACTCCACGGGTGCGCTGGAGGGTGGTGGGGTATTGAAGCGCTGACACAGGTAACGTAGGTCAGCAGCAGGGCACAGATGCTTCACAGCGCTGCGCCTCTGCTGACACATCCGCAGGTGGCACACTACTGTCTGACAAAAAGCAGGCTGCAGTCGGGATTTTCCTTTCCAGAGGAATTCTTAAAATAACGGATTACTTTTTTAAAAAAATAACGAAGTTACTGATTGCTTGACGCACGAAACTAACGCGTTACGTTACACGTTACACAACAAAAGTAATTAGAGTACTGTAACTCGTAACGTGTTTTCCACAACACTGTCCATGAATTGAGTAGCAGCATGCTCTTAAGGATGGTCCCAAAGGATGAAATTGAGCTGAATGTACTTTAATCTAAACCCTGCCCTACTCCATAACGTTTGCTCTATAGAGAGCTTGAAGTAGCACTTTGATCATAGCACTGTTGTACTTAAGGTATCCCTGCTGAACAGCTACTACTTTACTCAGATGAGGACCTAACACTTGTTTCTATTTTTTCGCTCTTACTTTATCAGCAATGATATGATATGTATATGATTTCTTTCTTTTGACAAATGTACTTATTGTAAATCGCTTTGGACAAAAGCATCTGCTAAATGACCTAAATGTAAATGAAAACGTAAGTAGGAGAACTCTGTGATTGTTGTGAAATATGTTAGTCTAGTGCAAAGCAAGACTTCAGAGACAACACACAACCGATATACCACTCAGGGAAATACTGAAACAAGCTGAGCTACCTGAGCTGGACAGCTGCTACCACCGTCGCTAAGAGCAAGCAAAGTTTGCAAAACAAAGTCACAACACTTCTCTGTTTTGGCACCGCAATGGTGGAACGAGCTCCCTGCCGATATCAGGACTGCAGAATCGCTCACCAGCTTCCACAAGAGACTCGACTCACGTTCAGAGTTCAACCCCCCCCCCCCTAAAAAAAAAACAACTTAAAAATAGTACGTAGCATCGTGTAGCATCTTACCCTAGCTATCTTTGTTGTATACCAGTAATGGGTTTACCCACCAATTGGAGTGCGGGAAACTTGTTCTGTTGACATCCATCCTTACTGTACGACAGCAATATATTGTTCTTTCACTTTCTTTTGACAAATGTACTTATCGTAAGTTACTTTAGACAAAAGTGTCTGCTAAATGCCGGAAATGCCCATGTCTAATTCTAGCTTTTTACTGTGATAATGTTATTGGTTGGCTTCGCATTTTTAATTGAATTAGCCAACACTCGTAATGAGAACTTATACTTTGACTATCCACAAAAAGCCCAGGATTTTTACAATGAGCTCATTGCTCCCGCCAGCAAGTGAACTTATTGAGGACGCTGGCTATAGCTAGACCCAGTGCTCTGTAAATGTTCTTTTCTATTTCTTCTCCTTAAAGTTATTATTAGACTAACTTTTTTATTTCTATTTTCTTATTTTCTCTTATTTGATATGGACAAGATGTAATTACGGAGGTTATTCCTTTGTAACTTCAATGCTGATATGGGTGTACTGCTGCTCAGTGTACAGGTGTACTGGTGCTCAGCAATATCCTCTTATTTTGCGGGTATTTACATTTAGGTCATTGAACATTGTAGACACATTTGCAAAAACAGGAGCTCTATCTTCTTTGGGAGTGTTTAGATCACAGATTTATGTCACATGGAAGTAACAAAGTTTATGGAGTCCCGCTGCTAGTTCTCGTTCTTAGGACAAGCTTAGGGAGGTTTAGGTGTATTTATTTGTTCCCTGTTTAAAGGGTTTTTGTTTTGGTGAACCGGGGTAGTAGGTAGGGTTAGGTATCGTTCGAATTTGAACGATTCCAATTCCGATTCCTTGTTTCGATTCCGGTTCCAAACGATTCTCGATTCCGATTCTTTTAAGAGGCAGGGTAAAAAAAAGTTTAGGATATTTTAAATGAGCTAGCTAACCAACGGTCTTTCTGAATGAAATAGTCTGACCTTCTCCATCAATTTTAATTCTATGAACTTTTTACTTTTTATGAACTTTACTATGAACTTCTCACAGGGCTGTTTTCAAGTACAATATAAATATCAAATCTATGAATTTGAATATAAACATTATAAATTATGAATACATTTTCACAGGGGTACACTTTCCTCAAGAGAGCTTTATTTTTTAAAACCTCATGAAAACACATTTACAGTGTATGATGCTGCAGGTACTTTGTTACCGTGCTCCCACTGATGGGCTAACCTGGTGCAGAATAGCAAATAAACAATAAGAAACAACTTGTAAAACCTTCCATTTGTTGCACCGACATCTTCCCCTTTGCCGCTCAGGTGAACAGAGTAGGCTATGCACAAAATAATCTTGTCGCAGTGTTGCATTTACCGAGATTTCGTTGTTTTTAGAAAAGTGAAGCCACACTTTGGAACGCCGTCGCACGCTATCTATGCTCGTCTCGCTCGGTTGTGCAAACACTTCCGGTGGACGCTTCTTCGTTGGTGTTCAGCGGTTTTTTCTTCTTCGTTCGGCGGACTGGCAACAAACCGCATAAACAAACTACCCAGAGGAAAAGAAAAAAGAGATCTCAAAAATGTTTCATTTACTTCTCCTAGACAACTATGAGATCTGTGTGACAGCAAACTGAGACTAAGGGCCCTAGTTTCATGGCGCAGCGCAGGGCGGCGCAGCCGGCGCAATGCGAGTTTCGACCCGCGCAGCCTTGCGCATGGTCAGTTTGGCAGTTTGGTGGATCGCCTGCGCCAAGATGGTGTGGCGGTGCAGCAGGGGGAGGCGTCACAGATTCAGCTTGGCGTAGCGGAAGTTTCGTGGCAAAAAGCCTTGCCGAGACTGTGTTGAAAGCTCGCCAGCTCCAACCTGGTCTGCTTTCGGCACAAGGCGCAAGGCGTAAATGAAGTCCATTCATTCAATGCGAATCACAGCTGGCGGATCGGAAGTTTGGCTGACGGCGCACAGTGCGCACACGTCACCGAGACCTCACAGGCAGGTTTCCACAGTTCAAGGCACATTTAAATGCAATAAATAATCACAACAAACACTATTTAATGCAACTAAATGAATCAACACGTGAATGTATATCTATATAGATTGTCCCGTCACATCTGACGTCAGATCAAAGGTGGATGGCACGCGTAACGGAAACTCAGCCTCTCGGACCAAAACATCTCCCTCTCTCTCTCCTGTTTTTTATAATATCGGCATTGTTATTATGATGATACGCGCGCACAGCGCGTGATGCGCGTGGTGGGAGCGACGGCGCTGCTTCTGTCATCGGGTTGTCAAGTGACGGATCTTGCACTGAATCTCCCCTAACGCATTAAAGGAGAGGAGAGGAGCTCATGTGATTGGTGAAGATCTGAATCGGCTGTATTAATCCCAGTCCACGCCTCGTCTCCTCCTCGTCTCCTCCTCGTCTCCCACTCACGCCTTCTTCTCCTCCCTCTTTCCCACTTGCGCCGGTGGGCGAGACAGGAGGTGTGCCTGCGCTAGCCTGCGCGGTGCACAAAACTTGCAAAGTCCAGGCGGACACACCTCGTCGGCGCGGCGCAGGTGCGCTGAAAGCTGACTGCGCCTGGTCTACGAAACTAGGGCCCTAAGGGTTATTTCTCCTGTGTCTCATCTTTTTCTCCAGAGCAATAAGATGCACTAAATCTCAATTTAGTCTCCTTTTAAGTTTCAGAAGAGATCTCAACAAGCTCTGATATAATTCTTAGAGTTTCTCAACTTTTATGTCTCTTTGTGGTATCATGCAGAGAAATCAGAGAGCTCTCTCTATAAACTCAATCTATTCTCATTCCAGCTTCAGTTTATCCATCTCATACTAAGTTCAGACAGAACAAATGAAGAGCACTCATTGACTTCTCAGACTTAGATCAGTGTTTTGGTTGTTTTTAATCATGTTGACTTTATTGTAATCCACATGATTTTTTTTTAATTATGTATAACTGAATTGATTTGAAATGAATTATTGTAGGTTGCAAAGACCTTCTGCTTTTATATTAATTATATTTTCTATGAATAATTTAAATTTAAAAGTATTCCAATGCACATAATTACGTTTTTTTTCATGAATCACATAAAACATAAAATAAAAACAACAGTAATTTATTGGTAATTTGAGAGCAATAAAAATACTGTTTCAACAAAGTCCAATATCAGAATATAGCACTTTTTATCACTTAAAAATACTACTACCACTACCATTGCCTCCAATAGTGAACACATTTGTGAAAATAGTTAGGAAAATAACTATCAAAGCAGTAATCAGAAAGCCACACTTTTGACATTTGCATTGCAGAAATTTATTTTACAAAATGCCAACAAAAACTTCAAAAACTCAGACCATTAGTTGTGTCAATGTAGTATATTCAGATGTCTGTATCTTCTCATGTTAAGCTGTTGTGTAGTCAATTAATCTTAAGTAACACGTTAAAATCCAGGCCCGAGTAAAAAAAATAATTTCAGTTAACTGAAACTAAAAACTAAAACGAGGCTTTACAAAACTCAAGAAATAACTGCATATATTGTACATGCAAAACTAACTAAAACAAGATAAACTCTGTTGCATTTTGCGCATAGACTGTAAAGATTTGGCGCAAACAAGTTGTGAACTTTGAACCCAGTAGATGGCAGCCCTAACATCAACATACCATTGGGAGAGCGCCATCAGTCACAAGTGCTGCATCATGATTGGTCAATAGATACTTTAGGTCTGACTGACGTAAAGTCTTACGTTGACGGTTGGAGTGCGGGAGGCAGAAGGAAAAATAAAAGATGGAGGCAGAAGGAACCGTTACGGGACCTAAAAGAAGGAAAGCGATATCTTTGTAAAGTGTAATTTGGGTAAAAATTTAGATGGTGAGTGTTTATGTTGGTTCAGATACATTTTTCGAAAGAAACTGGTCAGCATATGCGGCAAATAGTGAAGCTAGCTAGTGAGGCCCGGACCATGTGGCCGTTAACTGGTTAACGTAATATCTTTATGTAAAGAATATGCTCTTTGGGATTTTTTTTTTTCACAAACAAGAAGTGAGTAAAATAATACTGAACTCCATTGAAAAAAATCAATGTGAGAGAGGGACACACACACACAGACAGAGAGAGTGTGTATGGTAGTAGAAAGTAGTAGTGCAGATATACCGTTGAAATACACATTTTTTTTAATCTACTCTTCATATTTATTAAATGTATTGTCTCTTCCTGTTTCCCAATGCGAGTTTAGATACACAAATATGATCGCGTTGGTCAATCGCTGTATTTTATTTTGAAAATTGCTTTTATTTTGAAAATTGACCGGATTGTCTCGTGTTTCTCTGTGTGATTTCCTGCCAGAATTGATGCGTTCGCTCGCAGCACGCGCTAAAAATAGAGCAGACGCCGAAACGATAGATCACGGCGCGGGAGGGCCGGCCTATTCGCGGCGCTCCGCGTCTGGTGTGAACGACACTATCGCTTAACAGGGGCGCCGAATGAAAGCGGGCCCCGCTACGCGTCTATTCGTGGCGCTTCCGCGGCCAGTGTGAACCCGGCGTAAGACTGCTCAAAAAAAGGCTTGATGTAAATGGTGTATGTTTAAAAGGGAGTTCTGCAGGCAGCTGGACAGAGTTCGGCATCTCCAGCACACACCTCCAGCGTTTCAGAGCAGATCATACTGCTTATTGTTTCATGACTTAAACATAATTTTATATACTTATTCATGTGTTCATAATTCATTCTTCAGATTTCTGTGGGTGGTTAATCATATTTTATTATATAATTAGCAAACAAGACAGCAAGTTTGTTTTGGTGATCAAATCTTAACATTATGTGTGATTTTTGGCAATTAAGATATTTGCATTGGAGCCTAATGCATATTTAAAGTGCTTGCTGTGGACAAAATTGTTATGTGTTGAAATTTAAGAGGATATATCCTCTTAAAGACTATGTTTTTCAGTTCCTGAGTTGTCTGATATGGTAACAGTAACACATCTCTGTATCCAAATGTTTCAACAAGTTGCTGTACCAAATTATGAGATATATTGACATGATAAAACTAGTAAACTAGTGACTAAAATAAGACATTGAACCACCTTTTTAAATAATTAAAATGTACTTTTATGTATTTAACAGAATGGATGGCCCAGCAGGAAATACAAAGAAAGAGATGCCCAAAAGAGTGCGAAACCCACAGAAGAAGATGTGTTTTTATGAACCAGACACCGGCTCACCCAAAGATGGCTCAGATGGTAATTGAGTTATTATTTCACTACATTTTTGGCGTGATTGTCATTTGTTACTTACTTTAGACACTATAATAACCAAAATCTTTGACACTCTCTGGTGTCTTATCACTGGGATTATTATTATCAATATATTGGCAGTTTCATCCGCAAACATTGATTTACAGGATATTTTTTTAAGAAATGTCAAGAAAGTGAGAGTAACCCCCACTTGAAACTGTATACATTTTAGTCACAGAATTTTACAACTCTATTGGTCAAATTATCACTACATTTGGGGCTGGGAAATTGATTTAAAAAAATGTTTTTTATATAAAATAAAATTCTCTCATCAGAAAAACTTTTTTTCCAGGATAGGCATGAAATTGCAAATAAGTCTCTAATTGTTGATACCTACAGAAACTCTGTTGCCGCTTTATTGCAGATTATATAATTTAATTCTTTAAAATCAAAAATAAAAAGTGTGACAATGCCACCGAAGAAAAACCACGCTGACACTGACTCTAAATTGGACTTATTGACCGAAAGTCTAGGGGCAATTAAGGGAAGCCTGGAGGCAATGAAGGAAGAGCTGGTGAAGAATGACCAGAGGGCTGAAGAACGGCTGATGGCGGAGCTGAAAGACATGAAGAAAAAGATGGAACCTCTCCAAAAGTTGATGGCTGAAGTCAAACAACTCCAGGAGGAGGCTGCGGAGAAAGACGAGTTGATAAAGGAGCTGGGGAACCGAGTGGAGGAGCTGGACCAACAGGGCAAACTGAATGAGGTGATTGTGACTGGCCTCAAAATCAGGCCTCCAAACTACGCAAGGGCGGTTGCGGCTGCAGCCTCTGAGCCAGATGAATCTGAGATTAAATCTGTGGAGATCCTGGTGGCCGAGTTCCTGACTGGCAAAGACATCAAGGTGAACTTCAACAACGTTAAGGTATGTCACCTCTTACCCCAAAGGAGAGAGTCTGCAACTCGAGCTGTTGTGCTGAAATTCACCAACAGAACATTCAAGACTGCACTGCTGAGGCAGGGCAGGAAGCTCAAAGGCTCGGACGTCTACATCAAAGAGAACCTCACCAAAAAGAACGCAGACATCGCCAGAAGAGCTCGTCAACTGAGGAAGGATGGCAAGATACAACACACCTGGACGGCAAACTGCAGAATCTACATCAAAACAAAGGGAGCATCAGCAGAAGAAGTCAAAGTAATCCAGATCAGGAGTAAGGATGAGCTGGAGAAATACGATAACTAAAGTATGGCTCACAAACTCTCCATAACTACAGCACAGCAAAGTTCAACGGTTCTTATACGGACTGAAAGACTGGATTAATGAAGACAAAGGCACAGAGTTTTTTCCTGGATGGATATAACTATTCATTGACAGTAACACCAAGTATGTGACAGTACAAAATATATCTAAAGCTGTGGATCACTTGTTGGAATGTGTGACAATTGAAATCTGTGTAACGGAAGGTAAAAATATACTTATAAGCTGTGTTTAACTCAAAAATAGAAGATTTCAATGAATGTGTGGGTGAAATATTATATACTACAACAATATACTCTGTACAGACAGTTCATTAAATCAAGGACGGCCCAGTCAGAATGCCAGAAAGAATATTACAGCAATTTACTAGCAGACAACCCGGTGGTCATAACAAATAGATAAGGATGGAGACAGAAATCCCAGCTCAATGTTTCTCACACCAGTGAAGGACACAGAGATAAGACACCTGGTCTTCAAACGCGTAGCCAAAACTACTACTGATGTTGATGCGCCACTATACCCTGACTTGGACATGAGGCGATTTGACCCCCTTCAGACTTTGTTATATGATGAGACTGCTGCTCACTCGTGATGAACTAATACGGACACGTGTGCAGATGCACACGTAATCTGTATGCACTGGACTTCAGCTCTCTGAACCACCTACTGCTGTAACATGTTATGTCAAATGTCGCAAGAAAAATGAAAAGTTATGTCAAGTGGAAAATGCAATGATAAGAAAAGATTATGATGACGATTTTATCCTGTGGGTAATGGGGGCGGGACTAGATAAGCCTTGGCTTCTCCCGCTTTCCCTTTCGGCCATGTGTATTTTACTATGTGAACAAAGATGTGTGATGATGATTTAACGGACATGCCCGAAATAAACAAATAAATAAAAATAAATAAAATGTATTGACAAGGGTATATGGAGGATAATGATTCATGATCAGTTATGGTCACTATTCATAAATTATCCTGGCCTTCTTTCGCAGTATCAGAAGCATCACCAATCTCACATGGCACTGCCCACATCTTCAGACCTGTCAGAACAACCTGTTTTGGTGGATTTGGATCACCAAAGACGGCCACCAGCTCCGACTGTAACGCCCAAAGAAAGCTTTCTCAAAATAGTGTACAGTCCAAGTAAAAACCAAAAACCTGATGTTCTTGGGGACCACAGCCAGCCTAGTACGTCTGAACATGAGACGTCTTCATGCTCGTCATCTGCAGATACTTTCATCACCCTCCCAGAAGACATCTCCCCCAACTCTCAACTCGGATGGTCTTACCAGCTTTAGCTCCCTCACCTCTGAGGACGTCCACGCACTTGTTACATCTAACCGCGCCACCACCTGCTCCCTTGACCCGATTCCCTCCTCTCTTCTCCAGGACATCTCACACGACATCTTGCCATTCCTCACCACCCTGATCAACTCCTCCCTCACCTCAGGTGTCATTCCAGCGGATTTTAAGACCGCTATCGTGAAGCCTCTCCTTAAAAAAACCCACCCTAGACGCTACTGACATCCAAAGTTACAGACCTGTATCTCTTCTTTCATTCCTCTCTAAAACCTTGGAACGTGCCGCCTACAACCGACTGTCATCCTATCTCTCGCGGAACAACCTCCTAGACCCTAATCAATCAGGATTCAGGACTGCTCACTCCACTGAGACGGCCCTCCTCACAGTGACCGAGTCCCTGCGAGACGCCAGAGCCTCGTCCCGCTCCTCCGTTCTCATTCTCCTCGACCTATCTGCTGCATTTGACACAGTCAACCACCAAATCCTCCTCTCCACTCTGGCTGAACTTGGCATAACTGACTGTGCTCTCACCTGGTTTACATCATACCTGACAAACCGCACCTTCCAGGTCACATGGAATGGCTCTATGTCCAAACCCTGCTCTCTGGACACAGGCGTCCCTCAAGGCTCAGTATTAGGACCGCTTCGGTTCTCACTATACACCAGATCACTAGGTTCTGTTATCACATCGCATGGATTCTCCTACCATTGCTACGCAGATGACACCCAGCTGTTCCTCTCTTTTCCCCCGTCCTCTGACACTCACATTGCAACTCGCATCTCGAACTGTCTGGCTGACATCTCTGTCTGGACAACTGCACATCACCTCAAGCTCAACCTGAACAAAACCGAACTCCTCTTCATCCCAGGGAAAGACTGCCCTCGCATGGACCTGTCGGTCACTGTCGAGGGCATCACAGTATTACCTTCCTCAACTGCGAGGAACCTGGGTGTAATCCTCGATGACCAACTATCCTGCACCCCCAACATCACTGCTGTGGCCCGATCCTGCAGATTCGCCCTCTACAATATCCGCAGGATTCGGACCTTCCTCACAAAGGATGCAACGCAACTCTTGGTCCAAGCACTGGTCATCTCCCGCCTTGACTACTGCAACTCTCTCCTGGCCGGACTCCCGGCCTCTGCGATCAAACCATTACAGCGTATCCAGAATGCCGCAGCACGCCTCATCTTCAATCTACCCAAATTCTCCCACGTGACCCCCCTCCTCCGTGACCTCCACTGGCTCCCTGTTGCAGCACGCATCCAATTCAAGACGATGACACTGGCCTTCAGGGCCATCAATGGAACGGCACCCTTCTACCTTCAAACACTGGTCAAACCTCATGCCCCGAAGCGAGCACTTCGCTCCTCTACTTCAGCTGGCCGGCTGGTACCACCATCGCTGAAATCAAACAAATGTCACTCAGCAAAGTCCAGACTCTTCTCTGTTCTGGCGCCTCAGTGGTGGAACGAACTCCTGACCAATGTCAGGACAGCAGAGTCATTTGCCATCTTCCGAAAAAGGCTCAAGACTCACCTGTTCAGACTTCACCTTGACTCTACATAGCATGACCCACTAGCACCCTCCCTCGACACCCCCCCCCCCCAAAAAAAAACAAAAACAAAAAAACAAAACAAAACAAAAAAAACCTTACCTATAGCACTCTGATCTTAGCACTGTTGCTCTTGAAGTACTACTTTACTCAGATGAGGACCTAACACATCGACAATGATACGTCGCGGTTTCTTTGTTTCCTTCTTTTGACAAATGTACTTATTGTAAGTCGCTTTGGACAAAAGCGTCTGCTAAATGACCTAAATGTAAATGTAAATGAGCGTGATCCACTTCCAGAATCTGGAGAGCCAATTTTCAGTTTCCCTGAATCAAGAGAAAACAGATCATTGAAGCCATGCAGGGCACGCGAGGCAGAGGTGGAAAAATTAGTGGAGGAGAAGGCCAAACTGCAGGATGTGCTGTGCGGTATAAGTAAGTACATTTTGTCTCTCTGTTGCAGTTAATTGTTCTTTTAACACTATTACTTTTTTCTCTCACAATTTTCCTAATGTACCAAATTAAACTAAAACTTAAAAGCTTTTAACAATTTGGTAAAAAATCTGAGCCCATCATGAAATCTCTTGATTTAAAAAAAAATTGGTCTCTTCCTTTTCTTTAGTTTATTTTTGCTTCTGTGTCCCTGTAAGGTAAGTCATATTTTGTGTCACAGGTGGTGAGCACCTCGAGGCATTAAAAAGCTTTCTGGACAAAGTGGAACAGATCCAACCTCAGGCTGGTGTTGGGGCTCCAAAACACAGATCTGGCAAGCAAGAGATGTATCCAGAAAGTGGCCTATTCGTGTCTTCTACCCACCTGGCTGTAATACATGCAGAAGCAAAGAAGGACTGCCTCAGATTGTTCCATCTTCTTTTTTAGTTTTTTACTGCAAGACAGTCCAGGATAACTTCAAAGTCAATGGGATTCTAAGTAAGTACAATGCTCATTGTTAACATTATAGACGAGCTGTGTGGAGGTATTTGGATGTCTTTTGGTGTCTTTTTGGATGAAGAAAAGTGAGCCCCGTTCGCTACCGTCATATGGACATGCAGTGTGCCCCCCCCGTAACTCAGAGAAGGAATGGAGGACTCTGAAACTTCTCTCAGCCCTTAGTCGACATGAGGGTGAGTAGATAATGAGTGAAATTTGAATTTTGGGTGAACTATTCCTAAATGTTGTGCAATGTGCACTGTACAGTTGTGCTGATACTGCTCAAAACACTGTTGGAGACCTTGTTACTGTTTTACAAACAGTTTTACTGAAAAGAGACATTTATAGTTCAGGTTTGATAATGACAATGTCAGACTTGATGATCCTAACACAAGATGGCGGCAGCCGGCAGGTCAGGTGCAACAGGAGCTTTCCTAGCGCTTTTAACATTTGGATTCATTTTTAAACTTTCTAGACACAGGTCCTTTTTTAAATGCAAAGGAAGCTACTAGTGACCCTACTGCTCATGGAGGCACTATTAAGCACTTTGGCTACGGCAAATGCACTCTGATGCAAGCATTTGTTTCCACTGCCGGCCAACACAAGCGCAACAGTGTAATCCGAAGTAAACAGCAAAATAACAATCTTATCATCATTACACTTTACCTGCTGCTATCTGGAGATATACACCAGTGCCCAGGCCCGACCAGAATCCTCAACAAAGACGGGATAAGCAAAGTCCCTGTCTCTCAGGTAGGTGATTATCACAGTGAAAGCACGGTGATTGAACTCACACATCAACCTAATCTGCTGCCCCATGTCTGTTGTCCGGGGACCGAGGACGGGTTCGAGGAGGTGCGCCGGCCGGGAGGCGGATCTGTTGGAGCGGGGGAGCGGAGGCCTGGGGCGCTCGGGGCTATTGGCGTGGGCGACGGAGGTGTTGGAGCCAGGGATCGTCTATCTGTGGGCGCACAAGGCGAAGGGGAAGCCGCGGTAGCCATGGGAAACGTGTTTGCATTTCCGCAACACGGAAACCCGAGTGACTCCCTCTGTCCAGCAGACCTGCAGGTCGGGCGTTGCGTTCGAAGTCACCGCGTCAGTAGGAAAAACCACGCGCACAAAAACAGTATTAATCCTGTTTTAAAAAAACACCGCAAACTAAACTTCTTCAAAACTGTTAATCAGTCTTTGGTGATCTGGGATCAGCAACATAAACCCAAAGGTGTTTTTGGAGGACATATTAATATTCGTAGCCTCACCCCTAAAGCTGATCAAGTCCACCATCTTCTTGAAAACTCTAATTTAGATTTCTTATGCCTGTCAGAGACATGGTTACACAGCAATTCTCCATCAGCTGCATTGCATGTGCCAGGCTATAAAATCTTTAGACAAGATCGATCTAATGGCAGAGGGGGTGGAGTCATGATTTATATCAGATATCATTTTAAATGTCAACAAATATGCTGGCCTTTTAATCATGACTTAGAATGTCTAGGACTGAATGTAATGCTCTCTCCTGAAATGTCTTTCATGCTTATTGTCATATATCGTCCACCTTCTTCTAATAATGATTTCTATACCACATTTAAAAAACTGCTTCAAGCATGTGATTTTAAAAAAGAAGTAATACTACTTGGGGATCTGAACTGTAACTGGCTTGACAAGACAAATAGAAAAGCCCTTAAACAGATAATGGATGGTTTAGATTTTATGCAAATCTTAGACGGACCAACAAGAATAACTACGTCTTCCCAGACACAGATAGACTTAATATTCAGCAACAAGCCCGAGAGAGTTGTCAAAACACTTAATTTCATCACTGGTCTATCTGATCATAATTTAATATTAATGTCCAGAAAACTTACAAAGAAGCGTTTCCATCATTCATACAAACCTATGGAACAACTTAGAATCCCAAAGAGAGAATTTGTAAATTTTGAAAGAGCAGTGCAACAGACCAATTGGGTAGACATACTAAACAGGAACAATGTGGAAGCCGACTGCAGATTGTTTGCAACCAAGTTAGACAATTTAATCAAGGAGTTCACTCGAAAAGTCAAAAACAGGGGGGAAAACAAGAACAATACACTTCCCTGGCTCAATAATGATATATTTAATTTGATGAAAGAAAGAGACCTGTCGCTGAAAAGAACTCTGAAAACGAAATTAATCATTGATAGGCACAGGTTCACTTCGTTACGCAACAAAGTTACGAAAGCCATTAGAAATGCCAAAGCCAACTTTTTTATAACAATTATTAATGAGGCAAAAGGTAACACTAAACTGATTTGGGAACAAATTAAGAATTTAATGGGAATTAACCACAGGCCTAAGAAACAGATAGAGCTGAAAATAAATGACAAGCTAATACAAGATCCAGCAAAAATTGCCTCAGCTTTTAATACATATTTTATTGACTCTGTGACTGAGATTGCACAAACATTTCCTTTAGTAACAGAAACCATCATTAAAATTGATAATAGTAAATCCTCTTTTTTTATTCAACCTATTTCTGAACTAAAAACTAAGGCAATAATTAATTCTTTTAAAACTTCAATGGCCAAGGATATATATAGGATGGATTCAGTAATGCTCAAATCTCTAAAAGACCATCTAGCCTTTCCTATCTCACAAATCATAAATCTATCAATATTGCAGGGAGCATTTCCAAGTGCATGGAAGACTGCAATTGTATCTCCTATTTTTAAATCAGATGACCCCCAGAACATCAGTAACTATCGCCCAATTAGCATTTTACCTGTAGTATCCAAGGTTGCTGAAAAGTGGGTATCAGAGCACCTTTTCTCCTTCTTGAACACCAGTCAATTTAATCTTAATCCTATGCAGTTTGGCTTTAGGGCCAACTACTCCACTGAAACAGCCAACTGCCTTTTCTTAGAAAAGGTCAGAGCTATGGTCGACAAAGGAGGTGTTGTTGGTGCAGTGTTCTTAGACCTGCGCAAAGCCTTCGACACAGTCAACCATAAGGTCCTCCTGGCCAAACTATCCTCTTTCAACTTTTCTCCATTAGCACGTAGCTGGTTTGAATCTTACCTGACTGGTAGATGTCAACATGTCGCTGTTAACAACCAACTTTCTCCAGCTCTTGAGTTGTATACTGGAGTACCACAAGGGTCAATCCTTGGTCCACTACTGTTTTCTTTATATATTAATGACCTGCCATCTGTCTGTCCTGATGTGGAAACCCAGTTATATGCAGATGACACTGTAATGTATGTGCATGCCAGGACTAAACAGTTGGCAGCTGCTAAACTCACTTCAGCGCTAGAGCAGATCTCTAAATGGCTAAACTGCTCCTGCCTCCAACTTAATCTAAAAAAAACTGTAGGAATGTTTTTTACTAAAAGGCAATGTAACATTCTGCCAAATATAACAATCTCAGGTCATCATATTGATATTGTGTCAGAGGTCAAATATTTGGGAATTGTTATTGACTCCAATCTAACGTTCAAAAAGCACATAAAAAAAGTAAGTCAAAGAGTTAGGTTCAGTTTAGCAAACTTTAAATATATAAGAAACACAATGACTTTTAATGCTGCCAAATTATATGTGAATGCCATGGTCATGTCGCATCTAACATACTGCCTCACAAGCTGGGGACAAACCAATGGCTCAGCATTGAAGCCATTGGAAATCTTGTATAAGCAGACCCTTAAAGTCTTGGACCAGAAACCGAACAGCTCACATCACTGTACCATCCTACACAAATACAAGCTTCTGAGTTGGGAAGATGTCATAAAATACAGGAACATCTGTCTGGTCTTTAAAATCCTGCATGGTTTAGCTCCCCCTCCACTGAACTCACTCTTAAACCAACGCAGCACTGTTCAGATCACTAGAAGCACCACACGTGGTGACTTATCAGTCCCGCTCAAGAAAAGTACATTTGGTCAGTTATCATTCTCTGTTAAAGCAATACATAATTGGAACTCACTTCCCACCCATACTAAAGATACACATACATACTCCACTTTTACAGTCAAGTTAAAAACATGGCTTGCCGACAATTACACCTGCACACACTAACATATGTGTTATTTTGCGTCATGATCATGGATGCCGCCTGTCTATACAGTACGTGATGTCTGTCCGCACTCCTGAATGTGATTGTATGTGCTGATGTGTGATTATGTTGCTGCTGTGTGATTATGTTTTATGTTTTATGTGCTGCTTCTGTATGTCTCGATTATGTGCTGTCTCTGCATGATTGTACTGATGTTTCACTGTTCTCTCCTATCTTCATTGATTTATCCTGTCTCTGGAGTTAAACCTTAAAAACTAAAGACATTAGATAGGTTAAAAACCTTGACAAAAGATAAATAAATGGAGTGAACGGTTAAAAGGATAGAATACATAAGATAATAAATAAAATAAAATTGTACCATAGGTAAATAAAATAAATAAAATTATTTAAGATTAATATCTAGAAAAAAGCTAGAAGGAACAACATAAAATATGATAGAACCACATAAGAATAGAATAAAAATGTAAACATAAGTTAAAAGCCTGATTAAAAAGGTGTGTTGGGACCTAACCGTTAGGACTACAGAATGCGGCCTACAAAGCCTACTCAATGCTGCCAGACAATGGGACAAAGGAGAGAAAACTACAACCACCATTTTAACTTCAACTTTACTTTATTTATAGAGCACCTTTCATACATGAACATGTAACACAAAGTGCTTTACACATCAAAAAAGAAAAGAAAAAACAATTACAAATAAAGCCCCTCCCTCCCACCCTCCATACTACACACGCACACACACACAAACACAAACACACACACCTACACACTCTCACTACTGACAATAGGGAGACATGGCATGACACTGATGATTGAGGAAACGCTATCTTTGGGGCCATCCACACTGGGAGGAGTCGCAGGCTGTGCCATAGGGGGCACCAGTGCCCAGGCCCCCCGACCCTGACAGACAACAGTCAGCCGAGCCGAAGGGACCCAGGGACAGCGCCCCCAGCAGCAGCCCAGACACAGCTCCCAGTGTGGAAGACCCCCCTGAGGAAACACTGGAGTTAAAGCTAAAAACTAAAACACATGAAAAAATAAGTGACCAGCTTAATAAAAGATAATAAAGATAATAACATAAAACAATACCAATGATAAGTAAAACAACTAAAATTATTTAAGATCAATATCATCTAAAAACAAGATAAAAGCAAAAATATAAAATAAGATAAAATCACATAAGAACGTTAAGAAGAATTTAAAATACTAGTTAAAAGCCTGATTAAAAAGGTGTGTCTTTAACCTTCCTTTAAAAATATCAACTGTCTCTGCGGTCCTGAGGCTCTCTGGCAGGCTGTTCCACAGGTGGGGGCCATAGTAGCTAAATGCCGCCTCACCATGGGTTTTAGTTCTGGGTTCTGGTATGGATAAAAGGCCAGTGCCGGAGGACCTCAGGGTCCGCGAGGGTTGATATGGTAAAAGCAGGTCAGCTAAATTAGAGGGCGCAAGGCCGTTAAGACATTTAAAAACGAGTAAAAGAACCTTAAAATCGATCCTGAAGCGTACAGGGAGCCAATGCAGCGACGCTAAAACTGGTGTAATGTGCTCCCGCCCTCTGGTCCTCGTCAGCACGCGTGCGGCTGAGTTCTGTAATAGTTGGAGATTTAAAATACTCTTTTTGGGAAGACCAGTGAGCAGGGCATTACAATAATCTAAACGACAGGAGATAAAAGCATGCATCAGCACCTCCGTACTGGCCTGAGAGAGAAACGGGCGGACTCTGGCTATGTTCTTAAGATGATAAAAACCTATTTTCGTCATATTTTTGATATGTGAAATAAAATTCAGCTCAGAGTCAAAAATCACGCCCAGATTTTTTACTGACTGTGCTGGTTTAAGATCTTGTAGTTTTGGTAAAAGTTTCTCTCTCTGGCCTTCAGGACCTATAACTAAAACCTCAGTCTTGTCCTGGTTGAGCTGTAGGAAATTCTCTGCCATCCATGACTTAATGTCTAAAATACAGTTAAAAAGGGCATCAATTGGCCCTGTGTCATCAGGAGACACGGCGATGTACAGTTGCGTATCGTCAGCATAACTATGGAAGCTGATGCCGTGCCTCCTGATGACGTCCCCAAGGGGCAGCATGTAAAGATTCAAAAGAAGTGGACCTAAAATTGACCCTTGGGGAACCCCACATCCAATTTCATGGGTTCTTGAGGAACATGTATCCATACTTACATAAAAGCATCGGTCTGTGAGATAAGAACAAAACCAGTTAAGAACAGTACCAGAGATGCCCACCAGGTGTCTGAGCCTATTTAATAAAATGTGATGGTCTACTGTATCAAAAGCTGCGCTTAGATCCAGTAGAACCAACACTGTGAGCTTTTTATTATCAAAATTCCACCTGATGTCGTTTAGAATCTTTAAAAGTGCTGACTCGGTACTGTGGTTTTTCCTAAAACCAGACTGATGTTTTTCTAAAATGTTAATTCTGTTTAAAAAGACGTTAACTTGGTTAAAAACCAGTTTTTCTAAAATTTTACTTAAAAATGGTAAGTTGGATACAGGTCGGTAGTTATTAAAAACACTTGGATCTAAATTGCTCTTCTTCAGAAGGGGCTTCACCACCGCCGTTTTAAAGGCGCTGGGGAAGACACCCGTCTGAAGAGAGCAATTCATGATGTTTAAAAACTGTTCCTCGAAGAATCCATAAAACGATTTTAAAAGTGATGTGGGAATGGGATCTAAAAGGCAGGTTGTTGGGTTTACTTGGGAGAAAACTCGACCAAGTGTCCTTGCATCAACCAGGGCAAAACTCTCCAGAGTTACCTCAGGTAAGGACATCAGTTCTGTGTTAACAGTTAAAACTTGATGGGATAAAATGCAGGATCTGATGTCGTTGATTTTGTTTCTGAAGTGGTCTGCAAAGTTCCCGCAAAGATCATCTGTGGGTGTCTTAAAAACTTTATTAGAATTAGTCCCTGTTAAAATATCAAAAGTGGAGAAGAGGAACCGGGGGTTGTTTTTATTGATGGTGATGAGTTGTGAGAAATGTGAAATTTGTGCCTTTTTGACTGTATTATTGTAGGTTTTGAGTTGTTGACGTAAAAAATCTCGTAATGAATTGTCAGTTTACTTTTCCTCCATCTTCTCTCGGCACTCCTGCATTTTCTTTTCAGTTCATTGATTTCAATGTTTTTTCTCCACGGGGGTATAGGTTTTCTTTTTATTGTTTTAGTTAAAAGTGGAGCTACCGAGTCCAAGGTTGACTTCAGTCTGCTGTTAAAATTATCAACGATAAAATCACAAGGTGCAGGTAGAATTTCAGCAGGAGTGCTCTGTAAAATCTCCATAAAATTTGCAGCCACTTCAGAAGTAAGGTAGCGCCTCCTCACCGTTCTCACTGGGGCCTCCTCTTGGTTAAAACTGGTGATGTTAAAAAATACACAGTAGTGGTCAGACACAGCCAGGTCGACAACAGAGGACACACCGATGGACAGGCCATGGGTTATGACCAGGTCCAGGGTGTGTCCTCTGTTGTGAGTTGGCTGTGCGACGTGCTGCTTAAAATCAAGACAACTTAAAAGATTTAAAAACTCTCTGGATATCGGATCCGAGATATCGTCAACGTGTAGATCACCAGTTATTAAAATCCTGCTAAAAGAAGTGTGGATAATTGATAAAAGTTCAGAAAATTCACTGATAAAAGAGCTAGAGTGATGGGGTGGTCTATAAACAGTAAGGCAAAGAATTGGAGGACTGCTAAAAGTAAAGGCATGGTGCTCAAATGATGAGTAACTGTTAAAAAATACTCCATTTGAGGTCAATGAATTATCTAAAATCGATGCCGTCCCTCCTCCTCTTCTACCCTCTCTAGTAGAAAATAAAAAATTAAAATTTGGTGGGGAAGCCTCTGTGAGAACAGCAGGTGCGTCAGTGCCAAGCCATGTCTCAGTTAAAAGAAGACAGTCTAACTTGTTATCTAAAATCACATCATTCATTAAAAAAGTTCTATTTAAAAGAGAGCGAACATTAAAAAGTGCCAAGTTTATGGTGACAGGTGGTTTGTTGACTGGAGTGGTGGATTGTTCTGTGAGTGGTCTGAGATTATGAAAGTTCGCAGAGTGGGTGTGGTAGTGTCTGATTTGGTGGTGGTGTGTAATGATTACGGGAATGGGTGAAGTGTTGGTGTGAATATAAGGTCCAAGTCCGGTGTTGTATGTATAGTGGTCAGAGGTGGAACTGAAATCGTAGGAGCATGGACTTGGGGGACATCAATTTGTGGCGGACAAAGCAGCTGGTGCGGGTTTCGGGTGATTGGCATGCTGAACCCCGTATGCCAGGTTGGCAGCTAGCATGCGGGCACCTGCTCTGTTCAGGTGGAGCCCGTCTGACCCAAAAAGGTGTCGTCTCGCCCAGAACACGTCAAAGTTGTTGACGAAGCCTACCTGATGTGAGCTGCAGGCAGAGGAGAGCCAGGTGTTGAGACTGAGCAGCCTGCTGAAGCTGCCGATCCCTCTGCCGCAGGTGGGGGTGGGGCCGGAGATAAAAACAGTCACCTGGGACTGTGAGACGGAATTAAAAAGATGGATAAAAGCTTGTTTTAAAAGTTTGGACTGTTGCCTGGCGATGTCATTCGTACCTGTGTGGATGATAATCCTTCTTGCCTGCGGATGTGCGCTCAGGATGTCAGGTATTTTCCCGGTTATGTCCGCAACGGTGGCTCCGGGAAACGCCATGGTGAACGCCCCCCTCATGCGGACGTGCCTCAAAATCGAGTCCCCGATGACCAGGGTTGTGGGAGCGACCGCTCGGTCTTCAGGGGGGCAAGCCAGCTCAGCCACCCCGCCACCCGCGCCAGGACGCCGGGAGTGATGAGTGGATGAGTGAACTGGATGAGTGCCAGCGCACCGCGTCCTTGACGAGCCGCCTGCGCTGGGATGAGGAGCAGGACGGGGGGAGGCGGACAGCCCCGAGTTGGACACCCACCTGCTGGAAGGCAGCTAGCCGTGAGTGGAGGGAAGGCTGTGGTGTCTGTCAGCGGGGGAACAAAACAGGCCCCAGCAGAGCGGCTTTTGGGACCTCCAGAAGACAGCGGGGGGGATGTTAGACCAACCTGGTGGTGCAGGGCAGCTGCCTTGCTTCCCCCCGATGGTGAGGGACCCGCGGGCCTGGGTGGCGGTGCGCCACCGGGGAGTGGAGCTGTGGACACCGCGCCGGTCGGAGGAGCCGAGCCCGGACCCCGATCATCGCCCGGGGGGCCTGCCAGCTGCGACAGGGCCTCATAGCGATTGGAGAGTGGGATTGGAGGCGAAACAGCTCCAGGTGGGGTCCTCTTTCGGCCATGAGAAACCTGAGCCCATGATCGCTGGAGGTGGGGAGTGGAGCAGAAGGATGGCCGGGTACAGGTGGGATCCCAGGGTACCGTGTCCTGGAGGGCCGCTGACAGCGATGAAATCCGGACACTCTGCTCGTGAGCTACTGTCAGAGACTGCTGTAGCAGGGCGTCCTTGCTCCTCAGCTCCTCGGAAAGTCGGCGAACATCATCCGTCAGGTCAGCAATCTTTTTGTGAGCTTTCTTTAGTTTTTGATGATCAGCCGGGGACGTGGAGGTAGCCATTTAGCTTAGCTTAGCTTAGCCTTGCTTGGCTAGGTAGCTTGTACGTCGCCGGCTATCGCCGGCTTAGTGTCCAGTAAAAGCAAATAAAATAGCCACTGATCGCCTTAAAAACACACAGTATAGTAGCTGTGAGTATAAAAAGACTAAAAAGCAACTAAAATCTGCTAAGATACTGGAATAAAAACCCCTTAAAACAATTAAAAGGGAACTAGACGCAGGAGACACCAGCGGGTCCACTCTCAAGCATTTTAGTGTCACCTCCACCTGGTCACGAGATCTGACGTCACACAGCTGGCACTCCATTGGCTGCGAACTGCGTGGGACTCCAGGGGGTCCCCCGGACCAGCCGTAAGCTATAAATCCCGCGGCCACCAGAAAACTCCCTCTCTCAAAAGTAACTTGCGTTACGCCAGGAGGTGAACATAACGTCTGCAGCGTTTTCCTTTGTCCTAGGCCGCAGTCTTTTCCCCAAACTTGCTGGACGAGCAACAGACTGTTTTACCCCTCTTTTCTCTACTCTTTTTATTTTTCTTTTGTTTATCATTTTGGATCCCGAGGAGACCGCCGCGACAGCGCGATTCTCCCGTTCCCCGCGGTAAGAATAAAACTTTCTTCGTCCCAGCTGCCAGCAGAACGGATAACTCGACCCGTCTTTGTCTGAAATCAGCTGACTAAATCGCCGAGCCCCGCGATTGTTCATCATTTCCCTGCAGAAGGAAGAATAATTAACGGTTCTCTTCAACCAATTGGATCCGGCACTGAACGAGCGCCCACGAACCACTGTCCGCTGCTGGCGTCAAGGAACGCCTCACCGCACGGGACGAAACCCTCACATCGACGCATCTCACATCGACAAAAGTAAGAGGCTATTTGTCTGGGCAGAAGCAGAGATTCGATAGTGTAGGACATGCTTGTAATTCTTGTTAATGTGTCTTAAGTTCTGATCGCGGACCGCCGAGTCCGTTTGTTCATGTGCTGCTGTATTTGAATGCTGATCGTGTACCCACGCAGCTGGGTTGATTTCTGTAACAGTGTTTTCGACTAACCTCCGCCATATTCGCGAGCTCAGAAAGCCTCTACTATCAGTTAAAAGACCGGTCTCGCGGAATAAACGCCAGTTCATTCACGCGAGCCCGTGTGATAGGCACGCTTTCTGTCCCTCTGAATATCGCTCGCGCATCCTCTCTCTCTTTGTTTGTGTCCCGCTAACACACACACACACATACACGCCGCACACACGTGTCCTAAGCCAGCTGTTCCCGGCGGACGCTAGGGACATAGCTACATCTGGTGGCTACATACGGCTATCTCTCTCTCTCTCTCTCTCTCTCTACTCCATCAGACCTCAGTGGCTCTGCCCCTGAACGCTGCAAGGAATAGCTCCACCTCTCTCTCTCTCTCGCTACCCCATCGAACCTCAGTGGCTCCGCCACTGAACGCTGCAAGGAATAGCTCCATCTGGTGGCCGCCCATAGCAATCTCTCCCTCTCTCTCTCTCTCGACACGCACGCACACACACACACACATGCATGTCTTTGTCACATTGTGAGACCACAAGACCAGCCCATTGGTTTCAGAGCACTGGAAAAAATCAGGCAGAATCCTGTGGTGGACATGAATAGTGATGTCACTTCAAATCATCAATTAGACAGAGTAGAGCTTCTTCACCTGACCAGGACCCTGTTCCTGGGGACTCCTCTGGTTTTTAGTCATAAGTGGGGTCAATATACACTCATGCCTGGTATTTGTTTCTTCCTGAGCTCCACTTAACACAGATCCATGGTTAAACTTACTTTGTGGAACCACTTACCACCTTTGACTGTCAAGGTGAGTGCTGTGCTGTTTAACCATGGTATTAATCTGCTGGAGTTTGGTCATTTGTGTCAAAATGTAGGTTCTCTGAAGTAATTGAAGAAAAGTTGTGTTGCATGGTACTGATGAAGCATCAATGATTATTTAGGCTACTACACTACATAATCAGTTTTTAAAACAGTGTGACACCTGCATAGATGGCCTATAGCTATATAGAGGGTAATTTATATTTTGTTGTCAAACTGTGTAAACAAGTAAACATAAAGTGTTTAACAAACAGTTTAGTCAACTACTGTCATTGTGACTTGAGCAGTAAGATCCTCTCATTAAAAGTTGGAGTTCTGTCACGCAATGGTGCATTCATGTCATATCAGAATTTGTATTAACGGCGCAAAAAAGTTTCACCATTCAAGTTCAGCGTTATTACAGGCCGCAAGTCCCCAAAGTAAGAACACTACACTAACAAATGTATCATAATGAAAAATGTCAGACAAAGATGCTTCTGATAGTCTACACACCTGGTTGTGAGTTAGCAGCACAATCCTGGTTGTTTTATTTTTTTTGGTTGAATAACCCACTTCAACTTGATGGATACATGAACAAACATTCATTTCACGTAACCTAATTAAGGTATCCAAACATTTAAAACAAAAATGCCACATAGTCAGTTATAGGCAATTTGGCTAAGTAAATGCCCACATTGTACCAAAAGCTTATAAAATACTAAGCCCAAGGCTTTCAAATAAAGGAGCATCATACTTTTAACAGAAACACTAAACAGGATCCAAATATGGTTTCCCTTGCAAACAGTTATCTGCATAGAAATGATTTAACATGTAACACAATCAGCATAATAACATAACATTCATGTCAACCGACATGAAGTTATTACTTCAAACTTTTCTCTTGAGAGCTGTGATTCGATTCTTAACGTAGAATTTTATGGCTGACCAATTTCTGTCTTTGAGAGCTACATACTCCAGTTTAAGGCACTTATCACAGTCACTCTTCCCTGGAACACGACATGAAGTGATGAAGGACATCAGGTGCTTCTCAACAGCAAGGATCTCCTTTTTATCCCACACCTTTCTCTTCGTAAGTTGGCGACCTGTGTAGCAAGAGAAAGAAAAGTCAATAAAGACTAATTTTGAGAGGTTAAGAGCAGGAGGGAACATAATTTATATATATATATATATATATATATATATATATATATATATATATATATATATATAAACCTAGATCTATATTCGATTTCTAGATATGTACATATCTAGACATCTAGATAAATATATGGAGTCGAAAGTTTGAATCAGTGAACTTTACCTCTGTCCCTTTTTGATGACAGCCGGTGACAGGTTTGTGGAGGTGTCAAGGTGCCCTGCTCTTGTGCTTCCTCCTCCTGGCTGACATCTGGAATTGTCGTTTCTTCCATCTGACTGGATGTGACCTGACTCCTCTCCTCTGAAAACCAGGAGAAAACAAATGAACTAATATTAGTCGACACATCAAAGTACATTTGGCATCAGGCCTAACTGGACATATTTTAATGGGTTGATACTGGCTAAAATTCCAATTCGATCCAACTTTATTCTATTTTGTTTGGCCACCTCGGCCTGCTAATGTTGCCGAGCTGCTCTCTTTTACAGCTGACTTCTACTATGGGAGAATTTCACTGCATAAAGTGGAAATCAGTATGTAAATATAACAAATCATTTGGGTGCACCAGATGGTGAGTTCTGAAACTGAGGTTGCAAGAATTCACTGACCTTGATGGCAGTAAGCACTTAGCAGAGAGTGCACAAACACCAGCTAGCAGCTTCTCATGTTTAGCCATATCATATCAGTAATTTATGACTCATATAAACTTAATATTTGTGACCCAGGATCTGTTTTTTCAGTATTAGCCCTTGAAAATTAAGATCTGTCAGATACATATTGTTACGCCCGGCTCTGAGGCCGCAACAACACAAAGGGCAAGGCAGCGCGATGTAGCAAAAATACAATATTTATTGAGTTGACAACAAAGGAAATATGCGATGGGGTGTGGGAGTGAGCGTCAGCGGTGTGCAGGTGTTTGAGTGGTATGCAGTATGTGTGGTGCATGTTGTCAGGTGCAGGACAAAACAAAAGAGGTGCAGCAGGTTGAAGGTCTCTGGGATGAGTTAGAGAGCGAGGCAGCCCCCGGCAGGGGTTTATATCAGCCAGCCAATCAGGGAACCATACACAGGCGCTTCCAGCCGGTCCGCAATCAGCAGCCTGTAAACACACCCACACAGCAGACACACCCACGCAGACAGGACACAGCCATAGGCTGGGGCCGTAACACCCCCCCCCCCCATAAAAACAGGGTCCCACACGGAACCCTGGTAGCCCAAAAGGCCCAAGGGAAAGGGACACAGAAGCAGACGGCACCTGAAAAACATAAAACAGAAACCAACATGAGTACACAGCCAACAGGCTAATCACATGGAGCCCTTGACAAGGCGTCAGCCACCAGGTTATCACAGCCCTTGATATGGCGGATCTCAAGGCAAAAGGACTGCAACAACAGGGCCCAACGAATCAAGCGCTGGTTTGGACACTGTAAAGAATTTAGAAACGTCAAAGGGTTATGGTCAGTAAACACAACAACAGGCCCAGCGCTAACATAGACACTGAAATGCTGCAAAGCCAAAACCAAAGCCAGTGTTTCTTTTTCGATAACAGAATAATTCAACTGATGCTTGTTAAACTTCCGAGAAAAAAAACAAACAGACCTATCCACTTCCAAGTCATCAGGTTGCATTAACACCGCTCCTGCCCCCACATAACTGGCATCTACCTCCACTTTAAAGGGCCTGTCCCACCGAGGAGCAGCCAAAACCGGAGCATTACAAATCAGGGACTTCACATTCTCAAATGCAGACTGACACGCAGGAGACCACTCAAACTTGACTTTACCCTTCAACAAGTTAGTAAGAGGCGCCACAACAGTTGAAAAGTTCCTACAAAAACAACGATAATACCCAACGAGCCCCAAGAACCTCATCAGTTCTTTCTTGGTTGTAGGAGGAACATAGTTATCAATAGCATGCACCTTTGCTCGCACAGGACAGACTCTCCCTTGACCTACCACACGACCGAGATAGGTAACTGTAGCCTTCGCAAAGTCACATTTGGCCAGATTTACAGTTAAATGTGCATGAGCCAAGCGGTCAAACAACTTCCCAATGCGGTCAAGGTGAACATCCCATTCATCAGAATAAACCACGACATCGTCCAAATACACCGAACAACCCTCCAGACCACTCACAACCCCGTTCATGAGGCGTTGGAAGGTCGCCGGCGCATTTCGCAACCCAAAAGGCATAACCGAATAAGAATACAAACCCGTGGGTGTCACAAACGAGGCAATGTCTTTCGCTCTCTTCGACAATGGCACCTGCCAATACCCTTTGAGCAAATCAAATTTGCTCACAAATTTAGCTGACCCAACCTGGTCGACACAATCCTCCACACGGGGGAGGGGGAAACAATCTGGTTTTGTAACACTATTTACTTTACGAAAATCAGAACAAAATCTGGGCGTGTTATCTGATTTAGGAACAAGCAAGCAAGGTGAAGCCCAGGGGGAGCAAGATGGCTCCGCAATGTCATTCTCCAACATATACTTCACCTCGGCATCAAGAAACTTGCGCTTCTCTGGATGAACACGGTAAAACTTCTGCTTAATGGGCTTAGAATCTCCCACATCAATGTCATGTTCGATCAAATGTGTGCGTGTAGGTGTATCACTGAACAAACATGTATAACTCTTTACCAGGCTGACCAACTGTGCGCGTTTAAAAACCTCTAAATGACTAAACAAACCATCTAAATTCTGCAAAGTCTCAGAATTCTTGAGCCGACCATAAAGTATAGCATCATCAGGGCCTGGGACGCCGTCCCCTCCCTGCTCTGCCACCACAGGGGATGAAGACGCAGACACACAGGCAGGATGGACATCCGACGGCTGCACCACCTCACTGGCCTCCTGCGCACGAACACAGTAGGGTTTCAACAAATTCACATGACACAGTTGAGTAGAAGACCTACGATCTGGAGTAGCAACCAGGTAATTCAGGTCAGACAACTTCTTTACCACAGAGTAAGGACCAAAAAACTTAGCTTGAAAAGGGGATGTTACAATGGGCAACAGAGCCAAGACCTGATCCCCTGGGAGAAAAACACGGTTCTCAACCCCACGGTCATAATGTTTTTTCATTTTGCTCTGCGCACCCCCCAATTTACTCTTAGCTACTTCCTGAGCCCTATACAACCTGTAGCGAAAACCATACACATACTCCAGAAGATTCTGAGGAGGCTCCTCCTTCCAATTGTCACGCAAGAGGGCCAAAGGGCCCCGAACAGTATGACCAAACACAAGGTCGTTGGGACTAAACCCTATGCTCTCCTGAACGACTTCCCTAGCGGCCAACAACAGCCATGGTAAGCCCTCTTCCCAATCACTTGACATTTCAACACAATACGCACGCAACATTGATTTCAGAGTCTGGTGAAATCTTTCCAGAACGCCTTGACTTTGCGCGTGGTAGGCAGAGGCCTGATTATGCTTGACCCGCAACTGTTTCAGGACCTGGGAAAACAGATGAGAAGAAAAATTAGACCCCTGGTCAGACTGAATGACTCTGGGAACACCAAAAACTGACATAAACTGCGACAAAGCACCCACCACAGACCTGGCCGTGATCGTGCGCAGCAGGTAAGCTGCTGGATACCTTGTGCTCTGGCACATCACTGTGAGTAAATAACAAACTCCTGACCTCGAAGGTGGCAAGGGCCCCACACAATCAATGACAAGGTGCTCAAATTTACATTTACATTTACATTTAGGTCATTTAGCAGACGCTTTTGTCCAAAGCGACTTACAATAAGTACATTTGTCAAAAGAAGGAAACAAAGAAACCACGACGTATCATTGCCGATGCAGTAAGAGCTAAAAATAGAACAAGTGTTAGGTCCTCATCTGAGTAAAGTAGTACTTCAAGAGCAACAGTGCTAAGATCAGAGTGCTTAGCACTGTTGCTCTTGAAGTACTACTTTACTCAGATGAGGACCTAACACTTGTTCTATTTTTAGCTCTTACTGCATCGGCAATGATACGTCGTGGTTTCTTTGTTTCCTTCTTTCCGTCAAATGGCTGACTCAAAGCACGTATTGGGACCAAAGGAACAGGCTTGAGGGTCTGATTAGGCTTACTGGTGACCTGACACACATGACATGATTTTATATAGGCCGACACATCCCTCTTCAACCGGGGCCAGAAGAAATACCTCAGGATGCGGTCATATGTCTTCCTGACGCCCAAGTGACCACTCTCGTCATGGGAAATCTGCAACACCAAGCTGCGAAACTTAGAGGGAACAACAACTTGCAACACAGGATCCCCAACAAAGGTTTCCCACTGCGGCACCCATTTCCTCATCAACACCCCATTAGCAACAAAATAACACTGTGCATGATTTTCCACCTCACCAACAGGGCAAACCGACTCCAGCAACGCCTTGAGGGAGGGATCCGTCTGCTGCTGCTCCACCAACTCACTACAAGAGACAGACCAAGGGACATCAGGACATGTTACATCATTCTGTAGTGAACCGTCAGCCTCTGCTGCGGAACTCTCATCATCTTGCGCGCGCGCCATGGCACGCGTCACAGCGCATGCAGTAAATACATCGGGGAACTCCCTCTCGTTCTTATCAGGGTCACTGCTAACGAGGGGCACCGGAACCACAATAGGAGGGGGCACATCAGCCCACACTCTACTACCGCATATATCATTACCCAGAATCACCTCGATTCCATCTAGAGGCAACGCCGGTCGCACACCAACCACCACTTCCCCCTGAAACAGATCACAAGACAACATCATTTTGTGCTGAGGCACACGCATAAACTTTCAATCCCATCCCAAGCACAGGGATAAACGACCCAGTGTAGGTCGCATCTGAAAACGGTAAGACTGATGTCAAAATGAAAGAATCAAAAGCGGCAGTATCTCGCAATATCTTCACGCGCACACACTCGTCCCCACCTACCAGAGAAACAACACCTTCACTGATAAAAGGCTCAAAAGACTTAAGCCCCACACCGGCCACCTGAGGCCCCGCCTCACCATCTGCCGGTAACCCCTCCAAGACCGGCGCAACAAGCATTGCCGGCTTGGGGGAAAAACTGGACTCTGTGTGCTTAGGCCTGGACTTTAACGCATAACAATCACGCCTCCAATGGCCCCGCTTGTGACAGAAACTACACACTTTAGACTCACGTGCACCATGATCGTTCCTCTGCTGCTCGGCTGGTCTTACATGTCGGCCAGACCACGAACTGCCGCCGGACGAAGTGTCCCTGAACCCGCCACCGCGAGCCACAGGAGCACCCCCCCCGTGCGTCAGCACATAGTCATCGGCCAAGGCAGCGGCCTTGGCTGCCGTCTTAACCTTGCGCTCACCTATGTAAGTCGCAATGCGCTCCGACACCGAGCTCTTAAACTGCTCCAAAATAGCCAGCTCTCGCAGATCATCAAACGATTCAACTTCCGCAGCAACACACCAGCGATCAAAATGAGTGGACAAGTCACGTACAAACTCCATGTGTGACTTCTCACCTCTCCTCCACATCCTAAACCGCTGGCGGTACGCCTCAGGAACCAGCTCAAACGCCTTCAGAATAGCTGACTTTACCAGTGCGTAGCTCCCACACTCAATGCTACTCAAGGACGAATACGCCTCCTGGGCCCTGCCGGTTATCACACACTGCAACAACAACGTGCGCGTGGCCTCAGACCACCCCCGTGCATCCCCCAGACGCTCAAACATGAGAAAAAACGTCTCCGGATCACGCTCATTAAATTTAGGCACAAGTCTCAAATCACTCAAATCACTACCTGTACCAGTCCTTACCGGACTCCCCCAAAACACAGAGGATCCACCAGGTAACACATCAGCCGCGGCTGCTTTTCCCTCACGAACCAACTGCAGCTGCTGCCTCTGCAGCTCCAGCTTCGCAAACTCAGTCTCCTGCTTCATCTTCTCCACAGACAATTCCCTGTCTGCTTTCTCTGCCTCTAACTTCAGACGCAGCTCCAGCAACTCCTTCTGCTGCTCGAAAGACAACGCAGGACCAACACCAGGACCCGCCACAAGCGGAAACGAGTCCTCACACACAGAAGCACTGACTCCCTTCCCTGCGTCCAAAATCTCCATTTTACACAACTCCACCTTTAAATTGGCCCGAACGCCCTCTTTTACGCGTCTGTCCCCAACATCGACCTTGTAAAAGTCAGCCAATTTAACCAACTGCTCCCTTGAGCACTCGTCCAGCAACCGCCCAGACGGCCTCGCTACAAACGCCTTCACCAACTCATCCATCGAGAGGGGAAAAAAAACACACGGAGAAAAAATTAAGTGTCGGACTCACCTGTGCGCTTCACGGCCTTCAGCCTCATGTCGGAGTTCCCCGCTAGCTATCTGCCTAACCAGACTACCTAACTCCCCCCTAGTCTTCATGGGGCGTAGCGGCGGGTATTTATGCACCTAGCGCCCGCTGGCACGCAAGCGGCACCCAGTAAACTGACGACCGCCCTGTAACCACGAGCAGTGCTCCCGAGCAAATTAAGGGAAAAGGGAAAGGGCAGCTCTCAACCACCGTACCCCAACACTAACAACCCCCCACGACGAATCCCAAAGGGGAGACGCCGCTATACCTACCAGGAAAACTCCGACAAAACAATGCACACACACCTTGTCCAACACTCACCTTTCTCCGCTTCCACCATGACCCATCTCGCACGAATGAATGAATGAATCAGCTGTCGAACAAACACACCTGCTCCTGACGCACACACTGCATGCGCGGCAACACAACCAACACCATATATGGACAAATACGTCACGCCTCACCTAGGGAATCCTCCTCAGGGAACAGGGAACCCCTATCTGACGTCACCCAAGAACTACTAACCATATCGCACCAACGCCACGCGCCGCCAATTACCCACACAGCAGTATCCAACTGCTGCGCTCACACAGACGTCCCTGGCGAAATACATACCCACCAGGCAACCAATCCATTCGACGCCCAGCAGGTTCAAAAGGACGGACGAGCCCCCAACTTGTTACGCCCGGCTCTGAGGCCGCAACAACACAAAGGGCAAGGCAGCGCGATGTAGCAAAAATACAATATTTATTGAGTTGACAACAAAGGAAATATGCGATGGGGTGTGGGAGTGAGCGTCAGCGGTGTGTGCAGGTGTTTGAGTGGTATGCAGTATGTGTGGTGCATGTTGTCAGGTGCAGGACAAAACAAAAAAGGTGCAGCAGGTTGAAGGTCTCTGGGATGAGTTAGAGAGCGAGGCAGCCCCCGGCAGGGGTTTATATCAGCCAGCCAATCAGGGAACCATACACAGGCGCTTCCAGCCGGTCCACAATCAGCAGCCTGTAAACACACCCACACAGCAGACACACCCACGCAGACAGGACACAGCCATAGGCTGGGGCCGTAACAATATTAAAAAAACATTAAAGCATAAGAATCAGACTCGGTATCGGTACATACTGAAAATTAAAATGGGTAATTGATCGTGACATCCATACAGTAAATGGATAGCCTTGAATATAGGGCTGGGTATTGGCAAGAACCTCACGATACAATACGTATCACGATACTTTGGTCGCCATACGATGCGTATCACGATATCACAATATCACGATATTGCGATATAAATAAAGATGAAAACACAAGTACCTGTATATGTACAACAGATGATATTGATCAGAGGACAAATTGACTCAAAACTATTTCATTCAAAACAGCCTCTCCATTTTATTAATTCCCATGAAATTTCTGGGCAGTAATATTCTCTTTGTCCAGCTCGTTGTTCTTGCTATCTCTCTTAACTTTGAAGCCAGAGTGCTTCCAAATGTGAACTTTAAATTGTGAAGGGCGTTGTTAACTTCCATCCATTTTGCAAAGACCTCAGCCACTCTCTCTACTACAGAAATACATCCGCCGCACAGCAGAGTGGCCCTTCGGCGATATATATCGATACTTGGAGTTGAAGAATCGATATTGTATTGGGCAAAAAAGTATCGCGATATATTGCCGTATCAATATTTTTGCCCACCCCTACTTGAATACATAAGCGTGGTCACATTTCATAAGATACATACCTTCTGAGCCTGAATCACACACCGCCTCGGTGTCGCTGTCAAGGTGCACGTTCTCTGTGAGTTAGTGGGGGATTGGAAGAGGGGTAGAAGGAAGGAGAATGATGTTAGTGGAAGCAGAATGCAATCTCTTGATTCTGAGATGTTCCAATAATGCTCAAGAAAAATGAGACATAATATATAATGTAGATAGCAATGTTAAGAAAGAGAAATAATTAGTACCGTCAGGATCTATGTTGATTTCGTCCAGGGTCTTGCCCTTGAACTCTGCCAGGCGTCCCTGTTCCAGAGCCATGAGAACTTTGCTTACTTTAGCAAGTTGGAGGGTGCCTTCCGGAAGTCTGTAGAACTGCCGATGCACTCTTATATCATGGCCAAGAAAATCCGCTAACTGATCCAGCTCTGTATTATTGAGATTGAGAACTTGAGACAGAGTTCCGGTTTGTTTGCGCAGTTTTGTAGAGGTGAGACTTGAGGGACTTCTGGCACCACAGATCTTGGCATAGTGTCGAAGGCAATCAGACCCACAATAGCAAGTCAATGCACTTGGTCTTGCAAAAAAGTATGTCTTATCTCCAGGAACCCCACATTCCTGCCGTTTGGTGACAAGCAAATCCAATGATTGTTGCATTGCTGGGGTCAAAAGCACGGGGACCTTTCTTCCCCTTTTTCCTCTTATCTCTATCCGCCTGAAGTGTTGACAGAGTTTCTTTTCCAAGTCTGTGAGGGCTGCATTCAGATCTTCCTGGGGGCCTGATGGATTTTGAGTCAAATATGCTGAGAGGGGCATTTTTGACACCTCCCCTGCTCTCCGACGGTTGAACAAAATAACTTGTGTCAATGTGGTCTTTGCCAGCTGTGACCATGTCTGCGGCGATGACTCTGTTGCCAATTTACTATGACCCAGTTCCTGTTGCGCATCTAAATAAGAATGCAGAGTCTGGACATCTTTGGTGAATGGAAGCAACAGAGGGGCATTCCACCTAGATTCCTGAAGTGTTCTCAGTGAAGCAGACGATATCATTTCATTCCATCTAGTTTCATAGACTCTGCGGAATGTACGAGCATCTTTTGCTGCACTGTAGTCCTTCTGTACATTTGCACGGCTTTCAACAAGCATTGAAATCTTTGTCAAGGTATGTCCAAGTTTGAGAGCAAGACTTGGGGTCTTGTATGTATTGGTTTTGCTGTCATGGCCTGCCACATGTCTCACTGCTTGTATAACATGCATGAAATTCGCAGGTTTGATGTGCTCTTCAATGGTCTTTAAAGGAGTAGTTTTCCTTGAGCATACCAGAAGCCTGCCCAGCTCTCTCAATTTCTGCCGAATGAATTCATGTTTGCCGACGTCATATCCGAGCCTGTTATAGAGATGCTCGCCATACTCTAGAATACATGCATCAGATTTGACAGCAGAATAAACTTCATCTTGAACCATGTTGTGTAAAACTGTACCAAACACAGTCCTTGAGAGCAGCAGCAGCAGCAGCAGCAGCAGCAGAGAGCGCACTGACACTGAGACAGAAAAAAAAAAAAAAAAAAAAAACAAGTTTCGGGACAACTTCTTCTTGTTCTTACAAATTTAAAAGTGTGAGAATGGCGCCGAAGAAAAACCACACTGACACTGACTCTAAATTGGACTTATTGACCGAATGCTTGGAGGCAATGAAGGAAGAGCTGGGGAAGAATGAAGGCAAGAGGATTGAAGCTGAAGAGCGGCTGATGGCGGAGCTGAAAGACATGAAGAAAAAGATGGAACCTCTCCAAAAGTTGATGGCTGAAGTCAAACAACTCCGGGAGGAGGTTGCGGAGAAAGACGAATTGATAAAGGAGCTGGGAAACAGAGTGGAGGAGCTGGACCAACAGGGTAAAATGAATGAAGTGATTGTGACCGGCATCAAAATCAAGCCTCCAACTTATGCAAAGGCGGTTGCGGCTGCAACCTCGGAGCCGGATGAATCTGAGATTAAATCTGTGGAGATGCAGGTGGCCGCGTTCCTGACTGGCAAAGACATCAAGGTGAACTTCAACAATGTTGAAGTTTGTCACCTCTTACCTCGAAGGAGAGAGTCTGCAACTCGAGCTGTTGTGTTGAGATTCACCAACAGAAAATTCAAGACTGCTCTGCTGAGGCGGGGCAGGAAGCTCAAAGGCTTGGACGTCTACATCAACGAGAACCTCACCAAAAAGAACGCAGACATCGCCAGAAGAGCTCGTCAACTGAGGAAGGATGGCAAGATACAACACACCTGGACTGCAAACTGCAGAATCTACATCAAAACTAAGGGAGCATCAGAAGAAGACGTCAAAGTAATCCAGATCAGGAGTAAGGATGAGCTGGAGAAATATGAGAACTAAGGTAATGGCTCACGAACACTCCACAACTACAGCACAGAAAAGTCCAACGGTTCTTACACGGACTGAAAGACTGATGGGAATATCTGAAAGGATTGCTGAACAGGGTAATGTGGAGCTCACTCCAAATCGACATGTGGATTATACCTTATCGGATACCTTATCTGACCCGAATGAAGGAATTGACCCGGACAACCACTTCTACTTCAACATGACTGGGAAATGTCAGTACTACACTGAAGTTCAATTCAATGATTGCATTGAGATGGATGGGAAACTGTCTCTAATTCACTTTAATAGCAGGAGTCTATACACCAACTTTGGCCACATCAAGGAATATCTAAATCACTTCAAAGACCCCTTCACCATCATAGCGGTGTCGGAAACATGGATTACTGAAGACAAAGGCACAGAGTTTTTTCTTGATGGATATAATCTTGTATGTATTAACAAACGTGGAGGTGGAGTGGCCCTATTCATTGACAGTAACACCAAGTATGAGTCAGTACAAAATATGTCTAAAGCTGCGGATCATTTGTTGGAATGTGTGACAATTGAAATCTGTGTTACCAAAGGTAAAAATATAGTTATAAGCTGTGTTTACAGAGCACCTGATTCAAAAATAGAAGACTTCAATGAATGTGTGGGTGAGATATTTTCTGAAACAAGCCAGAAGAGAGTTTTTATCTGTGGTGACTTTAATATTGACTTGATCAACCCAAAACAAAACACGGAAATCAATGAGTTCATTAACATGATGTATACAATGGGCTTACAACCCCTCATCACACTCCCTAGCAGGATTACTACACATAGTGCTACTCTGATTGATAATATCTTTACTAACGTTACTGACACAACAGGTGGACTCATGATAAATGATATAAGTGACCACTTACCCACCTTTGCTATCTATGACTGCAAATTTACTGTGGGCCAACCTCCGAACAAAAACGTATACATAAGGGTCAGAACTGAAGAAGGAATGAATACGCTGAAAAATGAGCTACTGAGACAAAACTGGAATAATGTTTACAATGAAACAGATGTGAATGATGCATATGATTCCTTTTTGCAAATATTGAAAACACTGTACGACAGACACTGCCCTGTGAAAAGGAGACACCCGAAGCGGAACAATGAGCAGAAACCTTGGCTTACGAAAAAATTGATAAACGCCTGCAGGAAAAAAAATACTCTGTACAGACAGTTCATTAAATCTAGGACGGCTCAGTCAGAAGTGAGATACAAATGATATAGAAATAAATTAAACACTATTCTTAATGAACGCAAGACAGAATATTACAGCAATTTAGTTGCAGAAAACATGGAGTACACAAATAAATTATGGGATATCCTAAACAATGTGACTAATAATAAAAGTAAAAAACCAAACTACCCTCCCTACTTCAAGATAAACAACACGCAGGAGGATAACCCGGAGGTCATAGCAAATAGTTTCAACCAATTCTTTGTAAACATCGGGCCGGAACTAGCGAATAACATCCCTGAATCATCTTTGCCTTGGAGTCATTTTGATAAGGATGGAGACAGAAATCCCAGCTCTATGTTTCTCACACCAGTGAAGGACACAGAGATAAGACACCTGGTCAACTTATGCGTTGCCAAAACCTCTACTGACGCCGACGACCTGGACATGAGATTAATCAGGAAAGTGTTAGATGGAATCATTTCACCCCTGACCTACATCTTCAATCTGTCATTCCAAACTGGGACATTTCCTAACAAAATGAAAGTTGCCAAGGTTGTGCCACTGTTTAAGAATGGTGACACACACGAGTTTACAAATTACAGACCAATATCTATACTGCCACAATTGTCAAAAATCCTAGAGAAGCTTTTCAACAATAGGCTCGATAACTTCATCAACAAACATAAACTATTATATGACAGCCAATACGGCTTCAGAAAGAACCATTCGACTGCTCAAGCTCTAGCAGAGTCTGTGGAAATCATCACCGACGCTATTGACCAAAAACAATATTCCATAGGAATTTTCATAGACCTGAAAAAAGCTTTTGACACTGTTAATCATGATATTTTAATAGCTAAACTGGAGAGATATGGCCTTAGAGGTGTAACATTGCAGTGGGTCAAGAGTTATCTACACAACAGATCCCAATAACTAAAAAACTAAAAAACTGAACTAAAAAACACAACCTTTACATAGCTAGATACACAAGATAACCAGCCATGACTGTAGTTATATTGCTTAAAGATTTCCTCCATTTGACACAAAGCACATTTACTCTTGATATGTTTAAGTTGCCTCTGATTTCTAACATCAATGAGCTGCCTGCTGTTACCATGAGAGTCAACAACAAGTCAAGCTGAAGTCTGACAAGATTAATTGACCTCAGACCAACAGCTGGTTTGTCTGGTAGAAAGTAAAACTGGGCTCAAGTTCAACGGTGCAAGTTATATATAGTGTTTTTGTAAATTTAAGAACAGAAAAATGAAAAGAAGTCAACTTAAAATGGCATAATAGTGCTCAGTAACCGTGGACCCCACAACTTGTAGAGACCTGACAAGTGTGTGTCTGAGACTGGTTTTCTTTAAGCACTCTGACTGGCCCAGATTAAATCATTAAAACCAGAATGCTCAGTCATGACCAGTTGAACTGACCTACACAAAACCAAAATGTGCCTTCAGGTGAAAGGACTGCAGCAATCAAAGAGGAAAAGCTTAGAACTAAAGCATGCATAATTAATAGACATTTAAACACATACTGACAGAAATTCGTACCTGCATCTGATGGCATGAAGATCACTGAGGAGCCTCGTTTTTGGTTCTGCTGGTGTCAGCCTCAGAAAACTCAGTGGCAGTATAGAGTCCTTCAACCTGAAGAATTAGTTGAGCATTATTACTGAGTACTTTGTGAGCAGTGAGACCATTTCAGTTGCACAACAACGTTAACCATAGCTAGATACACAATATAACCAGCCATGACTGTAGTTATATATGCTTAAAGATATCCTGCATTTGACACAAAGCACTTTTACTCTTGATATGTTCAAGTTGCTTCAGATTTCTAACATCGATGAGCTGCCTGCTGTTACAATTATAGTTAACAACAAGTAAAGCTGAAGTCTGACAAGATGAATTGACCTCAGACCAACAGCTGGTGTGTCTGGTAGAAAGTAAAACTGCGCTCAAGTTCAAGGGTGCAAGTTATATATAGTGTTTTTGTAAATTTAAGAACAGAAAAATGAAAAGAAGTCAACTTAAAATGGCATAATAGTACTCCGTAACCGTGGACCCCACAACTCGTAGAGACCTGACAAGTGTGTGTCTGAGAGTGGTTTTCTTACAGCACTCTGACTGGCCAGATTAAATCATTAAAACCAGAATGTTCAGTCATGAC
Organism: Chelidonichthys spinosus; assembly: GCA_029853015.1. NCBI lineage: Eukaryota > Metazoa > Chordata > Actinopteri > Perciformes > Triglidae > Chelidonichthys > Chelidonichthys spinosus. The sequence goes on along the minus strand of CM056825.1, from coordinate 26,884,446 downwards.
CAGATAAACTGACCTACACAAAACCAAAATGTGCCTTCAGGTGAAAGGACTGCAACAATCAAAGAGGAAAAGCTTAGAACTAAAGCATGCATAATTGATAGACATTTAAACACAGACTGACAGAAATTCGTACCTGCATCTGATGGCATGAAGATCCCTGAGGAGCCTCGTTTTTGGTTCTGCTGGTGTCAGCCTCAGAAAACTCAGTGGCAGTCGAGAGTCCTTCAACCTGAAGAGTTAGTTGAGCATTATTACTGAGTACTTAGTGAGCAGTGAGACCATTTCAGTTGCACAACAACGTTAACCATAGCTAGATACACAATATAACCAGCCATGACTGTAGTTATATTGCTTAATGCCTGTCTAGCTAAGAACCATTGACTTGCGCTAGCCATAGCATAAGCAAACTTGGCAACTAGAAGAACTGAATGAAATTTCTTGAAAACGTCTCCAGACGTCTCGAACACACCGGCTCACTTGGAAAATAGGTCTCATGTCCAAAATTCTGAACTATCCCTTTAAGGTTGTAGATTGTATCTATTTTACCAATTCCAGACTTTCCAAAATGTATTCTAATATCACAGACACATGCAATAGGTGTCACATGTCACCAGCAAACATGACTCACATGTTTTGGTCTGGCAAGTTTACTGGACGGCTGTTTTTAAACATATTGGAAAAGCACTAAATATGAAGTTGATGCCTTGTGCAGAATTGGTTATTTTTGGAGTATTATCACACCGTCAAATAATTAGGAAAAAGGTTAAGTATAGTACCACCTTTGCTTCTTTATTAGCACATAGACGAATTTTGTTGGAATGGAAGTCGCCAGTTGCCCCCAAAGCTTCCCTGTGGCTTAAGGACCTCATGCTGTGGTGTGTGGAGTTGGGGGTGTGTTCTCTTGGCAGAGGCTGGGGCTGAGGTTGTTTTGGTTTGGGGCTGCATGATTAGTTACATATCTAAATTAAAGACACTACAGGACAAATGAAATGTTCACCTCTGACAATCGACTTTTGACTATATTTATTTATCCACCCTGCCTAATTGTAATCCATTGAAAATATTGCTTTTTTTGTTTGTTTTTCTTTCTTTCACTTAATTTTTCTATGTACTTATATATTTACTTCTCTGTCTACGGTAAGAAGGAAGGATGTGTGTTGTCACAGATCTGTAACAAATTATGGGAGGGGTTGGGAGTGGGAGGGAATAAGTGGTTGTTTTTGAAAAAGGAAAAAGTCCTTATTTCTCATTGTATGTCCCTTTGCCTTTCTAATAAATAAAAACATTTAATTAAAAAAAAAAAAATAATTAGCCAACACTCAACCACTGGCTGCAGCTGAAATTCCTCAACAACATGATATTTAGTCACCACAACACAACACACCTTAGTATGAAACCATTATTTGTCAACTGCCGACTAATAACAGGGAAATATCACAGTTTGACATACAGAGGTGCTAATGCCACACTGCTGCTAATGCCACCATAAGAAAGACAGGAAGGAAATCACGTGATTCTTCCGCGTCATCAACAACAGTGTTGCCCTGGTGACTGACTGCAGGTTGTAGAAATGGTTATTAGGTGGAGAGAGATGGATATTGCTTCATGTAGTGTTTATAAAAATTAAAGACATACACTCACCGGCCACTTTATTAGGTACACCTGTCGACCTGCTCGTTAACGCACATTTTTAATCAGCCAATCACATGGCAGCAACTCAATGCATTTAGTCATGTAAACATGGTCAAGACGATCTGCTGCAGTTCAAACCGAGCATCAGAATGGGGAACAAAGGTGATTTAAGTGACTTTGAACGTGGCATGGTTGTTGGTGCCAGACGGGCTGGTCTGAGTATTTCAGAAAATGCTGATCTACTGGGATTTTCACGCACAACCATCCCTAGGGTTTACAGAGAATGGTCCAAAAAAAGAGAAAATATCCAGTGAGCAGCAGTTCTGTGGGCGCAAATGCCTTGTTGATGCCAGAGGTCAGAGGAGAATGGCCAGACTGGTTCGAGCTGATAGAAAGGCAACAGTAACTCAAATAACCACTCGTTAAAACCGAGGTATGCAGAAGAACATCTCTGAACACACAACACGTGGAACCTTGAGGCGGATGGGCTACTGCAGCAGAAGACAACACCGGGTGCCACTCCTGTCAGCTAAGAACAGGAAACTGAGGCTACAATTCGCACAGGCTCACCAAAATTGGACAATAGAAGATTGGAAAAAACGTTGCCTGGTCTGATGAGTCTCGATTTCTGCTGCGATATTCGGACGGTAGGGTCAGAATTTGGCGTCAACAACATGAAAGCATGGATCCATCCTGTCTTGTATCAACAGTTCAGGCTGGTGGTGGTGAACTGTATATAGATATATATATATACATACATAATACATATTTGATCTCAGCCCGAGTAACGACCCCTTTCACAGCCATCATTTTCACATATCTTTGAAGGGTTACACAGGTGAATTTTAATGATGACTAGGGCCCCAGTATTGTGCATGCTGGCTCACTGGAATGGCTCCAAAACACTAAATGGAGTAAGAATATAATTCACTTCATCAGTTACACCTGTGTAAGGACAATGTCTGCTTTGCTCTGATTAGTCTTAACTGTCTCTCCTCAGCCCTGCAGCCAGCAGACCTCCTTCTCACCTGTTCCCACATCCTCATTAGTCTCTCACTATTGATTCCTTTGCTCTTTGTCAGTTCATCTTTCACCATACATGGAATTTTGTTCGCTCATCTCCGACTGTGAGTCTCTCAGCCTTTTATTTAATAAATCAGTCAATGCACTTGTCAGTCTGCTTTTGTCATTTGTCATTGTGTGCTTCCCCTGCTGCCTGCTCTCCAAAGCTTGATACATCACAAAATAAACAGTGGATCAAAATAAACTGTGAGTTACTTTGGCTGCTGGAGGACGGATATAAAACCCAAACACTAAAGAATAAAAAAATTGATTCCCAGCACTGAATTAGAGATTCTCTGACAGGAATTAGGAGAATTGAGAATGAGGGCCAGCTGCGTTGTTGTGTTGCTGCAGCTTTTCTTTGTGAATATGCATTTTGTTTCATGCTGACTGTAGTGTGCTTCCTTCACGCCTGCTGAAAATCATTGGAACACAGTCTGGATTAGTTGTGTAGGCGAAGCACACTTGCATCTGATTTCCATGAAGTACACAGAAACATCCCCCTCTGAGGATTTTAATAGGGTTCTGACTTAATTCTTTACACCTCTCTCCATTCATGCAAAATCAAAACGACCTCAGCCGAGAAACACCCCATAGTGTTTGCAGGCTTGTCTCCTGAAAATGATGTTCCCATACAACATAACTACATCGTGAATTTTGTTTTGATGGAAACGTATTTTGTTGTGGATTATGTTTTCTTTTGAAGTATCACAAATACATTACAATTGAGTGTAGTAGGGAGGAGGTCTGGGTGGTGGGCGGGTCACACAGGAGACTGCTGTCATGTGAACCAAGTACTTTTGTTGCCGAAACTTAACCAAGTTATTGTTTTAGGTCATTTTTAAAGTAGCCTACTTTTGTTTCAGCATTGTCAAACAATGACATGTTTTTTCCTTAAAGAGACAGTGTGTAGGAATTTCTCCCATCTAGTGGTGAAATTGTATTTTGCATTCAGATGAACTCTCTCGCGCCTCGCTTTGTTGCAACTACTTCATGTACCAAGAAGCTATGATAACATGTCGTCAAACACCACTTCAGTATTCTTTCAGGTGATGAGGTTGATATTTCAAACATGTGTGGGCATGTAGAAGTCATTACTCCTCCAGCAAGATGGTGATTTATGTTGCCTTGTTTTTATTGGTTTATTTTTGGTAGCCTTCCATTTTTATGTCGTAGCCTATAGCATCAGCTAACAACTAGACATGTAACAAACACAAAGGAATGTGACTAAAGTGCTTATATTGCTCTACAACACTGACTGTAAAAGGCCAGAGGTCGTGTCCGGGACGTCCACCACAGACAGATAACAAAGCTCAGTAAAAGTCTCTCTTTGGGAGCTCCAGGGGGAACAGCGGGACGTGGCTGTCCGCCCCTGGGGAGAGCCGGTCCTTTGTGCACCCTGGACTTACATATAGGCTGCTTAAGTACTTGAGTAAATGTACTCAGTTCCCAGTTATGTTTCAGGTGTTTACTTCAGACCTTGTCAGGTAGACAGATTTAATTTCCTGTTCCAGATACTAGATGAGTTCTGGCAGTGTTTGTGTTGACCTCTCTCTCTCTCTCCAGACTTGTGTGATGCGACGCCTCTGGCCACTGACTGACGGCACTGAGGAAAGCTAATCGATGGCGGGGAAACATCAGCCATGATCACGGTGGCCAGAGGATCAGAGAGCTCGACCGGGAGATAGATCCCCATCGGAGCAGGAGGGCAGCGTTGACAGAGTCTATCTGACAGACGAGAGCCGCTGAGAGCTTTGATAAGAGCCTGAATGCAACCTGAGCGATCAATCAGCTAGCCGAGTTCATTCAGAGAGGAGAGACACTTTGCTGCTGCTGTCATCATCAAACGTCTCCGTCTACTATACCAACTGTTTCATCCCCGCCGCTCATCTATTACCGCTCAACATGGAGGACAAAAGGTCACTGCTTGAACATTTTTCAGGTGATGTTTGATATGTGAATGTTTCTTGGCAGCTCTCGATTTGTGTTCATACAGAACATCCTTGAACTGAATAGATTCTGATACTTTATTTCAAGTAAAAGTACAAATACCACACTGTGAATATACTCGGTTACAGTCCTGCTGAAAATGTTACTACAGTAAGTTTTAATCATCAGGAAACTGTACTTTAGAGTGTTAAATGAGTCATCATACATTATACAGTTACATTATACAGCATGCCCCCATGGGAGCACATTTTTAATAGATTTCATTTTAATACATCAATTTGGTGAATTTTGAGAACCAAAATATGACATCAATTACCGACTAATTTCTTACAAACTGCTGGTACTAATACAAAATGTTGACATACTAAATGGGGTTGAGGAGCTTAAGCATTCAAGAAAAATGAATTCAAAAATGACTCTTGTTGTTGGAACCTCCATGGTCCGACATGTGAAGATCAGCAGGGGCAGCACTTCCTGCCACCCAGGTGCTGTCGTTCAGGACATCAATGACGTCATCCCGCAGCTGCTCTCTCAACGTCATTGAACTCACCCTGCGCTCCTGCATGGCTTACCCTGGTTGACGGTCAGTAACTCCACACTCCACATTATACATTATAGCAGCCCAGTGACAATTACTTATATCCCTGTTATCACAAACTTTAGGCCTAAGAAATGCACTTCTGATCCCACCAGTTCAGCTAACCTCAGTAATCTTATCCATATCCCTCCAGTTATCAGCCCCTCACACAGCAATGCACCTCAAAAAATAAAAATGGCTCTATTAAATATCAGGTCTCTTACAAATAAATCATTTTTGATAAATGAACTCATTAGCACCCACAGTCTAGATTTAACTTTACTAACCGAAACCTGGCTGGATAAAAACGGAGCCGCCACACTCATTGAGACTGCACCTCCAATCTTCAATTTCTTCCATACCACTAGGACTGATAGGAGAGGTGGTGGAATTGCTGCTGTCTTCTCTGACACTTATAACTGTAAGGAAGTCCATCTTGGTGAATTCATATCATTTGAATACCTTGCTTTGTCAGTACATTGTAAATCTACAGTCTTAATAATAACTGTTTACCGTCCACCAAAACCCAAAACTGGATTCCTGGAAGAATTTTCTCAGCTATTATCTCAGGTTTCCACTGACTATGACTGTCTTATTATATCTGGTGACTTTAATATTCACATTGACATAAAAACTGATCCAGATGCCTTAAGCTTTATCAGTCTGCTGGAGGCATTTGACCTCTCTCAACATGTCCGTGGACCCACCCACAATAAAGGACATAGTCTTGACCTTGTCATCTCAAAAGGACTTAACATTACAACGCCTCTTGTTGTGGATGTAGCCTTTTCTGATCACTGTTGCCTTTATTTTGATGTCTCTGCTTTCCCTGTACAACGTAACAGTTCTCGATTACTTAAAAGACGTATAATTAATGATAATACTATTGAAAGATTTCAAAAAATTGTAAATGAGATGTCATTGTCCATGATATCTTCAACTGGGGACCTTGTGGACAACTTCAACTCAAAAATACAGTGTATTTGATAAAATTGCGCCACTCAAAACTAAATATGTAAAAAAACAAAAGGCTCCCTGGAGAAATTAAGTGGACATCAGATACTTAAAGAGAAAGTGTCGTCAGGCAGAGCGACAGTGGTGAAAAACAAGACTTCAGGTTCACAATGACATTTATAAGGATAAACTGAATGAGTGTGTATGTGCTGAAGATGACATATATGATTGTTTTCTTGCACTCTTCTTGTTTTCTATTTGATTTCTAATTGATTTCTATATAACTATGTGTCACAGCTTCAGCCAGGCTTTAGTTTTTCATTTGTCTGTTTCCTGTTTTGCCACACTAACTCTCATGTCATTTCAGACTCTGCCACTCCCTCCTGCTCTGATTACCTGCTGGTTTGCTTCACCTGGCCTACCCCACCCCCATACTCACCTGCTCCTCATCAGCTAATCAGCCCCTCAGTATTTGTACAGCTCCTTTTCCCTCAGTTCTTTGCCAGATTGTCTAGTGTGTGTTAACCTAGCTCTCCAGCACTCTTGTCCTCCTGATCCTGATCCTGATCCTGATCCTGATCCTGATCCTGCCTGCACGAGTTTTGACCTACCCTTTTGGACTTTGGACTTTCCCTTTTGCCTGCTCCTTGTCGGATTTGTTTGCTACGCTGACTGATCACCAGGTTTGACCTCTGCTCGTATTAAACGTTGTTTCTGCACCTGAACTGTTTTCCGTGTCGTGCTATTGGGTTCTTGCCTGCCACTTTGTGAAACCTGACAACTATGTATACCTGTTGTGAAGCACATTGAGTCTGCCTTGTGCATGAAATGCGCTTTATAAATAAAGTTGAATTGAATTAAAACAGTGCTGAGCCTTCCAGTATTCCCCAATTGCTTTTCACCGAGGGCCAAATTATGTCCAGGTTGCCAAATTGAGGGCCAAATTGTCTGTTTTTTTTCATTGGACCACTAAACGTTGTTTTATGTGCAAATGTTGTTATTGTTGCTGCTATTATTTGAAGTATTATTATTGTAATGATTAGTACTACCAGTGGTAGTTGGTTGTAGTAGCAGATAGTAGTAGTAGTAGTAGTAGTAGTAGTAGTGGTAGTCATAGCCTGTGTTGAGGGACAGATAAAAAATGTACACTTGAAAGAAAATAAGTCCAATATCAACGATTTATTTATTTGAATATCACTGTAGAATATTTTGATCAACATCAAAAAACAGCACTACAGCAAGTGGTGCACAAGAGGAAAAAAATATTGTATAACAGTGGAGTCAAAGATTTTTGTTTGCAGCGTCTTGCTTTTGTCTTGCAATTTGCAGACGGTCCCTGCGCACTAGCCCGGCTGCACATAGCGATCAATGTTCTCCGTCCAGCTCGGAGGATGGCTTATTTATGTAAAAAATCTGGGTTTTGGTCCTTGTAGCTCGTAGTCTATGATATGACAGTGGGAAAGAGGCATCATTTGTGTTTGAAAACACTTCACTTCAGATTAGGGTTGCACGGTATACCGGTATTAATTTGGTACCGGGGTACTGAGGCATTTAAAACGGTACTATATTGCATTTGGACGGGACCGGTTCTTGCAGCGCCGCGGGCGCGGCAAACTCGCCACGTGACGTCACCGCGTTGTAACTACAGCTGAGAGGACGAGGAGCGAGCCGCAGCTTGGCGAGATTAAAAGAAAAAGCAAGCAACCCGGAGGAAACAGCTAGCAAGTTAGCGAGTAGCATGGACTGGAGCAACAAACGGAGCAGGAGGAAAGCTTGGAGAGAGCAGAGTGAGAGAGAGCGAGAGGAGCACGGAGAGGAGACTGACTGCTGCAACCGTCACCACGCCGCAACTTGCGGACAAACCAGCGCCGCGAAGTGCGATATGGCAGTACTTTAGCTTAAAACAAATGTGCAAGGCGAGCAGTTAACGCCAATGCACCACTGTGTAAACGGTGTTTAAAAACATGCATGGCTAACAGCGGAAACACCTCCGACAAACACTTAAAAGGACAAGCACCCAGACCTGCACACTGAGCTCAGGGAACGACTCAGGAACGACTCAGGAAAAAAAACCCATTCAGAGCTAAAAGCAAGCGCCACCACCATTCACTCTTAACAAAAGTAGCTCTGGAAGAAAAAAATAGAGCTGGTTTATTTATATTATTGTATTTGATATTATATTATTGTATTTATATTTTCACATTTTTAAAATTGTGTGCATTAGAAAAGCTTGTCTTTGTGGTATTTTATTTTATTTGCTGAATAATGTTATTGTTCTAAGATTTTCTATTAAAATAAAGTCAGTAATGACATTTTTTGCGTTCACTTTTTATATGAAAAAGTATCAAAGTATTGAAAAGTACTGAAACACATGTTGGTACCGGTACCAAAATGTTGGTATTGTGACAACACTACTTCAGATTTATTGATCCTGAATCTGTGAATATACAGTGCATCCTGAAAGTATTCACAGCGTTTCACTTTTTCCACATTTTATTACGTTACAGCCTTATTCCAAATTGTATTAAATTAATCTCTGTCCTCAAAATTCTACACATAATGCCCCATTATGACCACGTGAAAAAAGTTTTCTTGAGAGTTTTGAAAATGTATTCAAATTAAAAAACAAATCACATTTACGTAAGTATTCACAGCCTTTACCATGAAGCTCAAAATTGAGCTCAGGTGCATCCTGTTTCCACTGATCATCCTTGAGATGTTTCTGCAGCTTAAATGGAGTCCACCTGTAGTAAATCCAGTTGATTGGACATGATTTGGAAAGGCACACACCTGTCTATATAAGGTCCCACAGTTGACTGCATGCCAGAGCGCAAACACCAAGCATGAAGTCAAAGGAATTGTCTGTAGACCTCAGAGACAAAATTTTCTCGAGCTACAAATCTGGGGAAGGATACAGAAAAATATCTGCTGCTTTGAATATCCCAATGAGCACAGTGGCCTCCATCATTCGTAAATGGAAGAAGTTTGGAACCACCAGGACTCTTCCTAGAGCTGGCCGGCCGTCTAAATTGAGCAATCGGGGGAGAAGGGCGTTGGTCAGGGAAGTGACCAAGAACCCGATGGTCACTCTGTCAGAGCTCCAGCGTTCCTCCGTGGAGAGAGGAGAACCTTGCAGGACAACCATCTCTGCAGCAATCCACCAATCAGGCCTGTATGGCAGAGTGGCCAGGCGAAAGCCACTCCTTAGTAAAAGGCACAAGGCAGCCCGTCTGGAATTTGCCAAAAGGCACCTGAAGGACTCTCAGACCATGAGAAACAAAATTCTCTGGTCTGATGAGACAAAGATTGAACTCTTTGGTGTGAATGCCAGGCGTCATGTTTGGAGGAAACCAGGCACTGCTCATCACGAGGCCAATACCATCCCTACAGTCAAGCATGGTGGTGGCAGCATCATGCTATGGGGATGTTTTTCAGCAGCAGGAACTGGCAGACTAGTAAGGATAGAGGGAAAGATGAATGCAGCAATGTACAGAGACATCCTGGATGAAAACCTGCTCCAGAGTGCTCTTGACCTCAGACTAGGGCAACGGTTCATTTTTCAGCAGGACAACGACCCCAAGCACACAGCCAAGATCTCAAAGGAGTGGCTTCAGGACCACTCTGTGAATGTCCTGGAGTGGCCCAGCCAGAGCCCAGACTTGAATCCGATTGAACATCTCTGGAGAGATCTGAAAATGGCTGTGCACAGACGTCTCCCATCCAACCTGATAGAGCTTGAGAGGTACTGCAAAGAAGAATGGGCAAAACTGCCTAAAGAGAGGTGTGCCAAGCTTGTGGCATCATATTCAAAAAGACTTGAGGCTGTAGAGGCTGCCAAAGGTGGTTCTACAAAGTATTAAGCAAAGGCTGTGAATACTTATGTAAATATGATTTCTTTGTTTTTTAATTTTAATACATTTTCAAAACTCTCAAGAAAACTTTTTTCACGTGGTCATAATGGGGCATTATGTGTACAATTTTGAGGACAGAGATTAATTTTAAACAATTTGGAATAAGGCTGTAACGTAATAAAATGTGGAAAAAGTGAAACGCTGTGAATACTTTCCGGATGCACTGTATTTCCAACTTCACCAAACTCTTTATTTCACCTTATGGCAGATTATTGAATAGTGTCACTGGGTCCGCACGGACCGGACTCTTTGCTCTTGTGGGCCGGATTTGGCCCTGTGGGCCGCTAATTGGGGATGGCTGCTTTGTACTATTAGTTTATTATGACTATTATTATTATAATATTATTATTATTATTATTAATATAAGTGGGTGACTATTCCTCAGCCTTCCTTGGTGTTTTGGTTTTGACATACAGGGCACACACTCTCAAACGGGGGGTAGGCGGGGGGACACCTTGCCATGGTGACGGGGCAAAACAGAACGTTGATGAACCAAACCAGCCGCAAGGATTTACCCTTATAATAAGCGCTGCTGCCCTCCTGTTTAGGCCTATCATTAGAGCCGCTAGTTAAGTCCATTCAATGTGTGGGAAACACTGAGTAGGTATCATGACTAATACCATTACTAACACCAGTACCATTAGTAAAAAAAAAAAAAAAAAAGGCTCGGCCCAAAATCACCATCTGCCCTTTGGGCAAATGCCCGATATGCCCGATGGCCAGTCCAGCATCGCTGGCGGATCGATGGCACATTTTGAATGTTTGCAACTCTCACGCTCCTCCCCCACGACCACCGAGCTCCTTCCCCTCAACTTTGTGCCCTTTGAAATCCCTTAGATCACGCCACCTTTGAAACGCGGGTCCTTTGTTGACACTGGTTTTATCACGGGCACAGGGCATCTGTCTTTTTTTCCTCATTTTCCACACGTGTTTTCTTTTCCTTGGTTGTTTTGGACCTCCTCGTTTCGGTTTTTAACTGAAGAATTGGAAGCTTGTTGCTACTTCCCTCCGCCTCACCCCTGTGATAGTGGTACAACCCAAGAAGGGAGGGGCTCTGAGTGTGCACAAACTAGCCCTGTGTGCTGAGTGGACAGGATGATTACTTTAGCATGCACGCGCACACACACACACACACACACACACACACACACACACACACAGAGGCAGTATCATCCTCTCTATAGACTCCACAACATGTGTCATCTCTGCAGGTTGATTGACAGGTGAGGAGGCGGACAAGTGTGATAGACTGGTTACCTGTCTTTCTCCACAGGGCTGACATGTAGAGACAGACAGATCCTTCCTGCATGTCTCTGGACTGTGCAGCCCTTATGTGGTAACAATTCAGTTTTAAAGAGACAGAGTGTAGGAAATTACTCCCATCTAGTGGTGAAATTGTATTTTGCATTCAAACGAATAGTGCTCTCGAGCACGTCGCTTTATTGCAACTACGGTCGCTGTTATGTACCAAGAAGCTATGACAACATGTCATCCAATACCACTTCACCAGAAAGTAATTACTCCTGGAGCAAGATAGTGATTTATGTTGCCATGTTGATATTGGTGTAGTTTTGGTAGCCTTCCATTAGTAGCCTATAGCATCGGCTAACAACTAAACACACCACAAACATAAACAAATGTAACTAAAGTGCTTATATTGCTCTACAACACTGACTGTTACAGTTTTTTCTCAATTGCTAAAACACTAAACCCTATTGTCTGAACCAAACGCTCCATTGCCTGAACCCACTGATTGAATCAGTCACTCTTTTGGCAAAACCATAAGCACTTTTCACCTGTTTAGACAAAACTTGCCAACACATTTTCATTGTGATGCACCTGTGTTGCATAATGGTGAGCACAGGTGGCAAATGTCAAACCCAAGTAAAGCACAGGTGTCACTGGTTGAACACAACAACTCAAAATTGATCACACTGGCTAACAATGTAAGGGAACATATATTCAGAGAGCACTGGTTTGTGAGGCACTACAATGGATAGAAATCTGAGAGGAGGAGTTCGTGTGAGAGGTGGTCCAGGTGGTAGAGGACAAAGAACAGCAATATCTGATGAAATCAAAGCTGCTGTGATTGACTATGTTCTTGTCCATGGTATGAGCATGAGGGAGGCGGGACAAAGGGTACAACCAAACATCAGTAGATTCACTGTGTCCACCATAATCCCAAGATTTAGAGAAGAGCACAGGTAAATTACCTTTTTTGACATTATAGTGTGTAAATGTTGACAGCAATTACTGCATGACTATACTATATAATGTACCACAGTATACTGTAAGTAAATATGTTTCAGTACATCACTGTGCCAATGTACTGTAGTATTGTAATGGAGGGTTAGTCTAACTGTTTCTAGGCCTAGTATTTCATGTATATTTTTGTACTGTATGTTTACGTAGGCTTACAAGTGCTAAATGCACAAGATTTCTGTTTGTTTTTGTACTGTACAAGTGCTACGTGTAAATGCACAGGATTTCTGTTTTTGGTACTTTTATTTTTTACTATGTACAAGTGCTAAATTTTTGTTTTGCAACATGCATTTAGGCTACAGTAAACAAACATTTATTTCTACAGCTTCATGTCCTGAGCATTGTGTTTTCTATTTTTCTATGTAGTGTTTAGTGACTGCTCTGTAGTGTTTTTAATTTTGATTGACTCGGGGCAGGATTTGACAACATAGTTCAGTTTTGAGCAACGATTGAACTGTTTTGAGGTGAGAGTTCCGTTTTTGGCACAGATTATACTGTTTTTGAGTTGAAAGTTTGGTTTTGCAAGAAGAGTCTGAGGTTTTGTGAATGTAGCTTGAAAATTGGGTTTTGTGTTCACAGTTTAGAGAAAAGGAGAGCAGCTTTAGAGAAATGTGTCTTAGTGTGACCTTGTTGAATTTGCTCTGCTGCTATGAACTCAGACGAGACCAATTGGATGGACCACTGGACTTGTTTATTGCTGAAACATGGGAGCAATACACAACCAGCGCGTCAACGGAAGACATCAGTCTGTTCCTTGAACCACAGCATAACGTTACTCGCTTCTGAGCAATGATCGTATAGTGATAACATTTTTCTTAGCATACTTGAAAATAAAATATAAAACACAAAAGTACTTAATGGTCTGCATTCACATACAGTATAATACATATTTTACATTCAGCAATACAGACAAACATACCTGAAACATGGGAGCAATACACAACCAGCGTGTCAACGGAAGACATCAGTCTGTTCCTTGAACTACAAAAGAAAAGTACGCAGGTCACGTACACCTCGTGCTGCTGGTAGCTAGCTTAAATCACACTTGCACATACTGCGGCAGCAATTCTTCACAAAACAGTCAAACTACAAGTTTCACAAGAGTCGCGCTTAACAAGCAATTATACACATTAAATGCTGACCGAGTACACGTAATAATATAATGATATGGAGACATAGTTTGCATTTATAATTATCTTGATGTGAATGGTAACAGAATGGTAACTCACCCACAGCGTAACGTTACTCGCTTCTGAGCCTAAACCAGATGCCCAGCATTAAGGCTGGATTATGCTTCCGCGTCGACACAACGCAAGGGAGCTTGCGGACCCCTTACGTCCTTGCAGACCCCCCTTGCGTCGACGCAAGGGCCTGACGTGTGCCTCCCAAAAATCCTCGACGCGCGTCGAGGCGACGCAACGCCAACGCAGCACCAACGCAGCGGCATCGGCTGTGATTGGTCCGCTAACTACATCCGCTGGAGACCGCTATCCGGTTTCCATTCATAAACACCGCCATTTAAACTTTTAAAAGGCTACTTTTATTGTTTTCACCTCGTTTTATTGTTTGCACCTTGTCGCTTTTGCACAAAGAAATAAAACACCAAGTTCTTAAAAAATTGTGGATGTTTAAAGCCGGAAAGTAAATAAATACGCTATTACGAGGCTAACGACGATATACGTCAAGAGTCTCGGTCGGTCGGTGTCTTTACAAAAAACATAGCGCCCTTTACCGGTGTGGCATTGAATTGCATTTCGACACGTAAACCCAACGCAGAACCATCACGGTCTCCAAGCAACTGCGTCGCCGTTGCGTTGCCGTTGCGTGATCACTACGCAGAAGCATAATCAGGCCTTTAAGCGTAACGCAAACATCCGCTGTGGACTTTCAAAATAAAGTGCAGTTTCAAAATAAAACCGTTGGTTGCAGTCCCAAGGGTGGACCGTGGTGGACCGCGGTGAAGTTAGTTTTAAGTTGGATATTCGACGGATATTCACTCCGGTTCCAGCCGCGACTTTACTGAGGTTTGCCCAGTGTTGGCAGCAGGAGAACGGCCCCAGTGCCTCGCGCTAAGTCGTTGGAAAATGATTTAGGGACCGTCCTTAAATGACTTCCCATAAATATACGAATACAAAATGATTGCATTTTTATCAATAGCTTCCCCATCATGTGACCCAGTGACTCCAAACTAGTATCCAATTGTATTTCTAAACTGATCAAATAAGACACACCACTTGTTATGCTATGTTATTGCTTTGTGTATTTTTTATGAATATTAATATGCAGAAAGTATCTTATTTTTTCAATATCTTCCACATCACGTGACCTAGTGACTCCAAACCAGGATCTAATTGTATTCCTAAACTGATCAAATAAGACACACCACATTTTATTTTATTTCTGTGCTTTGTGTATTTTGTATGAATATTAATATGCAGAAATTGTCTTATTTTTTTAATAACTTTGACATGTGACCCAGTGACCCCAAACCAGTATACAATTGTATTACCAAACTGATCAAATAAGGAACGCCACTGTTTATGCTATTTTTGTGCTTCGTTTATTTTTTATGAATATTAATATGCCAATATACCAAAGGTAATGTGTGTGGTGATTGTAGGCCTGTTTGTGCATGGTGATGATGTGGGGTGTGGTGGGGTGGGGAATGACTTGGAGGTTCATGGTCATACATTAGCTACATGGAGTAAAAAATGGGCTGAGAATCAACAAGTCTAAATTTAAATCAAGTACTACATTACCTGAGATTATTGTTTTTTTTTTATTATCCTCTCTGTGTGTTTAAAATCCCCTCGTGAAATATTTGGTTTAAAGTTAATCAACCTACTATTGGACATCCATACCAACACTTCTATCTAGAAGTTCCTAGGCACAACAAATACAGTGCACAAAAAAAGAATTGTCATGGGTAAACTATGAATTTGTCATTAGAAGTACGCAAGTTTGTTTTCATCCTTTTTTATTTGTTTGGTCTTGTAGGTAAACTTTGACAACTATAAAGCTGTTCTGTCATTTGTGCTCATCAACAACAACCACTGGAACTTGCTGGTTTGTTATTCTTTTTTTTCCTGTTTTTTATTTCATACTTTTGTATTCTGTATTATTTTTCTTTAATGCGCACCACTTAACTATTACTGTAAAAAAGATCATTTGTGATGTTCCTCTTTGTTCTGTCACAGTACATTAATGCAGAAACCAGCACAGTATTTCTGATGGATCCAGCAGCATTGTCATCAGAGCTTGAGGACTCTAAACATGCTGCTAAAAGATTACAAATCAACTTTTTAGCTAGTTTTGAAAATTCTTATACAAATACAGCTAAATGTTTAAAGTGAATAACAGTCATTTACATTAATATTCACAAACAATACTGACTGCTGTAATAAGAATATGGTAATTGAAGTGTAGAGGTCAGTATTCAGTGAGTAACATTTATGGCTGATTTGCTCCAGTCCATCAAACATTGGTTATTCACTAGTGGTACCACATGTAACAAAATCACAATTTAAAGTGTATTAAAATGAACCTTATTTAGTGAATACTTAAGGATGAGGAGGACACGCCATGGCAAAGCAGACTGGGTGGATGTTAGGTGGAAAGGGGGAGTTATGAGCCATCCAGTTCAACAGGATGGCAGTAGCTGCGGTGTCATTGTTGTTAAGGTAAGCGAAGGAGATTTTGTATTCATTATGTCATGTACAAAATGTCATGTGTGAAAGATCATTACATTTCAGAACATTTAGGCAAATGTAAAATGCAATCTGAAGACAAGTTACAAATCTGTTAAATGTTTTGGGAGGCACTACTCACAGGTCGATGTCTTTAATACCGTGTTCCCCATGTTTGTTGCCAGTGTCTGTGTAATTATTATCAAATGGAGAATCACCCACAGAAGTGTTGTTTGTTTAGATGGCAAAAGCAGTGATGGAGGCATTCCCTCAGATCCCAGATCTTAAATTTGAGACATCAAAACAGGCCATGAAAAAGGAGAGGAGAGATCTGGCTCTCGAAATCCTAAAGGCATCAGGTACATATACTGTAAAGCACACATAGGCTATAGTATAATTACAATATACTATGTAAATAAATAAATCAATTATTTTGTTTCAGTCTTTGATGAGCACACTTGTTGTGCAATGTCTGCAGCCATGAGGCCTCCGGGATCTGGACCTCCCATTACAGACTGGGTGAGTTGTTGTGAAGCAGCAGTTCCAATGTAGAATTGTTATGTAGACATAACAAGTACACTTGAGTCCAGATAAGGGAAAGCCAACTGACACAAGCATGTTAACACACTGATAGCAAAATTTAAATAAAATGTTTTGTTTTTTCTACACTTTAACAGGTCCAGTGTGATGACTGTCAACGATGGTTTCATGCCAAGTGTTTGGCAATGGACAGCAACAGTTATGAAAAAGCCAAGAGAGGAGACTGGGGATGTATCTTGTGCAAATAGTGTTCCTTTGAAACATATAGTGTTCATTGCTGTGGGGAAAAACAACAACTTGAAAAGGCACATGTGAACTACCCTGCAGTAAGTAAATAGACGAAGCATTAAAATAGCTTAAGAAAGTGGTGTGTCTTATCTATTCAGTTCAGGAATACAATGTGAGACTGGTTTGGAGTCACTGGGTCAGATGATGTGGATATTCTGCATATTAATATTCATAAAAAATAAAGTTTTAAATGTTCATAGTCCTAAATCAATAATAAATATATCTTTAATAATTCATTAACTATTACTGAACTGTTAATTTCAGCTCATAGACCGATTAGAAGTAGCGCATCCGTCCCCGGTGTATTTTATAGCTGCATGTCTGACAAGCGTTATCATCGTAACCGGTGTGACGTCAGTCTGTGATGAGGGAGAGAGAGAGAGAGAGAGAGAGAGAGAGAGAGAGAGAGAGAGAGAGAGAGAGAGAGAGAGAGAGAGAGAGAGAGAGAGAGAGAGAGAGAGAGACAGACAGACAGACAGACAGACAGACAGACAGACAGACAGACAGACAGACAGACAGACAGAGAGTGAGAGAGACGGAGAGAGAGAGACAGACAGACAGAGAGAGTGAGAGAGAGAGAGTGAGAGAGAGAGAAAAAGAGAGAGAGAGATGGGAGAGAGAGACAGACAGACAGACAGACAGACAGACAGACAGAGTGAGAGAGAGAGAGAGAGACAGACAGACAGACAGAGTGAGAGAGAGAGAGAGAGAGAGAGAGAGAGAGGGAGAGAGATGTGGACGCTGCATTTCGCGGCAGATCTTCAGACCCAGAGGCAGCAGCTGCAGCTCCTCCTCGTCCACTCTCCATCAGCAGGCAGCCGACCAGCCGGGGAACATGCCCGCTGGGCGGCTCCAGCCGGGTCGGGTCTTGGTTTTTCCACTTCTGGGGGGATCTACGCGGACGAGCGGACGGAGACTCTCGGTGGTTCCGAAGCGCAGAGCGCTGTGAGTGGGAGGCGGGACAGGACGGGGAAGTTCCCACCCGGAGCACATTTCTGTGTTTTGATGAACATGCTGCGGTGGAGGGGATCACCTCGGGCATCTGCTGCTGCCGCTGAAGGCCGCCGCTGCGCACCGTGACGCGCCGGGAGCGCGCCGAAGACCCCGGCACCGTCACCCGGAGAGTCTGGGGAGGAAAAGAAACACCACCTGCTTAAATCTCTGCTCCTCTGTGGATCTGTCACCTCAGGCTCGTGCGTACTTTTACATCCCGGATATGTCCCCCGTCTCCTGTCTTCGTCGTCCTCTCAGCCGCACCGGGATGGATGCGGCGCAGTGAGAGGACGCCAGCCTGCGGATAATCACAGTTTGGACTTTTGGTTCCTCGTGCGACTCTCGGCTCTCCCTCATGCAGCTACTCCGACTGGCCTGGGCTCTGACTGCCGCTGCAGTCTGCTTCCTGCTGCTCCTGATCCTCCACAACGAGATCCTCCGAGAAGGTACGGCTCCGTAGTCCGGTCACAGACTTCACGTGTGTGTGCGTGCGTGGGAGCGTGCGTGCGTAAGGTCGAAATCTTTCAACAGGTCACACTTAAGATGTTGAGATCAGTTATTTAGATGAAGGTGGTGTGGACACACAGGCTACATGTGTGCGCGCACTCGTGCGTGTTTTGCGCACCTGTCGTCTCGCGCGTGTGCAGCCGGATGATGAGGCGATAAAAGGCGGGAGATGGAGGAGAGATAAGGCGGCAAGAAACGCAGTCACACGAGTAGCTGGTTCGGACCGGACCGGACCGAACCGGACCGGACCGAGCTGTGCGGCTGGAATGTTTTTTATAGCAAAAATCCAGAAAGATTAGAGACAGATGTAAAGAGCAAACACTACATGCCTACTTCTCTCTACCCGACTCTCCCACACATAGACTACACACACACACACACACACACACACACACACACTGCACATTAATAATGATTTACTGCATGCATTTGAAATTTGACACATGATGCATTATCAAAACATTTACAAACAAGTAAAACTAATGAAAAATGTTCATCTCAGTCATATACAAAAGATAGAAAAGTAGTAAATTGTGAAGAAACTTTAAATTTCAAAATCATTGGTGATTCATTTTCAGTCATGAATCCGTTCATCGAAACGAATAGTTTCAACTCTAAAAGGCAAAACTATCTCCGTGACACTTCACAACAACTTGAGAAAGAACCTGATAAGAAGTGAATGCTTGCTGTTCTCTACTCCTCCCTCCACCACCTGAACCTGCCCCCCTCCTACCAGCACACCTGTTTCCTCTTGGCCCATCAGCCCTGCAGTACATAGTCTGTTCTGCCTGTTCACCCATCAGTCTTTTTGCCCCTCGGCCTGACCCCTTCTGGATGTCCCACCGTCTCTCCATCATCTCTATCATTGCAATGTGGCTGCTATGTGCAAATGTGTTTGGCTTCCCCGTGTGTTGCTGGAGCCCAGAGCGACAACGCTTGGCTGATTTAGCTAAATTGCTAAATAAAGCATTTCCCATGAAGGAATTGCTGTGGCTGTTGTTGCATAATCCCCAAATTCTCTGTTTAGTAAGAGTGTCATCTATAAGCATGGATATGCTTGACTTTTTCAGGAGCACTCATCTTCTTAACGAGGGAACTTTATACAATGTAGTGCAGTGACAACAGCATACTGCAGCTGGCTATTGAAATAAAAACAAAGATTTTGAACAAGTGTAAACCCATGGAAATCTGTAATGTATTTTATGCATCATCATCTTTAACACTCACATTTAAAAGAAGGGAACGCTAAGTAGAACGATTGCGCGACTCAACATATTGTTGTGTAGTTTCAGACAGATTCATTTAATCTTCAATTATAAAGGCGTCGTTGAGGCTTCACGCATGTTCACAGTGCAAAGTCCAGGATATTAACTCCAGTAGCCTCTAAATCAAATCATCCAGTACGATATAACATCTTAAAACTATGTTTCATATTGGAATGTAGGATACAATATTCTGGAACTTTATAGGGCGTTAACGGAGTGTGTAGGATTGAGGGAGATATAAATATTATTTGCAAATTATGGTTGGCTCTATACATTCAAGACTTGAAGCAAATTTAACACAAGGAGAGGATGACTTATTAAGCTGAGGCATTAATTGCATAAAAATAAGGGAAACCTTGCAGAGGCTCCCGCAAATGATTCATGATTTTCGAATGGATATTTGGTCGGGATGCACCAGTTTTTTCAGACCAAGTACTTAAATTTCAGTACTTGCTGATACGGATTGCCATTCTAAATACCTAATAATTCCATTACAGTTCTAACAATAAAATATTTATATTTTTAATTTCCATCAGGTAATCACTTTGTGACTGTAACAAGGTAAAAATACAATGTCATGATATTGCTGACATTTTAACATTTGACTTTGTGTTTTCCCAATACAAACGGAGTTTACTGTTGGGATATTAATAATCAACTGTTTAACCTGTTAAATATTAAAGATAGAAAAGCTAAGAAACTCAGAGGAGTAGCTTGTCACGGTGTTCCTGTTAATTACACTATATCAAAAGATATTATTCATCGATATCGGAACATTCAAATGAAGATCGATTTTATTCAAAAAATTGATTATTTGAACCCAGCCCTATCCCGAAATATTTGGATATTTCGACCTTCATTTACCTGATAAGGTTATTCCATTGGAACGGCGATAAATTTAGGGGAAACACTGGCATAGTAACAGGTCATTTTACATGGCAATATTGTATCGATACAAGGACGGCAAGTGTTTTCATCTACAAAATTATTAATATAGCAAATACAAATGAAACCTTTGGTCACAATTGCTACATCAGTCCACTAGATGGAGTTTTTTCTGTTGCAGTCATGTGTAAAGTCAACAGGATTGGACCACGTCGACTGTAATCAGTATAAACCGTTCTGTTTGTCTGGTGCATGATCCAACATTTATGACTGTTGCTCAGACTGTCTGCATCAAAGGAAAGCCCATTTTGCTGCAATACAAATTAATGAAGTGAGATTAACTGGTTACAAACTGTATCTTATTAGATAAAACAGTCAACAAGCTGCAACATTTGCAGTTCAAAAGAGGTAATAGAAAGCAATATATGGCAATATATTTTAAAGCAATACTCAGTATATCACAAAATGTTTCAAATCATGATGAGATCGTATCATGCCTAAAAGATTGTGTTACTATGGCATCAGAGGGCCTCCCAAACACCTCGTGTGTATCATGAGATACTTTGTTGTGTTCTTATTAGATAATGCTGCGTCTCATGCTCGACACGCTGCAGAGAGAGAGGGGAGCGCTTCATCGCCACGTAGATACTAATGCTTCATCACCCATCCCGCTTTGTTCATGTTGTGGAAAATCCAGATATGTATGTCTGGATATAAATCATCATCGCGAGGCGAATTTTACCAAGCTCTATTCACCGTATCAAGCAATCCAAGATAAATAGATTTGGCTGTGTATTAATTGCAATTAATGTATAAAAAACTAAGAAAAGTAAATAATGCAGATTTGTAAAAAGTCATAATTCATGCTTTGTCAGGTCTGTTTCAAGACAAAAAGCCAACTACTTGTTTACAAATAAACGGCATTCTCAATTTCCAAGGAAACATGTTTAAACATGTGGTTAAAGTTGTAAATTGAAAGAATAAAAAAAAACAGTAAAAAACTTTATGTATCTATATTTAGTACAAACAGGTCCTGGGTTCGATTCCCGGGTCGGCCCGGGTTCCTTCTGTGTGGAGTTTGCATGTTCTCCCCGTGTAAGCGTGGGTTCTCTCCGGGTTCTCCGGCTTCCTCCCACAGTCCAAAGACATGCAGGATGGGGATAGGTTAATTGGTGACTCTAAATTGCCCGTAGGTGTGAATGTGAGCGTGAATGGTTGTCTGTCTCTACATGTCGGCCCTGTGATAGACTGGCGTCCTGTCCAGGTGAACCCTGCCTTTGCCCAATGATAGCTGGGATCGCCTAAGCGGTAGGATCGGCTAAGCGGTAGAAAATGGATGGATGGATGGATGGATTTAGTACAAACATCATGGGTCGGCTAAACATAAATGTCTGTTACATTATTACATTTACTGACAGATTCAAATGAATGTTCTCCTATGGGACACAAACAGCAAACTCCTGAGTGAAAGTCCTGTGTATGTTTGTCCCACCTCCAACTTGTCATAGTAATTATGACGGGAGGTAAGGAGGAAGTCAGCTGACGTAGAGCGACGATGATTGGTGGACAGAACGGTCAACACAACAGCTTCCATCGGTATTGTTTATTTATTCTAAAGTTTATTGTTGTTTATGGTACCTTATATATATATTGTTTTCTATTTATCCATCCATCTATTTCCTTGTCACAGTCAACTTATTTTTCATTAATTAATCATGAACTATCGTTCTATAACCTTAACAACATGTTAATAATTGTAACCACGGCGATGAAGGTCCCCTATGTGTTTAAGAAAGTCGACATGTTAACTCAAACCTAAAGGTTTCCCGACATGGAACAACCTGTATCCATAGTGTTGTCACATCATATAGTAGATCCTCAGCAGCGATTCCCCCGGAGTCTGAAGGAGAAGCTCTGTTCCACGTCTGCTTCTCCACCTTGTATGCAGATGTTTCCTTGTCAGTTCTCCTGCAGAAATCCAACAGCTGCTCATTGGAATTCAACAATCAGACCAGGTTTCCTGTTTTGCTGCAGAGACTCTTACGTTGAAGAGAGACGAGGTTTCAGATCCGTTTCTGCACCTTTCTCCTCCGTTTGTTAAACCGGATCATATTTCTGTTCTACTGGCATGTTAGCATGGGATACACATTTAAAACCCCTTTATAAAACATAAATAATGAGTTCTAGGTAGTGGTGTCTGCTGCCGTCTCTCCTGCCATTGATCATCTCAGTGTGAAAAGCTTTAATGAGCACAAACTGCCGACTGAACTTAATTCCCTCACACTCTCTGTTTACTGAGTTTCTCTTTTCTCTTCTCTGCATGCTCATGCAGCTCATTTAGATCCTGGAAAATAGCCTATTATGGAGCAGTTACACTGTTGTGCCTGCGGTGTAGAAAAGCTTATCTAAGGAGCCTTCGGAGTCCAAATTAATTCTCAATGCTCCATTAAGTCAAGCATATATTCATGGGAATTATGAACACACTGAATGAAAGAGAAGATCAGCAGCTGAGAAGCGAAAAAACAAAACACAAACAGAAATTAACGGAGCAAAACGCTGCGGAGGGTGTAATTGGATTTGAATAAATTCATCTGGAGGAGGAACATTGGCAAGTGATTCAACAGTGAGCATGAAACTGAAGCTCTTTTTCCAATTTGAATTCCCAATGTCAGGAGCTAGAGGACCGAACACCGTTGAGCTGCACTTTAGCCTCAGGAACATTTAGGAATTACAATCCGAATGTGTTATGTACCTCATGTCTCTTCAAAATAATAGTCTGCATCATGACAGGAAACCTGAACCTGTACTGACTGTGTTGGAGCTGAATCTTAAAGTGATGGTTCGGAGTGACAAGTTCCGTGTTGACATGATAATACAAGCATTTATAAAAAATCAGCAAAAGCTTTTCATACTCTGCCGTGAAACTCGCGTCACGGAAACAGCTGGGTAAACGTTGACTGCCATTAAACACCAACGAAGAAGTAGAAGAAGCTGGGTAAACATGGAAGTGCCGTCTACGCAACAGCGGTAGCTTTAGCAGTAGAAGCTATCAGGCAAGTGTTCTTTTAAATAAATTCAGTTCATACAGGCGATGTTCACCTGTATGAACATCGCTACATACAGGTGAATATTACCTAGCTCCTTAAACTGTTGTGTTTTGTTTGTGGACCATGGTACCATAACCATGGTTATGCCATTTGCCAGAGGTCGTCCTTACCATTACACCCGTTTAGGAGTAACAGAGAGGTGGATGGAACCCAACGTTTTGTTGCCTAACCCTAACTCACGTAGATATTTTAAACCCAACCACGATGTTATTCATAAACCATATATTAAACCTGCATAAACATAACTGTTCATTTTCATATATAATGTCCCAACTGACAAAAAAAAAAAAAAACATGGTGCAGGCATACACTAGGGCTGTTGGAATGAAATTCAGAAATGGAATATAATTCAAATAGTAAAAAAATCTATACTGATCAAATGCTGAAATTAATATTCCAATGTGTGTGGATTCTTTATTTATTTTCATCAGTTTTCTAACGTTAGCAAATCTAGCTGTGGCCTACCAGCATAAACGGATGCTTTTGACACATGAAGTCTCATGAACAATTAAGTTTTCGGCAACACTCAGTGAAATGAAACAAAGTTATCGACGGAGCTCTAGAAACGATGACGTCATGACAAAGATGCATTCATGCTGCCAACTTTGTGGAACAGTTTGGGGATGGTCCTTCCTGTTCCAACCAGTGCACCAGTGCACAAAGCAAGGTCCATAAAGACATGGATGAGAGAGTTTGGTGTGGAGGAACTTGACTGGCCTGCACAGAGTCCTGACCTCAACCCGATAGAACACCTTTGGGATGAATTAGAGTGGAGACTGAGAGCCAGGCCTTCCCTCCAACATCAGTGTGTGACCTCACAAATACACTTCTGGAAGAATGGTCAAAAAGTCCCACAAACACACTCCTAAACCTTTCGGAAAGCCTTCCAGAAGAGTTAAAGCTGTTATAGCTGCAAAGGGTGGACCGACATCATTTTATTGAAGCCTTATTGGCGGAGCTTCAGGAGCAGGTCCACACCTCAACAGCGCCAACTTCCGCATCTCTATAAATAGCCACCTGACTCTCTCCTCTGCTTCGCTCTCGTATTCTGCGCCCCTCCCCCCCATCCCATTTCTCTTCGCAATTCTTCTTTCTATCCTCTCCTTCGTAGGTCCACAAGGGGGTCCGTCGCTGCCCAGGAGCGGCGGCGGATTCTCTACAAGAATCCCCACAACGCACTTGAATGCTCAAGAACCAAGATCTTCAACACTTCATTCTCTTTGTCAATAATAATAAATCCTTAAACGCATCTCGTTGACGGTGTGGTCCTTGCTAGTGAAAACCCTATGGATTAAGAATGGGATGTCACTTAAGTTCATATGCGAGTCAAGGCAGGTGAGCCAATACTTTTGGCAATATAGTGTATGAAGGCCTCGTTTCCCCAGAAAGGCTCCACACGGCTCTTTGAAAATCGAGGATTGTTTAGCTTAACAGATCATGGCTATGTGTTATAAAATGTCATATCATCAACATCCGTACATCTTGAAATTAATTTATAACAGGAGTGAATATTGTGCATAAAATAGATTTCTCATCTTATTTGTGAATATGAATATTAAAAGGTGGATATCACCTTTTAATATTCATATTCACAAATAATCCTTTGAATGTGAATTACAGGTAAGAATGTTTTGTTCCGTTTCCTACGGACGGGACTTGAACACGTCGCCTCGCTCTCCTCCGTCACACATCTCTTCCTCCCAACAGAGATGTGAGAGGAGGGAGAAATGTTTTCCTGCAGTTAACTCATGACGCATCTCAACTGTCACATAACGTGGAGAAAAAACAAGCAACAGCTTAAATGCCCGAGGACAGCTCCTCCAATTATACTGATTCATGTATTTCCGTGTCAGGGTGTGACTGTTATTAAAGTAATTCTATTATATGAGAAAACAGAAATGGAGCAGTAACGACAGCCATGAGTACTTCAAATAAAATCTATAAGTAGTGTGTGAAAGCCTGCAGGTACAGCAATGCTTATTGTTACGGACCTTAAAGAAATGGCTCGTAAGGCCCGGAACACATCAAATAAACGAATCAGAAACAACTGTTGCCACTAAATAATAACAAATATTTATTGGTTAAAACAAACAAATATTTAGAAAAGCAACAAACCAAAAGGGTTGGAGGTTCCCGGCCAAAACAAACAAAAGAGAGGGGAACACTGAGCCAGCCAACGGCCGTCGTACCCAGTGTTCACCCCCGAAACTAAGTCTGCCTAAATAACCCACTAAACCTAAGTGAAAGAAATAGGTAATCCGAAAACAGGACTACCGGGAACCTCCGAACCAAAATAACAAAAGCTCAAAGGACTTCTGGCATGGGGAAAACCGGAGCCTCCGGTCTCCTCACCCGTTCACCTGCAGGGAAGAATAGAGAGCGAGAAAGGGATTCACAGCCTCCTTAAGTCAGCTCCAGCTGACGAGGTGATGAGTCTCACCTGAGGACTGGCTGCGTGAAGAGAGGCACAAACACACACACATATTCACACACAGAGCCCCACCTCCTGGCCACACGTAACACCCCCACCCAGAGCTTGTGAATAGCCGGGGGCAAACGTGAAGACCAGGGAGGAAGGGAAAACACCGTGACGTGTCGGCCAGGACGTTGTCCCGCCCCTTCACATGCCGAATGACCACGTTAAAGGACTGCAGGAAGAGCGCCCAGCGCATTAACATCTGGTTAGTGTTCCGCATCTGATTCACAAAAACTAAAGGATTGTGGTCCGTATACACAACAGTTGGCGAACTCGCGGAACCCACATAAACCTCAAAGTGGCTCAGCGCCAGGACCAAGGCCAACGCCTCCTTCTCAATAGTAGAATATGCGCGCTGGTGTTTGTTGAACTTCTTGGAGAAGTAAGAGACGGGATGTTCAACCCTGTCCCCCCCCTCCTGAAGCAGAACAGCACCCGCACCCGCATCACTGGCATCAACAGACAGTTTAAATGGAAGATCAAACACAGGGGCAGACAGGACTGGGGCCGTCGTCAACAAAGCCTTAATACATTCAAAAGCACGCTGACAGCCCTCAGTCCAGCGAAAACACACCTTCGGGCTCAACAAGTCAGTGAGGGAAGCAGCTACCGCAGAAAAGTTCTTACAAAAACTACGGTAGTAGCCCGCCATCCCCAGAAACCGGCGCAATTCCCGCCGTGAACGAGGGACAGGGAAAGAAAGAATAGCCTCCACCTTGGAGTGCACCGGCCTGACTTGGCCCCGACCAACCACTTTGCCCAAATAGGTCACTGTCGCCTGGCCAAACTCGCACTTAACAAGGTTTAAAGTAAGATTGGCATCACGCAAACGCCCAAACACAGAATACAGCTGCTGAATGTGCTCGTCCCAGGACCCAGAATACACAACAATGTCGTCCAAATATGCCTCACAACCAGAAAGACCAGACAACACAATATTCACCAGCCGCTGAAAAGTTGCTGGCGCATTAAGCATGCCAAACGGCATCACAGTGTACTGAAGGAAAGCATCTGGAGTCACAAAAGCAGAAATTTCTTTTGCCCGAGGAGTCAGTGGCACCTGCCAATATCCCTTTAACAGGTCAAGTTTGGTTACATACTTGGCAACGCCAACATTATCCACACAATCCTCAACTCGGGGGAGAGGATAACAATCAGGCCTAGTGACTCCATTCACTTTCCTAAAGTCTGTACAGAACCGGTCTGAACCATCAGATTTCATAGCCAGCAGACAGGGAGAACTCCAGGGACTACAGCTGGGTTCAGCAATACCGTGGCTCAACATGTAGTCCACCTGCTTCTGCAAGCGCGCACGTTTTTCTGGATTATCTCTGTAGGCATGTTGTTTAATCGGAAACGAATCTCCTACTTCAACATCATGTTGCAGCTCCTGGGTCTGAGAGGGCACATCAGAGAACAGTGACATATGTGAACCAATCAAACGGACCACATCCTCACCCTGAGACGGAGGCAGATGCGAAACACAACCATCAAGATTAACCAGCAGTTCAGAGTTCTTCAAACGCCCATGAACAACAGCACTGGACAAGGCAACGGCATCACCATCAAAATCCAACTCCTCAGACTCCGGCAAATCAGCACCGGACAGCGCCACAGCCGCCTCACCCTGATCAATCACTTCAGCACCGGACAGCGCCACAACAGATTTCAATACAACAGGGGAGGGTGAAACAGACCCAGATAGGGCTTCAACATGTTGACATGACAAAGCCGACTTCGCCTCCTGCGGTCCGGGGTCGCGACCACATAGTCACGAGCGCTAACCTTCTCCCGGACAACATATGGCCCACTGTAACGTGCCTGTAGCGATGAGCCAGGAATGGGCAACAGCACCAACACTTTGTCCCCTGGGCTGAAGCTACGGCTCTGCGTATCTTTGTCGAACCAACGCTTCATCTTGCCCTGGGCAACAACCATGCTCTGTTTAGCCAGCTCACAAGCACGACGAAGTTTTGAACGAAACTCGCACACATAGTCCAGCAGATTCTGTGTTTCTGCACTACCAACCCATTTTTCATGCAGCAATTTAAGCGGACTGCGCACCGTATCGGCAAACACAAGCTCAGCAGGACTGAAACCCAGCGACTCCTGTACCACCTCACGCACAGCAAAGAGAAGCAGGTGGACACCCTCATCCCAATCCTTACCATACTCGAGGCAGTAAGTGCGCAGCATAGATTTTAGGGTCTGGTGAAACCGCTCAATCGCACCCTGACTCTCTGGATGGTACGCGCTGGAATGACAATGAGAAATGTCAAGCTGCTTCACCACCTGTGCAAAAACCTTAGACAAAAATTTGACCCCTGGTCCGTCTGCACCACCCGTTGCAAACCAAACAAGGAAAAAAACGTAGTCAACGTAATGACTGCAGGGGCGGTGATCCTCCGCAGCGGAATAGCCTCAGGAAAACGAGTGTTAGCGCACATAATGGTCAGGAGAAACTGATGACCCGCCTTTGTGCGGGGAAGAGGCCCTACACAGTCTACAATAACACGTTCGAAAGGCTCCCCTACAACAGGAATCGGATAGAGTGGAAACGGGGGAATGTTTTGATTGGGCTTACCAGAGAGTTGACACACATGGCAGGTCCTACAGTGCTGACGCACATCGGCTTTAAGACCCGGCCAAAAAAAACAACGGAACACTCTATCATATGTCTTATTTACCCCAAGATGGCCAGCCAGAGGATTATCATGGGCCAGCTTCAAAACCTCTGGTCGAAACAGCTGTGGAACTACAACTTGCTTCACAACCCCCCAATCCTCTTGAAAACCCAAACGTGGTGGCACCCACGCACGCATCAGCACCCCGTCCTTCAAGAAATACCTGGGAGACCCACCCCCATCATCATCATTCAAACCCACAGCCGCAAAAAGAGAAACCAGCGTGGGATCACGCTGCTGTTCGATGATAAGCTGTTCACTCAACGCTACTTCCTCATCACCGGACTCAGGCTGCAGCTGACGTTGCTTTGCTGCCATGGCACGGGTAATAGCGCAGACAGAAAACACCAACTCATCTGAACACCCAGACCGGGGAACAGCTGTTACTTCAGGATTAAGCAGGACCTTCCCCCCCGCTAAATCGTTCCCCAGGATGAAAGACACCCCCCCGACAGGAAACTCATCACTGACACCGACAATAACAGGCCCCGTAACCAACTCCGAGTCCAGGTGAATGGTGTGCAAAGGAACCCCCACAAACTGCATCCCAAACCCACGGACTAACGCAGCCGAGTCGGTTGAAGATTTCTCAGACAGAGGCAACACTCCACTCAAAATGACAGACTGAGAGGCTGCACTGTCCCTCAGAATAACGACAGGGACTTTCGGGCCTCCCGCAGTCAGCGAGACCGCCCCCTTCATGACGAAAGGCAAAAACACATCATCAAGCTCCGGAGACTGCCCAGGATGGGAGCGTGAGGGAGACGAACTGGGAGCACTAGGAGACTGACTCAATGAGCTTTCGGTTTTTAACAAATTAACAGCTTTAGGAGGCTTGTCCCTTTTGTTCAAAGCAAAACAGTAATTAACTGTATGGCCACGCTTCTTGCAAAAGAAACAAACCCTGTCACTCTCCTTATCCCCTGGCTTTACACTCGGGCCACTCCACTCTCCACTCACCTTTCCGTCACAGGGGGCCTGGGCGCAGAGAAGCTGCGACCCAGGGAGGACTGTGGCTTATCATAACTGTCCCTATGAGTCAAAACGTATTCATCAGCAAGTACCGCAGCCCTAGAAATTTCTAGCACGTTACGGTCATTAATGTGTGTCACAATTCGTTCAGGCAAACAATTCTTAAAGTCTTCCAGCAACACCAACTCACGCAAGCCAGCGAAATCAGAAACCTTCATAGAGCGACACCAACGATCAAATAACACTCCCTTCTCATGACCAAACTCCACGTATGTCTGCTCATCTGACTTCTTGAGGCGACGGTACCTCTGGCGATATGCCTCGGGCACTAACTCGTATGCCCTCAGCACCGCCTCTTTGACATGATCATAATTCAGGCTCATACCAGACTCCAAAGACGCGTAGGCATCCTGGGCCTTGCCCGTGAACACACATTGCAAAAGCAAGGGCCAAACCTGCCTTGGCCACTCCAGGGTCACAGCTACACGTTCAAACAGGGTGAAATATTTGTCAACATCTTTATTATTAAAAGACGGAACGAAACGGATGCATCGACTTATATCAAAACCACTGGAGGCAGGAGGAGGTGCATGCTGTAACTCCAGCTCCTTCAGACGCACCTGCCTCTTTGTCTCCTCCTCCAGCTTCCGCACCTCCAGTTCACTCGACAGCTCCTTCTCCCTCAGATCCAGACGGCGCAACTCAATCTGCAGCTCCAATCCCCTGAGACGAGCCGCTTCATCCACATCTGACCGTGACTCCACCCCCTTCATGACCGCTTCACTCAAAAGACCCTCTTTATACAACACAGACAGCAGCTCAGTTCTTATAGCCTGCTTCTTCATCTGCTTAGTCACCGTAACTTTAAGAAACTTGGCCAGAGAAATTAACTGCTCTTTAGTGCAAGAACAGAACTGCTCCATCGTCGGATGAGCAACAAACTCCTCAGCACTAAACGCCATGACGAAACTGGCCACACTGATCAGACCAGACACGGCCTACCACAATAGACACGGCACTCACAGTTGGAATCAACAGAAACACTGAAGACCCAACATGTAACAGAGGAGCCCCCAAATATGTTACGGACCTTAAAGAAATGGCTCGTAAGGCCCGGAACACATCAAATAAACGAATCAGAAACAACTGTTGCCACTAAATAATAACAAATGTTTATTGGTTAAAACAAACAAATATTTAGAAAAGCAACAAACCAAAAGGGTTGGAGGTTCCCGGCCAAAACAAACAAAAGAGAGGGGAACACTGAGCCAGCCAACGGCCGTCGTACCCAGTGTTCACCCCCGAAACTAAGTCTGCCTAAATAACCCACTAAACCTAAGTGAAAGAAAAAGGTAATCCGAAAACAGGACTACCGGGAACCTCCGAACCAAAAACCAAAATAACAAAAGCTCAAAGGACTTCTGGCATGGGGAAAACCGGAGCCTCCGGTCTCCTCACCCGTTCACCTGCAGGGAAGAATAGAGAGCGAGAAAGGGATTCACAACCTCCTTAAGTCAGCTCCAGCTGACGAGGTGATGAGTCTCACCTGAGGACTGGCTGCGTGAAGAGAGAGAGAAAAAGGTGGAGAGGGCACAAACACACACACATATTCACACACAGAGCCCCACCTCCTGGCCACACGTAACATTATTATCTTATTATATTATAGCACTAATAATAACTGCAGCTGTGGGGGAGAAATATTTCAAGAGAGGTCACCAATATGCCAACAAAATCCCTCACATTTTGATTATATTATCCCTTTTACTTTAGATTTAGACTTAGATTTTTTGATGTCAAACATGTCAAAATGAATACAGAAAGCATCATACAGAAAATAAAACATTACACAACTAGAAAGCATTATGAATACAAAATAAAGTATTCAGATGTTGGAGAATCAGAAGTAAAAATGATATTAGGAAGGCTCCCTCAGATGCGTTTCATTATTATTATTATTATTATTATTATTATTGGAATATTAATTTAGTCTGTAAATAATACATTTAAGATCATTTTAATGTTTCTTTGATGAATATTTTTTACATAAACATACTTTGTATACTACTGGTTATATTAGTGGAAATAGTATGCATGTACAATATGAACAGTAATTCATTAAGTATAAGACTTCATATAAATGTAAATGCAGTAAAATGTATATTTTCTTTCTTTCTGAGATAAAGTGGAGTATAGAGTAGAAGTATAAAGTCACATTAATTAGAAATACTCAATTATGCTGAGTACATTAGTAAAAAAAGTACATTAGTAAATGGTCCTCATTTACATAGCGCTTTTATCCAAAGCACTTTACAGTAATGACTGACATTCACACACCGACGGCGGAGTCAACCACGCAGGGTGACAGCCAGCTCGTCAGGAGCAATTAGGGTGAGGTGTCTTGCTCAGGGACACTAGGCACTCAGCTAGGAGGAGCTGGGGATCGAACCGGCAATCTTGCGGTTGTCAGCTAACTATATTTACTTGAGTAAATATACTTTCCAGCACAAATAGTGACAGCAGCCAATCAGATGAGCTATTAAACCAACATTTGCTCACTCTCCTCCGACCAACATCCTCGACTGATTTAAAACCCCTTCTGTCTGATTGCTGCCTGTCTGGTTTACCGTCACTTCTTGTCTTTAGACTACCTTCCTTCCTTACGGTCCTCTGCAACGTTTCTAATTCCAAACAGCTCCAGAGACTTTGTCTTAGATTTGTGTCTTGCTGCAGAGACTCATCGGCCGCCATCAGAGGATCAGCAAACAGACGCCGCGTCGCAGCGAAACCAATTTCCTCCTTATCATTATTCTTCTGTCTCAGTCTCAGACAAACACAGGGATGGCAGGTTTCCTGCTCTGTGATTGTTGTTCCTGTTTTCCATTTGCTGGGGATTTAAAGGAAAAAAGATGATGGATAATAACAGCTCAGATGAACAGTTTATCTCCCTTCCTCTCTTCAGAGTAGATCACCCGTCAGCCGTGATTGAGAAAACAAGTCAGAGCAGAGAAAATATTCATTATTTATTTTTTTTATTTATCTGTGATTGTTTCAGCCGAATCACAAAGTCAAATAAATATAGAAATGTTTACTGCAGAGATCCTTCCCTGCAGACAGGACGTCTTGTCACAACCGAACAAGGACTTCAACCCAAACGCACGACTCAGGAGGCAAAGTTGAAAATAAACAAATCGTATATTATTTAAAGTTCAACAGAAAAATCACTCACAAGGAGGAAAAAGTCACTATTAAAGTATAACAGAAAATCACTCACAAGGAGGAAAAAGTCACGATCAAAGTACAACAAAAAATCTACTAACAAAACCAAAGGCTTGACAAAGTAGCAAATTAAAGTACAAAACCTGACAAGACGGGCTTGGAACAAAGGCTGAAAATTCTTGATGCAACGATGACATGGAGCTGGTTCACTGACACAGAGACAAGACGAACTGACAACAGACAAAGGGAGACGCAGACCATATATACGGAAGGTAATGGGGAACAGGTGGAAACAATCAGGGCAGGGAAGACAATCAGACTGGTGGGAAAAACACAAGGGGAAGGGCAAGTTACCAGAAACAAGAGGAGAATAGAATTTCAAAATAAAGCAGGAAACCATAAGACAACATTGACACAAGACATTTAAACACCACCAGCTTTCTTGGCCATGACAGTACCCCTCCCTCTAGGGACGGCTCCTGACGGACCTGGGCCCTCATTTATAAAGCTTGCGTACGCACAAAACGGGGCTGGAAACGTGCGTACGCCACTTTCCACGCAAATGTTGTGATTTATAAAAAAACTTGACGGGAAAGTGTGCGTACCCGTAAGACTGGAAGGGAATCAGCAGTAAACGTGAGAAGAACTATATATTTTTGATGACTGGCACACATTTAATATCATATCATACGTTAGATCTGCGTTATCATGATGAACTCCAGCAATGTTTTTGATGCTTTTAATGAGTGATAGTTTTTTTCATGTTAACACCTTCTTTTAAAATCTGACTTGTATCTTAAATCAAAATCATTTTGAAATATTGAATCAGCGCTGTCACCGCAGGAGGAGGAGACGGCATGTAATACATGCATGTAATACAGTATACAATAAATACCCTTCATTAGACACTGCAGAACACAGTGGGAATAACTAAATATTCTCCTTATTTATGTGCATATATCATCAACGCACATACATACAGCCATTAAGCCATCGTATAATTGTTACACTTATCCTCGTTTTTAAACCATCAGAGCGCAGAGGAAATGCGCTATAATGAGTGGCATGCTCGTGCGCGCTCAGTCGTGGAGCGTGGAGAGCGCAACTTTACCGAACTTCAGGAGGCAGACTTCACCCGGCAAAGGTGGTAGAGTCCCCAGCATGATGAGCCTCGGCCCCCTGCCCGACTGGAGGGGTATCAACAGGGCGCAAGAATCCGTGAGGATGTTATGCGTTTGTAATATAAGGAAGACAACAATCAATGTTCATTGTAAACGTATTATTTTATTAATCACAGTGCGCGTTTGCCGTAGCTCATCTGCAATGTTGTTGATGGCGGTGATTGTGTCTCGCTGAAGTTGCAGGACAGCATCAGTGAGCACCCGACCGCTTGATGTGCCATGCGCCCGGGGTGCGCTGCTGCTTTGCGCAGGTCCCGGACGCTGTGCCGAGGGCCCGTCACTCTCCTCACATCACCCTCCTCTACGCCACACGCTGCAGACTCTGGAAGGACAAAAACTATTTAACATTTTGTTTTATAGAGCGGAAAGATGTCATTAACCTTCAGATCACCGTCCGCTCCGTCCCACTGACGGCGTTGACTGCAGCAGCAATGTGTTGCCGCTCGCACTGCGTCTTTTTATTCGTGATCCCGCTGCTGTGGCCACTAAATTAAATTATTGTCCGGGCCTCCACCTCCCCAACAAGTGTCTTTTTCTCCGTTTCTGAAAAGTTACGTTTCTTCGCTTTTTTCTGACCTGTCGCCTTGATTCATCACATGGAAAAGATCGCATGCCGGCTCATTAATATAGTAAAATGTGGGCGTGTACAGGGCGGGATTCAGGTACGCACACTTGTAGGTGATCCTGTGATTTATAAAGGGAACATTGCGTACAGCTTGCGTGCGCACAGTTTTATAAATCAGATTTTTTTTTGGCGCACACAAACTTTGGCTTTTTGGCATACGTACACTTTTAGTAAGGATCCTACGCACAGTTTTATAAATGAGGGCCCAGGCCTCTGAGGGTGACTGTAAAAGTCAGAGATGAGGTCAGGGTCTACAATGAAGCTCGCAGGGACCCATGAACGTTCCTCAGGACCGTTCCTCAGGACCGTAACCTTCCCAGTCCACCAGGAATTGCCTGCCCCGGCCCCTGTTGCGCACAGCAAGAAGTTTCTTAACGGAGTAGACTGGGCCACCGTCCACCATCTGGGGGGGTGGAGGGGGTTTGGCTGCAGGAACCATGGGGCTCTCCTTAACTGGTTTGACCCGGCTGACGTGGAAGGTTGGGTGAACTCTCAGGGACAGAGGCAGACGCAGACGAACAGAGGAGGGGCAGATGACTTTCGACACAGGAAATGGACCCACAAACCTTGGAGCCAGTTTCCTGGAGACAACGTGGAGAGGCAAGTCCCGTGTAGAGAGTCAGACTTTCTGGCCAGGTTGGTAAACCGGGGCAGGTCGGCGCCTCCGATCGGCAGCCTTCTTCATGCGGTCCACACTGCGTAGGAGGACCTTGCGGGCGGCTGCCCAGATGCGGTGGCAACGCCGGACCATGACGTGAACTGATGGGACAGTGCTCTCCTTTTCTGCCTCAGAGAAGACAGGGGGCTGGTAACCAAAGACACTGGAATGGTGACATACCGGGGGCCGAGGTGGGGAGGGAGTTGTGGGGGTATTCCACCCACACCAGGTTCTTGCTCCAAGAAGCCGGGTTCTGGCACACCAGACATCGAAGGCATGTTTCCAACTCTTGGTTGAGACGTTCTGTCTGGCCGTTAGATTCTGGGTGGTACCCAGAGGTAAGGCTGACGGTGGCTCCAATGAGTTTGCAGAACTCCTTCCAGAATCTAGAGATGGACTGGGGCCCCCGGTCCTTAGGAAATCCATGG
Organism: Chelidonichthys spinosus; assembly: GCA_029853015.1. Classification (NCBI taxonomy): domain Eukaryota; kingdom Metazoa; phylum Chordata; class Actinopteri; order Perciformes; family Triglidae; genus Chelidonichthys; species Chelidonichthys spinosus. The sequence goes on along the minus strand of CM056825.1, from coordinate 26,848,584 downwards.
ATATGAAACACATGAGTCATCATAACTTCCGCTGTCTCTTTGGCAGAGGGCAACTTGGGCAAAGGAATGAAATGAGTCATTTTAGACACATACTCCCAGACCACTCGCTCCATGGAGGGCCACCAAAACCTCTGGGAAATGGCGTGCATGGTTCTTTTGACACCCGGATGGCAGGTGAGTAGCGAGGTGTGAGCCCAATGGATAACCTGTGGATGCATAGTAACAGGGACAAACAAGCGATTCACCGGACAACCACTAGGTGTTGGGTTCTCACCATTAGCTCGCTTCACCTCAGATTCTATTTGCCAAGTCACTGCTCCAACCACACGTTTCAGTGGTAGGATGGGCTCAGGTTCTTTGGCAGTAGGCTCGGGGTCAAACAGACGTGACAAGGCGTCGGGCTTAGTGTTCTGGGACCCCGGCCTGTAAGACAACACAAAGTTAAAACGATTAAAAAACAATGTCCATCTGGCTTGACGGGAGTTCAGTCTTTTAGCTTTGCGAATGTATTCCAAATTTTTATGGTCAGTCCATACAACAAAAGGATTCTGCGCCCCCTCCAGCCAATGTCTCCACTCCTCCAGATCCACTTTGACAGCCAGCAACTCACGATTCCCAACATCGTAGTTCCTCTCAGCTGGTGAAAGCCTCCAAGACAGGAAGGCACAGGGGTGAAGCTTGTTGTCCTTCTCAGAGCGTTGGGAGAGGAGCGCTCCTGCCCCATCATTGGAGGCGTCTACCTCCACCACAAACTGTCGGCTGGGATCAAGAACCGTGAGGATGGGAGCAGTGATGAAGCGTGTCTTAAGCTGCTGGAAGGCCTCCTCAGCTTGAGGGGAGCACTGGAAGGTAGTCTGTGGAGATGTGAGGGCATGGAGAGGTGCCGCTATGGCGCTGAAGTTTCTGATAAACCGCCTGTAAAAGTTAGCAAATCCCAAGAATTGCTGAACCTTTTTGCGGCTATCAGGTGTAGGCCACTGAGCCACTGCGCTAACTTTAGCCGGATCCATTTGCGTCTTTCCAGGGGCTATGATGAAGCTGAGAAAAGATACAGTGTCAGCATGAAACTCGCTCTTTTCAGCTTTCACATACAACTGGTTCTCCAGCAACCTTTGGAGGACCTGGCGTACATGGCCAACATGAGAGTTTGAGTCTGGGGAATAAATCAAGATGTCATCCAAGTAAACATAGACAAAGTGGTTCAGGAAGTCTCTCAGAACATCATTGATCATAGCTTGGAACACCGCAGGAGCACTGGTCAAACCAAATGGCATAACAAGGTATTCGTAGTGGCCACTAGGTGTATTAAAGCCTGTCTTCCATTCATCCCCCTCTCTGATCCGAGGTGATAAGCATTTCTCAGGTCCAATTTGGTGAAGATCTTTGCTTGTTGAAGCTGATCAAAGGCAAATTACATGAGTGGCAGAGGATACCTATTTTTAACAGTGACGTCATTGAGTGACCCATAGTCAATGCAAGGTCTGAGAGACCCATCTTTTTTCCCCACAAAAAAAAAACCCTGCCCCTGCTGGAGATGAGGAGGGGCGAATAAGGCCAGCCTTTAATGATGACTCATTATGCCGTCATGGCCTCCCTTTCAGGGCCAGAGATAGAGTACAATCTACCTCTAGGAATGGGGGACCCAGGGATTAAGTCAATGGGGCAGTCATAGGGTCTGTGAGGAGGAAGAGAAGTAGCCTTACTCTTGCTTAAAACTTCCCCCAGGTCATGGTAACATTTCGGGACTGATGTCAGGTCAGGGGGTTCAGGGTCTATGTCAGGATGAACAGAGACAGGTTTCATACTCAGATCATGAAATGACTTAAAACACTTCTTGGTACAACCCTCAGCCCAGTTCAAAACTTTCCCGGTACTCCAGTCAATGTGTGGGTTATGTTCTTTTAACCACGGGAAGCCCAGAATAAGAGCGTGCTGGGTAGAGTGAAACAAGTAAAAACACATGAGTTCATGGTGGTCATCTACAATGACTTTGAGGGGTTCAGTCTTGTGAGTCACTTTATTTTTTTTTTAACTTACTTTTTTATTTGACACATACAAACAAACATACATAAATTTAACAAACACCAAGGAGATGTATATTGTATAAAGTTACACTTGCTTGAGATTCTTGAAACTGAAAGTCTTTTCTTTTTTTTCATGTTGAGTATTCTTTGTCAATATCAGTCCGTATTCTTGTACTTGTACGTCATATTTCCATAGTCCATATCTGCTCTCTATTCTGCCTTAATTGGCATGTTACCTTAGTAGGGGTACATCACAAGTTTAAAAAAAAAAACACTGCAGATTGTGTATACTTTACAGGTAAGAAAAACAAGCTTACTGATTACGTGAGCTTTACCATTTGGCAACACAACATTACAGATACGTATACTTGTGGAAAACAATAGTACAGAGTACGTGTACTTTACAAAATAAAACAACTGTACATATTACAAGTACTTTTCATGTGAGAAAAACAACAAAACAAAGTACCAATACTTTACAAGTGTGTAAAACAACGCTCCAATCTGAGAGAAAATAAAATAAAATAAAATAAAATTGGAGGTGATTAGAGGTTTGGCATCGCTTTTTTTAATAATGTCCATTTTTTATCAAACATGACTGTTTTCAACTGTAGTCTCGCTGTGATTTTCTCCATGACAAATACATTTTTTACCCTGTCTCTCCATTGTGTTATGCTTGGGGGCAGCGGTTTCAACCAAGAAGCTGTTATGGTCTTTTTTGCTACCAGCAGCAGGACTCTTAGCAAATATTTAGATCTCTTGTCTGTCATAGTATCAGGAATTATACCCAAAATATACAATGATGGTTCCATAGGGAAATTAATACCCATAATCTGTTTAATTTCCTTCTGAATATTTTCCCAGAAGTCTTGTATTTTGGGGCAATCCCAAAATATATGGGTGTAATCCCCTACAGCTCCACACTCCCTCCAGCATTTATCAGTTGTATTGCTATATTTTGATGTAATAAACGGAGTGTTAAAGTAGCACATTTTCACTTTCCAGTCGAATTCCCTCCATGTTGGGCTGTTAGTTAATTTGTGTCCTTCTATAAATGTTTCCTCCCACTCTTCTTCTGATATTATGATGTTAGCTTCCAGCTCCCATTTTTCTTTTATATCAAAATTGTTATCATTCGATTCGTGTTGTAGAGCTTTATACATTTTTGATATAACCCCTTTTTTTGATTTGTCCTCTGAAAATGACCACAACACTTCTTCTAATTTAGATGGTGTCTTGCAAATTTTCTCCCATTCCTGGTGTTTTTGTAGATAATCTCTTAGCTGCAAGAATTTGTAAAAATCATTAGCTGGTAAGATAAATTATTTTTGTAATTGTGTGAATGATTTCAATTTTTGTCCCTGGAACATTTGATCAATATATATTAGCCCCTTGTTCGCCCATATGTTAAATCCTGAATCCATGGTAGATGGTATAAAGTCTGGGTTCTTTGCTATCTTAGTAGCCCTGCTTACCGAATTTGACAACTTCAGCTTCTTTCTTATTGCTGCCCATATTTTCAATGTTCCCCTGATCCACTCGTTACCCATTCTGAGTTTCTTCCGAGCCTTTTCGTTCTGAAATGGTAGAGATTCTAAAGAAACATGTTGACATGCATTTTGTTCCATCTCCACCCACACTGAATCTTTCTCTTTAGTGATCCACATAATTACGGTTCTGAGTTGTGCTGCCCAATAGTAATTTCTTAAGTTAGGTAAATTTAACCCTCCCTTCTCTTTTTTGCTGAGAAGCATCTTGTATTTAATTCTTGCTTTCTTATTCTGCCAAATAAATTTCAAAAAAATGATTCTGTCCAATTTTTTTAGAAAGGTTCCCGAGATCCCAATAGGCAATGATTGGAATAAAAACAACACTCTTGGTAATATATTCATCCGCACAGTTTCCACTCTTCCTACCAGAGTCAAGGGCAACACTTCCCATCTAGCCAAATCATCCTTTATCGCCGTTATCAATTTCCCATAATTAGCCTCAAATAATTGTGCTGTATCAGGAGTAATGATTATTCCCAGGTATCTAAACCCCTTTTCTGTCCATTTAAAGTGGACCTTTTCTTTAAGTTCCTCTGGAAACCTTCCTGAGAGCATCATAGCCATTGATTTGGCTTCATTCATCGAGTACCCTGATATTTCACCGTATTCTTTCAGGTTGTCTAGTAGGGCTGGTATAGACGTGGAGGGCTCACTTACATATGTTAATAAATCGTCCGCAAATAACGATGTTTTGTGTTCTATGCCCCCTTCATCTTTTATTCCTTTAATGTTATTATTTTGTCTTATTGACTCTGCTAACGGTTCAATACTTCAATACTTGCAACAAACAGCAGTGGACTCAAGCAATCTCCTTGCCTGACTCCTCTTTTTGAGTCACTTTAAATATCAAGCTCCCATCAAGAGCACTGGCCTCTAATGGCTGGGATAATTGTTCAGTGTTCAAATGAAGTTTTTGGGCAAAATCCCAGTCCATGAGACTCTCATCAGCCCCTGAGTCAATGAGCGCCCCAAGAGAAATTGTGGTGTCGTGATGTTTACCTTGATCTCCGATACGGCTCGGGGAGGGAATTCAGAGGAGGAGAAATGGCTCACCAGTACCCTCCTGACTACTGGCGAGCCTGCCCTTTTGCTGGACACGTGGCGAGGAGATGACCTTGCTGCCCACAATCGAAGCACCGTCCCTCCTGCAGACGGCGACGACGCTCCTCTGCGGACAGTTTGGCTTGTCCCAGCTGCGTGGGTTCCTCCTGCTGAGGAGCCGGTGGAGGGAAGCGTGTAGGGCTCTGCCAAGTGGTTGTGGAAGATGCAGTATGGGTCCGATGGCGATCAGACGAAGATGTCACTTGGTTGCGATTCCACTTGTGCTCCTGTAAACGGTTGTCAGTCCTTATGGCTAGAATTATCATAGAGTCTAAGGAAGATGGTAGATCCAGAGGCACTAACAAATCCTGAATCTGGTCAGAGAGTCCTTTAAGAAAAACGTCATAAAGAGCCGTGGAGTTCCATCCACTGTCAGTGGCTAGGGTCCGAAAGCGGATGGCAAAATCACAAACTGAGTCCATACCTTGTTTGATGTTACTCAGTGCACGAGCTTTCTCTCGGTCAGATGAGATTGGATCAAAAAAAACCCTCAGAGCCTCTATGAATTCCTTGAGGGAACCACAGATTGGTGAACGGAGAGACCACTCAGCCGTAGCCCATGCCTTCGCTCTCCCAGTGAGATGGGAAACCATGAATGCCACCTTAGACCGTCCTGTGGGAAATGCTGATGGCAGGTGTTCATAGTACATTCACATTCAACGATAAAAGCACGGCATTTTCCAGACTCACCGGAAAACTTCTCTGGTGCAGAAAGAGGAAGGGCTGTGGTAGGAGGAACCAGGACCGGCAATGCTCCAGCAGCCGCTGGGGATGGCGTGGCTTCTGTGGCAGGGGGGTAGGGATTCTTTGTGAGGAGAGAGTAGATCTCTTGTACCTGGGCTGACAGGAGGTTCACATGAGTGGTCATGGCAGCTTTGAATTCCTCCAGACAGTTCGCTAGCTCCTTCACTCCATGATTCAGAGAGGACATCTGCTCCTCCTGCTGGTTGAGGCGAGCGCCTTGGGAGCGAATGGCTGTAGTCAGGTGATCTGAGTCAGCTGGGTTCATACTGGCCAGTTCGTACTGTCACAACCGAACAAAGACTTGAACCCAAATGCACAACTCAGGGGGCAAAGTTGAAAATAAACAAATCTTTTATTATTTAAAGTTCAACAGAAAATCACTCACAAGGAGGAAAAAGTCACTATTAAAGTACAACAGAAAATCACTCACAAGGAGGAAAAAGTCACGATCAAAGTACAACAAAAAATCTACTAACAAAACCAAAGGCTTGACAAAGTAGCAAATTAAAGTACAAAACCTGACAAGACGGGCTTGGAACAAAGGCTGAAAATTCTTGATGCGACGATGACATGGAGCTGGTTCACTTAAAGTGTAAGTTTGGTGGAAATTGAAAATAAAGCTATTTTCTGAATGAAAATACATCAACTAAGCCGTGGAGGAAGTAATTTTCGCTCATCACGCAGTTCAGAGCTAGCACGGGCGGGAGCTAGAGTCCAAAATCGCAAACAGTGGGTTAGCATGGGGCATACAGCCACACGCTTTCAAAATCGCATTTTTAAACCACTAACATTGCTCAAAACAGCGCCAAACCTCGTCAGCAGCTTGCTCTGGGTGTCTACACATAAAACGAAGCACCAACAACTCAGTGCATGAACCCGAAGTTTATAACAGAAGACAGTTAAGAACACTCACCAATTCTATCCCTGCCAGCTCCTCACGAAGGATAGTCCGTAAGTGTCGATTACCGAACGCGGTTGTCTTACTGCTAATAAAGTTAGTACCTATGACAACCACACTTTGTTCCTACACGATAAATAAGGAAATACATTTACCTCCAATCTATCCGCAGGCAGTGGTAGCACTCGTGGAATAGCATTCTTTTTCAGGTGTTTTCTCTGTGGATTCTTTCGGTCAGCAGCTCTTCTTGGGAACACGAAGTCGTCCTTATCAAAATGAAGACTGCATACACGGTAATCCATAGCCCTTAGCGTCTCGCTTGGCGTGTCAATGTCCAGATTCAGGACAACAAGCCACTGATTCACCAGAGACCGCTCATACCGCAATGGCAGCTTATGAAAACTTTCTGTGCTGTAACTTTTCATTTTACTTTCGCAGCCGGGAAAGCAACACACATGAACCATCCTGTCTTTCTAGTGTTTCTTTGTCTTCGTCTTCTTCTTCATTTAATTGTCGTTTAACAGTCCTTCTTCTGTCCGTAGCGTTTACTTTACTCACTGTAAGCCAACACCGACCGGACTAGACAGCGCATCATTGTCCCTTCCTGCAATTAGCTCTTGTGTTCCCGTGTGAGATCTCGCGCGACATCTATGTGCTTCAGATAGGGCTGCTGTCTTGAACTGATTGGAATTGTATACAAACCATCCCAACGTTTTACCCACTGTTATTAACTTATATTTGGCCAAACTGCCACTAATTTAAAAGTATACTCGTTTTATTCTGGGCGAAATCTTCAGTGGTCTCCCTCGTTTTGCATTGCGTTCGGTAATCGACACTTACGGACTATCCTTCGCGAGGAGCTGGCAGGGGTAGAATTGGTGAGTGTTCTTAACTGTCTTCTGTTATAAACTTCGGGTTCATGAACTGAGTTGTTGGTGCTTCGTTTTATGTGTAGACACCCAGAGCAAGCTGCTGACGAGGTTTGGCGTTGTTTTGAGCAATGTTAGTGGTTTAAAAATGTGATTTTGAAAGCGTGTGGCTGTATGCCCCATGCTAACCCACTGTTTGCGATTTTGGACTCTAGCTCCCGCCCGTGCTAGCTCTGAACTGCGTGATGAGCGAAAATTACTTCCTCCATGGCTTAGTTGATGTATTTTCATTCAGAAAATAGCTTTATTTTCAATTTCCGCCAAACTTACACTTTAACAGATATATAAGTAATTAAAGGAGACATTATCTGTGGGTTAGGGTAAGTTTGACATATCTGTTCTATTTTCTTTGCAGAATATTGCAAAGTCTGACCAGCCAATTCTGATTTTCTTCCTCAGAACTAAAGTTGACAGTATGGCTCCAGATGAACAAAAAATATTCAACTGTCCAAAAGCCAGTGTAAACTCTCAAAATAATCCAAATTTTATTCCTTTTATAGTACTCTACAGGGGTTATTTGCATACAAATAAATACACATGGTATTTGTCTTCAAATATTTGCTTTGATTTAAACAATAAAAAAGTCTTGACATTAGTAGTTAAACAGCTCATAATTATCTCTCTAATATTTTATAGTTATCTCTCTTTATTTATGGTGATGAACCGTTTCCTGCCAGAAACTATATTTAGCACGATAACATTTGAACGTGTCATGATAGCCTTACAATTCTCCTTCCCCCAATAAAAAGCTCAAACTTCACAATACAATGTAATATTTCAACTACAGAGACCGAACGAGAGTATGTGTATAAACAACAAGGTCGCTGCCATATTTATGTATAGATGAGATTATTAAGTGTGGATGGAGCAGCTATACAGCACTGATCTGAGCTCCATTCAGAAAACAAGCCTGTTTTTGGCATTTAGTTCTCTTTGTTAGTTAGTTTTGTTTTTGGCATTTGCGAATGTAATTCTTGTGGACAGACCTAACAAATCATGATTTTTTTTCAGAAATTGTCATAATTATGTAATTATTTCAGCATACTTTTCATCTGTTTAATGCAATTGTATCAGAAAAGAATTGTTTATTTTGGGTTCATATTGCTGTATTATTGTAAACCAGTGATGTGTGGATCTCTGGATGATGTTATGAACATAGGACGCCGTTTGCTTTCATGGCATATTTTACAACATGTACAAAGCAGCACTAGTGAAACGTGTGAATGAGGGGGGAAATAATAGTGAGTCTTCCTGACTGAACATCTGCTAAACTTTTCAATCAGGAGAGACAACTCTTTTAAATGAATTTAATTGAATATTAATGCGGGTTCTGATCCCAGCTGACATTGGGCTACATAGACACATGGAGACAGACAACCAGTCACATTCAAATATATACCGATGGGCAGTTTACAGTAATCAATCAAATTGCATGTGGACTGTGTGAGGACCACACTGACACATGCAAACACCAAACAGAAGACCACCATGCTGAGGGGTCGCAAATCTACCGGAGTTTTCCACAAGCTGCTAGCTTGACAGCTGTGAGTACGAACACTAGCCATGTTTGTTGCTGACGTTTATCAGGATCATTTGGGCTGAGTGTATGTGGAGGGACTGCCTGTCACGGTTGCCGTCTTGGTGACTTTCTCCCTTGGTTGAAGGACTTTTGGAGTTGTTGCTGCTCGCTACTCTCATTGGAAGAGAGTTGGCAACACTGCTCTGGGTTTCTCAGCTGGATCATTTAAAAAAATATAGCGTATTCTTGCTAGTTTCTCACGATTACCAACCCTTGCTTTAAAGTGACTCAAGTAAAAGACAACTCTGGAAGTAGACACGCAGAAGAACGAGTTCAATTCATAATTTACTTGATAATTATAGCTGAACAAGAAACTTTAAGTAAATGTACGCAGACGCTGTCTTAGCCATAGGGTTTGTCTGTGGTATGCTTCCTGGTGTTTTGATAGCCACTCTCATATGTCATGCCCCCACCTGTCTTCCACCCCACCTGTCTTGCATGAGTCTCATTTGCTCTGGTGTTGCCTACCAACCCTCATTGTCTCGGCTGTTCCCCGACCCCTGTGTGCCCCTGCCCCTGTGTTCCCCGACCCCTCTGTTCCCCTTCGTATGCCAGTGCTTGCCTACTTCAGCTGTGTCTTGCGTCCTCCTGTCTGCCTAACGGTGACAGATATTTATAGACAAAATGAATTAACTTAGTTATTGATTTTCAAGACAAATTACAGTTTATGACACGCATCCATGTCCTCACACACTGCAATGTAATCATTATGTTTCACTGGTGCTCAATACATCTCATTGGTTTTTATTACACCACTTTGTTTTTAATCTGCTGCACGTCTGGTTCAGGGACTTTGGCTGCCCATAAGTTTGAAACTAACTCTGATGCTGCTGGTTAAACTGGACATGAACACATAAACACAGAGCACAGAAATGCAGAACAATATGAGCAGTACACAACTCAATATCATTAATGCTGTTATTGTCAAATCATTGCACATAAGAAACAATAGATATGAATAATCATTCATATACTACAATTAGGTAATAATTCATAATTCAGTGGACTATGTATAGCACTTTATTTGGTCCGGGTGATGGGGTCAGAAGGTTTGCATTGGAGGATCGGAGGTGGGGCAGCGACAGTGGAAGTCTGTAAGGTCTGAGGTGGCCAGGTTGTTGAGGGCTTGAGCAGGATCTGAATGATTGCAATGTTGTATCGAGAGCCAGTGAATGATGAAGGAAGGGTGTGATGTGGTCTCTGGAGCGGGAGTGGCTCGGGGGGGTATAGAATACTAATAAACAATATAAAATCAATGTAGGAAACAATACTCATAAATAATACACAATACAATACTTATTAACAATATGCAATGTGTATCAACAATATACAATACTAAAAACAATACCTATCAACAATATCCACAATAGAATAGTTCAACAATATACAATTCTAATAAACAATATATGATACTCATCAACAATATACAATTTTAATAAACAATACAATACAATACTTATCAACAATATATAATACTAATAAACAATAAGTAATACAGATTGATTGTATAATATACAATATGTATTAACAACAAACAAAACTTCAACAATACACAGTACCGTACTCCTGAATAATACACAATAAAATCAACAATATGCAATACATATCAACAATAAACAATTATAATAAACAGTAGTACTGATCAACAATATACAACACCATACTCAAACAATACACAATCCAATACGTATAAGCAATATGTATCAACAATATACAATACTAATAAATATTATACAAAACAATACTCAAACACATACTGCACGGTGGTGTAGCACTCTCGCCTCACAGCAATAGGGTCCCGAGTTCGATTCCCGGGTCGGCCCAGGCTCCTTCTGTGTGGAGTTTGCATGTTCTCCCCATGTATGCGTGCGTTCTCTCCACAGTCCAAAGACATGCAGGATGGGGATAGGTTAATAACTCTAAATTAATGGTGTGAGTGTGAATGGTTGTTTGTCTCTACATGTGGGCCCTTAGATAGTCCTGTACCCTGCCTTCGCCCAATGACAGCTCCAGCCCCCCCGCGACCCCTGAATACAGGATAAGCGGTAGACGATGGATGGATACTACAATACTCATGAATACACAATAAAATAGTTGGCAACAATATGCAATTCCATACTGATAAACAATACACAATGTAATACTTATCAACAATATACAATACTTATAAACAACATACAGTACTTATCAAAGATATTAAAAACTTAACAATATGAAATAAACTAAGTACTTATCAACAATATACAAAATCATGATTGTTTGCTGTTCCCAATTACAGTATACAACATATAATACTAATAAACCATATACAATTTTAATATGTAATATTATTTAATATAAATGTCTGTCTCTACATGTCGGCCCTGCGATAGACTGGCGTCCTGTCCAGAGTGTACCCTGCCTTCGCCCAATGACAGCTGGGATTGGCTCCAGCCCCCCCGCGACCCTAAATACAGGATAAGCGGCAGAAAATGGATGGATGGATGGATTTAATATAAATATAAACAATATTTGACTTTGTATCAGTCTTGTCTTCTTGTCTTCTCCCAGCATCCTCTGCTCAGACTGATGGAGAAAAGACACAATCACATTTTCCTTGTGGTCTGCTGTAGCTAACTCTACATCATCTCCATGCACACTGAATCCCAGGTACAGCAGAAAGCTCTAGGGCTCTCAACGGCCAGGGTTCAGGATCTTTGGAAGCCAAAAGGATGACCTGTGAAAGTGACGTTTTTTGATTTCAACTTGTATCTTTGGGCCCTAGTTTCGTGCAGGCACTCCTCCCGTCACTCCTAGCCCCGCAAGTGGGAAAGAGGGAGGAGAGAAGGCTTGAGTGGGAAACGAGGAGGAGAGAAGGCGTGGAGTGGGATTAACTCAGCCGATTCAGATCTTCACCAATCAAATGAGCTTCTCTCCTCACCTTTAATGCGCCAAGGCGAGGTGCAGTGCAAGTTTCGTCACTTGACAACCCAATGACAGAAGACAGCAGCAGCAGCTCCAGACGGCCAAACCAGGATGAAACTGATGTTTTGGTCCGAGAGGTCCAAGTTTCAGCTGTGTTAATTCAGTCAGGCTGAGTTTCCGTTACGCATGCCATCTGCCTTTGATCTGACGTCAGATGTGACGGGACAATCTATAGATATAAATTCAATTAGTTGCATTAAATAGTGTTTGTTGTGATTATTTATTGCATTTAAATGTGTCTGGAACTGTGGAAACCTGCCTGTGAGGTCTTGGTGATGTGTGCGCACTGCGCGCCGGTGAGCCAAACTTGCGGCTTTTTGGCACGAAACCTCCGCTGTGCCAAGCTGAATCTGTGACGCCTCCCCCTGCTTCCCTGCACCACCGTCTGTCCTGTCTAGTAGGAGATACAGTCAATAATATTGTATTTGTAAAACTTGGTATCCCCCCAAAATTGTGTATCTATTTGCTCCTCTTTCAAAACATTGCTGCCAGACAGCAGAGAGACTCACCTCCCCTCCCTAACTTTACCCAACTAACCGCCTCCTCATCACTACGGTCATCACTTCTCCTCCTTTTAATCTGCCAGTATTTTAAACTTATGTGAAAACTCAAATGTGATTTGACAAACAAGCATTAGTTTGTGTGACCATACCCATGGGTGACCGTTTACATCCACTGGCTGGTCTAATTATTAGGGAGGCAGTGCTAAGCACAGTAGGTGGCTGTGCGAAGCGAAAGCGAGCACCTAGGCGAATGTTATATCAAAATGTGCGGCTCGAGCGGGATCGGTGTGCTATTTAAAAGATGTCCAGAATATACATTTTTAGCGACGTAAGTCGCGAAAAACCACTGCAAAAACTCCCATCGGAATGAATGGGACGGACGAAAAAAAGAGAGCAGAAATTGTAGGTTTTCAAACGTCTGCTGCTCAGGCAACTTTCACCTAGAAACTCCATTTAAACTCTAAAACGTAGACACAAGTCTTCCGCGTTTCAATAGGTCATATAGTTTTTGATCAATCACTGTTCAATGACCATGATCGTTTTGGGAGAAATCATGAGATTATAATGTGTGTGTATTGCGCAGAACCTTCTGGGCTAGAGTGGGTGACATCATCGCTTAGAGTGTGAGGGCTCCTCGAAATACTTCAGATTTTTTTCCTTTCCAAACTCCTCCCGGCCACAATCTTCACTCTACAGACGTGATATTTTCCAGTTTTGTCGACAAACTTGTCCTGTCTCTCACAATGTGCTCAAAAACTCTGTGACATTTAAAGAATTTGAACGAGCAACCACTAAGCGTGTCCATGTCGGTTTTTCTCCCCATTCGATCCAATGCAAATTGAGAAGCAGATTTTCAAAGAAACATGAAAGCAGGTCCATTTCTAACTCGCCCTAGCATCCACATTTCTAACACTAGGAAAAAATAAAAGTGATCAATGTGGTGGACAGTGGAGACATGCATCCCACACCCCCCACATTCCAGATGATGTCCCACTCAGAGCCAGAAGAGTCCAGGGTCCTTATTGTGGCATCCCATCCAGTCCAGCAGCACCACCAGGGACTCCTGCTCAGTCAATACTGTATATATGTTCTCTGTAAATAGTTATTTCTGCTGATCTTTTGTAAATAGTTAAGAACACCCACTTGTCAATAGTTATTGTAACTTTGTAAATATTTGTTAATTACACAAAAAATAAATTATTTTCTTGTCACTGAAAAGCAGTTCAAAAGTTGACTTTAGTTGTAAATAAGAAATGGAACAGATAATGTTACAAGGTTATAAGATTTTAATTTAACTATATACAATATTTGGAAAAGAAAATGGAACAATACAATATTTTGAATTAACAATTTAAATTACAAATCAACACAGAACTTAATCGAACAGAAAAAAAACATCCACCACCCCCCAAAAAATTCAACGCCTCTGAACCAGTCTCTCCAATAAACTCTCCATCCTCTCTCTTTCTCCTTTCCTCGCTCTCCCTCTGTAACTTCATGTCCTCCCTGATCAAATCCAGCAAGTCATCTCTTTTCCCCTTTCTTGCTGCAGTCGGTGGCCCTGTGTTCTTGGCCTCAACAGGTGGTCGTTCTCATCCCGGACCCGGAGTTTGATCAAATCCTCAGTCTGCTCCTTGCTCTCTACAACAAAACGACATGTAAAGCACATTTCCTGTTATGTCAACTTGCAAAATGATTGTACGATATAATAACGATATTAACAGTAATAATGATCCTAAGGTTAGCTCTGTATTCAATCCAAACGTTTACAGTTTTACAGCCTAGAAATACAGCGGGGCTCACAACCCATCGTTAACGTTATTCAGCTGCGAGAGGAGTGAACTGTAGCCTACACAATTTACAATAAGATATAAGTTACCATCGGAGCTTGTAACGTTTGAAAGTGAAGGATTTTAGGCTTACGTTACGTTTAAAGGCTAACGTTAACTGAGCTCCTCGTATCAACAGCCTTAAGCTACATCACGTAGCTGGCCCTGAGCTCGGTGACATGTACTGGCTTCGCACTCAACTGTTTGACGATACATAGTACCTAGTAGTTCTTAGTCTCAGTAGTACTCGGTAGTACTTGGTAGTACTTAAGTGACAGCTGAGCTCGGTGACATGTACTGGCTTTGCACTCAACTGTTTGACAATACATAGTACCTAGTAGTTCTCGGTACTTGAGTCTCAGTAGTACTCGGTAGTACTCGGTAGTACCCAGGTAGTACTCGGTAGTACTTGAGTGACAGCTGAGCTCGGTGACATAGTACCTAGTAGTAAGCCGAAATGGAGAGATAGAGAGAGGCTTGAAGGCATTCATACACACGCGCCGAGGGCCGTCGCTATGGTGACGACACTCTGTGGCTCTGACCTTGATAACTGATAGCAGGTGTGCTCTGATTGGTGGACAGGAAGGAGCAGTTAGTACTAGGTACTTTCACCTAGAAACTCCATTTTAACTTTAAACTTTTACAGACACACCCCCGGGCGGCGGCCCACTGCCTCCCTCTCAAAATTTCCCAGCAGGGGAATTTTCTAGTTCCAATTATTCTTCCAGTTATTCATCCTTAACTGTGCTTTTCCAGAATTAACTTGCATCACCACACTGTTGTATTATCAAACAGTGTTAATTTACTTAAATGTTATGAGATTGTCAATGATAAAACAACTTACATTTATGACATTTCTTTAAGTTTCCTATCCAAATAATATGTACGTTAATATCTCTGTGAGGGTACTGACAGACAGTTGTCTTTGCGTTTGACAGCTTAGGGGTCACGGTGACCGTCGCGCAAAGTAAGGGCCGCCTTACTAAGAAAGAATGTGGAATACATACTGGGCCCTAGTTTCGTGGTGCAGCGCAGGGCGGCGCAGGGTGGCAGGTTCGACCCGCGCAGCCTTGCGCACCATCAGTTTGGCAGTTTGGTGGATCGCCTGCGCTAAGATGGGCGTGGCGGCGCAGCAGGGGGAGGCGTCACAGATTCAGCTTGGCGTAGCGGAAGATTTGCCTTCTTCTCCTCCCTCTTTCCCACTTGCGCCGGTGGGCGAGACGGGAGGTGTGCCTGCGAGAGCCTGCGTGGTGCACGAAACTTTCAGCGCAGGTGCGCTGAAAGCTGACTGCGCCTGGTCTACGAAACTAGGGCCCACTATATTATAAAGATGGATCTTCCAAATTTTTATTTCACAGATATGTGTTTCCTTGCATATTCCTATCAATTGATTGCGTTTGCTGTAATGTTGCATACCGCCGCTGCTAGGTGTGTGTAGGCGAAACACTGCAGTCTGCATGTCTAGCAAGTGTCCTTGGGCAAGATACTGAACCCACAATTGCCCCCGATGCTGTGCTATCGGAGTGTGAATGTGTATGAATGAGTTCCTGAGATCCTGATGTGTCCGAATGTGTGTGAACGGGTGAAAGTGTCTGAATGTAGTGTGAAGCGCCTTCAATAGCTAGTAGCTATATTAATGCAGGTCCAGGTCCATTTACTATGGCAGCGGAGCACATCAGCAAATTAAAGAAAAAAACTTTAAAGAAAAAACACCCCAACGGATACAGCCCAAGGCTCAAAGAGGACGTTGTTGAAAAGAGGGGCCCGAGGAATTCGCTAGTGTGGAAATATTTTGGATATTTAAAGTCCGACAAGAAGCAGATTGCAAACTGTGACAAAGTATGTTCTCACAAAGTCAGGCAGCACCACCAATCTGCTTACCATCTGAAGCAGAAACGTCCTCTAGATCAGGGGTTCTCAAAGTGGGATGCCGAGGGGGGTCGCAAGATGATTTTCATGGCTTTGACTGAGATGTTCTTCTGGTAATATGGAAATTAAAGAATTGTGTCAAAATGAAGTTTGTACCTGACAGCAGTAATGTTCTCTCATAAGTTCCATGGAGATGACTGACAGAGATATTCTGCTTTTATCTGTTAGTAAACTGTTGATGTAAAATCATATCATGGTTGTCGGGCTGTTCTGTTCTTTTGTGTTGTCGTTATGCCTGGATATGTTATGTTTGGATATGCCGGACTAGGGGTCGGCGATATGGCAAAAATATTATATCAAGATTTTTTTCAGGCAGGATCACAATCCACGATCTTATCATGATTCTATTTCAAGTTGGTTTTTAAAATTATTTTGCAAGTTACTGAACAGTACAACCAAACTAATTTCCCTATTTAAAAAAAATATAACCCTACAAGGTAACACAACTGAAAGAATAGCAGACCATTTATGCCAAAGTACCTTTTCAAACAGACTTGATTCAATGTCCGAGTGCAATTCTGCAAAGTATGAATATTCAACAAGAATTTTGACATGTACTCAAGTACAACCAGAGACTTTTGCATTACTCCCCAAATGAACATTGGTTTCAAAAGATAAACAACAACACTCAAGTAAAGTGCACTCTCGCTACATAACATTAAAATAAAATCTAACAATTGTGGCTAGACCACAAATCACTTGTTGTAGCAAAAAACTGGACGTTTTGAATTTTGTGTTGAATCTTGAAGCGGTATTTGGAGTGCAGCCGTGGAATGACCCTAAGTTTTTTTTATGGGAATCCTATCCTTGGCCAGGTAAAATGTCACTTATCCTGTCATACCGAGTGCCTTTCTCAAATGCCTTTGTTAAAGTTGTTTGGGCATGTAGCCTCTGGCTGCATGGTTGTAGCTGGCGCACTCAAGTGGATCCCCTCACGGTTTGACTGTCAGCATACTGTTGCGGGTGCTTTCCTTTGAGGTGGTTAAAAAGGTTTGTCGTGTTGCCATCCGACGTGTGAACCCTTGGAAATCCAAACCAGTTCCATACTACAGAAGTGGACAGGGACCAACTCCTCTGTGTTGTCATCCATGCCACTCTGTTACCAACTAAAAAGGGGGAGGGTATTAAATCCTAGGCACTACCTACTGTTTGCTATAATTTGTTTATTGGTGTGTCTTTCTAGGGAAGGAATGTAACGGGCTAGCAAATTGTGTGACTTAAGATTTGGCTGAGAAAACAACTTTGTGTGTATGAGCCATAGAACTGCAGCTGATTGAATGTGCACTGTAGCACGATACTAATGATCTCTCTGTAAAGGCAGATCGCGAAGATATTTGAGACATTTTAATCGTTCACAATCTGATATCGTCATATCACACACCCCTACGCCGGATGCACGCTTTCTTATGTTTCAGTCACCTCTGGGGACAGTGGGGGTCTCCAGTCTCTGGCACCATTATTTTGGGGGTCACGGGCTGAAAAGTTTGGGAACTCCTGGTGTAGAGCAGCACAATACAGGACTTTACAGTCCCAGACCCAAACCAGGACCGCTGGATCCTCTCAAACCACCAGATTTAGCTGCACAACAACAGACCCTTTTCTACGGTAAACATCACCAAGAGACATACAGCCTTTATGTTCTCCTTACTTACTCTCCTTATTTACATTTGAACACTTTATAGAAACAGATTATTTTGTCTATTTATTTATGGGTTTGTTTCCCAACAGTTTGAATTCATACAATCTATCTATTTAGTAGTTTTTATTTTGTACCTAGAATTTGGTTCCATTTTGTTCTGTAACACTTGAAACTTCTGACTGGTAAGAATTAAGATTTTAGTTTATTATATCTAGCCATTTTATTTATTTAAAAGTTAAGTTTTATACGTTTTTGTGATGGAAATTTTGTACCTCTTGATGAGAGATATCTGAACTGAAGAATTACATGCGAAGGTTTAGTGTAAATGTGACCTGTGGCCTGTGGCCATTTGTGTGTGTTTTGCGACCCATGTGTGGTTTACGACCTAGGTGTGGTTTGTGACCCATGCAAGGTCTGGATAAACATCTGAGTTTACTACTTCCATCCCTGTGAACTGAGAGTGAGAACACACCCACAAAAGATAGATAAATACTACGATTGTCTCACAGCACGTTGAGTCTTCACTTTGTAACGGACCAGCATGTTGCTCTGTGAATTCTCCTCTTGATCAAGATTAAATCCCTGTTTGGACCTTGAGCTGACTCCGATCTCCTTCCTCCAGTTCTAAATTATCGCAGAATTATTTTAACAGTTTTATATTGTTCTACAGTGTGTGCGTGTGTGTGTGTGGCATACAACTTCAGAGAGAAATATGTATTCAAAAACCATGTCATATCTTCACATCTTTAAAAAAGTGATTGTTATTGTGATATATATCGATATCACCTGATATGAAAAAATTATTGTGATAAGGTTTTTTCCATATTGTATGGTCCTACTGACTTCGGTTTAATGAGTGAAACAGGAGAGGCAGGCAGTACAGAACCATGGGAGGAATTTGATTTGATCATTGAAAATATTAGCTAAAAAGCTTTTCTAGCTCAGTGCTGCTAAACGTTGCAGATTGATTGATGGATGAATGTCATGATAGTAGTGGTTGAAATAACTTGATACTAACTGAAATGTAAGCATGCTCCATATTTGGTTTTCTCCTTCTAAATGCATTGACTGTCGTGTACTCTGAAAGTTACTTCTAGGAATGAATGAATGAATTGAATGAATGAATGAATGAATTTTATTTTTTTTCGAACATGTATAGAAAAAAAAACCGAAATGTATGTAACTATTTATACAAACAAAAAGAAAAAGAGAAATTAATAAAGTAAAAAATAAAATAGAGAACTAAGACATAACAAAATACTGCACATTGTTCGAAAAAAGGAGTGGGAAGAAGTACAATACTTTTTTAATGTCCCACCCCTATTTAACTACTCTTCAGTTTGTGACTATACCGATATCCTAACTACCTAATACACCTAAATACCTACATACCATATATACATTTCATGAATATCTATATAAATATATATATATATAAATCCACATGTATAAGCATACACATATATACCTACTTACACACACATATATATATATATATATATATATATATATACATATATATAATAAACACATACATATACACACACACATACAAAGACTAGTTGTTCATCAAATCCTCCATCCTGTCCTCAGTGTAGAGGTCAGTCTCTCACTCGTCTGTGATTGTGTTTGTGTTAGCATCCATCCATCATATGATTACATTAAGAGCAATGAAGGTTAAAGTGTCCTCTCTGTATGTCGTCAGATATGAAGTTCCAACACTTTCCACTGTGACCTTTGACACTTTAAAATTAAAGACCATAAAGTGCTGAGCTCATATAAAGGTCTGTCTGCCTGTTTTTATACAAGCATGAGGAGGAGGAGGTGGTAACCATCATCACAGCAGCTCTCAGACAGAGATGAGATACTTTATTAGCTTCCATGTAGCCTCAAGGCTAACAGGAGGGGGGGGGGGGGGGGGACACATCAGACACAAAGGAGAAGTTGTGGTAATGCAGGCTGTCAAATGTGATTATGAGCCTCATCAAAACTGCACTAGGCCTCAAAATAGAGATCTGAACATTGTTAATGTTTTTAACATCAGTCGTGGAACAAATATTCAGATCCTTTATTTAAAGGAAAAGTACGAAAAAATGCACCGTGAAAATACTCCATTGTGAGAAATAGGCCAACATTCAAAATGTACTCAAAGCTATTAAAGTAAAATGATTGATTGTGCAGTAAAGTATTCACTGTCAGTGGTTTACTCTTATATATGATGTTTCTGCTGGGTAATGAGGATCTTGCATTTTACTGCTATAGATGTTTTTTAACTCCTTTTGGCTGATTCAATCTACAGCAATTTATTATATTCTATAAGAAAACATTTGTTTAGCATTGCTGTTCCTGTGAGAGCCACCTGCACTACCTCATTATTTCCATTTTCTCAATTCATTTAAACTGAATGTCATCTCCCTGAGTTGATCGGAGGGATATTCAGGTCATTCAGGTTTGAGTGTCATATTGACCTTTAGCTAAGCCCCACCACCTGCTACTACTCCGTCAAGCTGTCAGAATTACCATGGAACACACACTGACTGGACTCCCTGAATAAATATGTTACAGGTCAAACTGATTCAGCAGTGAAAACAGATTCAAAAGATAAAGAAAGAAGGTAAGCTACAGATCACAGTGTAAAAGTGAATCAGCACATCACCTGGTGATCGTGACAGAAGACAATGAAATTAAGGAACACTTACTGCAAAGCTGGGTAGGTCTCTCACTATCTTCATGTAGAAAATTAAATGAAGAAAATCGATTGCATGAGAATATACGGAGTAGAGCTGGATAGTTTGTTGGAGGTGGCCAATTCTGGGCTAATGGTTGGCCAGTCAGTGTGGGATGGGCGGGACTTAGTGAAGGGTCATTTAAGAATTAAAAGCATCTTGGTGCATTTCCAGAAAGGTGGGGAATTCCAGGACATTCTGAACTTTCCATGACTTAATGCAGACCCTCATTATTGTCAACCAGAAAATGGTCTTTGCTGTCTAAACCCTTCTGATGGAGAGGGATTTTGACCATTCTGAAACCCAGCCTTTTTGAGAATACACATTCATATATATATTTTTTTTTGTAATTGCAGAGATATTTTTCAGAATTACTATTGAGGAGGCATTTCTCCTTGTGAAGTGCACTTGAGAGATTTGTTTACCCAAGTAAATATTTCCATGTTATGCAGTTGGGATAACATGGTTCCCATGGTTGTGTCCCAACCAGCTGAAATTTGGGGAATCAGTACTGTGACTGATGTATCTCTAGAGTCAGCTTTTCATGAGATTGGTAAAACAGCTTTTTGATGATGCATTTTCCAGTTGATCCGAGAGGCTTTTAAAGGATTTTCTTAAACTTAAGAAGTAGGAGAATTTTCTTAGCACATAAAGGAAACACTTCAAACTTCAGTTGTTTACAAACATTCAACTTCTTGGCATCTGGAGATGTGTGGTTTTCACTGGCAAGGAAGGGGATGACCAAGTAATCTGTGAAGTAACTAAAGCTGTCAGATAAATAGTGGAGTAAAATTACAGTAGGCCTATTTACCTAAAATTTGCATTTGAGTACAGTACTCATGTAACATTTCACTGCGGTTAAAACTTCTACAATCTATTTAATGTGGCTTTCATGAAATAGAACTAAACATACGAAGGGACTCGTTTAACCTGAAGCTCAGTACACACCAGTTTGCTACTATAGTTTTCGAGGAGATTTGCTGTTTTAATACATTGTTTTGGTGTTATTTTCCAGTAGAAGTGTGGGAGCTTGTGTGTTCTGGAAAACAATTAACATTAATCTTCCTGAATGACGGCCAGCAGCGATGAATCTGAGCCGAGCGAAACAAAGGCACTTTGTCTTCATTCATGTTTCACAAGACGCCGCTGACGGGAAAGCGCTGCTCGCCACATCAAAACATCTCAGCTCCTGAGTGCTGGTGCTGCTACATCATGTTTCAGGCTGACAGCTGAAGCTGTTCACAGTCAGGACTTAAAACAGCTAACAGCTGTAGACATGGAAGAAGAGATTTGTTTGAAAGGACAGAGTGGCCTTTTAAAACCATAAACCAGCGATTTAAACCCAACAGGAAAATAGTCAAAAAACATCCTCTTATATAGTTGTAGGCAAGATAATTTGTTTTTACATTTCCACTTTTGTCAGCCAGCTTTGTAAGACCTTCCAGTTTCTTAAAATTTTGTTCAGGGTATTCCCAGTTCAAAGTGCATTACAGCAATGTAGCACAGTATTTGAGGAAGTACTTGAATAAAAGTACTAAAACCACATGGTAATAATAGCCTATTACAAGTTAAGTTACTGCATTATTTAAGTAAAAGTACATAAGGCAGAAAAGAAAAGAAATCCCCAAAAATGTATGGATTTATAGGACCAGTGTTACTAAATGTCATTGTCAATTGACAACATCGGCCTCCTAGTTTACCTATATCTCTACCAAAATTGCTTTATTTTGTAGATATTGTGAGATTTGCGTTTTGTCCATATTTAATAAACATTTTAGAAACTTTACCTTAAAATGTATGTCAAGGTTCACTTCAACTCACCTTGTCGTTAAAATCCTCCATTTAGCCTAAATTTGAGTTAGAAATTCAGTAGGAGCTATTTTTCCAGGCGTAATAAGTTTCAGCCCAATGGCTGTCTTGACTCTGAAAGTTACATCTCAGATTGTGTGAATTTCAGGCTCGTACACATACAGCTCAACAGTCGGAACGTAAAATGAAATACTTTCAACTTCTCCCAGTACGTCTTCGTCACATTCGTACTGTGATATGTTGTGAAGTTATTCTCTGGGCAGCATCTTCTTCTGGTTGTGGATGGCTGCTGGATTTCCCCCTCTCCTGAGGTGCGCAACCTGGGCGTCGTCCTGGACTCCAATCTCTCCTTCCGGTCTCACATCAACAACACCACCAAGTCTGCCTTCTATCACCTCAGAAACATCTCACGACTCCGGCCCTCACTCACGCACTCAGTCACAGAAACACTCATCCACGCCATCATCACCTCCCGCCTGGATTACTGCAACGGTGTCCTGACTGGACTCCCCACCAAGGACCTTAGCAGGCTCCAGCGTGTCCAGAACTCAGCTGCCAGGGTTCTAACCAACACCAAGCCCTGGCAGAATATCACTCCCATCCTCCAACAGCTCCACTGGTTACCAGTCGAGTCACGCATCACCTACAAGATCCTCCTTCCTCCTGTTCCAAGGGAACAGAAAGTAAAAAGAGCGTGTCCTTGTTATTGAGGTCGGCGTTCACTGAAATAAGACGCTCCTGAACTTGATATTACCAGCTGGATCCACCCGGGCCACTCAGGTAAACTGAAAGAAGCTGGACATTAATAACAAGTGAACCCAGAACCTGCAGATGTGATTTGATATCAATACACATTTTAATGGCTTGGCTTTAATTAGAATCATACAGACATTTAAGATGACATCAACAATGTGGTGAAGGTTGAAATACATAAACCCAGTGATTTAACAATCTGTTATCGTGTGTTTTCACATCTTTTCAACATGAATGGCAGTGAATGGCGATTAAAAAAGGTAGGCTGAGCTCTACTTCAGTAAACACTGCAGACACTGATTGACACGAATTGTGTTAGAGACAGAGGAAATCTCTGGTAATGGAGAGGCCATTCAGAGAGAATGGAGACTGGTATGTAATGAAAGATTTGAGATAACGTAACAATTCTTCGCAGACAGGCAACACTATAGGTATGCCAAAACCTGGACTTTTGGTATCGGCAGACACCCTCTACCAATCCCATAGAGGTGTTAAATTAATACTTGACTTAGGCTTGACTTAAACATTGCTTTCCTAAATTTCGAAAACAAATGTAACAATGAATGAATAAATGAAATTACTGAATTGTTATTTCTTAAAATAATGGTATCCAATATCACATTGTCCAAATGTCACCGATACCTAACCAGCTATTTGACTCAGCATCGGACCAATAAGTGACATTGGTATCTTACATGCTGCTTATCCATCATGGATGTACAGACAACTATCACTGGATTACTTTAGTAAGTTCTTAGCCCTGTGTTTTTGGACTTGTCCACCATTTAGACATGCTCCATTCCCAGACATCCGTGGACTTGTTTGAAACTAAACTAACAAACAAATTGTTTCCCTTTAAACATAATTCACAATGCAGTTTCTTTGTGTGGGAATTTCAATTTGAGGAGACTGAGGGGTAGATTTACTAAGACTGGTGCAGTTTGCGCTGCATTTGTTATTGCGAGTTTGCAAACAGCACACGCTGTGCTTCCTCATTTTTCATCGTATTTATCAAACCTGACAGCCACTGGGCAAACAGAGCATCCTCCACCTTCCAGCGTAATTAGCGCACCTCTAAAAGAGCAATTAATGGGCCCGCTTGTAACAGGGATTTTGAAAAGACAAAAAGAAAGCACTAAAAAGCACATAACGTGGGGAACCAAGGAAACGGTAGCGTATAACAGGATACAGGCGAGGAGAACCGGTTCAGGTCCAGCAGAAATTAATATCTAGTAATGTGCAGCAAAACTGCTAAATGCAACAAAATAAGGGGCAGATACAATAACTGGTTTGTGTGTTAATGGAACAGCCAGAGCAGAAACTAAAATGATGTCGCCACCAGCAAGTGCCGAACAATCACTCTGCAGTGATGCACTCTGCAGATCCAGACCTGAGACACCCAGACCTGAGACATCAAGACCTGAGACACCCAGACCTGAGACATCAAAAATCAAATTCAACATAACAATGTGGATCAAGTTAATCTGTAACGATGATTTCTGGTTCGCGTGATCGATGAAGTATGATTTGTGTGGTGCTTCCTGGTTTAGACCTGATTTTAGGAGGCAGATAGTGTTGCGCACTCACCGGCAGTTTTTGTAAATACCGGGGAGTATATAATTAGGGCAGTTTATCCTCCATCTTTTTGTGGGGAACTCCCACTTCCCCATGACCCTTCCACGAGCACAGATTGAAAGCAATACTTGCCTCTTTCCGCTCATGTGGCACGCGATCTGCTATTTTTATGTGCCCCTGTTTGTAAATACCGCAACGTGTTTTTACGTGCTAGTTGCGAACGGATTGTGCCTCAAGTGGGCGCAAATGTGTTAGTATATCTGGCCCTGAGTTGGTATACCTGTACGAGATGGAAAAGTGAAATATATTGTCCTGGTGGTGGCGCTGCAGGAAAGCTCTTGGTAAACAGTTCAAACAGTAACAGTCTATGGTGCTGACATGTTCACCCTTTTCAAATAAACAGTAAAAAAAATCCTTTAATTTATACTTTAAATACAGTGATGATATTTGGATCACAGGTTACGCCTGATTGGAGTTTAAGAAGAGCTTAGAAAATCAAAACATACTCGAGTTTCTCTTTGTTTGGAATTGATTTGACAAGGACAGTTCTGATCTGCTAAAAGTCAATCAGTGCTAAGTGACCATCACCCTGCAAGTCGTTGTGGTCTCTTGAG
Source organism: Chelidonichthys spinosus (assembly GCA_029853015.1). Classification (NCBI taxonomy): domain Eukaryota; kingdom Metazoa; phylum Chordata; class Actinopteri; order Perciformes; family Triglidae; genus Chelidonichthys; species Chelidonichthys spinosus. The sequence continues at coordinate 26,823,418 of CM056825.1, read as the reverse complement.
AGTGTCTTTCCACATCACTGCTTCATGGAAGTCTGTCGAACCTTTTTAGTAGTGTGTGTCTCTCACCAAGACTAAATGAAGTGTTGTTGATGTTGTTTTACCGCTCTGACCCCGCTGCCCTGTCTTTCTGAAGAACTGCTCCCTCTGTTCCCCTGACTCTGAGGTCCTGGTCCTTTCTGAAGAGGTGGACGGTCCATGGCTCTATTGATGACACTTCATTAGCATGCAGGGGGGACTTATGCTGTCACCACGGCGACCAAATACAGCTTCTGTCCCCTCTGATTTACCAACATTCATCCTTGCGTCATCCATCCTCTGCCTCGCCTGAGCTCAGTGGACATTTGCATGATGGAGACCTCCAGACTGCAATGATTCCTTCCATTCATTTATTAAAGGTTAAGTTGATGACAGTCAGTAAAGAGACATATTTTTTTATATAAAATGTAGAACAATTTTTCACGTGACTGTAGCGGCAAGTTTGGCCCACTACTTTCATCTACACTTACTATAACTCACCAGATAATGAATCCACAGATTTGACAGTATGTACCGACATGTATTTATAGTTTTAATTTTCTCGGGGAGGTTGTAGAGGTCCCTTTCGAGGTGTTTGCTATTCTTGAGGAGGTTAACACGTTTTTAAATGCCTAAACAGTTATGGGGAGTTATTATCGTTAATTGATGACATGTAATACCATGACCTGCTGACTTTGAACAGGTCTTCGAGGAGGTTTAAGAGGTCTTGAAAAGGTTCCAGGCTTCGTTCAGAAGGTGCCAAAGATCCTTGAGGGAGTTGATCCTTTAAAGGCGCTTTTGGCTTCTTTCTAGTCTGGTTCTTTGCAGTGTGCACAAATTAAGTGAGTGGATTTATCTTTTTCGTCTCAAGAGCCAACACTCAGGAGATCACAGATTTTTAAACATTGCTGTCAAACCCCATTTCACTTAGACAGCCCTCCGATCTAGTGTGTGTACAATTCATTCCTGCAGTTATATGTCTGCATAAATGTCACTTTTTTTCTGGACTTTAGCATATTCCTTATGTGTTCTTCAGCCCAGATGTCGAGCAAATGTCAGTCCTCTCCACTCGCTGCACCAGAGTTTCTAAATGTTAGCTTGTAGAGTTTCAGAGGTTCTCTAGGAAGTCGTAGAATCACAGAAAAGCTGTTCAGGGTCATAGAGGAGGTTTATGTTTGAGGTGAACAGATGTAACACTATATGCCTGCCTTTGGGTTTGCTTTGTTTTTTCTTTTAGTTTAGTTTTGTTTTCACAGGCAAAGCATCATTTTTTCATGCTCTGATGACTTTGACTTTTGGGCGATTTTCTTCTTTGTCTTTTTCATTTTCTTAACTTCATCTAAGGGCATTTTCTTCATCTTCTTCTTAGACTCTGAGCCAGACATCTCCACATCAGTAACACTGACATCCACCAAACTGTCCAGTTTCATTCCCATCTATATTCTCAAGGTTTCTCTTGAAGGGTTTGTCATTCATAGTCTGATATATCTATACATATATTTTATTCCTGAAACATTTTAAAAATAGATTTAAAAATAATTTAGTATATTTTCTGATTTGTTGAGTGATCCAAATTTCTGAAACCATTCATCCAATGTTCTGATTTAATTTCTGGAAATTCATGCAACTTAGCACTCTTTAGATTTATTGTCCCCCAAGGAGAAAGAAAACTTCATAGGGAATGAATAATTGTCTTGTAAGTCTACTGGGGAAGTTTCATGGTGCTATCCATGAGTTAAAATTGTGAATGCGGATGCCTATCAGCCAATCAGAGAGCAGGATTCCTCTCCTATGATTAGATGAGTGGGTGTGGCTGTGGTGAGCTGAGTAACAGACTGACTGATTGGAAATTATCAGCTGCAAGTCGGTTCAGACATTGAGCAGCTGTCAGTCAGAACACTGAGCTGTTTAGTTTAAAGCTCTCTGTGAAGAAGGAGTCTCACTTTGAAAACTATTATCACAGTCGCAGCGTGAAAATGGTCATGTTAGAGCTGGTGGAGGCTGAGACTGGAGACAGAAACAAGCCTGTTCATTCATTTACCCAAACTCAGAATCAACTTCCATCAATGATCCATGAACTGAACCAAAGTCTGTCTTTCCAGAAGAACTAGAATAAACATGATTTAACTTCCAGATTGAACTGGTTTTAAACAGCAGCAGTTTCAACACTAATTAGGGGATTTAAAAAAAGTAGAAGTATTTGCCTCTTGGGGAGAAAATGTGTTCTCATACACCAGCTACAGGAAGAAATTCCTTTATTTTGGAAATGCATTCACTGCCAGAAAATTAGGTCAAGTGAGCGGAAACAAGAGACAGTGATTCATCTGATGATAAAACCCAGAGACTCAACTCTTGATGGCATTATATCATAGAAATAGAATAGGAGTAGAACTGACATTGGACTGTTTTCCTGTTACAGACACTGAGCCGAGCAAAGTTGTCACTCATCCGCGGATATCAATGTGCTTTCCACTGACTATGGTTTGGACGATTAACACTCACAATAAATTGATCATGGTGAATTTCCATGATTAGGATCATTGTAAAGGGAATTGGAAAATACTGATTTATAAGATACAGGGTACAAAATATGTATTTTTAATTTGTATCCTTTATGAATGAGGGTAGACTTTATGATTTATGATCACCTGATTTAAGATTATTTGATTGTTTTCCACTTAAAAAGATCTATCTTATCTGTGACACACACACACAAAAAAAATTTGTTTCTTCGAAATGTAAAGTGTTTCCAGTTTGTGTAATTGCCATATTAAGAGTTGCAAGCATATTTTGAATATTATTGGAATAATTATTTTCGTGGGCTGCACGGTGGTGTAGTGGGTAGCACTCTCGCCTCACAGCGAGAGGCGAGAGTGCTACCCGGGTCGGCCCAGGTTCGACCCGGGTTCCTTCTGTGTGGAGTTTGCATGTTCTCCCCGTGTAAGCGTGGGTTCTCTCCGGGTTCTCCGGCTTCCTCCCACAGTCCAAAGACATGCAGGATGGGGATAGGTTCATTGATGACTCTAAATTGCCCGTAGGTGTGAATGTGAGTGTGAATGGTTGTTTGTCTCTACATGTCGGCCCTGTGATAGACTGGCATCCTGTCCAGGGTGTACCCTGCCTTCGCCCAATGACAGCTGGGATCGGCTCCAGCCCCCCGTGACCCTGAATACAGGATAAGCGGTAGACAATGGATGGATAATTATTTTCGTATCGCTGCATACATGCCCTAGCTGTGACGAGGGCATGTAATTGTGATGAGTTGTGAAATGTTTCTTGTTTATTCTGGCTTTCTACCCTTCGTACTGTACTACTCCACTGCTTACTTAAGTTGTTCTGGAAATGCAACTTGCCCGCTCAGTTCAGTCTCTTTGAAAGTACTGCCATGCTGATTTGAATGGGAATGTCCTACGCGTATTTAATTCTATGTATTACATTCTTTAATCTCGTCTGTATTAATCACCAGCTGTAAATTTGCAAAGTGAGCTCAACAGAAAATAAAATAAAACAAAAGGAAGACGTTTATTGATGTTTTGTGAGTGAATAACTGTTTAATGTCTGTAAATGTTTGTCTTGATGATGTTTTTGGTCCGATCCTCAGGTCAGCTGGCGGCGGGGACCTGTGAGATCGTCACCCTGGACCGAGACAGCAGCCAGCCAAGAAGGACCATAGCCCGGCAGACAGCCCGCTGCGCCTGCAGGAAGGGACAGATCGCCGGGACGACCCAAGCCAGACCGGCCTGCGTCGACGGTAAGACGCTTCCACTGACAACAAGCCCTTTAAACGAATGACAAAATCAAATCCATTGTTTTTCCACGTTTGACACAAAATATCAGGGTTGTTTGGGGTTGTTATGGTGAGGGACCAACATGTCGCCTGTCAGCTGGAAACAAACAGCAGTGTCTTGTTGAGCCACTCATTCACCTCCACCTGCTGCGTACGTGTTCTTCCACTGCATACTGTCTCACCATATACTCAATCCATTAAATCCACCAAACTTCAATTTCATGCCTATCTTCATTCTGACGGTTTTTACATAGATGTTTGTTCATATATCAGCTTGATTTATAAAACATTTTATTCAAAAACAAATCTGATTTATGTAATGAAACAAAGTGATATAAAAAAGTCTTTCTGTACTTGTACTTGTAATTAAATATTAAATATTATCTCAATCTAAGTAATCAACTGGGGAAGTTTCACGTCGATATCTATTAGCTACAATTTTTACTCTGTTCACCCGCAGTGTCTCCCCTCAGACGTGTCGGCTGTGTGTTCCAGGCTAAATTAAGAATGAATTAGGGGTATTTAAGGGATTTAGTGAGTAAGATGTTGCACGTGTGCAGAATCTTCCCTGAGGATGGAGGTCAGTTCACAGCTTGATGCTAAACTTGTTTATAAAGGAAATTAAACACACAGTTATCTGCAGCTTCCCCTCCAAATCCTCCACATCTCTTCATCTGGACTGTGAGGTTCATGAAGTCAAAGCCCAGACAGGGACAGGATCCAGCATTGCACTGGCTTTCATCACCGGCCGTCTCCACCTTCCCTTTCTGTCTCTGCGTCTGCCATCTGGAGACGAGGACAGCAGCTGGAGGGACTCGTGCTCTGCAGGGAGTTTACAGGCTCTCCTGTGATTTCCACAGACAGGTGCTCTGCTCCACCTCTGCAGTCTGGCATGCTGCTTTCTCATCTAAGAAGCTTCAGTCAAAAAGAACTTCACATATGTTCAGCATCGGTTCCCTTGAGGACTATTACAAGTATGACAGACTGTCCCAAACCATATTCAACAGTTTTAACAGTGATATTTTCACCCAGCGGTACCTACTGCAGGATGGATTGATGTCCAGCTTTTATGTTACTATCTGTAAATCACTGCGTGACCTCATTTTGTCATTTTCTCCCTTTTGGAGCAAGAATTAGATTCAGGCAAATCAGCAGAGAGACTTGTAGTGAAGTGCAAACTTTATCCTTCACCTGAGTCTCTGTGACCTTTACAGAGCGGCATGCTGGTATTTATGTCCGTTTTTGTTCTCTGTTGTTATTTCAGGCTCTTGGGGGAGAAATATGGGTGTTATTCAGGTAAAATACAAACTTAGGGCCTGTAAGATGAGACCGAATTTTATTATTCCGGATGGAAAATTGTTGTGCAGTGTTTGCAATACAAAGTGTGAAAGAATACAAACATATAATAGCAATAAAGCTGCAAGTAGAGAAATATAAAATATCAGCAATCATGTATATGGACATGACTTTGTAATTTTGGCTGACTTTCATCATGTCGGTTGTGTTTACATGTGTGTTTGTTTCCGTAAGAACATCCACATTTTAGCCAACATGATGAGAATGAGAATAAATACACACTTGGACATCACTCACTCATCACAGTTTGCTCTCGTCGGATACAGAGAGCGAAAGAGTTAATTCTATTCATTGCTTTATTGTTGTGTTTTTTATTCATGTTTTACTTAATTAGAATATTATGTAAAATATATGAAAAAAACATATTAATTGTAATGTCTGAATACATTTACATTATATTACAAAAAGAACATTGTTCTTTTAATGGGAGTACATCATTATTATATCATTTTGTTTATCCTAATAATTACTAACAAAAGCAGTTATCATGAAACGCCTTATCAAAAATTCAAAATACTCCATTTCAGGTGAAAGTTTATTGATAGCTCCTCACTTGGAACAGTGTAACTGGTACAAATTATTTTTATTGATGCATCATTTGGACCCCCACTCAATTTGTAACTTTTTTTTTCCATTTTGATTTTCTAGTGTAGATATCTGTAGCACACTCATATCTGTATTTCACTATGTATTTCATGTCTGTGATGATAACAGTATCTCATCTTTAAAAATAAACCAGCTTTTGTGATATTAGGAAATTGTGATTGTTCAGGAAGTCTTAAATAAATCTCGGTGACCTTTCAGCTGCATGTTGTTTATGTCAGATTGTATCTGAGGTCTTTTAGTTGTGCTGCTACTGAAATCCACCAGAGAGAGCTCCGACTGGCTCTCATCTGTGACTCCTCATAATTTACTAATTTATTTGAGTCTTGCACCGCAGATGCTTTTGATTCACCGCCCCTGATAAGTCTAATGAAAAGATGCCAGAATAGAACCTGCTGCTGCTTTGTTACAGACATTATCACTATCAGATTTGAAAAAAAGACCACAAAGCTCTGTGGTAAAATAAGCAAACAAGACCTTTGTGTTTCTCATCAGGTAGAGATGAAGTGAAAAGGGCAGAGAAGTGGTGGTGTGTTCAGGGCCTTTGGGACATTCAGGAGGACTTCTGTTCTGGCCTAAGACAAAAGAGAGGACATGAAAACACGATGGGAAATAAATAAATACATTTGAAAAAGTAAAAAATTATTCCATAATTATTAATATTACAGAAAATGTTTTCTTATATTTATGCATTCAAAATGATTTGATATTAATAATTAAAGTATGCTGTAGAAAAGTTGATAATGATATCTGTGTCATATAATTACATTAGGGTTTAACAATTAAATCTGTATCTTGTAATTATAGAGAAAACGATTTAGAAATGATGAGAAAATGTTCCACAAAGAGCTCCGAGGACTTTATCTTTTGTTCCGGGGATGTTTGTCTTGTAATTAGGAGATTATTATTGTGTCCTTGGGATTGTGGGAGCTGCATTCAAAGATATATTTTTCTCATAAATGCACGGTATGCATCTTACAGGTGAAATCCTGCATTATGTATGTTTGATAAAGTCTGTATGTCAAACATCTTCGTTCTTTGTTGAGTGCATTGTACCTCTGCAGAAACTAAGGCTCTAAGGAAAGGAAAAGTGAAGAATGATTTATTTGAAATCAAAGTAAGCAGAAGTTGAAGAAAGTCAACAAAAAGAAAGAAAAAGGAAAAAGGGCAGCAAAAAGGAAGCTTTTCCTCATCGGCCCATTTTTAAAACAGGAAGAAATGTTTATGTATCCACTTCTAGACTGTTCTTCCATCTGTTTGTCCTTCGCCTCTTTTCCTTTTCATTCCTTTCTCTCGGGGGAACAAAGTAACGTTCCTCCTCCTGGATTCCGTCATTGATGAATGAAGCCATTACAAAATGGCCGCCTCTCTATTTGGGATAAATGAATTGCGGTGAGCCGGGCGGCGGCGGACGGGTCTGTGTTGCAGCCGTTCATTAATCAGCCCGTGATACTCGCAGGTGTTCACTGATACCTGAGATGAATCCCTCTCGTCTCTCCTCCACGCTGTTTGTTCATATTTAACATCCGTTTGTTCAGGTGTTTTACACATCCTTACATGTGGATCGTTTAATCAAACCTCATATAGCTAACATTACCCATTCAACGTTTCGAATCAGATGTTTTTCTTCTGTCCGTCAATAAGAACTAACAAAGACCAAAACACAATGATATAACATCTTCATTTGAAATAGTTTTGGCCCAAAAATTGTAATGCTATTTTGACTTGGCAATCAATGACAGTATGCATTGTTTTTGTTTGTTACATTGTGTATCGACAAACAATCATTATTAAATAGAATAGGGTGCATGTGTGTGTGTGTGCTGTATTGTTCAATAGCATGGATCTGTGAACCCCCCAGCGTAGTGGGGGAGGCTATTTCCTTATGAAATTTACTTTTTTTTACTCTGTCCGTAAATTACAAATAATGTTTTCAGCCTGTCACTCACTCAGATACACACACACATATGCACGCACACACACACACACAAACTTTTTTTTATCTGTAAAAATGTGAATGTTTTACCTGTCATTTTCTGTCAAACTCAGGGCTTATCCTAATAAACAAGAATATGATGAATATTTCCTGTTGTCTTGTTTATTCTTCAAAATTGTTATTTTTCATTTGCTTGTTGGTTTTTTACACATGCTTGCAGCACCGGTTCCTAAATGTTTTGGGGAAAAGAGTACACTGGCAAAACTGCAGCCAGTAAAATACTGTATTTTTAAAATGAATACACTAGGGGTGGGAAAAACTGGATTCTTAGATCATTTGCGATGCGGACGTGGGCGATTGTGAATCAATTAACAAATATCGATTATTTTCATTCCGTAGTGTTCACGGAACGCAAAAGCGTAAACGCAGCACCCGGACAGTCTGTGGCGTTACACAAAACAGAGACATTACTGCTTTGTACATGTTGTGAAGTCCCAAACACACCAGGAAACCTGAGTCCTGTCCTGTCCTGAGTTTATAGCTTTACCCAGATCGGTGAATCTCATATAGTTGCATTCACAGCAGCGGTCGCCATCAAAAAACCACGTGACTTAACTTAATTACAATTTAAGGATAAAGAGGATGCCGAAGTAACGACGATGAGTAAAAAGTCCCAAGTCATGGTTTGTTAAGTCTGTCTGTTACGACGATACTCAAATAACTTCAAAAATGCTTGTTGTGGCGTTTTGCTTGCTCAGAGCTAAGCTAGGCTAACACCATAGCGGCTACGTATGTTTATAATCGACCTCTGAATTGTAATCAAATCGTGAGGTGCCAAGAGATTCCCACCCCTACAAATGACTGTACATTTTACAAAAAGTTACTGTATTTCTCTGATACAGTAGATGAACATTATTTATACAGTAGCTTGCTGGCGAAACTGCTGCCAGTAAAAACCTGTATTTTTTTAATTACAGTTTTCGACTGCTTACACAATACAATCAAAAGTATTTAGCAAAACTAGCGTTTTGCTACACAAGTAGCAAAACGCTAGCTCAAATAAGCACAGTTATTTGCAAAACCCTAAAGGCACTTGTATACATTACACACAGAAATCTATCATGATGTCACTTCCTTGCAATACCAAAGCACTGACTGATCCTCCATTAGTCATCAGCCATCAGGTGTGCAAACACCTGTTTGTTTAATTATATACACACCAATCAGGTTTACAAGATAATGATATACACACCAATCAGGTTTATAAGATAATGATATACACACTAATCTGGTTTATAAGTTAATGATATACACACCAATCTGGTTTATAAGTTATTGATATACACACCAATCAAGTTGAAAAAGCACTATAAAAAGCAGCAATCTGACATGTTTTGTTATGTATGAATCTCCATGTTGAACATATACAGTTTTTTTTTCTTCACCTAATTTGTTTTATTTTAAGGTAAACAGTGATGGCACGTCTACGGCTTTTATTGTGAAAGGTAACAACAAAGGTATACACTGCCATTGTCAATGTGGAGACAATAAACTTATTTTCCCAAATTAAAAAAAAAAATTAGGGATGCACCGAAAATGTGTCTGCATGTCTGCGGTGTGGACTTTTCGCTGAGATCTATTCGGATCCTCTGCACTTCCTCTGGGAATGTTTGAATTTAACATTTTATTCAGATTTTTATTATAAACTGTACATTGTCAGTGCTAAATAAATATTTTCATACTTTTGTAATTAATTTATTCTTTGAGTTGCAATGCCTTGATTTTAGTGACTTAAGTACACAGTCATAGCCATAAATGCAATGGTACTAATAATTGGAATATTAATTTCTTTCGGTGTTCCGGTTTTCGGCCTTGGTTTCCTCATTTTTGGTTTTCAGTTTCGGCCAAGATTTTACATTTCGGTGCATCCCTAATAATAATTGACAGTTTATATCTTCAGTCACTGATTTTGTGACTTGATATTATATAGACTTGTATCAGATCCACTGTGTGTATTGAAGTTGTGTCCAGCTGATTTAACCGCAGCATTTAGAACCGCACTGTGAGGCCTCTGATCATTGCTGCTGAGGTAATGGTGTTACGGAGGCGTGGCGCCGTCCTGGGACACATCAACAAACGTGGCGGCCGCTGTCGGCCCTCATCCTTGTCCTCAGCAGGAAGTTGTAGGAGCTGTGATTACAGTCGCTCTGATCAGAAACAGAATCAGCTCCTTTCAGTGCGTCTCGGGAGAAACTGAGCGCGTTCAGGCACGGCTGAGCCACTGTCAGGGAGATGGTGAACTGTTTCCATACCAGACAAACCTAAGCTGGACGACACCGAGTAGGAGGGACATTACCAGGCTTATTACTCATATTATTCTCATTAGATTTCCCAGTTATAAAAGTAATTTGTGATTTAATTGTCTTTTACTGTGAATTGTATGCTCCAGAGCAATGTGTTTGGCTTTAGAAGTAGACCTAAATCCCTGTTCAATGGTCGTTCATCGAAATGATATGATCATTTGCACTTTTAGTGTGACTTAATCTTCAGATAGTTTGTTTCAACAAAGTTTCACCTCTTGCTCTGCTACACAGATTGTATTGGAAATAGCTTGTTCACTTCGGCGCTAACCCCCTTGACTTTACAGCACTGAAGCAGCAGTAGACACTGCATTTACTTAACTGATGCACTTTGGCACATTGGCTTTAAATTGTGGAATCTGATGATTATGTAAAATAATCAAAGTCAGCTGAAATCACCTGGTTCAGGTGATGATGTAATATTTGCGAAAGGCCTGATCTCACACACACACACACACACACACACACACTTCGTGTCTAGCTTCAGCCGTGTCTCTACTGACCCAACAGCTCCCACCGTTCCAGCCTAAATTACATTCTGCGAGTGTGTCAGGGAAGATGAAGAGTATGAAAATGAGAGTCTGTACAGGCCTGTGATACATAACCAGGTAATCAGCTCTCCCTTTGGAGCAGCGGAGCAGGGGTGTGATTTTGTATGCCATAAGCCTGTATGTTCAAGGAGGACAATGCTGAGATACTTTACATATGATGCAAATGTTGCATATTTTATCAACAGTAAAACTGGGTTTACAGTTTGAACAGATGTCTTGATGGGACTTGATGGGACTTTATTCAAGATGGGACCATTCTTGAATAAAGATGGGACACAAAAAGATGGTAAAGGAAGAGGACCACTTGATGCAAAAACTGTAACTAACCCCTCACATCCTGACAGTTTTGAGGGAGTGGAATGTCTTCAGAGAGCAAGGGGGTGGGACTGGGAGATGGTACAAGATGGATATACTTTACATTAACCCGCTTGGAGTATTTGTGCCTGAATCAATTTCAAGCTGCTCTCTGCAATATGCAGGCTTTAGGCCTTTGCATACCGAGTCCGTTTTTTAATACGTCATCCGTTAAAATTTGTTACACACAGAAACCTTGCACACTGAGTCCAATGCATGTTTAAAATCACTGATTCTTGAGATAAGGGACAAAACATGTCCCACATCAAAATGTTGCAATTTGTCTTAAATAACAATAAATTATTTATTTTAAAAAGGCTTTAAAAGTTGGATATGAAAGACTTTTGTATGTGTACACCCTTAGTTTTGTATATATTTATATTATTTCATAGTAATTTGACAAAATACCGGCATTATTATGAAAGTATTATGAAAGCCCATGCAAATGAACTCGTCCTCCGTAGAGGTCACAGTATCAAACTGCCGAAAATAAGTGCTTTAAAATGCCCAAAATGTCCAAATATTAATATGAGGTTAATTGTATGGCTTAATAAAATACCACAAAACATTTAAAGTGGACATTCCATTATTTTATACATTTACAACAGCCTCTCAAAGTTTGTCCTTAATTTATGTCAACTCCGTAAGATATTTTTCAAATTCTAAATAAATCAAACATATTTTGGTCAGCCTTAACCCTGAGGACCCCCTTTGACTCCTTCCTGCTGATGGATGCAGCAGTCCAACACATGGGGCCCTAGTTTCATGGCGCAGCGCAGGGCGGCGCAGGGTGGCGGAGCCAGCGCAATGCAAGTTTCGACCCGCGCAGCCTTGCGCACCGTCAGTTTGGCAGTTTGGTGGATCGCCTGCGCCAACATGGGTGTGGCTGCGCAGCAGGGGGAGGCGTCACAGATTCAGCTTGGCGTAGCGGAAGTTTCGTGGCAAAAAGCCTCGCCGAGACTGCGCTGAAAGCTCGCCAGCTCCAACCTGGTCTACTTTCGGCGCAAGGCGTAAATGAAGTCCATTCATTCAATGCGAATCACAGCTGGCGGAGTGGAAGTTTGGCTGACGGTGCGCAGTGCGCACACGTCACCGAGACCTCACAGCAGGGCTGGACTGGGACCAAAAAATGGCCCTGGCATTTTGGTCCCTGGCGGCCCACCATGGTTATTTACATGATATATGGATGGCGTGTGCTGGCGTGTGCTTACATTTGTAAGCACACGCCATACCAGAGGATGTATGTGCACATTGTGAAGTTTCAAAAATGAAAATAAAGTGCAGTAGCCTACATGGAAGAGAGTAACCATGTTAAAAAAAAATTGATACGCTCTTTCACTACTCACAGAGACCTTTTTCTTGGGGGAGATGGCCACAGTGCCACAATTCCCATCTTGAAGTGAAAGTGGTTGTCAAAGAAACACTGCTAGAGATGTCTTTTCAGTGTTTAATTAAACAATACAATTTACACAAGACAATTAGGCCTACAGCAAGAAAGAGAGAGAGGGAGAGATGTTAGTGTCACTAGTGTTTCTTCTCTGTTTACCAATGATTAATCATCCATTTCAGCAAAGAAATGTTTCACTAATATTATGTGATAATAATAGGCCTAATTGTAACCTGCAAACTATAACTTTATGGCAAGCTAAAATAAATAACACTGTAAGTTGGACACCAAATCTACTCAAAGCATTATTTGACAACAAAGGCTATAAAGGCAGTATACATAAACACACACACACACACACACACACATGTTTTAAGACTGACTAAATAAAATTAATATATTATATATTATTATATATGTATATAATTTCCTAGGTTGACCATTTGCATATAAGCCTACAAATTCCCCAGATACTGTTTAGTGTACACATCCAATAACATTTTCATTGTTGATGCCACGTTGATTCTCCTAACATTTCAGTGGCCTCTCTGACCTCAATCTGTCCCTGCTGCTGCTGGGTCACGTCTCTCTCGTCATCATCATCCTCCTCCTCTCCCTCCTTCTCCTCCGCTACCTCTCCGTCAACCACCTGTGCACTTGCCCAAGGCGCCGGGTCCGGGACTGCTGGACTCGACCCGACGACAACCGCCGAGCTTGTGGTAGCAAACATGTCGGTAATTTTCGCACATTTTGCTGCGTCCTCTTTTAGTATTTTTTTTTTTTTCCCTCAGCTTTTCTGCTCCCCTCTTTCGTTTTTGTTTTTTTCCGTCCATCTCGAAACCCACCACACTCCCTCCACCTCCGGTCAGGACAAATGATCAAGAGGGAGGGGAGGGGCGGGCCAACGAGAGCTGAGAGATTTCATTGGACTAGCCCAATGTCCTTCAAGAAAATCAACCAATGGGCCACGTTTCATGTCTCAGATACCGTTGCGGTCGATTAAAAACTATATACCGGGCATTGCCCGGTATGCCAGATGGCCAGTCCAGCCCTGCCTCACAGGCAGGTTTCCACAGTTCCAGGCGCATTTAAATGCAATAAATAATCACAACAAACACTATTTAATGCAACTTATTGAATCAACACGTGAATTTATATCTATATGGATTGTCCCGTCACATCTGACGTCAGATCAAAGGCGGATGGCACGCGTAACGGAAACTCAGCCTCTCGGACCAAAACATCTCCCTCTCTCTCTCCTGTTTCTTATAATATCGGCATTGTTATTATTATGATACGCGCGCACAGCGCGTGATGTGCGTGGTGGGAGCGGCGGCGCTGCTTCTGTCATCGGGTTGTCAAGTGACGGACCTTGCACTGAACCTCCCCTAACGCATTAAAGGAGAGGAGAGGAGCTCATTTGATTGGTGAAGATCTGAATCGGCTGTATTAATCCCAGTCCACGCCTCGTCTCCTCCTCGTCTCCCACTCACGCCTTCTTCTCCTCCCTCTTTCCCACTTGCGCCGGTGGGCGAGACGGGAGGCGTGCCTGCGCGAGCCTGCGCGGTGCACGAAACTTGCAAAGTCCAGGTGGACACACCCCGTCGGCGCGGCGCACGTGCGCTGAGAGCTGACTGCGCCTGGTCTACGAAACTAGGGCCCATGGTCTCGTAAGTTTTACATTTTTAAAAATATTCAGCAAACAAGTTGAAATATCTGAGGTCACAGCTAGTGTGTGTCAACACTGTCTTCAAATTAGGGGTGATTTCAATCAATAATTTTGAAATAAAAGTTGGTATTTAGGTTTAGTTTAGTGGCATCTGACAACTGAGAAAAATCTAAATGGCTACCTTTTACTAGATATGAGTAATTTGAAAAAACATTTTTTCAACTACGTCAGACGTCAACTCCGTCAGATATTTCGTCTGACGGTGTTGACATGTGAGCTGACGGAGTAGAAAAGTGCTCCCAAATCCTTATTAATTAATGCATAACAACTATATAACATGATAATATAATCTAAGTATACATTTTGATTGAATTAAAGGTGACATATGATGACAAAACCCACTTTGTCTGGGATTTTGGGTTGATGTTTGGGGTCTTTGGTGAAATAAGGCCGCACATGCTTCTTTGAGTGAGAAAATGATTTCTGAAAATACCCGCCCTTTATTTCAGATGAGCCTGTCAATTTTGGCGCTTACTCTGATATAGGAATAATGGCAGGAACACACCGGCCCAACCGTTGGACGTCTGAAGCGTTTGGAGAGGCTCTGACGAGGTCGGGAACACATATGTTTGGTGTGTACAGCTGCGGAGCCGCGCGGACGTTGTCTGATCAGACTGAGCATACGAAGTCTGAGGAGGTGGGCTGTTGGAGGTCTGAGCCATTGGATACTCTGATTGGCGGTGTGCTAGCGAATCAGAGTATCCAATGGCGGTGTGTGGGCGGGGCAGAAGTGACGATGGTAAACAACAAACAACATAAACAGAGATGGCGCAGAGTACAGATTTTACTTCGTCCTTGCATCGCACTTTTGGTTATTTTTATTTATTTTGGTCTCGAGTCGAACGAATACTGAACCAAGACTGTGTGTGCATTGTTTTTATCTGCACTCCGTTCCGTCATTTCCTGTTTTCCTGTTTTGGAGTACTGGAACGAGACTAGCGCCACCCGCTGTTAAGGAGGCTTATTGCATCTCGTGCAAGCGCAGAACGTACACGCTGCTGTGTTGTCGGAAGCACGTCGAAGCGCTGTGTACAACGCAACTTTTCTGCCGGGGACTTCAAGTTGCCACAGTAACACTTTAACTGAGTCTCAGGCCACAGCTACAGTTATAGGGATAGTTCACCGCCACGCAGGTGGTCTAGTGTTTAGAGCACATGCCATGTACGCATATATGCAGCGGACCCTGGTTCGAATCCTGACCGGAGGTCCTTTGCTGCATGTCACATCCCCCTCTCTCTCCCATGTTTCCTCTCTGACCACTGCTAAATAAAAGGTGTCTATGCCAGAAAATCTTAACAAAACAAAAACAAAGGGACAGTTCAACATTTTGGCAAATTGGCCCATGATCCCTATATTCACAGCAGTAGGTTCATTACCTTTATTTGTCAGTGTAAACTATTTTTAGCTGCTCAGAGCTATGCTGAGGAGGCTAATGGGATTTCCTGGTTTCCCTCATCAAACTCATCAAATACACAATCCAACAACTCCAAAATGCTTTTTGGACAAGTTGTGACCTGCACATTCACCACGCTATGTGATGAAAATGTAACGTTACGATACAGAGCCGTTTTAGAGGTAAATTCATGTTTTTCAGCAAACAGTCTCTGTATTTGCCTCTAAAACAACTCCGTATCATTTGAAATCTCTGAAGAATCTCATCATAATGTACACACTCCGGCAGTAGACCCCTGTGGTCCGTTCAAAATCTCCCCAGGAACATTTTGACATTTTCATGTGTGCCTTAAAGATCCTGTGACCAGGTACTCCTTGTTTGAAGTTTGATACCCTTTCCCTTGATAGTCTCTCCCTTTGCCATGTTCAGAACATGCTACATATCCTTAATCAGTTTGATTCTCCATTAATTTGTCAACACCGTCAAATGTGTGTCAACACCGTCAGTTGTGTGTCAACACCGTAAGATGGAGGTTTTTCATGTTTATACAAAAATGCATATTTCTGTTGCCCATTTGACTGTGTTCATATATTAAAACACCAACTTATCTACATCCATCAGTGTCTTTTGTGCACAAAACCACTGATTGTATATATAAAAATGAAAAAAAAAAACTAAACGAAATGAAGGTAATTTAAATTGGCTCATTTCAAAACAATGGAAAATAATATTAAAAGTGTATATAATGCAATTCAACACTTAAGCTTGTTAAGGCACACCATTTCTACACACTTAAAGATTTCAGTGTTGGTGAATTGATCAAACACACAAAAAACATATTTTCATGTGTCCGACGGAGTTGAAGGTCAAGTTACTCACTGATGTTGGGACCTAACCGTTAGGACTACACAATGCGGCCTACAAAAGCCTACACAGGACAAAGGAACAAAGGAGATTAAAAACTACACCGCCATTTTAGTTTCACTTCTCACCCAGGTGAGGGATGTGACGTCACCCAACTCTTGCCCTATTGGCTGACAACAAGCTACCCCAGGGGGTCCCCGGACGCTGTCTGAAGTAAGCTGACTAAATCGCCAAGCCGCGATTATATCGCCATCCGTGGAAGAAAGAAACCCGCTCCGCTCTCGCCTGGACTAAGCCGACTCGTCACGTCTCCCGCTGACGCTGGGACTCACGAACTACCGTCGCAAACGCCAGGACGGATTCGCAACCTACGCAACGACACCAGTAAGAGGCTATCAGTCTGGGCAGAGACATAAGTGATAGTGTAGGATATGCTTGTAATTCATTCTTGTTAATGTGTTTTACGTTCTGATCGCGGAGCGCCGAGTTCGTTTGTTCATGTGCTGCTGTATTTGAATACTGATCGTGGACCCACGCAGCTGGGTTGGTTTCTGTAACAGTGTTTTTGACTAAACCTCCGCCATATTCGCGAGCTCAGAAAGCCTCTACTATCAGTTAAAAGACCGGTCTCGCGGAATAAACGCCACTTCATTCACGCGAGCCCGTGTGATAGCGGCACGCTTTCTGAGCCTCAGAAATATCGCGCGCGCATTCTTCCCCTCTCTTTGTTTGTGTCCCGCTAGCGCACACACATCCTCCGCCAGCTGTTTCCAGCTGCGGACATTGAGGACATAGCTCCACCTCTCTCTCTCTCTCCCTCTCTCGCTACTCCATCTAACGTCAGTGGCTCCGCCCCTGAACGCTGTGAGGAATAGCTCCACCTGGTGGTCGCGCCCAACCATATCTCTCTCTCCCTCTCTCTCTACACACGCACGCATGCACGCACACGCACACACACACACACGCACGCACACACACACACTCCACGTGTGTCTCCTTCCGTAGCTTAGTTTTGTGTGTTAGGTAGTTAGGTAATAAGGCTTTGTTAATTGCAGTGTTATTGATTGTGATCATTATTACTGATTTTAATAAAACTTATCATATTATAACTAGCGGTCTCTTGTGCTTGTTGTGTATATGTCACTGGATAACAGCAGGTTGTGAAGGCTAGTGCTTGAATTTCACGCCTTTTTAATTGTTAAATTGTTTTTATGCTTCTTTGCCAATGATCACGATCCTTGGCATTTGAGTATAAAACCTTTATATTGAGACTGAATACAGTTTTAGGTTATCTTTTCCCTGATCCCAGGGTGGTGCCCCGTTTGTTCATGATTATATCATGATAATATATTAAATATAATTATTAATATCGATAATCATATTGACATTAATAATTAGCTGTTGATAACCAAATCTGCTCCTGCTACAACCCCAACACTGAGTAAATGTCCATTTTTATAAAAATTGGTTAAATAAATTGCCTGTTCCTTTTCATGGTAGATAGATGAGACCTGTGTTTATGAAGATATCCAATTCAAATTAATGTGGCATTGATTTTTTGTTTTTCACCTTTCAAAAGTACTTTTGTCCCTAATCTCAAGAATCAGTGATATATATATATATATATATATATATATATATATATATATATATATATATATATATATATATCCGTTGGGGAAATGCTCAAAACAAAAATAAACCTCCAGCAGTAAGGAGCTTTTGTGATCGTTTCCTTCTTGAAAGAAGAAAAAGAGCTGCGCAATAGTTGGATTGTGGAGATCTTCTTCCTGATGTGCGGCCCCAGTAATGCTGCAGACTGCACATCAGAAAGAAGACCACCGATCTCCAGAATCCAACTGACCCTGAACAGCGTCTGCAGTACTTACCCTAATCCCAAACTGCTCGGCAATCACTTCTTCACAATCTGTGACTCATCTCTGCATCTTAATGTCTTTTAGACTGTAGACGACTCTGAGTGGTCAAAAAACTCACAGATGTGAAAACGCAGAAAAACAAACCTGTTCTGAAAAGCTTCGGAGTTGGTATGCAAACCTGATCGTCAAAATAATTTTTTAACGTCCAACAATTTCGGACATAGAAATGGACTCAGTGTGCCAAGGCCTTTCGTCAGAGCACAGCAATGGTGGATGGGTTAGTCGATGTCAGTGATGAACAGTGAGGAAGATTGTGTGATCGTCTCATTCTTCAAAAAGAAAAAGGAGGGTGCTACACAACTATCCCGATCGGGTCCAGGTAGTGATGTCCAAATGAAGCTTCGTGAAGCATTTTCTATATTTTCTGAACCCAATAGATGGCGCTCTCTGTTCAACAAAGGGTTGAAGGCCAATATATTTCCATTTATTTATCCATTTTTTCCGTTTCCATATTTCCTTTCAACCCTTTGTTGAACAGAGAGCGCCATCTATTGGGCTCAGAAAATAAAGAAAATGCTTCACAAAGCTTCATTTGGGCATCACTAGGTCCAGGTGGACTTCAGGATGTCGGTGGTCTGGTTTGCATGAGAAGTGAGACGATCACAAATCTCCCTCAGTGCTGATATTTTCCCAACTATTTTCTTACATTCTAATGGATGAAAACAATTAAAACACAGATTCAGTGTACAAAGGCCTTTAGACTAGCAGATCCCCTTTTTGTGCTAAGCTAGGCTAAACATGTCCTGGAGTTATCGCTATACTGAACACACAGAGATGAAAATGATACTCGCCTGGCTCTAGAGAAAAGACCCAGAAGATTGACCAAATGTTCCTTTAACACAACCTTCATGTTATTTGTCATTTAAAACCTTTAACCTAGTTTCTAAAAAATAACCTTTACTTAAAAGAAACAGTTGGAGTATTTCCTCGCCCTGGAGGATATATCCCTCTCCATCATGATAAGAGGTGAGAGCAATGTGGAATTTAATTAAGTATCATGGCTGAGAGGAGCCGCCGATGTTCAATAGGAAATTGGTTTGATAATTGGGGGCTAACGGGCTATCAAAATCACACCCCTGCTCCGCTGCTCCAAAGGGAGAACTGATTACCTGGTTATGTATCACAGGCCTGTACAGACTCTCATTTTCTTCATCTTTCCCAACACACTCGCAGAGTGTAATTTAGGCTGGAACGGTGGGAGCTGTTGGGTCAGTAGAGTGTCGCACAAACAGCAGGAAATCCCTCAACAACAACAACAGCTTCAGCTGAAGCTAGACACAAAGTGTGTGTGTGTGTGTGTGTGTGGCTTTCAACAGAGAACAAGTGCTATGGATAAAAAATATTGTATTATGTTATTTACATATATTTGATGTTGTCTTATGAACACTTTTAAAATAAGTTATACATATAAGTAATTAGGTAATTTCAGAGTGTGCGGAGGGTGTTTTGTATATTTTTTGATTGACAGGCTTATTTATTGTGCACTTGTATGGCTGTGATTGTAATGTACTGCACATGTATTGATATTGATGCATTGACATAGGTTGCCCTGTGTTATAAAGCTTGAATTGATTTTGTTTTTATGTGTTGTGATATGTTACTGTGTGTTAAGTTCAAATGAATTGCATTGTGTTGTGTTCCATTACGTTGTGTTCCATTACGTTGTGTTCCGTTATGTTGTCTTCCGTTGCGTTGTGTTCCGTTGCGTTGTGTCACGTTGCGTTACGTTGCGTTACGTTGCGTTACGTTGCATTACGTTGTGTTGTGTTACATTTTGTTGTGTTACATTGTGTTACATTATGTTGTGTTACGTTACCGTTGTGGTTTGGTGTGTTATTTTAAGTTGTGTTACGTTACGGAGTGTTACATTACAGTGTTACGTTATGGTGATTTATGTTTAAATGTGTGTGTGACGTTACGTTGTGTGACGTTTTGTTGTGTGACGTTTTGTTGTGTGACGTTTTGTTGTGTGACATTTTGTTGTCTGACATTACATTACGTAGTGTTAGGTAGTGTTACGTATTGTTGTGTTACATTGCGTTGTCTTACATAGCGTTGTGTTATATAACGTTACCTTGCACTAAACATATATTTGCGTTTTTAATGACATTTTCCACTCAGCGTGTATCTTCTCTCCCTTGTGCAACAACGATGATTCATCTCGACTGTGAATCTTTTCATTGTCTTTTCCTTTAGATCATTTATTGCTGTTGAGTGATTATGTTTTAAAATGAATCAGTTTTGTAGGTTAAAGAAACCTCATTATTTTGAGTTTGAGTAAGTTACATGCTAAATATTGTATTATATGTAATACATGTTGTTTATACTTGTGTTAAGTCATTTGATTATCATGTCTATTCTGATAAACTTGATCTTAGCAACTTCATTAATCACATGCGTTTGTTTCAGGGAAGGCGCCTCTCATTTATGTTGCTGTTTGAAGACATTCTGTTTCTCCTCGTGAGAACAGAACATTCTCCCCTCTGGGACCAGCCGCCATCTTTAATTAAATGCACATACTGTTAATTGCTGACAGATTTCATATTCTGCTGAATACATTAACAGTATATTCTTTATTTTATTGTGTGTCATACATTAAAGTCCCAACATGTGATGATAGACAATATCAGGTTGCATTAGGGGAAATGTAGGATCCTATGTTTTTAGAGCTAAAAGTGAGGTCATGTCAGCAGAATCTGAGGTTGACATAGAGTGAGCCTGAGATTCTGTTTATTTCTTGTTAGATCATTTCTGCTCACTTAAAGCCCTCAACACATTCCTCCTCATCCTCCCGCTTTTCATCACCCCCTCCTCTATCTCTGCGGCCCAATCAGGGAGCCACAATATGCAAATGTGGTTGTGAGAATGTCCTATTTCTTTATAAATAGCTGGGTGTGATGAAGAGGAGGTGTGTACAGTAAACAGAATCAGTCCTCTGATGTTGGACTGAGTTTAGTTTAGTTCTTTGATTTGTGAGTTCACGCCTCTCAGTCTTCTTTGCAGATTTAAAGAATTAAAGAAGGAACGTTTTGAAAATAAGTCATAATTTGAAAACAAGTGTCATAATAAGTTGAGAATAAAACAGTAATAGAGAATAAAAAGTTATACATTTGTGAGAATAAATATGGGTAATCGTAGTAGAGAATATAGCGAAACAGTCTAAATTTGATGAGCTCTCATAATAATATTACAAACTTTTTTCTAAATATGGTTCTTTCTCAGCGTATATCTTTTTCCAAATAGTGGCCCTAAAATCAAAATACTGCTAATACTACTACATTATTATGAAGATGCAATCATGATGTATAAAACAAGTGGATCATAAGACAGTAAGAGATCAGACCATCTGCTGATTGAGCTCAGTTTTTCAACCATTATGTAATAGGATAAAGCGCTAGCTGCCGCAAATAATATGTATTCATATTGTTTTCCACTTTTACCAAGGTAATTCTTGTAGCCGATTTCAGTCTCTGTCAAACAATATATTTATTCATTTTATAAATTCTAACCATTTACATAAGGCCACTGCTGCATATGGCGTGCCAAAATGATTTTATAACAATACCTGTTTTAAAGTGTTACTGCTGCATTGTTTACAATCATAAGTTATTCGACTCAGGAGGAAGTGGGTCACAAACAGATGTGAGCCATTCAGGGATGCAAACACCTCAAATGTGACATTTTAAAGAAAAATCAACTCACCCCTCTCTGCTTCTCCTCAGTTCGTATCGTGTGGACTCGACAGTGGTGTGAGATGTCTCCATGTTTGGACGACGAAGGTTGTGATCTCATGGTCAATCAGGCGGGCTGGACCTGTACACAACCAGGAGGCCGAGTCAAGACCACCACGGTGAGGACAGAACACCTGATGATATTCTGCAGCCTAAACATCATATCACATAAGGGATGCAATGCAAACATTTCATAGGACTTTGAAGTCCCTTCTTTATTCTGCAATAAATCATAGTCTCTTTTGGTATTAATTAATGATATTAAAATTTGAAAATGAGAATCGTGTGAATAAATTACCATGTAAGTTGCATTGTCCAAATTTGTGGAACAATTGGAGCAGCACCTTAGCGATGCCGTTAGAAATACTAAAACCCATCTTATGACTTACTTGCAAAATTAGCTTCCTAATTGAAAAACACCATATGTGTTATTCATTGCACAATGCAAATTGGATCAAAACATATTTGTCTATCACCATTGACTACCATACATATTTTTTCCCAAGGTATTGGCCCATGGGGTCCTCTCGAAGGGGCAAAGCCAATTTGCAAACGGCGTCATTTGGTGGCGCAAATGTAGCGAAATAGGCACAATTTTTATTGAATAATTTTCACAATGTGAAAGAAATGGAGTCAAAACTCATTTTAGCGGTCTGGGGCTCCCAGAGCTAGTGTGTGTGGGTCTCTCTTTTCATTTATCATTGTAAAATGTATGTAATATATGATTTATTTCAGGGGAGACACTCCAGATGAATATTATTAATATTTTCACTCAGTGATATCACCATAAAACTTCTTACATTAAAGGTTGAGTAGGTAATTTGGAAAAACCACAGAGGTTTTGACTTCTGCAATCGCATCCCGGACCTTTGGTCACACCTCTGTTCAAAGCCATGGCAGCAGATGACATTTTTTTTATGTCAGAGCAGGTCCTTTATTCATTGCTATTGATATGTTACGAGGATTTCAAGTAATATAACAGTGTTTATGAATAACCTCAACCTTTAAATCAATTATTATTTTGCATTCCAAGTTTTCTGAAATGTTATGTTTAAATATAAAAATTATGTGTTAGCTTATTAAATGTGTTTAATTTCTAATTTGATTAGATTTCTGAAACATAAATCTGACCATTGGATCAAGCCAGGTTCAAAATTCATGTTTCATTTTGTCAACATATTAGACTCAAATGTTTGCAGTGGGAGTTTTAGTGACATCTATTTGTATAACTTCATAAATCAGTAAATATCGTCAACAACCAATAAAATTTGCAATTCTTTTAGGAAGAAAATGATGTATAAATCAGGCTGTGAATGATATATGAACAAACCCCTCTGTAACAATGTGTGAAACCAAGTATCTGGCTGCACCATGTGGTCAATGTGCTTAATTGCAGATAAGTTAAACATCTCAACCTCAATTATTATTGTTATTCGAATGCCACACAATAAAATCCATCTCTTTCCTCAACTCAAACCAACAACCGCCAACTCACAGGCTCACAGGACAATTGTTGAACCACCAGTTCTGAGAACCACCGGCTTTAACTGCTAGCTAGAGCTAGAACTTTCCGACCGTTAGCCGTTAGCTTGGGAAGCTACTGAAGTTATCCGTGTTATCCCACCTGGCAGGAAGATTAAAGAAGTCTCTTAAAATATCTTCAAGTTAAACCGAGGCACAGCAGAGCTGTTTACCTATTTTTTTTTTAACCAACTTCTATGTTAGACACTACACTCAGTCACACAATCTTTGCAAAACATATACATTTATATTATATCATATACTACATTAATTAATTAACAATTATATTAATAATAGACAATATTGAAATCGTTCTGACATTAATATTGGGTGAGTTACATCAGCACCTGTACGCATACTGTGATGTTTCCCTGTTATTAGTCTCGCCCCCAATTGTTCTCCTCTGGGAATAAATAAAAAAATTAATGTATTTTAGATTATTGCACTGGGTCACTTTTTACGTCATCCCCATTAGATTACAGACAGTTTAAATCTCACACTAGGCATACCAAACTCCTCGACGAGGGGGACACCAGGGATGTCATACTAGGAAAGAGGGAGGCAGCCCCAAGTCAGGTGTGAGAGTTCCTGGTTTTCGCCTCCACTCTGATTACAGCTCAGCTGTAAACTGCTGTCATTTGCACAAAAATGTTTATGTCTCTGCAATAGCCGTGTCCGGAGGTATGTCCTCGGGTTGTCTTTCCATCTGGTGTGTTCTCATGTACACGAGATTTACTCAAATGTGGTGCAAACATCCATTTGGACTCAAGGATTATTGATCAAAGGTCAAAGACCTCGCTATAACTCCCGAATTCATATTCATTCTGACAGTTTCACACAAATGTCTAATAGGATAAAATGATAATATTTTGGACGGACAGATGTAAACTGTAACTTGGAGGAGGCAGAGGCTGTACTTCTAATTGTATTTAACATATGTTTTACTCAAAGTTTCAAAGTTCACTTCTGCCATAGCCTACTAGGAAGTATGACACACTGCTGCTGCTGCTGCTGCTGAGACATAAATCCTTAAAAATGCAAGGTTGGTTTTATTTCAAACATTCTATCAACACAGATATGTACATCGATAGTCTGCCGTTACAATGGATTTGCCTCGGGTGCACCGTGGAGTCGGTGTGAGTGTTTTTAATGCCATGCTAACCTAGCCATAGAACAAGCGAACTCGGCAACTAGAAGAACTGAATGAAATGTCTTGAAAACGTCTCCAGACGTCTCGAACACACCGGCTGACTTGGAAAATAGGTCTTATGTCCAAAATTCCGAACTATCCCTTTAAATACGTTAATACATTAATGATATGACTTAATAAAATTTGCATTTCCATTTTGCTAGTTTTGCAACATATACCTTTAGGTATTAGGAACAATAATTACTTAGTACTTTATTAAGTTGCTGTGAGCAAATATTAAATCTAAATAAATATTAATTGTACACATAATGCCATAGATATAAATATATCAACAGTATGGATAGTATGACAAGTAAATAAATAATAATACAAAAAAATCTTCTATGAAGAACATTTCAGGTGCAAATACTCAGCTTAATAAAAGCATAATATTGTGAATGGATGGTTATTTTCTCTATTCCTAGACCGTCACTTCAAATTTACCAGGAAACAGAGGATGCTGGGAGAAGGTGCTTCATCCTCTCTGAGCCTTTAGGCTCAAGAAAATCCAGAACTTCATACAAACAAGCTACTCTGCTCACGAAGGATGGATCTGATTGCCTCGATGGGAGGCAAATTAAATTACAGAGCCGCATCGCTGAGTGGGCGGACTGACGCAAAACTATTGTGTTTACACGAAGGGAGGAGCGAGCATTCACTAAAGGATCAGATGAACAAAAGATGTTCAATTGGCCCAGAGGAGATTTTACAGGCTCACAGGGACCTACAGAAAGTGTTAATTAGCAATCTATAATGAGTTTGAAGGTTTCTCCTTCACAGGCTGATGTCTTTACACCGTGATGGAGAGGCGTTTTAAAGGATACAGCTGAAAGACTGGATGCATCCTTTGTGGTCTGATTAGAGAAGGTCCTTCCGCCTTCCTCTTAATTGGAAGGAAGATGTCTCTGAAATTAAACATTCCACAATGAATATTTGTACATGCACACTCTCAATCCACTATTATTCTGAATGTTACAATATTCTATATTTATTCTATTTGAAACAGATCATGTAAACATCTTCTGTTTGGGTGTTATGAATTGTGCCTCATTCTGGAAGGAGCATTTTCCTATTAAGACATGGTTTCAGAAGCGTTCTTAGGATAAATATACAGCACATTCAGAGTATGTGTCTCTATTTTCGTTTGGCACTTGTTTCCAGTCAGGCAGCTCTTTATTTTCCACAGAACAACTAGCCAACGATTTGCAAAGCTGGAGCAGATATGCATGCCCAAAAGTAAAGCCCATATTTCTGGTAGGAGGGAGAGACTCACCTACTTTTAAGCATCATGAAGGACTTGGATATCAACAGATTTTTGGATCTGCACATATATCACAGCGCCAACCTTTTCAAGAGAGTGGTAAAAGGTTTAAAAGTGCTAAGCTGTGTTTGCACTGTCCCCCTCCGCTGCAAAACTTTAAAAAAAGAAGGAAGATTTGAAGCAAATTAGAACAAGCAGACACTTTCATTCCACTTTGACATGTTTTGACACGAAGAACGGCATGATAGGGCATCGCCCGCAGAGGAAAAGACAATTGCATTAATTGGAATATGCACAGCTGCTTGTAAACAGGAATGAAAGCGAAATATACATTTTCATCAACCATGACAGCAGCTTAGTAGGAATATAATATTGTGTTTTTCAGAATAATGGTCAATGTTAACTGTGTGTGAGGTTGTAAGAAATACGGTTAACTTTGTAACAGCAAGTGCAAACTTGGCAAGTCACATCACAAACATTCTGAAACTGTACCGTACTGCAGATTTTCTGCCAAAATATCCAATCACCAAAATCAATATCTGCTCGTTGTGACGGGATCATTGTCAAACCTTTTTATCCTCATGTTTTAGGTGACTTTTTTAACATTAGGGAAGACCCATCTCCTTGATGGAAATGGGTTTATAGCTAGTTTTATCATGTTAAGAAGCCGCCGTTCTGGAATATTAATCAGACGATTTCTGGCTCTTTTTTTCGCACTGGAAATGAAATAAATAGAACAACTCATTTTTTCTCTTCACCGGCTCAGGTTTATCTTAAAGCAATTATGTTAGAAACAAAGCCATCTGCTTTCCAGTTTACTCCCAGCTGCAGTGTTTATCATGGAAACAGCAGATAACACACACACACTTCTGATGACTGAAGGCATTTGTAGAGCAGAAATGTGACTTAAGCTGATGTGAAACTAACAAGATCAAGCTCATTCCTGTCATCTCTGATTTTATTTCTTTGTAATATTTGTTCTTTTATTAAAGCAGGCTTCTGATTGGTTGGGTTAGAGTTCACACTAGGGTCAGTTGATCTGGACCATGCTGAGGCAACATTGCCCACCCTCCCCAGTCCCCCGCTGGCTTGTGCGTCACCCTACGTCCCGGTCCGGTCCTGCTCCCCTACCACTCTCAGCTAGCGTCTGAAGCATGCCCAAGCCCGAACAAGAATCCTGCTGTGTCTTGCACAGTAATCAATATTATTATTTTCAGTCAAAAATCAGCTCGATATCGGGGCAGCGTTCTGAGTTGAACACTGAGCGACAATCAGAGCGGCAGCCTAACGTTTACTCAAGTGCTGTAGTTGAGTACACATTCAAAGTACTTTACTTTACTTGCTGAAAATAGGGCTCTTTTTAGAGATATGTGGTTCTCACAGGACAGCAATGACACAAACATATGATGATCATTTACATTATGATGCATCGCTGTAGATCAAACTAGCAAATATATATATAAACTAGTTAAAACATGCAACATACAGTAAACATTAATGCAGCAGTAATAATAATCCAGAAACATCATGTTAAGCAGTGAAACAGTGACAGAGATATTTTTACAGTGCGTCATACTTTTACTTCTGGTGGAAAGTGTACGCGAGCAGAGAATGAAGTATCTCCCTCTGTGTTGTAATCCCAGCAAAAAGGTCAGAGACCAAACCAGGTCAAACAGAACAACAGATATGAGTATGTGAACAGCTTTACTTCACCTTGTGCTGATGTTCAGTAAACCTCCTTTGTGTTTAGTGAATCTCTGGTGGTTTTCACCTTGTGAGTCTCTCTTTGATGATGGTCCAATAAAAGGGGAAGAAGACATTCATGAAAGAAGAAGAAGAAGAAGAAGAAGGTTTGTCTAAACACCTGTCTGTGAATTAAAAACGTTCCCATTGGAGCAAAAGAAGAAAGCGATGCATGACAGGTGAAGGCAGTCGTCAGATCCTCTTCCTGTAATTGATCCCATTGGGCCCTCATGGCTTTAACGGGAGCCCAATGGAATGGTTTAAACTGTCTGACAGCTGCCCTTGTGAAGGGGACAGCAGTAGACAGGAAAATAACAACGAATCCCATAGATCTGTCTCCCTTTGTTTCTCTGTAATGGGATGACCCCTCTCAATACTACTACTACACAGTGTGGACATAACGCACCGCAGATGAAAATGCCTCTTTGATGCCTCTCCTTGGGTCCCTTGGGTTCTCAGCAATGCACCCGCCAAATGTGGATTGGAAGATCAGTTGTTAAGAAAATCAAAATACAGACGGGCCCTTTTTAGTGACCTTCAACATGCAAAGAAGAGGCGTCACAGATTCAGCTTGGCGTAGCGGAAGGGGAGGAGTGATGGGAGGTGTGCCTGCGCGAGCCTGCGGGGTGCCGAAACTTGCGGAGTCCAGGCGGACACACCCCGTCGGCGTGGCGCAGGTGCGCTGAGAGCTGACTACGCCTGGTCTACGAAACTAGGGCCCAATGTGTTGACCGCTAGCAAACAGTGCTGACTTTTGAGGGGGGGCTGTGTAGTGGGTAGCACTGTCGCCTCACAGCGAGAGGGTCCCGGGTTCGATTCCCGGGTCGGCCCTGGGTTCCTTCTGTGTGGAGTTTGCATGTTCTCCCCGTGTAAGCGTGGGTTCTCTCCGGGTTCTCCGGCTTCCTCCCACAGTCCAAAGACATGCAGGATGGGGATAGGTTCATTGGTGACTCTGCCCGTAGGTGTGAATGTGAGCGTGAATGGTTGTTTGTCTCTACATGTCGGCCCTGTGATAGACTGGCGTCCTGTCCAGGGTGTACCCTGCCTTCACCCAATGACAGCTGGTATCGCCTCCAGCCCCCCCGGGACCCTGAATACAGGATAAACGGTAGACAACTGATGGGTGTATATGTTGCACCATCTCTTTGTAGGGACCAGGGTTTTTAGTATAGTGTTCTATACCAACACCAAAACAGTCCATTTTGTACCTTAAAGCTATGGTCTATATTCTGAAAATCAGTTGAGCCTCTGAGACAGATTTGAAAAAGCACCCTCCCCCCCAACCGAACCCCTCCCCTCAGTGTTCCACGATTCGACGAGGCGTGATGACGAGGAGCAGGGGAGACGAGGGGATTGGATGGAGGGTACGAGCCAATGGGAGCCTCCCGGAGCAATGGCTCCCATTGGTCAATTTCTATGCAGGCCTACAGCTGATAGACTGAATTGATTTTTTTTTAATTCCAAATCTTAGACCATAGCTTTAACAGAAGAATTTTATATTTGGTAGTTTTTGTCAGCCATATACATTTTTGATGATCGCCTGTGGTAGTGTATGGATTTAGCCCCATCCCTGATCCTTTTTTTTTTCTGATATGTATGTGTTCTTTTTATTTCCCTGGTGTTTTGTTGTTTGGTGTTAAGATGGGGGAGACGCTGGGACTCATTAATCCACTCCATGAAAGCCTCCTAACTGATGTTTCATGTTTTATCCTCCTTTCACCTTCTGCCTCTGGCTGCAAGAGTGTGGTGTTCACTTTATGTCCGCCTGGCTCTGTTACTTAATTGCCAGAAAAAATGCTGGGACGGTACAAACACATGAAGATGTAGAGATCTGATCCAAAAAATAAGTTTCATAAATGTGTTCTATATCAGCCTTGTATCACACTTATAAAAATGCACAATGCCACATGGTTAATGTTGTGAAACAATTGGTAAGGTAATAAATCTACTTGGGTTAGGTTAAAAAAAAAAAAGATTGTTTGTGTTAAAAAAAAAAATAAGACCGAGTTTGGGTGACGTCACCTTCCTGAATGGCAGCATAAGATAACAGCTCCCCAAAAAAATACTCTTTTCTCTTACTCAAATGTAACATTTCTTGAGAATAACTGAAAGGGACAAAAATGGGAGGACGAGAGGTAATCATGAAAAGCGCCGTTGCACAACCCAGAAATTAAGAAAACACAGACAACTCACCTACATAGGTATAAGATGACGGAGATAGCAGCAATGACCACCAGAAAGATGTGAGTTTAGCCAGTGCTTTGGAGGAGTTCTGGGCCTTTAGCATGGACACAAAAGAACAGCTGAAGATGATAAAAGTGATAAATCAGCAAGAAAACAATCTACACATCCAAGAAGGGCAATCCAGACGGGACAATATACAGATATATGCTGTGAAGGAGCTGAGGGGTCTTCGATGGTGGACTTTGTGTATAAGTTACTGCGGGACACATTTGAACTTCGACCCACCAGAGGTTACAGCGAGAGAGTGCACTGATCACTCACCATAAAACCCCCTGGGAACCCAGGAAATAATAACGAAAAAGGACATTTAGCACAAGACCTGGGCAAAGAAGTGTTTTTTAATGACAGACTCACACCACAACCAGGCTTTTCCTGAAGCCTAGCCCAGAGTCACCCCAACCCCTACCTTGGATTCACAAATTAGTTTTCATATGTTCTTTTGTTCTTGTCTGTTCAAGGAGTAGATATCTTATGTCTTATTTCACCATGTAAATTTCCACAGGAAGTAAAAAATGTTTAATTGCAAGGTAAATTTCATCTCTTAATAGATTGCTAAAGCCAATCAAACACAGCAACATTCTAACAAAATAAAGAACAAGCACATGTATAGAACTTGAACAATAGATTAAAGTGACCAAATACCCAGGAGGCCGGACAGGAGGGCGACCAAGCGGGAGGGGCTTTCATTGGACGCTGTCGGCAAAGGCGGCTCCCCACTGAGGCTGAAGCCCGTCGGTAGCAGCGGGTGCCCACTGAAGATCCTGGGACCTGGTGTAGACAGAAACTGTAGGGCTGGAGCTCAGCGGTGACAGGACCTGGAGACGACAGAGTCCCAGTGGACACAGGAACTGGAGATAGCTGAGGCCCAGCTAACACAGTACTTTTCCATTACCCTTCTTCTGCTCCACTCTACCTGCCAGCCATTCCCACCAAATCAGATCACCCCACCATTTACCTGCCCACGTATCAAGCTTGTATTTAAACCTCTGCCACACATGAAGGCCACATTCAAACACACACACACTCTCATTGACTTTGCATGGGCTTGCGCCACATTATGCTGAAATGAATTGTGGGTCCACTCTGTTGCATTGCTTGCGTGGGGCAAATAAAGGTTGAGAAAAGTTCACACTCAAAACTTTACAGGTGCCGACGGATGTCACCCAGTCAGATCGCAAATAAATTCTGACTCTGCCCAATAAAATAGCCGTTTTGGTTCGACCGGGGAAAGCACATGTAAAAAGCCAATGAAACAAAACATTTAGGAAAGGTTAATGATTGCAGTTGGGAACAGGCCTATTCTTGCCGATCCATTGCCCTATAATAATAAAGAAGCCGTAAGTAGCCTGAATTAGCCGGCTAGTGGGAAGCGATTTCACTTCAGTTTTTATTTGTCATTGTTAATAACAAGGAAATGCAGTTGGAGCAGAGACAGACATAGTTTTCAAGTGTTCCACCTGAAACCTGGTAATTCACTTCAGCCTTCTGTCCCTGACCATGAAATCTGCTCCTGTGTCTTTGCTGCCTGCCCTTTCCTATTGGTGAGGTGCACCTCTTTATACTTAGCTTAGTTAGTTTTTGGATTTTCCATACTGCCTGCTCTCTGCTGGTTTGTTGCTTGAACTTTATACTTATTTGGTTCTGAATCCCTGCCTCCTCGTTGATTGCTTCTACTTGCCCCTTTATGGTACTCTTGCTTGCCATTGAACTCACATGTTCTCCAGGTCAGCTCATGCACCTGAAGGGTTCTGGGTCTCTATTTTCTCTAACTGAACTATTATTTAAAAAAATCTGTGTTTTTTCACTGAAATTCTCAAAAGAATGTCCTGAACTCACCTGTCACATCTTGTTTGTTTACCCCATACCGAAATCCAAGTGTAGTAGCTACACGTAGATTCGTAGCTTGAAAAACATTTTTTTTTTATATGAAATTGAAGAAGTTAAATCTGCACACAGCTGTTGAACTTTTCATTTCTAACATTCAAACATGATCATTACCGTCCGTGGAGCAAGGGTGTAGTTGGCCACTACAGCAGAACTCATGTGTGCCACACACACACACACACACACACACACACACACACACACACACACACTATATACAACTATCCTTGAACAAAGTGTGTGACTTTACCTGTATGTTGGTGTGTGTTAAAGCCTCTGGTCTGGTTGCAGAGGTACTTAGAATTTATTTTTGGTTGCACCAGGGGAGAATAGACAGAATCAAATCAGTCTCCTCAATCAGACAGAAATCCAATGCTCCTTGGAGAAGGACGACTATTTACTTTGCATGTAAATTAATTATCCTGTGTATGGTATTTTTGTTTCAGCTACTTGTGTTCACATTTCTGCTCTAGATAGAAACTCAATTTGACTGAAAGATATAAACAAGTTCATGAATGTTGAGTCTGTACATTCGCTCAAGTGCTGCATTTAGGTAAACATTCAAGGTACTATTGAATTCATCTGTCAGTCTGTTTGAGGTGAATTGATGTACAGCCTAAGCTACTGGAAGATATACTACAGTTTTCTAGTGATTCTGTCTAAATCAGGTGTGTCCAATCTTGTCCAAGAAGGGCCGGGAACAAGAAACAAAAACCTGCACCCACACTAGGCTTGGGCGGTAATACGGTAGTATGGTATACGGTCTTAAAAACAGCAACGGTATCAGTTTCAATACCGTCATTAAAAAAATGCAATGCACTTATATAGGAGAGAGAGAGAGAGAGAGAGAGAGAGAGAGAGAGAGAGAGAGAGAAGGAAAGATGGCAAGTCACGCACAGAGTGACCAGGGGCCCGTTTCACAAAGCAGGTTCAACAAACTCTGAACCTAACCCTGAACTCTGAGTTGAACAACTCTGAGATGGGCAACTCTGAGGGCCCTAGTTTCGTAGACCGGCGCAGGGTGGCGCAGCTGGCGCAGTGCAAGTTTCGACCCGCGCAGCCTTGCGCACCGTCAGTTTGGCAGTTTGGTGGATCGCCTGCGCCAAGATGGGTGTGGCGGCGCAGCAGGGGGAGGCGTCACAGATTCAGCTTGGCGTAGCGGAAGTTTCGTGGCAAAAAGCCTCGCCGAGACTGCGCTGAAAGCTCGCCAGCTCCGACCTGGTCTACTTTCGGCGCAAGGCGCAAGGCGTAAATAAAGTCCACTGATTCAATAAGAATCACAGCTGGCGGATCGGAAGTTTGGTGGACCGGCGCGCAGTGCGCACACGTCACCGAGACCTCACAGGCAGGTTTCCACAGTTCCAGGCACATTTACATGCAATAAATAATCACAACAAACACTATTTAATGCAACTAATTTAATCAACACGTGAATTTATATCTATATAGATTGTCCCGTCACATCTGACGTCAGATCAAAGGCGGATGGCACGCGTAATGGAAACTCAGCCTCTTCAGACCAAAACATCTCCCTCTCTCTCTTTCCTGTTTCTTATAATATCGGCATTGTTATTATTATAATACGCGCGCACAGCGCGTGATGCGCGTGGTGGGAGCGGCGGCGCTGCTTCTGTCATCGGGTTGTCAAGTGACGGAACTTGCACTGAACCTCCCCTAACGCATTAAAGGAGAGGAGAGGAGCTCATGTGATTGGTGAAGATCTGAATCGGCTGTATTAATCCCAGTCCACGCCTCGTCTCCTCCTCGTCTCCCACTCACGCCTTCTTCTCCTCCCTCTCTCCCACTTGCGCCGGTGGGCGAGACGGGAGGTGTGCCTGCGCGAGCCTGCACGGTGCACGAAACTTGCAAAGTCCAGGCGGACACACCCCGTCGGCGCGGCGCAGGTGCGCTGAAAGCTGACTGCGCCTGGTCTACGAAACTAGGGCCCTGAGTTTTCGGTTTCAGAACAGTGGTTTTGAATTAGTTCAGTCAACTCTGAGTATGTAAACTCTGAGTTGCGCGCGTGCCTGCCGACTCTACCAAGCCATCATCAATGGATCTCCGATACTACGATTCACCATGGCAACCGGGAGAGCGTCATTAGATATTACTGAGTGTTTATGTAGAAAACGAGCTCATCCTGAGAAAGCGGAGCACCGTAACTGCAGCAAAGTAGCGATAGTTGGCGTGGCAGACATTTACTGCCCGATCTGATGTGTATAACTGAATGAAGGTAATAAGTCTTTATTTTCAGGCATGCATAGCGACGCTGTGGTGTAATGGTTAGCAATGCTGCCTAAGGTGCAGGCGACAGCTTTTCAATTCCAGAAGTTCACAAAGCAGCGCAACACATAAATTATTATTTTCATTGGGTGTAATCCCCCCAGGCACAGAAAGAAAGTGGCTTCAGTTGAAAATTAAGCATAAGAATATTGCGCAAATACGTTGACTAAGGCATATGATTTTAATCATATTTCACATATTAAACAGTAAATATGAGCAGATATTTCAACACAGGAATGTACTTTAACATTTCATAAATCTCCCGTTCGCAAAAACACTACCTCCGCAAAGAATCTGGTTGTGGATTATGTCCGCGATATGAAATGTTGAAAATATCGGAGAATATTGTTTAGATAATATCTAATGTGATTGAAAGGAAAGGTAATCAAAATCCTCTCCCGACGCAAAGCTGCTAGAATCACTTTTATTTCCATATCAATTAGGTTGACGATGAAAGGACGGCACAATTTTTCAGAGTTGGTTCAGATTCCGGAAAAAGGCGGAGACATGTAGGGAGAAACTCAGGGTTTGTTGAAGCAAACCTGCTAGCGAGCAGGTTAGTTTCACGGAGCATGTTACCCGGGTAACTGACTCAGATTTATGCTGAACTGGCTTTGTGAAACCGAAAAACCAGAGTTTCCCTCAAGGTTTTCACTAAACCTGCTTTGTGAAACGGACCCCTGATATAAAGTTAACATTGATGTGGATTCTGTTGCAGGGCTTATAGTTGTGTGTATTGTTTACAATATTAGCTTTGCTGAAACTGCCAGGTTTTCACAAACTGCCAGGATAAAAAGGATAATGTGAATATGCTTTGCTGTCTTTAGTTGGGCCTCTGTTAAAGTCAGTGTGCACTGATATTAATTTTTTTTCTCAGTGTACCACTCTCCTTTATGCCACTGAAAAGAAAACATTTTCTGGGGCCGTAGAGAGTCAAGGGAGTGAGTACTCTATACAATATTTATTGTTTTTGGGTGAACTTTTCCTTAAAGTAACAGAAAAATCCTGGAAAAAGTATGCCCACTTCTCCAAAACCACCTTATTGGAGGATTGTATACTATGCTTTTTCTCTGAAATGCGGTGGCATGTAGCTGAAAACCACGCTGTTCTGTTTGAGTGACAGCTCTGCTGTTTTCAATTTCAAATTATGAATGACTGTGTGGTTTTTAATTCTGTGTGAGGCTTGTTTGCTCTAATGAAGCCCAGCAGAGCGGAGACGCTCGTTGACACCAGATGGATGAAATACATGAAGCTGAGTGTTGGCGGTTTTTAATCAGCCAGTCTGAAACAAATTGATAACTGTTCAGACAGCCATGGAAGTCCAAGGGAAGAAAGAGCAGCAGTACTTGAATCCTTACGAGCAGTCGGCGCTCAGAGGAGCACGAGTACAAGCTTTACCCTAAACGATGAAGAGCACCCTGATGGTGACTAAATTGTATTTAAGTAATTTGTGTTCTCATCTTTTGACATCCTGAAAAGGAAACAATGCTTGTATGATGGTGTTTGTGCTTCTCCTCAACTGTTGTAAGGGTGCAATGCACTTTGTAAGTCATGAACTACTTGTATTTTAATTTTACTTAACAAAAACATATGATTGGTTGACACTTGGCCGTGTTATTGGAAGGCGGAGAAATGTTGAGACCAGCTCAACTCAAGAATTGTAGCAACATGTGTCAGGCCAAGTAGTGTATTGAATGAATGAGCCATCTGGTAATAAGCAATTTACTCTACACACATTAATGCAACAGATTTGTATGCCTTGAGTTTTCTTTTGTATTGATATAGGTTTTTTTCCA
The DNA here is from genome assembly GCA_029853015.1 of Chelidonichthys spinosus. Taxonomy (NCBI): domain Eukaryota; kingdom Metazoa; phylum Chordata; class Actinopteri; order Perciformes; family Triglidae; genus Chelidonichthys; species Chelidonichthys spinosus. The sequence continues at coordinate 26,787,494 of CM056825.1, read as the reverse complement.
CACTCCAAACTTCAGAAGATGTTTGTTATGCCACTTTCTGCCACCAATTTGGTCCACAAAATACATCATTGCTTTTTTACAGACAATAGAAAATGTCTATTGTTACTTTTTTTTTGTATAACATATGATATGCTGACATGATATGAGGCAGTACTATACTATTAATCTACAGTTGTATACACATTTTCTAAAATTGGCTCCATGTTGAAGAACTACAGTTTTAAAATCCTTGAAAGGATCTATGTTACACAATGAATACTTTTACTTTTGATATATCCAAGTTATAGATAAACATGAGACATCTATAACAGTTTAATATATGATATAAAATAACTTGTTTTATAAAGTTAATTTAGACCTAATCAGACTCATGTAGCTGACACTGATTGGTTGTAATTTTTATCCTCAAGGTCTCCTGACAGTGGTGGCGAGGACAGACTGGTTCCCATTGTTCATCGACCATCATCACCCAGTGGAGCATCCGCCAACGCTGCTGCTGAACCAATCATCAGCTGCTATCAGAGTTGGATGGCAGGCGGGTCGTCACCTCTTGCCTCATGCTTGGGGAACCTGTGGAAACTGCAGCCTGAAGTTCTTCTACTCTCTGGGGATTTTGAAAAAAAAAGCAGATTATTATGATGAGTTGCTGGAGGGGTTTCTTTTCGTTTGGCACAAAACTCTGTTTCGTGTTTACAGACCAAAGATGAACAGAGTCAATGATGAGACTTTTTTAGACACACCACCACCATATCTACACTATATTGCCAAAAGTGTTGGCTCACCTGCCTTGACTCGCATATGAACTTAAGTGACATCCCATTCTGGAAGGCTTTCCACAAGGTTTAGGAGTGTATTTACGGGACTTTTTGACCATTCTTCCAGAAGTGTATTTGTGAGGTCACATACTGATGTTGGAGGGAAGGCCTGGCTCTCAGTCTCCACTCTAATTCATCCCAAAGGTGTTCCATCGGGTTGAGGTCAGGACTCTGTGCAGGCCAGTCAAGTTCATCCACACCAAACTCTCTCATCCATGTCTTTATGGAACTTGCTTTTTGCACTGGTGCACAGTCATGTTGGAAAAGAAGGGGTCATCCCCAAAAGTTGGAAGCATGGAATTGTCCAACATCTCTTGGTATGCTCAAGCATTCAGAGTTCCTTTCACTGGAACTAAGGGGCCAAGCCCAGATCCTGAAAAACATCCCCACACCATAATCCCCCTCCACCAAACTTTACACGTGGCACAATGCAGTCAGACAAGTACTGTTGTCCTGGCAACCGCCAAACCCAGACTCGTCCATCAGATTGCCAGAAGGAGAGGCGTGATTGGTCACTACAGAGAACGTCTCAACTGCTCTAGAGTCCAGTGGCGGCTGCTTTACACCGCTGCATCCAACACTTTGCATTGCACTTGCTGATGTATGGCTTAGATGCATCTGATCGCCATGGAACCCCATTCCATGAAGCTCTCTGTTCTTGAGCTAATCTGAAGACCACATGAAGTTTGGAGGTCTGTAGTGATTGACTCTGCAGAATGTTGGTGACCTCTGTGCAATATGTGCCTCAGCATCCGCTGACCCCGCTCCGTTATTTGATGTGGTCTACCACTTCTTGGCTGAGTTGTTGTCGTTCCCAATCGCTTTCACTTTGTTATAATCCCACTGACAGTTGGAATGGAATGTGGAGTGTGGAATATTTAGGAGTGAGGACATTTCACCACTGGACTTGTTGCACAGGTGGCATCCTATCACAGTACCACGCTGGAATTCATTGAGCTCCTGAGAGCAACCCATTCTTTCACACATTTGTAGAAACAGTCTGTATGCCTAGGTGCTTGCTTTTATACACCTGTGGCAATGGAAGTGATTGGAACACCTGATTTCAATTATTTGGATGGGTGAGTGAATACTTTTGGCAAAATAGTGTATGTAAAGAAACACATTGTGATATTATACAGTAAGTGACTTAACTGAGCAAATTAAATTGTATATGAGTTAATGATAAAAACATGTATATGTATGAGCTGTTGATGTTTCTGTTGGGACAACTCAGATGATCTTGTGCTGAACATGAGTCGGGTGGAGAAGGTGAAAAATCACATCAGCATTTTTTATGGTGAGAACATAAAACTTTTGCACTTCAGCAGAAACATGACATATTTGAAAGAGTCAACGAGTGGTGGAATGTAACTAAGTACTCAAGTACTACATTTAAGTGCAAATGTGATGTAATTTTTGTATTCGATATCCATGCCACTTTACCCTCCACTAAAATTCATTGGAATGTTTAACTGTTTACTACATTTATCTGACAGCTGTAGTTACTTTACAAATTCGTTTTTTTGCATTTATGCACATGTGTGACCATTTAAAAGTACAGCTAAAACAGTTATTTGATTAATCGAAAAAAAACAAACTCCTGCACCTCCAACCAGTTCTCATTGCAACTTATCACTGATGGGCGCCTTGCCGTAACTAACCATACACCTCAAACTATGACACCCCACTACTCAACATTGCAAATTCAAACAAAACCTTGGCTTGGGTTTAGGCGACAAAACAACTTTGTTAGGTTTCACTTTTAAAAGGTATGTTCACACCAAAGCCAAATTCCACCTTGCATTACTCGCGTGAGTTTGACCGCAGGCTCAGCTGTATTTATTCGCTGTATTCGTTTTTATTCGCATCACCCAGGATAGACCCCATAGTGGGTGCTTAACTCCATTTAGACACTGACAGTGTTTCATCAATCATGGCTGAAATAACTATTATGGCTGCTTTGTACATGTTGAGGTGTAGTCGAGTTCATAACATCACCCAGGGGTGGTCTGTGAGTCAGTGAATTTCATTATCATTACGCATATAGGCTTTTGTGTCACAGCATCACGCAAATTATGCAGCTCATTTGCGTCGCATTATTCATGTCATTCCCGCCACCCGATGCCACCCCAGCATGAATTTGCATGCATTCGTCTCTTTGCATTGACTTTGTATGTGACAGTGCCGTGTGTAAAATCCACTTTGAGTTTGGTTTGAACGTACCTTTAGGCTTTCATTAAGAACCCTTTTTGGAAGAAATAGTTCTTAAGGGATTGTTGAAAACATGGGTGTTAACATGAAAATAGACTATAGAAGGATGGAGCTAAGAGTGAGGTTTTGAAGTTATGACAATCAGCACTGAAGTTGTAAAGTTATGTACGTAGAGAATAAGAGAAGCCTAATGAGTCAAACTTAACAACTTATTGCTACATCCACACACGCTTGTCACACTGTAGGAAAGCACATTATTATTTTCTCATTTTCCGTAACCAGGGTGGAATTAGTATGCTAACCAGTTAGCTAGAGGACCACTAGCTAGTTTGCATGCTTTAAAGCTAACTTGGTTACAGAAAATTAGCTAAACACCGAGCTGGTGGCCATCAGCAGGGTCAAACTGTCCCTCCTACTCTGTCCCCACTGCCCTGTAGAAGGATAAGCTAACTAGCTAACTAGCCAGCCATCACCGGAGCTGCGTGCACTCTCATACCCAGCAAGCTGTGACTACACTTAACTGCCCAAGTGATGTTTGTTGTCACCAACACCAACAACTAACGACAATTGCCATTTCCTTTTGCAGGATTTAAATAACCATGGAAAACAGTGCAATGTCCGTTTTACTTATATTTTACTTATATAGAGGGCGAAGTCATGCCCATGCCAGTGTCCCCCCTTATTTTAGAAAAAAAATAGGTCAAAAGCGAGAGCAAATTCATTTTTGATTCCGTTTGAATTGTTCCATTAATGTTTGTCAATTTAAGAGATAATTTTGCAAGCCAAGAAAGTCACACTTTGTGGTTGTGGTAGTATCATTTTGTTTTGTGTCAAACCGCTCAGTGAACTAAATCACTCGACTCATGCGATGTATGTCCAACACACCAAAGATAACGTAGCTCTGTTTCATGTACAAATAACATGTAACATTATCTTACCTGATGTGTTTAATTTAGCGACTCTTTTTTTATCAGCTGGTAGCGTAAATATGAGCATGTTGTTATTGTAAGTAACTTTACAACCTGGTACCAAACACATACATCACGCACTTTGGGTGTGTAGTCCAGGGCTATTCAATTAGTTTTGAATGAGGGCCGGTTGATGTAAACAATCCAAGGGGGGGACGGAAATATATGGCTTGAAAATGATAAGCATCACATTAATAGCTACAGATACTGTTAAACACTACAACGACATATGAGTGCATATATTCTCTTCAGTTTATCAAGTAAAATATAGGTTATAGGTTTACTTAAAATGCAACAACTTAACAGTTCATAAAAATACAGGTAGACATAGGTTAACTCAGAGTTCCACAGCTTATCAAAAAACAACAAAGTGCACACCAGGGCCATTCAATCAGTACCGTGCCCCCACAGGGGGTCCCCGCCAGTTTGCACTCACACGCATGGCTTGATGTTGTTTTCAAGGAGCGCCCTCTCAAAGTCATCACAAGAGAGAACAACAGAGAGAACATGACTGAAATTTTACATACAAGTCCATCAGCACATATTTCTAGTATATTTCTAGAGTGGTCTGGTACCACTCACACCACGAGTCTGAAGAGTGCAACAACTTACAAAATACTACAAAATACAAACAAAATACAGTGTTTACTATGTCAACTTTCCATAGAAAGAGTAGAAAATAGAAAGTAGAGTAGAAAGCGACATTGTGGTGATTCAAAGAGGCGGAACGGTCATCAGAACAACATCAGACGCGTAAAGTACACAAAGAAGAATGTAGCGGGAGGATTGTTGTGGCCGCGCGCCTTGCGGAGCAAGTCTGTGCTGTGCGGAGATGAGAAAGGGCAGCTCATATCGGCCACTATACGGCCAGTATTTTTTTATGTTTTTTCACTGAAAGGGTCAGTAAATATTCCTTTGCAGGATGGATCCGGCCAGGGGGCCGCCAATTGAATAGCCCTGGTGTAGTCTATGTAATAAGCATTTTCACAGTCTTATTGTGATCAGTTTTTTTCTTGATGTTAAAAATTATTTGAAATTGACAAACATGTTTAATTCATGGTACAATTCATTGACTGCCATAGGCTACATATTTTAAGTGCTATAGATAAGAACATAGAAGTGCTTTTTTTTGGGGGGGGGGGGGGGGGGTATGGGAGGGAGTTATGCAGAGTCGAGGTAAAGTCTGAACAGGTGAGTCTTAGTCTTTAGCGTAAGTCTTGAGGTCCATGGGAAAGTGTGTGACTTAGCATCTCACACGTCCTCTCACACTGATTGTGAACCATGATGGTTGTGGATTGCACTGCGTCACATCAGCCCCAGCCCCATGGTGTTCAAGGTGAAACCCTTGTTTAAAACCCTGCGATCATCTCATCCGTCCTCGCCTTCAGCTTTCATACTACTTCATCACACTCCAGGATATTTTCCTCTGAGCATCCGTGCAGCAGTGGTGGCCTGCTTTACACCACTGCATCCGACGCTTTACTTTGCACCTGCTGATGTATGGCTTGGATGCAGCTGATTGCTGTGGAAACCCATTCCATGAAGCTCTCTACACTGTTTTTGAGCTAATCTGAAGGCCACATTAAGTTTGGAGGTCTGTAGAAACAGTCTGCATGCCTAGGCGCTTGCTTTTATACACATGTGGCCATGGAAGTGATTGGAACACCTGATTTAAATTATTTGGATGGGTGAGTGAATACTTTGGGCAATATAGTGTATTTTGCAAGGTGTTTTGTATCAGTGTGAAAAGTTGCCTCTTTCATCATAAAAACTGCAGGATTCTAAGTGATTTCTGGCTCTTCTCCACCGGATTACATTATGCATTCAATCAGCTTTTACATTCTCCAGAGACACATGTGGACAACTTGCAGTGAGCATTGTAGGTTTTAATGAAACACATGCAAACAATTTCACACAAGAAACAGCGCTGTCATGTCTGTTTGGGGGGGCAGAAGGATTAAATGTATTTTCAAAAGCCTTAAGTTATATATTTAACAATTGTACATGTATCTTTGTAGAAAACCTTTATTTAACAAATTGCTGCTGTTGTTTCTGACAGTAGAACCATTTCTTAGCAGGGACGGATGAAGAATTTTATTCCACTTTCTGATAAGTTACCATTTATCAAGCTTTTATAGGTTGTAACTAAACTAAATCTTTATACCGAAACTTTTGGTTTGCTAGCAAGTGAAAAATGCCTTTCGGCCGTTATGTCTGCATATATTTTATTAAGTCATAATATATTTATTAATAATTATTGATAAACATAATGCCAGAGAGCTGAATTAAAGAGCTAAAAAGTCAAGTGTCATGATGGAAGAGGTTTATGCATTAATAAATCACATAACAATAAAATCCTTAGTTACAACATATAAATCCTTTTCATGAGAAAGTGGCATTGAGTTTTCCTTCACTTATTGTTGGTTTTGTACTCCAAATCCCAGAATGCAGTGTATCTGTAGGTCATTGCCTTATTTCATCTCAGTCTCCATCAGCTAGGGGATATTAATTCACCGTGACAGTTTTCTCTGCCAGTATGAACCATATTTTTCATTAAACAGAAAACACCTCTTCCTCTGTGTTTTATCTCCCAAGGATTTTTTTTATGACAGATGTTGTATGGAAGACAGAGCTAAGGAGTCTAAATTATCAAGGGGCCTTCAGGGAAGGTAGGGGAGTTCAGCACATTCGTGTTCACGATTTTTAGATTTAATTCATTCGGTTAATGAAGACTGTTGCTTGCCAGATTTGATCTCTCTGAGTCCACAATTTGCAATTTAATTTGACTGTTTCTACAATCCCAACATTTTTTTTCTGGCGACTGGGCTAAATAATTTGTTCATGTCAAGATTTAACCTTGAGATAAGAAGTGACAGATGTTTGCTTTTCTCAGATAATGAAGAAAGGATTTGATATCTAATCATTACTTTCATCATTATAATCATTATTTCAGAAGTGTGGAGGTGGTTTGCTGCGTATGTACACGTAAACACACGCAAGCAGATATTTGTCAACAGGTCATTTTCCAGACTATGACCCTCAAAGTGACAGGTGTTACACACTCAGTGGACTTCCTGTCAAACAGAAGCCAACAGACGCTTTTCGTGCAGAATTCACAAAGTGAATGTGTGTGTAAAAATACTGAGCAGAATGTAAGGTATGCTCTCTGAGGGTTCACTGCTCTTACATTATCCTTTTTTATTTATTAACTTTCTATCCTGGCCTACTTCTACCCCTCAGCACTATTAGCCTGATTCTTACACACTGAACCACAAATCAATTCTGCTCCTCCGGATGAGTGAGAGCTGACAGGAAGTCTTCAATGTGGTTTTAAGGTTCACTTCAAACATCAGCTGAACGATGCTTTACCAATTAACTGCATCATGTATTTTATATGAATCTAAATGTCCAGCCTTCCCTGCACCTGCTTCCTCCTCAAGGCACTTCAAAACCACTCTCTGCAGACCTCCAGAGAGTTCACTTAGGCCCCAGACTTCTTAATTAGAATATTCAGTGTATAGGGTTTCATTTAATGTGGCAGTCTGTAACATTTTCATCGATTTAATTGTCTTTAAAGTTCCTCTCATTCAAACCGTGAGTTAAAACAATGGTGGTTGATCATGTGACCACTAATGAAAGTGCTTGTTGCTGCTTTAACCAGAAATAGGATCTCCGTGTCTGTGGCCACATTCCCCCTAAACTCTAAATGAGTTTGATCTTTTTCCGTCAGTCAGCAGCGGTTGGTCTGCAGGTGGAGCTACTCACGGAAGTATTCTGCGTTTACTTGGAATGGGAAATCGGTAACTTCCAACTGCTGAGTCAGGCTCCCTCTAGTCTAAAGTGTTTGACCAGGTACATTTCATTACCGCTGACTCACAATGGAGGATCAACAGCAGAGAAAGAAGACCATTCAACTTCCAGTCCGAGAAAAAGAAACAACAAACTAATGGAAATGAGGAAGTAAAGTCATCAAGAAGCAAAGTGACCGCCAACGAGGGAAAACCACGGACCTCCTTTCAGTGTGGAGCATTTGAAGGCATCACGCAGATGAGAGACAGTCGACACTGTTGGTGAGGGAGATGAGTCCTAGAGGCTCGCCTGCAGTTCCATCTACCGCCAGAGAGGTCGCTAGAAGCAACGCATCTCAAATCTTACCGACTGACACTTGGAGGAATGGTTTGTTTGTTTATGAAACAGCACAAATTTTTCGCTCAAGTTAAAATATTTTCAACTCTCAAAGATGCATTTTTGAATCAATTTGCGCTGTCCCTGGTCACATATTGCAATCTCACCGCTAATAAAATGAGTACTGTGTTCATTCTGGAACAAATCTGCAAACAAATCATTTTAGCAGTAGTATCTCTGAAGTTGTGTGACATCTCATTGTGTATTTTATACCCACACAGACTTGATATAATGATTAAAGATGATTAAAGACTACTACTGTTAATATTACCACTACTGTTAATATTACTAACAACAAGAGCTCTGCTCGAGATTTCTGCCTAAAAGCCTATTAAGGCAGTTTTTTCTCATCACGGTAGCTCTGCTCCTGGTGATGTTGGGACTTTGAAAATGTATTATTTCTAAAGTCATGAGCGTGTTCTAGTCCTGCTCAATGTGTTAAGTGTCCTGAAATAACTTTTGTTGTTATGGTGCACTCCTAGGTAGACGTGTGACAGAGAGCTCCCATGTGAATTAATAGAATAGCTATCAGTAATTGTTCATTAATTCAAAGAGGATGTCTATTTGTCTGTTAAAAAACAACTAAAATGATAACTAAACTGAAAGCCAAAGCTCCAAAAACCACTAAATCAACGGATACCTCTTCGCAGATAGCAAAACCGGATGCTAACAATGCTGATGCTGTTAGCTCTGACCAAATTCTTGATGCTTTTCACTCAATGAAGGAGGATTTTGTGTGAAGGTTTGATGGACTACTGGGTGCTATCCAGGGAGTGCAGGGTGAACTAAAGGCACTGACTGGCCGAATGACCGAAGCAGAAGACAGAATTAGCACCAATGAAGACGGCTTAACATCTCTGAGAATACAGACCACTAGCATGAAAATGGCTGTGGAAAAGCTACTGCTAAAAGTGGATGATTAAGAAAACCATGCACGCCGCTCGAATCTTGGCTTGGTGGGTCTGCCCGAATCAACAGAAGGAGGTGACGTGTGCTTATTTGGAAAAATGGATTCCTGAAGTACTTGGCGAAAAACTTTTCCAAGCCAGTGCTTATAGAGAGGGTGCATCAAGTCAGCAGAATTAACAAGGAGGGGGACCCATGAGTCGTTGTGTGACCTAGAGTGGTGGTGCGTGGAGCTCTGTCATGATCGCTAGGCATGCTGTTCCTTTTATGTGGGCATGGGTGGACCAGCGTAGCTCCATAGTCAGGCTCTGTTCAGGGGCCTATTGAATGTCTGAATCAGGTGTGTGTATTTCATATGGGGAAATTTGATTTGTATGATTTAAGGCAGGGATGCCAGGGTTACGGCCCGCGGGCCGGACCCGGCCTGACTGTACGTCACATCTGTCCCACGGGTGATATGGGGAAAATATATTTTTTTATTATTATTTTATCTATTTAAAAAAAAATATATATATATATATATACCGTAAATCCTCTAATACTGGCCTGTATTCTATTACCGGCCAGTCACATTGGCTGGGGCAAGTGTCGACAGGCAGCGTTATTTCCACCCTTCCCATTCATTCAGGTTCAGGTTCGCGTCGCAAAGATTTTGGCTGAGTTCTTTATTAAAGGATTTATGATATGCCCTGCAATGCATTCGACTCACGGCGAGTGTGGAGAACGGTGCGCCGCTGCCTCCCACAAGCTCTCGAAAATCTTTTAAACTGAATGTTGTCCAGCTACAATAAAGACAGATTCAGCCACTTCAGCTTATTTCTTGCTTAAAATGTTTTCAGAAACACGTTTCGGTGAACTATTGTCGTAAAATAAGAGAAAGTTTTGAAATCTGGGAGCAGACAGGACAGCTGTGAAAGCGATCGTCCAATCAAGTGCAGCCATGTAGTGTGCACGTGATTGTATGAAGGAGAGCACCTGTCAATCATCCTCCTTTGTAATGTATGTAATTTAGGCCTCAATGTGAAGCTATTTTGGTGCCAATGCAATTTCTTTTTGATGTGTAGGCCTTCATGAATAATTTCAAATAGCCTACTTATCCATGTGTTGAGTCAATGTTTGGCCTTTTCAGTCCCAAAGTGTAATCCGGCCCCCTGAAGTCTCACTTGAAAAAAATCCCCCTGTCCAATTTCACCCTGGCATCCCTGATTTAAGGCATTTTTTATTTTTTATTTTTGCCCTTTATTAAGTTTCCTTTTTGTCCAATACTCAATTCCAACACAGATTTACATTATATTATCACAGTATGCCATCTGAACTTCAGTTCACCTTTTGGAATGTAAGAGGTTTAAACAAACCAATTTGCCTGGAATTTTCATCATAGGTGGGCATTTTAAATGCGCCCTCTAACCTAAGATCGACAGATCTACAGGGATAGATACATCCCATACTCAGACAAGAAAGGAATTGTTGCAATTTATTAGAGACTTAGAGACCCCTCTCAATACTACTACTACACAGTCTGTACATAACGCACCGCAGATGAAAATGCCTCTTAGGTCTCAAGCGCATGCGCCCCTTGAGTCCCTTGGGTTCTCAGCAATGCACCCGCCAAATGTGGATTGGAAGAACGGTTGTTAAGAAAATCAAAAGACAGAAGGGCCCTTTTTAGTGACCTTCAACATGCAAAGATATGGGGCCCTAGTTTCGTGGCGCAGCGCAGGGCTGCGCAGGGTAGCGGAGCCAGCATAATGCAAGTTTCGACCCGCGCTGCCTTGCGCACGGTCAGTTTGGCAGTTTGGTGGATCGCCTGCGCCAAGATGGGTGTGGCGGTGCAGCAGGGGGAGGTGTCACAGATTCAGCTTGGCGCAGCGGAAGTTTCGTGGCAAAAAGCCTCGCCGAGACTGCGCTGAAAGCCCGCCAGCTCCAAGCTAGTCTACTCTTGGTGTAAGGCGCAAGGCGCAAATAAAGTCCATTCATTTAAGGCAAATTACAGCTGGCGGAGTGGAAGTTTGGCTGACGGCGCGCAGTGCGCACACGTCACCGAGACCTCACAGGCAGGTTTCTACAGTTCCAGGCACATTTAAATGCAATAAATAATCACAACAAACACTATTTAATGCAACTAATTGAATCAACACGTGAATTGATATCTATATAGATTGTCCCGTCACATCTGACGTCAGATCAAAGGCGGATGGCACGCGTAACGGAAACTCAGCCTCTCGGACCAAAACATCTCCCTCTCTCTCTCCTGTTTTTTATAATATCTGCATTGTTATTATTATGATACGCGCGCACAGCGCGTGATGCGTGTGGTGGGAGCGGCGGCGCTGCTTCGGTCATCGGGTTGTCAAGTGACGGAACTTCCCCTCAAAATAAAATACCGCGATTGACAAACGCGATCATATTTGTGTATCTAAACTCGCACTGTCGGAAACAGGAAGAGACAATACATTAATAAATGTGAAGAGTAGATAAGAAAAATTTGTATTTCAACGGTATATCTGCACTACTACTGTCTTCTACCATACACACTCTCTCTGTCTGTGTGTCCCTCTCTCTCTCTCTCGCTCTCTTTCTCTCTCTCGGAGAGAGAGAGAACGGATAAATACAAGAAGTGTACACCGACCACGGCGTTAAAACAACAAAGACCGCATTACTAGATGCTGTAAATAAACGCTATTTATTTTCCAATTGTTTTTACATTTACACTTGATGTACATTTTATTTTTGACAAATATTTTTTTCTGGGCAATGTAGGTACTGAATAAATATTTTCACTGATTAGTCAACAGTCTAAGAGGGCTTTTGGGCTATTTTTCAGAAAATAACGTACTTGTTAATTACCGTAAGGTTAATGTCAATTAAAGGTTGTTTTTGTTTCAAAAATTTGTCTCATTTAATTTGTGCTCATTAATAGTGTGATGAAGAGCTGAAAGACGTTTAAAATAGTTCAGTAATGTTTCTGTGGCACCATAAACGTAATAAATAACAAAAAGAAAAAACATCGGCATCGGCCATCGGCCAAGTTGTTATTTTAAACATCGGCAACGGCATCGGCCCAGAATTTCACAATCGGTGCATCCCTAGTTTAAAGCCTTCCTGAGAGGCCAGATGACAAGTTCTAAACACAGATCCTGGAGGTTGGAGATGGATCAGTTAGAAAAAAAGATTAAAGATATTGAAACAAACCATTTCAAAAATCCCTCCCAACATTAATTTAAGAAGAGAAGTACATCTCCAGTTCACTTCAGTCCTGCAAGCACAGCCATTGTGGTGGAAGATGAGTTGGTTATGATGGACATTGCCACGTTTGCCGATGCATGTGTTACTGTTTGGGCTGGTTTATGCTTTGCATCTGGACTACCCAAAGAAGCTTGTTAACACGTTCACCTTCATTCAGAAGGTACTCATGGGGTTGGATGATGGTGCACCACTCAAAACTTCTTTGCTCTGTTTGAAAAATGACCTGCTAATGACAATGTAGAAGTTGTGGATTTGTCCAAACACCTGTATCATGACGGCATGTTTATTGTTGCATTGTTTCATTGTTATTTGAGTGATTGTTCTACGCAAGATGTGCCTTAGTAAACAGGATGTTTTTTTCTGCTTTAGGGAAAATGAGTGTGTGTGTGTCACTCAAAAGAGAAAAACTGATTGATTTTTGCTGGCCTCTTTTCAAGAGGCATAGATTTTATATCTTTTAATTTCCTTTTTTGTTATTAATTTAATTTAATTTTTATTTATGTGCAATGACTTATCTTGATATCTTTAGATTTACTTTTTGGTTATTTATTTTTTATTTAATTTAAAATTATTTATTTCCTTAACTTATGTTTTTGAAGTAGAATGGCCATAGGTGTAAAATAACTTGAAGATGCTGTTTTGAAAGGTCATACCTTTACACTGAGCACAAGTTCCCAATGCTTTTATCACTTGGATACAAAAATTTAAACATTTGCAGTGATTTACACATAACCATACAAACCTGTTTTTATATAATGTATGTGTGGATGTATATATGTTTACAGTTCTTTTTCATGATATGCAAGGTTTCCTCAAACCAAACGGGTTGTTTACATTTTCAGATTGTGCATTTGTTGGCCTGTCTTTACAAATGGTATAGACTTGAAGTCTTTATTTTTTTGATCAAAATTCAAATCTTTTATAGCGTAATTTGGAATGGCCATGGTTAGAGATTTTAAGATGCCATACTTTTTGATATTGAGCACTGAAGATCTGCTCTTGTTCTTATCTGTAATACACATGTTTGCAAAGATTTATGCACACACCCATACAGATGTGTGTATGTGTTTGTATGCTTACAGTTCTGTTGCTGTGTCCAAAGTGATTTGGAGAAAAAGACATCTAAATAAAAACACTGAAATATTCTTAATTTTTTGTGTGAAGAAGTTCATTTTTGAGTATTCTGAACTTAAAAAAATAGTAGTTTATGAGCTGTGTAAAATTATCTTTTAGGTTACTAACCAGTATATTTTTTTTGTTCAAATATGTTGATCAATTAAGTACCATAGCATCAGAACAAGTCATTACAAAGAAATTTGAAAAAATTATACAAATTAAAACAAATGTTTTAAGTATAGTACACTCACAAATTTAAAAAAGCACTATTTGAGTGTAAATTATTTAAAAAATGTAAGTACTCCAAACTTAAATATTCTAACTTATTTACTCAAAAACTTTGAGGTAATCGGTTTCCACAAAAGCTTTGAGTATTCTGAACTTATTCGGGTTTACAGTGCAGAGCTCATTTGTGCAACTTTTAGACAGCTGAAATTCAGGACCATAGATGGGTTTGGGGCAATGCATATCAAATCCAGTGTTGTTGGACCTCAGACAGCTGTGTGGAATGGATGAAAATCAGTATAATAGGGGACCTTTAAGGAACTTAATAGACTCAGAGCTAAATATAATGTTCTGTCTGTTTCAGTTTCAGCAGGCTCTTATTTGCCTTTTTTACAGTCTTATTATGAGCAAGGGGAAAAAGCTAGTAAGCTTCTAGCTTGGCGTATTAAACAATCCGAAAGACAATCCGAAGACATATTATTTATTATTTAACTTTCCAGATTCGGACTGCAGTGCAGTCAGTGTGGTGCCACGCTGGGTGTTGGAGCCGGACCCGGAGCCAGAGGAAGGCACAGCGGAGGAAATTCGGCGCAGCGCTTCAAAGATGGGCCACACATTTATTTCTATTCCGTGAACTTGGAGGAGGTGCTTTTTCATGTTCGTCGTGCACCCTCCTATGCACGAAATAATCTTAACGCAAGTGTTGCATTTTGCAGAGATTTCGTTGTTTTGTGAAGTGAAGCCACACTTTGGACCGCCGACGCACGCTATCCATGCTCGACTCGCTCGGTTACGGAAACACTTCCGGTGGACACCTTTTCGTTGGTGTTCAGCGGCTTCTTCTTCTCCGGTCGGCGGACTGGGTATCAAAACTAGGAATCGAAATTTGAAACTTTTGAACGATTCCAGGAGAATCGGAAAGCTAGTCCCGGTTCCAATTGATACTGGAATCTTGATACCCAATCCTACCTCCAGGCTATAGTTCTAACAAATGGTCTGTCTTCAGCTCCCTTCAAGTTGTATAGGGGCACGAGACAAGGCTGCCCCTGTCTCCATTGTTGTTTTCCCTGGCAATCAAGCCACTTGCCAAGGCAATTAGGAATAACGCTAATTTCAAAGGTATTAATATAGGAGATATAGAGCATCGTATAGCCCTGTACGCTGATGATGTAATTTTGTTTTGCTACAATTTAAAACAGACTGTACCTGCATTACTTGACCTAACATACTACTTTGGTAGCTTTGCGGGTTACAAAATAAATGTCTATTCTACCTAAATATTTGTACCTGTTTCAATCTATCCCACTTGCTCCCCCACCTTCACTCTTTCATCTACTTAAAAAGCTTTTTTTTTCAAACTTTATATGGAACAACAAGCTCCCCAGGCTCAGACTTTCCCTATTGTATTTACCATATGATAGAGGTGGTTTACAACTACCTAATCTTGAATGGTATTACTGGGCAGCTCAAATCAGAGCAGTAATGTTATATTTTGAGAGAAATCTCCCTCCAGCCTGGGTCTTAATAGAATCACATTTAGTCAACCTTCCTTTAAAACTACACTCAACAAAATTATAAACGCAACACTTTTGTTTTTGATCCCATTTTTCATGAGATGGACTTAAAGATCTAAAATTCATTCCAGATACACAATATTACCATTTCTCTCAAACATTGTTCACAAATCTGTCTAAATGTGTGATAGTGAGCACTTCTGCTTTGCTGAGATAATCCATCCCACCTCACAGGTGTGCCACATCAAGATGCTGATCTGACATCATGATTAGTGCACAGGTGTGCCTTAGACTGTCCACAATAAAAGGCCACCCTGAAATGTGCATTTTTTTGCTTTATTGGGGGTCTGGGGACTCAGAACCAGTCAGTATCTGGTGTGACCACCATTTGCCTCATGCAGTGCAACACATCTTCTTCGCATAGAGTTTATCAGATTGTCAATTGTGGCCTGTGGAATGTTGGTCCACTCCTCTTCAATGGCTGTGTGAAGTTGCTGGATATTAGTGGGAACTGGTACACGCTGTCGTATACGCCGGTCAAGCACATCCTAAACATGCTCAATGGGTGACATGTCCGGTGAGTATGCTGGCCATGCAAGAACTGGGACATTTTCAGCTTCCAAGAATTGTGTACAGATCCTTGCAACATGGGGCCGTGCATTATCTTGCTGAAACATGAGGTGATGTTCATGGATGTATGGCACAACAATGGGCCTCAGGATCTCATCACGGTATCTCTGTGCATTCAAAATGCCATCAATAAAATGCACCTGTGTTCTTCGTCCATAACAAATGCCTGCCCATACCATAACCCCACCACCACCATGGGCCACTCGATCCACAACATTGACATCAGCAAAGCGCTCACCCACACGACGCCACACACGCTGTCTGCCATCTGCCCTGAACAATGTAAACCGAGATTCATCTGTGAAGAGAACACCTCTCCAACGTGCCAGACGCCATCGAATGTGAGCATTTGCCCATTCAAGTCTGTTACGGCGACGATCTGGAGTCAGGTCAAGACCCCGATGAGGACGACGAGCATGCAGTTGAGCTTCCCTGAGACGGTTTCTGACAGTTTGTGCAGAAATTGTTTGGTTATGCAAACCAATTGTTTCAGCAGCTGTCTGAGTGCCGGATAAGCGGAAGAAAATGGATGGATGATGGATGTATATATACTCTGCAAGCAAACAGAAACTATTCAAACAGACTAAAAAACCCTTTCTCGAATGGTTTGGCATGACGTCCTTTCATATCTGGGAGAAATTACTAAACTATTTCAGTCCTCCCCAATTTTTGGTAAAGATGACTTCCTACCTTCCTTGAATGCATGTCTCCTTGCTCAGACCCAATCCATCAATACAAACTCAAAACTACTACAATATATATGGCTAACGAGACTATATATGACTCCAGCTAAATTGTATCGCTTTAATTCTAATATACACAATACTTGGAGGGGAGTGTTGGACCTGGCTCGTCAAATCATTGGCACAAGTAGTTCCTCTTGATCCAAAATGATATATATATTCAGTACCACCAAAAAAGTAAAATCTTTACTGTATTTTTTTCTTTTAGAAGCCAAACGATGTATTGCATGCTCATGGAAGTCAGACACACCGTGTGTCACATCACATTGGCTGAGGGGAATGACATTTTATTTCGCTTTAGAGAAGATAAGCTACACAACAAAGAACAAACTTGACAAGTTTTGGAAAATATGGAACATTTTCTGGGCTGCACGGTGGTGTAGTGGGTAGCACTGTCGCATCATAGCGAGAGGGTCCCGGGTAAGCGTGGGTTCTTCGGCTTCCTCCCACAGTCCAAAGACAGGATGGGGATAGGTTAATTGATGACTCTAAATTGCCCGTAGGTGTGAATGTGAAAATGAATGGTTGTTTGTCTCTGGAAGGATGGATTTTCTATAACTTTCTTGAGAATAATAATATGGATGTAGATGGTTGGATGGATGACAAAAAGGACTGAGGTTTTTTTTTTTGGGGGGGGGGGGGGGGGGGGCATTAAGCGAAGCTTTTGTCCAAAGCGACTTACAATACGGAAAAAGGTGGCTTGCTCCCTCCAGGTTGGGGGGGAGTTCCTGCCTCAAGTGGAGGAGTTTAAGTATCTTGGGGTCTTGTTCACGAGTGAGGGAAGGATGGAGCGTGAGATTGACAGGCGGATCGGTGCAGCGGCTGCAGTAATGCGGTCGCTGTATCGGTCCGTCGTGGTAAAGAGAGAGCTGAGCCGAAAGGCGAAGCTCTCGGTTTACCGGTCAATCTACGTTCCTACCCTCACCTATGGTCATGAACTTTGGGTCATGACCGAAAGAATAAGATCCCGGATACAAGCGGCCGAAATGAGCTTCCTCCGCAGGGTGGCGGGGCGCTCCCTTAGAGATAGGGTGAGGAGCTCCGTCACACGGGAGGAGCTCGGAGTAGAGCCGCTGCTCCTCCACATCGAGAGGAGCCAGTTGAGGTGGCTCGGGCATCTGTATCGGATGCCCCCTGGACGCCTCCCTCGGGAGGTGTTCCAGGCATGCCCCACCGGGAGGAGACCCCGAGGAAGACCCAGGACACGCTGGAGTGACTATGTCACCCGGCTGGCCTGGGAACGCCTTGGGGTCCTCCCGGAGGAGCTGGGGGAAGTGTCCGGGGAGAGGGAAGTCTGGGCGTCCCTGCTCAGGCAGCTGCCCCCGCGACCCGGTCCCGGATAAGCGGAGGAAAATGGATGGATGGATGGACTTACAATAAGTACATTTGTCAAAACAAAGAAACCACACATCATTGCCGATAAAGTAAGAGCTAAATAATGGAAAACAAGTTTTAGGTCCTCCTCTGAGCAACAGTGCTATGATCAAAGTGCTATAGATAAGAACATAGAAGTGCTATTATTTTTTTTTTGGGGGGGGGGGCGTTAGTGGGTCATGCTGTGCAGAGTTGAGGTGAAGTATGAACAGGTGAGTCTTGAGCCTTCTCCAGAAGATGGCAAGTGACTCTGCTGTCTTGACATTGGTCGGGATAATGCAATCTTTATGATTGTAGCACACTGTGTGGGGTTTGTTTGAGTGTAAACCGTAAGATGCTATACCTATTTTGTTTCATTTCAAGTCCCCCCTTTTGTTTGTTTTATTTTATTTTATTTACTCTGTTGTCCTGTATTATTCTGTATGTTAAATGAACAAAATCCATAATAAACACATGTTTAAAAAAAAAGACTTTTGTCGTGATATGACACTATAAATAAAATCAAATTGAATCAGTGAGATCATCCACAATAAATTAATCAGCAACAAATACGATCATGAATTGAAATTTTCAGTAATTTATCAAGAGAAGATTTTTTGGCTATAGCTACTTCTACCAATGTGAAGATTTTCAATTTTAATCCTCTGTTGGACATAATTGTAAACTGATGTTAGGCTTCAATAGGGAGCAGTATTTTGCCTCACATGGGGCACCATTAATGTTTGGGTCAGCAAGGGGTGACAATAGGACTATGGCCCTGCTGGTTGTGGTTGTTTTTTCCACTTAATGTTCAAAGTCCTTAATAAAGAAGAATATGAGGAAAACATTCAGGCTCCACAGGCTCCACACGGTTCGTCCTTACTTGTGTGGCGGCGAAGCGAGGAGGGTGAGGGTACTAATAGTTACAGATTGGAGGAAGATAAACTTATCACCAACTTCACATTGCCAGACAACGCCACCTTGGGAATTTCACCCAAGCAATTAATTCAATTTGCAGTGCAGTTACCAAGGTAGTCATGTTTGCAGGGCCGCCCCTGCCTACACGCAGAACACGCACAGTGCGTAGGGCCCCGCGATCCAATAGGGGCCCCGTTTTCCACAAATGATGCACATATGCACAGCCGTGGGACGCCCTACTAGATCAGCTGTCAGCGCGAGGCAGGAGAAGAGAGAGAAGAAGATACATTTTTTTTGTAATCTGACACCGCACGCGCCGTCACTGCAATGATTGACAGCAATCGATCTGACCAATCACTGGTCAGATGCACATACGCTGCAGGCACTTGTCAAGCAGCTGCAGGTGAAGACGTGATGGCTTCGAAAACAACCTACGAGTCAGGCGCGAGCAAGAGGGGGGAAAAAATAAAAACAAGAGGAAACTCGTGCTTCTCTCGAAGGTGGGTATTTGTTGAAGTTAGTGCTGGGCGGGTTCGTATTAACGGCGACGTTAACGCCGGTATTACACTGTTAATAGTGTTAACGGACATTAACACAGCCGTCAACGTCGTTAATTAACGACGCCTTTGATGTCCCTTAACGCTGTTAATGACCCAGCACTAGTAAAAATGTAAAACTCTGTGGCATAAGCAAGCACTAAACCTCCATGCTCAACATGCTTGTTTTGCACTCTTTCAGTGCCTGAAAGACTCAAAGGTCTGACTGTAAGTTTTTTGTAGACACAAGTTAAAGTTACTGTTAACTTTTAATTGTTCTTTGTGACTCAGATTTATTTATTTTATTCAGTGTGACGTTATTTTTCCTGCCTGTTAATTTACTTTGAAGTTACGTTTAGCTTTATTTATTTATTTGATGGGCTTCATGCACAGCTCTACTACTTGGACCAATTGATTAATCCAGGTGTGTCTGACCTCACAACAATGGTCAGGCACACCTGGATTAATCAATTGGTCCAATAATATAAGACAGGAAATATACGAGCTGGCTTATTTCAGGAAGTAGTGGAGCTGTGCATAAAGCCCATTCAGTGTGAATTTAGGTTTATATTTTTGTTCTTTGTTCTTACTAATAAAGGTTGTCAAGTTCAATGGCATTTCATTATACTGTCGTTTTGTACCTAATATACATTTGGGATTTGGTAGGGTCAGATGGCGGTGGGGGGGGGGGGGCGAAGAAATGTTTTTGCTTAGGGCCCCATTTTGGTCAGGGGCAGCCCTGCATGTTTGTATATAGATACAGTGAGAGACATGGCCCCATTTAGAGTGTATAAGGCAATAATAATATAATAATAAGATAACCTTGTTTGAATTGTGAAATGGGTTTGACTGAATACAATCTTTGACTAAAACTAGACTAGAATGTCATCAGTTTTCGTCGACTAAAACTAGACTAAAATAGTCATGGACAATTCTGACTAAAATAAGACTAAAATGCTCAGACTTTTAGTCGACTGAAACTTGACTAGACTATAAATAGGATGAACATGACTAAAACTGATAAAAACTAAAATGATAGCTTGAGAAAAAGACTAGACTAAAAAACTAAAAGTAAAAAAGGCCGCCAAAAACAACACTAATACCCACCTCCTTTTTTATACGGTTCCTAGTGCAGCATATGGCCAATAAAAGCCAGGCAACACTCGCACACCTGGAACAGGGGGAAAGGACCACATCCTGCTACACTTGGTTGTAGTCAACTGTGAGGGAAATTCCTATTTAATCATGTATTTATGTGGGCAAATGGCTGTCTGTCCTCAATGCGTATTGCAGGACCATTTGCCACCAGGGGCGTCGCCAGACAAGCCCATTGATGCAGGATAAGACAATGACCCTTTGATCAAAGACAACATCTGGGGACACATGGAGAGGGGGGCTGCAGGATGTCAGACCTATATGTAAATTCAACTGCATTATAAGTGCCCTTAGAAACTGTGACTCTTCAGTCATTCCTGCGTCGCACTGGGGATGGCTCATGCTGCAGCATTAAAAGATCTTAGATTTGGATATTATGTCTACTGGTATTTCATTGCCAACTCTCACCTGCACTAGACTAAACTGGTATTTCAGTTGCAACGACACAACATACATGTCAGAATGATGAGGGTAATTTGACTGTGATCTGTGATCTACACTGCACATAATCCTCATCCATAACATCCTCTGCACTCATATATATTGGGATGCAGTTTTTGCTGTTGGAACAAGACTAGCATCAAGAACAAGAATGTTTTGCGCTCCACGTACCAATCTCTAGTTCTTCTTTATAACAACTGCTACACAAGAGAACAGATTATGGATGGGTCAAACAAACACTTTCAACCAGTAGACTGGAGTGTGTGTTGTTTTTTTGTGTGTGTTTTTTACCATTGTGATGTTTGTGACATGCTTTCCATGATTTGTGTATGTACTTTTATTAATTACAGTAAATCCTCTAATATAGGCCCGGGCCTTTATTATCTCAAGCACATCGCGGCCTAGGCCTTTATTGGAAGGAGGCCAGAATGAGAGACAGGCCCCTATTTCTATTTGAGCAAAACTGACTACCAGTAGAATGAATAAAGATGAGATTTTGTGTCTGTTTGAACTTATAAAATACTAGGTTCAGTTCTTGAAAAAATCTCCTCTTTGGCTCCGCAGCTGCCATATTATGGTAAACAATGTTTACCGCTTACCAGTATTGCACGCTTGATGGGCTGCCACTAGGAGGATGATTGACAGGCGCTCTTTTTCATACAACCATGCACACACTTCATGGCTGCACCTGATTGGACCATTGATTTCCCAGCTGTCCTGTCTGCTCCTGGATTTCAAACCGACCAACATGGCGGCTCGTTTGGTCACTCTCTCTTATTTTACAACAATAGTTCACCAAAATGTGTTTCTGAAAACATTTTATGCGAGAAATAAGCTATGCAGTTGTTGAATCTGTCTTTATTTTAGATCAACAACGGTGAGTTTGAAAGATTTTTGAGAGCTTGCGGGAGGCGGCAGCGCCCCGTCTCTCGACACTCGCCGTGAGCCGAATGCATTGCATACCGTAAATCCTCTAATATAGCTTCAGCCAAAATCTCCGCAACGTGAAGGCATTGCACAGCTGACAATGAATGGGAAACATGGAAATAACGCTGCCTGTGGACACTTGCCCCGGACTCCATTAGAGACCGGCCGGTAATAGAATACAGGCCAGTATTAGAAGATTCATGGTAGCTTACTTATTTCAAGCTCAAGCATGGTGTTTTTATACAGCTAATTAAGCAGTTTTGTTACCAAAACAACAACAGTTAAATGATGAAGCGAAAAGCCACAACGTTAACTCCTAAAGCCTAAAATACATAATAATGTCACACAGATGTCAGGAAGGTTGTGCTATTCATGGCTGTTGCCATAAAATGAGGTTGGACAGCCACAGTAATTTTTTTCATTCAATGTTCACACTCTTCAAATGCCACTTTGTCAGGACCCTGTGGCATCATTTTAAAACTATGATGCTCTACTATATTTGGTTAACATTTAGAAACGCAAACCACTTGGGTCAGTTTAGGAAAAACATCATGGTTGGGTCAAAATGACTACATCTCTAAAGTGAACATGAAACATTATCACAAGAGCGTAGATTGACTGGCGACAGATACCGGATGCTTTATTTGGCAGAGCAATTGATTAGTTGATTGCTGTCGGGATGTAAATGTTACTAGGTTAAAAGTCAAGTGAACTCAGATGCAGACACAGAGGCGAAGACAGAGATAAGATTTAACAGTTTGAAGTTTTAATAGTAACAGAGCTGAAGAGCCAAAGAACCAGGTCCGATGGGGGGGGAGTCCAGGGTGAGTCCAAGGGGGATGGAGTTTGCAGGTGTCCAGGTGAGAGCAGCAGGGTGAGGCCAGGCAGCAGGCTCAGAGGGAGGTGGCAGGGACCAGAGTCAGATCAGGAAGGACTGCAAGGACAGGGAGAGCAGACTTAAGCTCAAAGAAGAAAACAGGGATTATTAAAACAATATCTTTTTAGATAATAGGCTGGAAGCTGGATCACTAACAGTGAGTAGATTCTACGATCTGGCAGGGAAGGGCCACTCTGGAGAGGCAGCAGGTTAGAGTGACAGTGATTGAGCTGGAGAGGGTGTGGCAGATGTAACAGTAAAGATAATTGCAACAAATAAAACAAAACATGGGTTCTAAACCACATCGCCTACCCTAGCTTTAAGTCAATATATAGTGTTAATCAGAATATCTGATGTAATGGGGGGTTACATTTTGTGATACAGTCTGCCTCTGTTGTCATGGCTGCAGGGAGTTGATTTGATGTCAGCCAAACGTCAGGCTCCATTTAACATCACTAACAGTCTGAATACATTAACACCAACTATTACATCTCTGCAGCATGTGTGTGTGTGTGTGTGTGTGTGTGTGTGGAGAGAGAGAGAGAGAGAGAGAGAGAGAGAGGAGTTTAACTGAGGACATCTTTAGCAGATGAATTGATAAAAATCATAAATTGCACTTGTCTGACCACTCATGTTTCTTGACCCATCACACTCCTTTTTTAGTGGCAGCATCGGGTTCCCACTACTTACTTATTAAAGCGTTTTCACACCCTAACTCCATCATGTGTCTTTTCGAAATTGGTGCTTCCAGAAGCTCATTGACATAGTTTTAGCTGGTGAAACAATCACTTCTATGCAGTCAGTCACAAGTGGCAGTGGAATCATTTTTGGTTCCATGTTTTTAAAAAATGCTGCAAAAAATGGTGCTTTCTTGGATGCTTTCATTTGGTAGTAAAACAATAAAATGCCATTGAGGCTGCTCTACGAAAGAAAATAAGTTGGCCTCTAAGTGCACAAGGACAGGAATGGAAATATGAAATGAAAATATGTAAATATATAAAGCAAAAAAATAAAGAAAGATCATAAGAAGTAATGTAGTATTCTAAAGTAAAAAAGTTTCGTTTTCATTACAAATCTTATAGCATCATCCATTTAGGATTCTCTATTCCCTCAAAGGTCAGGGTAATCGGGTCATAATTACACAAAATCTATTCAAACTTAATTACCATCTTTTTAAGAAAGACCTCTAAATGTTTGCACTTTAAATCCCCTTTGTCCCTTTATCTACAATTCTCCTGTGGGACAGGTCATTTTTTGTCTTTTTATTATAATCCAGATAGTTATTTCTCATTGTTTATATTTGGGGATGGCAGCAGCTCAGTCCTTGGGGCCTCGGCATCCCCTCACGGACCAGGCACAGTGTGGAGTGATAGCTGCCCACCACTCTTCATCCTAGGATGGTCTTATTTGTTAGTTCCTTGTCTTATTCAGTACAGCATGATAATCATTTAGTAAATGATGGTCCCATTCAGAGTCAAATAGACCATAAAGTAGTATAGGCTTTAGAGCATGGCTACCTTTGACAGGTTGCCACCACAATATTGATGCCATGGCCTCGCTACCATCGCTACCACACTACCAATTAAATTAGCATTGAAAACTTTAACACTCTGCTGTAAAGTTTACCTCAAATTATGCAGCTAACTTGGTTAACAGCTCCACACCAGAAGCCAGATTGAGTTAGTAAGGTTGCTGCTTGGGTGCTGCTATGGTCACTTCTATTCACTTGTTACAAAAATTAAAAATGGTGATGGGCAAAATCCAAGATGACGATCCAAAAGGCCGAAGTCAAGGCTTCAAAACCATAGCATACAAACCAATGGGTGACGTCCAGATGAGTACGTCCCCTTCTTGTATACAGTCTTGGAACTCACTCCACATCAATACATGGACCATAACATTGTTGTGTTTGACAGTTGACCACTGCCATCTTAAAGTTACAGTTAAGTGTTTGTCTGTGGGCAAATTTCATTACTGTGTTAGCATCCCAACTGTGCAAGATGCAGTCAAGATTCACACATGAGTATTTAAGTTTAAAATGAAGTTCAAAGATGGTTGTGGTCTGAACAAGAGTGCTGGATAGGGGTTTGGGAGGTGGGTAAGGGGCCTACCCCCTCATCCGCACACATTACGCCCCGGGCACAATTTGATGCTGCGGCTGGTGTGATCCCTTCGCAAGATGGTCTCTAGTTTGGTGAATAGACATGCATTTATCTAATGCTTTTCTAGCCTAAAGCACAAATAAACACATTCATACCTCCTCACAAATATGCAGGAATGTGTTGGATTTTGAATACAGCCCAATGCATGCTTAATCCTTCTATAACTTGCCTGCTCTCTATCTGTCCATGTTAGGCCTGTGAGGTCTGTAAGCCTCAGTACGATGAGCAGCAGGAAAAAGTGGCGGTACTTGACCTGCACTGTAATAAATTTCAGGTCGGTTTAACTTATAACCTTAAGTTTAAAAGCTGCCTTAAATATACGAGTAAAATCAACTCTGATAAAAACTTTATTTCAATTCAAGAAGGCAAATTATATAATTACTTAATTAATCACCATTTATTGTTTGAACGTGATACTCTGGGCCCCAGTTTCGTAGACCAGCGCAGGGTGGCGCAGGGTGGCGCAGCCGGCCGCAGTGCAAGTTTCGACCAGTTTGGCAGTTTAGTGGATCGCCTGCGCCAAGATGGGTGTGGCGGCGCAGCAGGGGGAGGCGTCACAGATTCAGCTTGGCGTAGCTGAAGTTTCGTGGCAAAAAGCATCGCCGAGACTGCGCCGAAAGCTCGCCAGCTCCGACCTGGTCTACTTTCGGCGCAAGGCGTAAATAAAGTCCATTCATTCAATGCGAATCACAGCTGGCGGATCGGAAGTTTGGCGGACCGGAGCGCAGTGCGCACACGTCACCGAGACCTCACAGGCAGGTTTCCACAGTTCCAGGCACATTTAAATGCAATAAATAATCACAACAAACACTATTTAATGCAACTAATTGAATCAACACGTGAATTTATATCTATATAGATTGTCCCGTCACATCTGACTAGGGCTGGGTATTGCCTGCAATCTCACGATAGATATGTATCACGATACAGAGGCCACGATACGATATATATTGCGTATTGACTGAAATCTCACGATAGAATTATCACGATACAGAGAGGCCACGATACGATATATATTGCGATACACACCTTGATTTCAAATAATGACCATGTCCTACTGAATTTACTACAAGAGCTCTTTTTTATTATTCTGTAGCAAAGCCTTTAAGTATTGCACAAATCCAACAATAACACACTTTCAGGCCCACAGAGATCTTTAAATAAAATTAATTATTCTTTCTTTGTTATTCTTTCTTATTAATAAATGCAAATAAAACATTCTCTTTTTTTTAAACATAAAATGGCCTTTTCTCTTGACTCTTGAACTTTTAGTCTTTTTGTTGCAATAATACAATTCTGGTTTCACTTTACTTTAACTGTGCAGTTTAACTGTGCAACTGTGCAGAGAGAAAAAAACATAACACTGTTTGTGGCTTTACAAACTTAAAAGTGGCCTTGTGCTGGCATCAACAGTAATACTTGACCTGTCCAAGTGGTTTACATATTTTTGTTCAGGAACAATAGCTGATCAACATGCTCAGGTGTCAGACTACTTCTCTGAGCTGTAACTATGTCTCCAGCTGTGGAGAACACCCTTTCTGAAGCTACACTTGTACCTGGGATGCAGAGAGTGTTTCGAGCTAAGTTAGCAAGTAAAGGGTAAGCATGTTGGTGCTCTTTCCACCAAATGAGTGGATCCCCATTAAGGGCCAGTGAATCTTCATCTCTGTATTTTTTTATTTCATCCACTGCCTGATCATGTAGTGACACAGAGGAGGCCTGTCTATTGGGCTGGGCAAAGGTCTCTCCAAACAGATCTGCTAGAGCACAGGTGGATACCATTCTTCTCTTGGAGGGTGGGGAAGAAGCACTTTCATCCTCGTCTTGTTCGGATGAGGAAGAATTCGGTTCAACCCGGACAGTGACAGCCCTGTCTTCTGGTGTGTCATTCTGGTCCTTCTGAAATCAGAAGCCCACATAACATTTCATAAATTCACAAGATGTCACAGTTAATTAGTTACATCATTATAGTGCACACTGCATAGACTGCTGTGCCAAGGAGGCCAACTGGCCACTGTGGCCAGGTGAAATTTGTTTTGTTTATTTAATTTATTTATTTATCACTGACAGTGAGTGCACATTAATCAACATGTCAGTTTTCACATCCACGTAAATGAGCCAGAGTTAGCCAAAGGCAAAATTTCATCTGTAGTTTTGAGAGTGAAAAATGCATGCAGTAAAGGAAATGTAAATTATAATTGATTTAGGCTTATTCAATTATATAATTACTGTACTTTACTCTGTGTAAAGTACAAATATCAGGGGGCGATCTTACAGAAAATAAGTGCACTCTTAAGTGAAAATAGAAATATTATTGTTGCAACAGAGTGAACAGACTATAAAAATAGACAAAAAAAAGAGAGATGGGCGAGAGGTTTTTTTTTTCTCACCGCAGAAATCCGCGCTGCTTCTGCTGCTAAGCTGGTGAAGGTCTCCTCTCGCTCCTCTTCTTCCAAGAAGGGCAATGCCTTGAAGCGTGCATCTAATGCTGAGGCCATGAGCAGAAAGGGCTTGTCTTTCTCTTTCCCGTATCTCTTCTCAAGATCCGTGGAAACTGCATTTTTAACGTCCCTCACAATAGGTGGATCAGTCGGTTGGACATGAGCACTGTGGCACAACTGAGCTTGCATCGGTGCAACAACAGACAGAGTAGGGGTCTTTTCTTCTGACCTGACGTGCGTTGCAACTTTTAGGGGCTTTAGGGCTTTCACCAAATGCTCAGCATTAGTTATGTCGGCATCATTTAAGGTCCACAAGTCCTTCGCATTCTTGCGCACCTCTTTGGCGAGCAATGCTGCGAAAATGGCGGGCTGCTGCTCTAAAAAGCGTTCCAACATATCACAGGCGCTGTTCCATCTTGTAGCTACATCTGTCATAAGCTTGTGGTCTGCTATGTCGAGTTGCTTCTGCTTTTCTTTTAGGACTTGAAGTGCGCCTGGACTTTTTCTGAAGAAAGCAACAATGGTGCGAACTCTACCCAGTAAACGGGACACAGTGGGCAGCTTGAGTGCATGCTGAGCAGCTAAATTCAAACTGTGTGCAAAACATCTCACGTGCACCAACTTGGCCAGATCTGCTGCTTTTGTCATGTTGGACGCGTTGTCTGTCACTAACACAGGATCCTTATCAACAAGCCCCCATTCAGCCATCACGTCCTGTATCAAATCCGACACGTTTTCACCGGTGTGGCTTTCAAAAAAGGCTCTAGTCTGCAGGACATGTGAAATCATTTCCCATTCGGGAGAAATATAGTGGCATGTGACAGTAACATATGATTTGGTTGCTCGCGATGTCCATGCATCACATGTAATGCCAACTCTGTTTGCAGAGGAGATTGCGTCTGTGACTTTTTGTTTCACATCTGCATATAAGTTTGGAACGGCTTTTTCTGAAATCCATTTACGAGTTGGTATTTGGTAACGTGGCTCACACCCATTAAGTAGCTGCCTGAAGCCGGCCAACACTGAGCGGGCGCAAGTCTTTACAGATAAAACTTAACAGTGCTTGTGTGATCTTCTGAGACCTTTGGGATGTTGCGGGGAATTTTGACTTGAAAGATTCATTCAGAGTTAATTGAGAGTCAGACACACGTGGGCCCGGTGTTGCACTGCTCGTACCTGCCTGCGGTTCTTCAGAAATCTCCGGGTGGTGTTTGCTCATGTGGTAACGGAGGTTAGTCGTGTTGCTGCAATAATTACTTTTCTTTTTGCACAGCTTGCATACAGTTTGGCTCATGTCCAACTCCCGACTTCCTGGCTTTTGCACGAATCCAAAATGCTTCCATATTTTCGCTTTTAATTTCGCTGGCGGTGGATAGATTTTCTCCGACTCTTCCATGCTGCCACTGTGTTGTGTTGTGTTGTAACTTCATCTGACTGACGCATGCGTTGTTGGGACATGTCTGGACTAGTCATTGAGGCCACCCCGTGGCTTTATTGTGCACTGCACCTGCACTGTGTGTTTATTTGTCAAAACTGCGTCACCCACATCATTCATTTTGTATCGATATATCAGCCTCTGTATCGATTCACGTATCGTCGGGAGTATCTATCGATTTATTGCCATATCGATTAATTGAACCCAACCCTACATCTGACGTCAGATCAAAGGCGGATGGCACGCGTAACGGAAACTCAGCCTCTCGGACCAAAACATCTTCCTCTCTCTCTCCTGTTTTTTATAATATCGGCATTGTTATTATTATAATACGCGCGCACAGCGCGTGATGCGCGTGGTGGGAGCGGCGGCGCTGCTTCTGTCATTGGGTTGTCAAGTGACGGATCTTGCACTGAACCTCCCCTAACGCATTAAAGGAGAGGAGAGGAGCTCATTTGATTGGTGAAGATCTGAATCGGCTGTATTAATCCCAGTCCACGCCTCGTCTCCTCCTCGTCTCCCACTCACGCCTTCTTCTCCTCCCTCTTTCCCACTTGCGCCGGTGGGCGAGACGGGAGGTGTGCCTGCGCGAGCCTGCGCGGTGCACGAAACTTGCAAAGTCCAGGTGGACACACCCCGTCGGCGCGGCGCAGGTGCGCTGAAAGCTGACTGCGCCTGGTCTACGAAACTAGGGCCCTCTGAGTTGAAATGACTTACATTATGCATTAAATAAAACTTCCTTTCTCTGGTTAACTTAATTTATGATCATATTTTGCTTCAAATCACAAAATTCAGTTATATTAGTTATTTAACTCATGATATTTTAGCATTTGAACTTCATAATTTGAGTTTAAACTACTATCTATATTACATCACCCATTTGAGAAAACTTGCCATTTCTTGTCAATTGAACATACAATTACGAACCCTTTCAACTTACATTTTTCAGTTTAACTACTATATATATATATATATATATATATATATATATATTCACACCAATTGCATCTTCAAGTAACCTTAACTCTCGTTTTTAAGGCAGCTTTTGAACTTAAAGTTGCAAATTGAGCAAACTAATGTTTTTAATTATTTATTTTGTCTTGACTCATAATGGCAAGTTAACCAGTTTCCCAAAGATCACACTGAATAGAATAACTGTTCAAATACATTTATTGAACAATAATAGCAATCCCAAGACAACTTTCTCCACTCACAATAAAGGGTCATCTTATCAATGCATGTTAAAGTGTGTAAGTGCAGTGAGAGAGTGTGTGTGTGTGGTGAGTTGAGTAAGTGGAGTGTGTGTCCAGGGTCCCACAGAATAACAACAATCTACGTCAATCTTGTTCAAGACAAATTTCTCCACTCACAATAAAGGCTCATCTAAACAATGCACGTTAAAGTGATGGTTCGGAGTAAAATGCACCCTAGGTAATTTCCACCATGACATCCAGCCAAATACCCCCTCAGAAGCATTTTTAGCAATGGTCAACATTGGTCAAGATAGGGCTATCAGCCGAATGGCTTAGTACTGGCGCGAACAGTACATTATGTATATCTCATAAATTACCCCACTTATAATGCATGGAATGTTACCAAACTTCGGCAGTAGTACACATAGGGTCTGTACAAAACGAGGCATTTTAAAGTTTGTTAGTACACCAGGAGTTTATTTAAAAGAACACTTGCCAGATAGCTTCTATCGTCGGCTGCTAACGCTAGCACTGTGCCGACGCCACTTCCGTGTTTACCCAGCTGTTTCCGTGACACAAGTTTCACACGAGAGTAAATGGGCTGGGTAAACATGGAAGTGGCGTCGGCACAGTGCTAGCGTTAGCAGCTGAAGATAGAAGCTATCATCGTGCTAGTACTAAGCCATTCGGCTAATAGCCCTATCTTGACCAATGTTGACCATCACTAAAAATGCTTCTGAGGGGGTATTTGGCTGGATGTCATGCTGGAAATTACCTCGGGTGCATTTTACTCTGAACCATCGCTTTAAATAGTGTCAGTGTGTGTGTGCGTGAGTGAGTGAGAGTGTGTGAGTGTGTGTTTGTATGAGTTTGTGAGTGAGTGAGTTAGTGTGTGTGTGTGTGTGTGTGTGTGTGTGTGTGAGAGAGAGAAAGAGAGAGTGAAGTGAGTTGAATAAGTGGAGTGTGTGTACAGGGTCCCATTCCACAGAACAATAAATGCACATGTAACGGGTTGTAAATAGTTTGTTAAAATGCCTGCATAAATGGGGACGGCGCCATCTGCTGGTGTCGATGTTGCATTGTGGCACAGAGTTAAAACAAATGCCTTATGGGTAATCCACAGCAGAACTTGTGGAAACTGCTGTGGTAAGTCGCATGCTAAACGCTGCAGGGATAATTGCAAGCTAAAATGCCGTAAAGCCGACAACACATGACTTTAGTTACTGTATTTCTGAATTGAGGAATGAATGCTGTTTATTCGGCGTCGGGTAAATCGTTATGTTCAGGCGCGGAGCTAAATGCTAGCTTATGCGTAGCGTATTTTACGTGTCTCTGATGCTACACCCTAAAAAATCGAAAGTCGGGACAACTTACAATTTTAAGGCAACAAACTGCAATAGAATTTTAAGTTGGGAATGACAACTTAACTTTTTAAGTTCTGTTTTTGAGTTAGTAAAACTTTGAATTTCAAGTTCTATTAACTCAACCTGAAGTTGCAGTAAGTCACAATCTTGAGTTAGGAAAACTGTAAAACCTTAGTCATCTTGACTTAAGTCTAAGTTGCAGTAACTCTTAATTTTGAGTTGAAAATACTTTAAATCCTTAGTCATCTTGACTTAAGTCTAAGTTGCAGTAACTCGTCATTTTGAGTTGAAACTACTTTAAATCCTTAGTCATCCTGACTTAAGTCTAAGTTACGGTAACTCGCAATTCTAAGTTAAGAAAACTTTGAAACCCAAGTCATCTCGACTTATGTTTACGTTGCGGTAACTTGACATTTTAAGTTGTGAATACTTTAAATCCTTAGTCATCTCGACCTCTCAAACTTGCAATAACTTTGAAATATGAAAACTTTAAAGCCATACTCATAACCCAACTTCAACCTGCAGTAACTCAATACATCATGCATGAAACAAATTACAGGGGCTATAATATCTGAATTCAAATCTTTTTTTATTGAACATGTCTTGCATGTCTCAAATGCTGTGCAAAAGCACAGAAGACCAATAGCTCACCCGATCAGGTGAAACAGTTGCTTTCTTAAAACATTGAAATATCAGCACGCGCTGTATTAAAATCCTTTGTATCGAGTGTCAACGACTCAAACATTTCGAAATCCAAACAGGAATGCATAATACAGCATTATATAACTGCTAACGTGCAAGATTCTTTAGGCACTTACAATAAGAGTTGGGTAGAAGGAAGGCATACCAATTTAAATGTAGAAACTGCTCTTCAAGAATCACATTAAACTGAAGAGAAATTAACAAAATACCAGATAAAATCCTTCCAACTCAATACCTTATGTGTCATAGATAGTGAGTGAGTGACTGGCGTGCGTGCGAGTGTATGTGTGACAGGAAGAGAAGAGATATATGGGGGACTGAGTAAAATAAGTAAATATACAAAAGGGCAGCATGAACATTAACAATTTAAAACATGCCCAACATTAGTTTGTTTTCAACAGTATTTGCAGCTCAACATTAGGTTCTGACACAGGGTTACAGAAGAAGTTTGTTTTTGAGGGATCTGACTCTTGCAGAGAGATCTGTCCCCAGCTCCAAGAAGAGCTTTTGAAACGTTTCAAATGTGTATCGCAGTTCCTTGGGAAACTGGATGTTCAGGGCGTATATCAGCCCAAAGAGCAACGCAAGGGCCGTTGGCAGGTCAGGGAGGTCTTGCAAGACGATTTGTTCTTCTAAAACCACAGCTACGTTTTGAAGTCTTGCAGGAGCGGAACTTTGATCCTCCATCACCGAAAGTATCCCCACAATGAGACCCCTTGTCTTCTCCTCCTCTGGGTCAGTATCCTTGTGATGACAGACAGAAACAAATGTATGATTAATAAATGAAACAAAAGATTTGTCTTTAAATTCCTATGGCTCAGAATAAGCTCTTACTCTCAAATAACTATACAAAAAAGATTACATTTATTTTACTTTGAGACACTTATGTTAAAAAACAGAACATTTCCATCTCATATGTAAGTAAATTCCAGACTGAATAAAGTAATAGCCAACGAAGTACATCTTTTTACGACACTTAATGCATTGACATAAAGAGGGCAAGGAGAACATTGGAATGGATCAACTGGATGAAAATAAAGGGCAGAGAGGTTAAAGTCAATAACAGAATAAACATTATGATCCAAGCAATCTATTTTAAAATATAGCAACAGTATAATCCAAGTGACGGTTGCTACTAATGACCACTCACCAGACAATTCCTGAACAGCTTCTCGTGACTCTTACGGAGAAATAAAGGGAGGCCCTTCAAAGCTGCGGTCTGTCTGTGTGCTGTTATGTAATTTGTCTTAAACACAAAGAGATGGATAAAAAACATTACTACAAAATCAAAGTAACATGTACTAAAGTAGAGAGCAAACAGGAAAACGTCAATGGTGAGTTTATCTGATATATTTCGTCCATTTTCAAATTTAATCACACAATTTACTGTATAACTGAATGAAGCACACATGGATTAGTATTGGCTTACAGCTTTCTTTCACGTCCAATAAATTGTAGACACATGCAAGTCTAAGGGTTAATCATAACTTGTGATAAATATGTGTATAGCTTTTTGACTGCTACACTTGCCACTTTCTTCTCTAATAATTAATTAATTAAGTAATTACCCGATGGGTAAGTTTCCACAACATGCAACTTATTACTGCGCTTACTGCGCTTAATAAATATACCTGTTCATCCAGTCTTTCAAGAATGTCATCCATCTCGGGGAGAGAAGCTGCCCCCCTGGCCCGATAGAGTCTGAGAAGTCCTGGAGTGTGCTCACTAATGGCTCCTCTAAAGTCATCTAGTAGCTTCTTGTTGGTGATCCGATAGAATTCCTTGATCTGTTTAATAAAGGAAGGACAGTAATTTCCTACTGTGGCGGTAGTACGCATTCGGAAACGTTTTCCGTACTACACAATGCGCACTGAGCATTCGTCCCCCGTGTGGTAAAATGTTTAATTGCACACTGCATTAGTTTAATCGATGAAAAATGTACGTAATCTACGAAATTCTTATATAATATATATATAATAGGATAATATACGAAATTCAATTAGTCGATCGTAGATTAATCATGCCCATCCCTAACTCTGACTGTAACTCCCCCCCCCCCCGACGTCTGCCCCTCTTATATACTATGGTGTGCCCGCATGCACGCCCGCCTGGCTGAATGGCTGAAAAGCACAACATGCCCCAGCGAAAACGCTAGTATTCATTAATATCCAATCACTGAAATACAACAACCACACAATAGAACACACAAACTAACCGTTGAATTAAGGCAGCTGTACAGGTCTCACACGCCGTAAAATCAGTTTTTTTTTTCCAATGGAGTCTGGTGACTTGGAGCTTAGCCACCAGACTTCATTGAAATTCTACGGCATGGAAAACCATCCTACAGCTTCCTTAATTTAACAGTTAGTTACACATGGCTAGAAGATATGTATATCTTGCAATAACGAGATATGTCTAGTAGAATACCGAGTGGCCTATTTGAACTTGCCGGTCTGAAAGGACTGCAGTGCCGTTCTCGCTCGACTGCGCTGTTTGCTGCTTGAACATACCGAGACAAGCACCGCATGCATCGTGCTAGCTTGCGATAAGCTAAAGCTAACGGCGACGGCGAGCATTATTTATTCTGTTTAGGGTCATACTATCGTCAGTGAAAATGCATACCATATCCACTTATTTATCATGTATTATATTCACATTCATGAAAAAAACTCACACTTCAAGTCTAATTGGAAAGAAGGTTAAAACTTGCCTGTGTTGTCTCCAGCCCTGACGAAAGACGACTCGTGGGAGTTCAGGTAACAAACCTCAACTCGGAAAGTTGGCTTTCCCGCATTTTACGACAAGGACATACGAGTTGGCAGAACTTTTTTACTTGTTGTGCACAGGTTGTGCATCCCAACTGAAGGAAATAAGTCGTGATAACTTACAAAATGCTGTTTAAACATAAAAAATGCATGGTTTGCTGGAATTACTTACATTTTTAGGTCAAATAGGAATAATTTATTTTTTTAAGTCTTAAAAACTTAAAATACTTTTTTAGGACAACAATATTAAGTTGGAGTTTTTACAGTGTAGCTCTCCATTCTCATTTATTTTGTGTTGTGTAGGGCTGCTTGTGTCTGTCCGTGATGCTGAAGTGCTTGTCTTTGACACACTGGTTTCCCCATGTGCAGGTAAATGGTTGCATTTGTTTAGTTCCATTGTGGTGCCCATGATTTATATTGTTTTCATATATTGTATTTAATGCAGGAGAGATGTCACTTCTCACAGGCTGATGGCTTGAGTTTTGTTTTACATTTTACTGTGGAAGATGTATACTATACTGGATACTGTATTGTATTATATCTTTGTTGGACACAGGTTCCACTGTACGGTCACATGAAGAGAGTTTAATAAAGAGCAGAACTTGTGGAAACTGCTGTGGGCTGCTTGTGTCTGTCCGTGATGCTAAAGTGCTTGTCTCTGACACACTGGTTTCCCCATGTGCAGGTCAACATTACACAACGCAGAGAGCCAGAGAGACTGGTAGGAAGTGGACCGTTACACACACATACAATCTTTCATTACAAAAAAGTGATTCTTACATCACAAATTCTGATGACATTCGAAGCATCTTCACTCGATATAAAGTGTGGCAGGCCAAGAAGCGCAGCCGCCCTTCTTCTTCCATTTGTGTCCTACAAGACAAAGAAACATGCAGTAAGATGAAAATGTTAACAAAAATTGTCTGTTTCTAGTCATCTGCTCTTCAACTTACATCTTTTTCAAGGCAGTCCTTTTTTCCGCTCATGGTCGCTGCCCTGTAAAGTGCCAATAGTCTTGGCACAAGGCCATTCAGTCCAGCAAAAAACTTCTCCAGGAGGTCCTCAGTCACAATACACTGGAATTCTGCCCTAATCTGACAACACAGACAGAAAACATTGATCAACATAGTTCTTGACATGGAAGCAGAGGAGGAGGGAGGGAATAAGGAGAGAATGAGGAGAAGGGGAGAATGAAAAAAAACATTTCATTACATACAAAGTTGCGATTACCTGTCTCTCATCAAACAGCGCTGGCCATCGGGAAATTACTTCTGCGATGAGCGGCTCATCTCCAACGATGTCTTTTCTGCATTGGGAAAACGTAGCAGCCATCAGCTCTTCCAAAAGCTTTTCCTCCATATTTTCCAGACACTGTCCTTCAGGTGGATCAGGACAGTAGTTCTCTCATTGTATGTGGCAAAATTGCAAACCTTACAGCTCCACTTCATCCAATTGTTGCCAAACTTCTATGGCCAGCAGCACCTAAAAAAACACAACATACTTTAGACTATGATATAAAAACCTTGGTCACGTAAAATGGAAACATGAGCAAAAACACATCATTTGAATTTACTTCACATTCATGTGATAGTTGTATGACTGAAAAGTGTGTGTGGAAAAATGTGTAAGTGCGACGTCTATATACACTTGTTATGCGGCGTTCACACCAGACGCGATAGACGCGAATACAATCGCGTGAGACGCGTGTATCGCGCCTCTTGATAATTTTGGACTATTTGTGTCATTCGCGTCATTCGCGCATGGCGCTCATGACGCTCATTTTTGAACCGGTGCCGCTCTAGCGGGGGAAACGAGGGAACCCTCCTCCTCCGCCTCGGGGTACCTGATGCCAGAGTCCGTGAGCCTCCTCCGGGAGCCACGTCCCTCGTACCTCTCCCCAGGGAGAGTCGGGGCCACATTCGACTACGACCTCAGATCAGACGAGACAACCCGCTGAATTTAAGCATATTACTAAGCGGAGGAAAATAAACTATCCAGGATTCCCTCAGTAGCGGCGAGGAAAGAGGGAAGAGCCCAGCGCCGAATCCCCCTCCAACAGGTGGGCAGACGTGGGAAATGTGGCGTACGGAAGACCGCTTGCCCGGTGACGCTCAGGGGCCTGAGTCCTTCTGATTGAGGTTCAGCCCGTGGACGGTGTGAGGCCGGTAACGGCCCCCGTCGCACTGGGGTCCGGTCTTCTCGGAGTCGGGTTGTTTGGGAATGCAGCCCGTCCATCTCAGCTCATCTGTCTGTCGGCTTGAACTCGTCGCTGATTGGATGTCGCGGCGCGATGCCGCCTGAAAAGTTAGATATTTTCAACTTTATTCGCGTCGCTTCAGACGCGCCATTCGCCTCACGCCTGGTTCACACTGGACGCGGAAGCGCCGCGGCCTACGAAAATCGCGAGCGATCCGCGCACCCCCGTTACGCCATATTTCTGTAACCAAGAAGTTTGTACACTTCTTGTATTTGTCCGTTCTGTCTCTGAGAGAGAGAAAGAGAGAGAGGGACACACACACAGACAGAGAGTGTGTATGGTAGTAGTAGTAGTAGTAGTAGACAGTAGTAGTGCAGATATACTGTTGAAATACATTTTTTTTTTATCTACTCTTTACATTTATTAAATGTATTGTCTCTTCCTGTTTCCCAGTGCGAGTTGAGATACACAAATATGATCGCGTTTGTCAATCGCGGTATTTTATTTTTGAAAATTGACCGGATTGTCTCGTGTTTCTCTGTGTGATTTCCTGCCAGAATTGACGTGTTCACTCGCGGCACGCGCAAAAAATAGAGCAGACGCCGAAACAATCGCTTCACGGCGCGGGAGGGCCGCGCATATTCGCGGCGCTCCGCGTCCAGTGTGAACGACACCATAGCTTAACAGGGGCGCCGAATGGAAGCGGGCTCCGCTACACGTCTATTCGCGGCGCTTCTGCGTCCAGTGTGAACCAGGCGTCATTCGCTTCAGACGCGCCATTTGCTTCATTCGCGCCGCGTCAAATCGTGCCAGACGCTCCATTTGCGCCTGGATCGCGTGTCATCGCGCCATTTACATTGATTTTCAATGTAGAGTCGCCGCTCAGTTCGCGTCTATCGCGTCCGGTGTGAACGCCTCTTTACAGCGGCATTAATACATAAGGGTGATTCCATTTGCCACAACTCACACTGCTTATTTTATTGAAACTGATTAATTATATGGTTGATGATTTTGCATTGAACACAACATCTCTGCAGACTAGGGTCGTGCACCCAGGATGATGGCAACAGTTTGGCTGCTATGTGTAAGAGCACTGTTTGTATGTGAAGGAGCCTGAATATTACTCCGCCAGATACCGGAATAAACGGCCAGTGCTGACAATGACATGTTTTATCTAATTGATTAGTTATTTATGTTCACATTTATTAAATGTATTGTCTCTTCCTGTTTCCCTGTGCGAGTTGAGATACACAAATATGATCGCATTTGTCAATCGCGGTATTTTATTTTGAAAATTGCTTTTATTTTGAAAATTGACCGGATTGTCTCGTGTTTGTTTGTGTGATTTCAGGTTGGACCATGGTTTGTGTGTTGTACGTCCTCATAATTACTGCTGGTGTCAAAGTATCAGCATTTCCATCGTTGGTGTGTAAAATAATATTCAGTAACCAAACTCTTTCTTTCTTTTCTCCACAAGATTTCAACTGGGACTGACCCTCAGCTGAGACTGAATGACAACATGCTGCAGGTGACTACATAATGTTAATGAATTGTACACTGACGCTAGGGCAGCAACAACTAATCAATTGAACTATTAAAACTGATTATTAAAGGTGTCGGCAACTCATTCAATAATTGGTTATTAATAATCTATTTTAATTGTCTGAATCAATTTGTTTTTGCAGCCTTAATTGACATGCTATTTTATTCTTCTCTGGTTTTTTCAGTGGCACAATATGCTTTAATTTCTGAGGTCTAATCAAAGTTTTAGGATGAATAGATCCTGGAAACGAGAACAATTTTATTCATCTTTGCTGACATGTTTTTTACACTGTGACAGACAAGAGTTCCTACCATGTTATGTTCACAAATGTTGAATATTCTTACTTTAATGAATGACAAAATGCTGTTTCAGTTAAATTAAACCCAGAATTAACATTAAATTATGTGATAATTTTCTATATATTTCACAGGGGAGTCCGAATAATGTGCAAGAGTCAACATGTTTGGTCAGCTGTGCACCAGAGGATGCAACAGAGACGGTAAGTGTGCGGCAGAGTGCGTGTTTCTAACTTGCAAAGATACTGACATTCCCCATACTAACTGTTGGTGTCATGTTGTGTATTGTGGGGGATGGGCAGAGGTTCAGTGTTTCTCTCGACAAGTTCAGGTTGGACCATGGTTTGTGTGTTGTACGTCCTCATAATTACTGCTGGTGTCAAAGTATCAGCATTTCCATCGTTGGTGTGTAAAATAATATTCAGTAACCAAACTCTTTCTTTCTTTTCTCCACAAGATTTCAACTGGGACTGACCCTCAGCTGAGACTGAATGACAACATGCTGCAGGTGACTACATAATGTTAATGAATTGTACATTGAAATCAGGGCTTCATGAATTTAGTTAGTTGTGACACGATAATGCGGGCTACTGTTGGCTGTAGTCAATGCCAAAATAAACAGTCTGTTACAATATTTTCACTGTAAGGAATATTCTATCTCTGCTGCATTTTTCAGACTCAGATTCCAGACAAGGCACAAGAGTCAAACGATTTGGTCAGCACCAGAGGATGCAACAGAGAAGGTACAGTTCTTTGAAATCTTAAAGTATCCATCACCTGGTATTTATATATGTTTCAGATGTTGAAGGGGTCGTAAAAGCACATTTTTGATAAAGAAATATGCAATATTTAGTGAGTACCCAATTTTCCTCCTGCAAGAGAAATACGCGATCTTGAGTCCCCCGGAAGCTTGGGGCGTTGCTGAGAGGGGGGATAGGGAGAGGGGGAGTGGCATTTCACAATTTCCACACAGCAACAAAGCATCCACAGTAACAAAATACAGGAGAGGAGCAGCAAGCGTCCACTGCCAACCAGCCAGCCGGGCGAAAGCGGGCAGAGAGCAGCAAGCAACGTGCATCTGGACATCCGGTCACTCGCCAAAGCAGACGCTCACTGCTCGCTTCCGCCCACTCACCATCACCAGATGAAAAATCTTTTTATATGGGTTTTGACAGCCAACAACTGAACAGTTATGTACATAACACTAGTTTTCTTCCACATGCTTCCCTCTGTTTGAGTTACGCCAGGTAGAACTTTTGTTTTTCTTTCTTTCTTTTTTCAAACTTTATTGAATGTTGCCAGCACATACAGATGCATGTAAATACAATGCAAGTATGCTGGTGCAATCTGAATATGCCAGGTAGAACTACAAATGGTGGATTCGCTTCCTTCTCTCGATAAAATAGTGGGAGGGGTTTTCCCCCCTGGCCCCTCCTCTGCTCCTTTCTGACGTCAAGAAGCAGCATTGTCTGAATTCACGTTTTTCCCGTCCTGGTGAATCCATGGGGGAGGAGGCGAGAGTGAAGTTCTTTGCCAGGAAAACATGTCAGCTATTGTCAGTGACAGAAGATTGAGGTATACATGCAATAACCTGAAAAAAAAATTCAGGTGATGGATCCTTTTAAGCTCTAACCTTGAAAGACATGACATGACAAGACTTAGGTTTTGTTAGGATATTTAATTAAAGTGAAATGTGGATAAAAATTTCTGTCCCTCTGAAGATGAACAAATGTTTTATGTTAACTGGTAGATACTGTCTCAATGCCAATCATGTCCTTACTACATAGTGTGCAAAATTTTATATTTAGTCATCAAATGTCTCCCTTTAATTCAACTGGTGATTAATTATCATTGAATTTGGCAAAATGATGCATATTGTCATGTCCTGAGAGAGAAATACACACTGAGATACACTGTCCTAATACACTTTTTGATACACTGTCCTCTCAAAACCTGAACCTGAAAGGTACATGCACACCGAGGACTGTGTACTAACAATGCTGTTTAATTAAACTCAGAAAAAGCTTTAAGTTATTTAATATTAAATGTTTGCTGCGTATTTCACAGGGGACTATGGAGAGGACACAACAGTCAAAAGAGGATGCAACCGAGAATGTAAATGTCTGTGAGCAGTGTAGTTCTAACCTGATTTAAACTGAAAATGATT
Source organism: Chelidonichthys spinosus (assembly GCA_029853015.1). Classification (NCBI taxonomy): domain Eukaryota; kingdom Metazoa; phylum Chordata; class Actinopteri; order Perciformes; family Triglidae; genus Chelidonichthys; species Chelidonichthys spinosus. Next base: position 26,746,463 of record CM056825.1, on the reverse strand, counting down.
CATAAATGAATGTGGGTAATGTGGGAATGAGTGTACAATTAACAGTATGAAAATGATTGAGAAAATATTTTTCAGTGTTGTTAAAGTTACATCTAATTGGTAGTCGCAGCATCTCTTCAGTAATGTAATGAATTTCCAGGTAAGGTATTTTTGGGCAGCATGTGTTAATGGGGGATTTTTAAATATGAGAATCTCCAGATTTGATTTAAAGTGGCAGTGACGTAGAGAATACAGCACTGTATGATACTGGTCAATAGGGAGAGCTGGAACTGTGGTCATTTTTGCAGCTTTAGAGGACGGTTTGCCATCTCCTTTCAGTCACTGTCATACATTATAAATGAGCTTATATATTTTTAAGAGTGAATAGATATGACACCCCTATGTTTGCGTGTTACAAAAAAAAAAAAAAAACAGGCAAGTTTTAATTTGGTTTCTTTAGCTTTCCCATTTCAAACTAAACAGCAAATTAAAAATATTTAAAGTTGTAACCCAGAAAGAGAGGGAGAGAGACTACACAATGCGGAATTTTTTTTATTGTGTTTGTGAGTAATCAGCAGTCATCTGCCTTCCCTGTTGAGGTTACAGTTTGTGTATCATGTGCTGTGTGTCCCCATACTTACTGTTGGTGTCAGTTCAGTGTATTGTGGGGGATGGGCAGAGGTTTAGTATTTACTTTTTTATATTTAGAGTGGATTACAGTTTTGTGTTCTTCACCCTACTTCACTGTCACACTGTGTACTGTGGGGAATGGATAGGACTCAGTGAAGGTGTGGGCACAGCCTGCAACACATAACTGAAAAAATTTAAAATCACTCACTTGAAATGTATTGAAACCCGATTGTTGTTAATCTCTTAACCTCAAGTGAGTTTTTTTTTTCACTTCAAATGTGATGTGAAAACGTTTACTGATTACTAAAAGAGGCATTTCATGTTTTGAATTGAAGTTTCCTCACATGATCAGATAAAGTGTTATGTTCATCATGTTATCGCATATACATTTTTTTTTTGTCAACAGAAATGCAAACATGACATGGTCCTTGCAGATGCATCAAGCTTGAATAAATGTTCCAGCTGTAGTGGACCCTACGCAGCTTTTAAATGGCTTGGTGTTAGATGTAAAGGTGAGTATTTAGTTCTCATGAACAAAATATTTGCTGTAAATGCTTTGACATAAGATTTCAAATTACTACAGAGGTCTTTGTGTTTCCATTTCAGTAAAGGTGACTGTTGCAAGTTGGCTTAATCTTTTTAAATATTTTAGTTCAGCAGTATTCACTATTGGAAACTCTACTCCAATTCTAATACAGATTGTAGAAATCCAAACTAAACCTAATACATTCAAAACAGTTGTCTACAAATGCATTATATATTTTATAAGGAAACATGCTTATGATCATCATATCCCCCATCTTTAGTTTGCTCCTGCTTCTGGCACAAATCCTGTTACGAAAAACATGTGAGGCCTTACCTTGAACCCCCTTTTACCACATCAGTAAGTACATTTGCTGAATTATCCTGAATGGAAGGACGTATCCCTTTTCTAAGCCAAAGTGTAGAAATTACTTTTTTATCTTTCAACATTCCAAGGAACACAATTCAAGTGAGGAGTCACTCTCGGATGAGGAATATGTACCTGATTATGGTCATTCAGACAGTTCAGGAGAAAATACATTAGAGCCTCCTCAGTGTCCTGCAAAATTAAAAAGAGCAGACACTACCAAGGCAGCCCCAGAGGTGAAGAGCCATTGCCCAAAGATGTAGTCACCACAGCACAGCTTGAAAAGTCTTGTAAGAAAGGCAAGAAAGTATCCCAAAAAAAGAAAAAACGTATGACAAAGGTTCATGAAGTTAGCAGTGGCAGTACTGAAGACATCTGTGTTAAAGATGGAACAGGTCCGGGGGAAGATCAGAGCATACAGTCTTCAAACGTATCCTCTTCAGTAAGCAAGAAGAATTACTGCTACATTTGTGGAAAGCCACAGTCAAAATTAGCACGTCACTTGAAAACCCATGAGAAAACCAATGTGGATGTTGCTCAGGTTTTGGCACTGCCAAAACACTCAAAAGAACGCAAAAAAAAGCTGGACAAACTATGGAACAAAGGAAACTATGAACATAATACAGATGTTTTGAAGGGTGGGACTGGATCCCTTAAAGTCCGACGCAAGCCAAAGAAAAATTATGGTTCAAAAGACTTTGTGCATTGTATGTATTGCCAGGCTATGTTTCTCAGGAGAGACCTGTGGCGACACACAAGAAACTGTTCATCAAAACCAAGAGAAGACAATGCTGAGTCAGGAAGAACCAGAGTCTTAAGTTTGGCCACCATGTCGGAATCAGCGCTGTGTCAACAGATATCCCAGGCTGTTTGGAAGCTCTTAACTGTGATGAAAGATGATGACGTCTCTGCTGCTGTGCGCAGTGACTTCTGCATTCTTCAGCTGGCCCAGTCATTCTTCAATAAACATGGACAGGATCCTACCAAATATGACTATATCAGACAGAAGCTCCGTGAAGTTGGAAGACTTCTGCTGACACTGCGTCAAGAATTTTTGATAAATACCCTTGAGGATGCTGTAAAACCTGCAAATTTCCTTGTGGTTATCCAAGCTCTCAAGAAGGTGTCAGGGTTTGATGAAGAAAAGCACTGCTACAAAACTCCAAGCCTTGCCCTTAAGTTGGGTCACTCTTTGCAAAAGATATGTGACATCATACACTGCAGAGCTCTGATGGCAGAAGACAGTGAGCTGATAAAATCAACTCAGACTTTCCAGAAACTGTATACTGCAAAGTGTTCTGAACTTGTTTCACACACAGCTTTGACCACCTTGAATGAGTGGCACTTTAACAAACCATCCACCCTCCCTTTCACGGAGGATGTGCAAAGACTTCACCGACATCTTGAAAAGACTGCAGCTTCAGCAGCTGAGAACCTGAAGACAAGCCCATCAGCACAAGTCTATGGGGAACTTTGCAGAGCAACTCTAGCAAAAATAACTACATATTATTTCAGTCCACATAAGACGTGTAGCATATGCATGAAACTATAACATTAGGTGTACACTTCTATTATAGATTGAATGTGTCAAGTACATTTCAGGTACTGCAAGCGTCTTGACTGTCTGTGGTTTTAAGTTGATGCTTGGGCGTGTTACAAAATAGAGCTATTTGAGTTTAACCTTGACACCAAAATACCACAATGGAAAGGATCAGCTAAATCATTACAAAGCAAATGAATAAAGCCTACAGTTTCAGCTGTCCTTTTGCTGTGATACTGAAATGATCTTGCTAGAATTTGACCGTTTTTCTCTAATAGGATATAGAAACAGGGACTGTTCATTAAATGTTTGAACATATGATACCAGACCATTATATTGAGCTACGATGTTCATACCGCAGGGATGAGGAGAGTTCGGCAGGCTCTTGAAGATTCTCCAGGCACCTCAGACGGTATGACCATTTGTGTCAGTCTACTAGCAAGCTTTTGGTTTCTTTTATGTTTCTTGAGAACTACTCAAGAAAAGAACTCCTCCATTTACACTGCGCTTCCTTGGGTCAGACGGATTTCTCCATTTATTAGTAAGCTTGCATGTGGACAAAGCACTGATACTGATATGGTGTATTTGTTTTGCAACCTTTCATCCACAGATGTTGACTCTCCCCTAGAAGGCACACCTCAAGGTATGACAACAATACACATACACGTACCTCAGAACACATAGCTCCACCAAGGCCATCCATACATTATTCAAGGGGATAAACAGCAAAGTTTAATGGGTCCTAGCAATGTCCATTCTCCACCCCGCCACCAAGTTTTTTGCTAATTAGTTCTGTACTTTTTGTGTAATCCTACTGACAAATGAACTGAACAGACAGTAAAAACAACTTCTTTGGTCCAAACCCAACCCAGTCTGAGAAAGTAGTAACTGAACCCAAGCTCAGTTAGTACTTTCTCAGACTGGGGTTGGTTTTGGACAGAAATATGTGGCCTATGCACTGTGTGTGACACATGTAAAAATGATTGTCTTGATAAAGACTGTGGTGAAATGATCAGAGGACCATATATTGAGCTTTACTTTTCATACCACAGGGATGAAGAGAGCTAGGCGACCTGTTGAGGAACCTCCAGGCACCTCAGATGGTATGACCATCTACATCAGTATACTAACATGACCATTCATGTGTGATTTATTACATGTAGACAAAGCACTTGTAAATGACTTGGCATTTGAAATGTGGATTAGATATTAACCTTATTGTTAGGGTTGACATGGACATCTTTTTTTCTCTTGTCAGCACCGACCAAAAACACTGAAACAGACAAAGCAGCCTGCAGAACGGAGGCGTGTGAACAACCTGGTAAAGGCCCAAAAACACACAAAAACAACTATTACTGAAACATGTTTTCAAAGGTGGAGACATAACTTCTTGTAGACTTGATAGGAACTGTGTCACAAAGTGTTGTCCTTGCATGAAGCACACCACTGAAATGTCTCTATGATGTAGTTGTGAAGGGGAAGGAGCTACTTCAGGCAACGCTGTTCTCTACAACAAAATTCCCTATTAATTTTTCCCATAGACGGTGTTAGTCACTGACCACTTCTATGACTTGGACTGGTATGAAACTACTGGGTTAATCAGCGTGATAAAGCTTAAGTATAAGGGCACTCAGTAGAACACATACCTCCACCAAAACCATCCATTCATTTTGCGTACTCTTGCTGACCAATGAACAGACAGACACAGGTCAAATCAACCTCTCTGGTGGAGGTTGAACTCGGTTACCTTTTCAGACTGGGGTTGGTTTTGGACAGAAATATGTGGCCTATGCACTGTGTGTGACACATGGAAAAAATGATTGTTTTGATAAAGACTGTGGTGAAATGATCAGAGGACCATATATTGAGCTTTACTTTTCATACCACAGGGATGAAGAGAGCTAGGCGACCTGTTGAGGAACCTCCAGGCACCTCAGATGGTATGACCATCTACGTCAGTATACTAACATGACCATTCATGTGTGATTTATTACATGTAGACAAAGCACAGATACTGATATGGTGTATTTGTTCTGTAATGTTCCATTCACAGATGCTGATTCTGCCCTAGAAGGCACATTTCAAGGTAGGACAAGAATATATTGTTAATTTTAACCCCAAAGCTATTTTTAAAGAGAGAGTAATGTTAATTAACACAGCAACTGATTTTGAAACTACAACGAATACTACTAATAATCATTGTGACAAGAATATTTCATGGTCTGTCAAGTTTTATGAACACTGTTTCTAGATGATTTGATATGTCATCAGCAATTGTAACATGCTCTGAAGCTTTTAGAAATACAGATGATATTGCTTTGGAGATTTGAATTTGTATCTTGTAAATTATTTGACAGTTAAAATGAAGATTAAACATTAACCTTATTGTTAGGATTGACATGGACGTATTTTACATTTTGTTTCAGCAGTTAAAAAAACCACTGGTGGGAAGGACAAAGTGCCCCGCAGAAGGAAAGCGCATAAACAATCTGGTAAAAGCACAGAAAAATATATAATGAAGATTCTACCACTGAATCATTTCATCTTGCGTGTGGCAGGCAGGGCTGGACTGGCCATCTGGCATACCGGGCAATGCCCGGTGGGCCGATGCACATATTTGGGCCGGCCCAGGACTGTCATAATTAAAAAAAAAAAAAAAAAAAAAGTATATAGTTTTTAATCGACCGCAACGGTATCTGAGACATGAAACGTGGCCCATTGGTTGATTTTCTTGAAGGACATTGGGCTAGTCCATTGAAATCTCTCAGCTCTCGTTGGCCCGCCCCTCCCCTCCCTCTTGATCATTTGTCCTGACCGGAGTTGGAGGGAGTGTGGTGGGTTTCGAGATGGACGGAAAAAAACAAAAACGAAAGGGGGGAGCAGAAAAGCTGAGGGAAAAAAAAAAAAAATACTAAAAGAGGACGCAGCAAAATGTGCGAAAATTACCGACATGTTTGCTACCACAAGCTCGGCGGTTGTAGTCGGGTCGAGTCCAGCAGTCCCGGACCCGGCGCCTTGGGCAAGTGCACAGGTGGTTGACGGAGAGGTAGCGGAGGAGGAGAAGGAGGGAGAGGAGGAGGATGATGATGACGAGAGAGACGTGACCCAGCAGCAGCAGGGACAGATTGAGGTCAGAGAGGCCACTGAAATGTTAGGAGAATCAACGTGGCATCAACAATGAAAATGTTATTGGATGTGTACACTAAACAGTATCTGGGGAATTTGTAGGCTTATATGCAAATGGTCAACCTAGGAAATTATATACATATATAATAATATATAATATATAAATTTTATTTAGTCAGTCTTAAAACATGTGTGTGTGTGTGTGTGTGTGTGTGTTTATGTATACTGCCTTTATAGCCTTTGTTGTCAAATAATGCTTTGAGTAGATTTGGTGTCCAACTTACAGTGTTATTTATTTTAGCTTGCCATAAAGTTATAGTTTGCAGGTTACAATTAGGCCTATTATTATCACATAATATTAGTGAAACATTTCTTTGCTGAAATGGATGATTAATCATTGGTAAACAGAGAAGAAACACTAGTGACACTAACATCTCTCCCTCTCTCTCTTTCTTGCTGTAGGCCTAATTGTCTTGTGTAAATTGTATTGTTTAATTAAACACTGAAAAGACATCTCTAGCAGTGTTTCTTTGACAACCACTTTCACTTCAAGATGGGAATTGTGGCACTGTGGCCATCTCCCCCAAGAAAAAGGTCTCTGTGAGTAGTGAAAGAGCGTATCAATTTTTTTTTTAACATGGTTACTCTCTTCCATGTAGGCTACTGCACTTTATTTTCATTTTTGAAACTTCACAATGTGCACATACATCCTCTGGTATGGCGTGTGCTTACAAATGTAAGCACACGCCAGCACACGCCATCCATATATCATGTAAATAACCATGGTGGGCCGCCAGGGACCAAAATGCCAGGGACATTTTTTGGTCCCAGTCCAGCCCTGGTGGCAGGTTAATGAAATGCCCTCAGTATCCTCAGTATGAACATACTTTCAGCAAGAAAACACAAGTATTACCTGGCCAGCACAGACAAATTTGTTATTCTTTCCTGTTGAGCTACAGCTCTTGCAAAACACTGTGTACACGCGATTCCCTTCACATCTCCTTGTTTCCTAAAAAAGGTCCGTACAGACGAATGACCATTCTGTTTGTACAAGTACAAAGTTGTTGTTTAAACTGTGGTTGAAATTTTTTCCCTCCTCTTTGCTCTCACTGAAGGGTTTTTTGCAGTCCCATCTACAGGGCTGGACTGGGACAAAAATTCAGCCCGGGCATTTTCTGTCCAGACCAAGCCCACTACATACACTCCCCAAACCCATCCGCACCTGCACTCACCTCCCAACATTCAAGACCATGCTAAAAACACACCTTTTTAAATCAGCTTTTAATACATCATTTCTGTGTGTGTTCTATATTGTTTTCTATGTTTTATACTGTCTTTGCTGCTTTTAATTGAATGTCTTGTGTTTTTAACTGCATTTATTGTATGTAAAGTGTCTTTGAGCTTTTGGAAAAGCGCTTATAAATAAAATTTATTATTATTATTATTATTATTATTATTATTATTATTATCAGCGGACACAGCTTAGAAGTCCACAATTCTTGCGGCGTTTTCTCTAACGCATACTACAAAGGAGAGTCATATTCCTTGATAGCAGTTAACAAATAAAGCGTGTAGCTATGAACTCAAGGACTAAAATTGATCAATCAATAAATCTTTATTCATTATAGTGTCAAATCACAACAGAAATTATGTCATGACTAGAGGTGGGCGCTACCTCTACCAATTGGGTGGAGGGGGGGGGGAGCGAGAGAGAGAGAGACAGGGAGATAAGGACAAACAGGGACAATACAAAATATCCTGACAAATAATCTAAATAGAAACATATTACAGACAGTAGCCGCATTAGAGCTGGAACTCATTTGTATTAAAAGGTGACTCAGTCATTATGAAGCCATAGAGAATTGGGGAAAAAAGTCTAAGAATTACAGGTCTGCCAGATGGCCAGTCCAGCCCTGCCCATCTAGGTCTGACAGTTCAGGTCCTATTTTTAAAGCTTTTTCTTTCACCAATTTGCACATGTTAATTTTTATCTGTGTACATTTTGTCATGTTGTGTAACACAGTCCTGCCCTGGTTGTTGATTCAGGTTAAAGATAATAGGAGGATTTGGTTTTAGGCAGTGGAATATTTCTATTAATGCAAACATGACAGAGTCATCATAATGTGAGAATGAGAATGTATGTATGAATCAAGATTGTGATTTTAAAAACAATCGTGAAACCGTAATTGGAGAGATTCAGGCCAACTACATCAATACAGATAGTATTGTTTTACATACATATCAAATGTGGCACTTTAATGTTTGACTGTCAGTTCTTCTTCTTATAGTGTTAACTTTTTTAAAGTAAAAAAACATTTCATGTTACCTCAAGGAAATTGAATTTAACGCAAGTGGACTTGGTTATATGCCTTTGAAGATGTTTCACCTCTCATCCAAGAGGCTTCACCAGTTCACGCTCATCTGACAAGGCTCGACTAGTCAGACAAGTGTTTGATTGGATTTCCTTGACATAACTATGTCCTGGATGAATGAGAATATTCACAGGCTTATTTCATGTTACCTTACAAATACAAGAGCACACTCTTTGCAGTTATTTTACTACATTTTAAATTTGATGAAGTGAGAGCTTTGGCATCTCATCTTTATGTTAAGTTTAGTGTCAAGATTCAGGATATCATTATCAGTATACAAAAAGTCTGATTTGTACATCCATTTACATTTCTTTGAAATCGTAAATTTAGTTAATAACAGGACAAATGTAAAGACACCTGAGCGTTAACCCCAGTGTTTTGTTTTTCTCTTTCATAGTGTCTCTTGAAAATCTTGCTAAAGAGGACAATCCTCGGAGGAAACAAAAAAGGCCGTGGTCTTCAACAGAGGTAGCAGCAATAATGAGGCATTTCAGGGATTACATCGCCAAAGGTAAACTAGCCACTATGATTCAATGCCAGCAGTGCAAGACCGCTGAGCATCCTGCTCTGGCTGATCGTTCTGTTCAGAACTTAAGAGACTTTGTCAGGAATCGGGGCGTAATGCTCAAGAGAAAACAGAACAGTCACTAAATGTTTGACTGTGTTTGTACTTGTTGTCAGTGTTCAAAAAGTTAAATGTTTAAAACAACTGGTAAGTTGTCCCACTCACTTTTACTTTAGACAGCAAAGAAATATATATTTTACATTATATTTTATTATTTTGTATAAAGAGGGGAACTAACTTGTTATGTTATCAAAAACTAGTTAAACGGTCCCTTGTTCACTAACTGCATACTGTGATATGTCCTTGTGTCTATGAAAAGATCATAATTAATCACATAATCACAGAACAAAATGGCAGGTCCTTGAATGTATGGGTAAAGGTGTTGTTGGACACTTGCATCATAATACAAAGTACTATACATTCAGTGTCTTTTAAATTCTTGGTTTTTTATTGTTCCCACAGTTGATAAAAGTATTTGAAATGCACAGTGCTGGTGTGCTGTGTATTGTATATAACTTTGTCCTCATATATCAGTAACGTCCTTACAATGCACAGTGCCGTCACTTCAGTGTTTGTGTATAACTTTGTCCTCATATCAGTAACGTCCTTACAATGCACAGTGCCGTCACTTCAGTGTTTGTGTATAACTTTGTCCTCATATATCAGTAACGTCCTTACAATGCACAGTGCCGTCACTTCAGTGTTTGTGTATAACTTTGTCCTCATATATCAGTAACGTCCTTACAATGCACAGTGCCGTCACTTCAGTGTTTGTGTATAACTTTGTTCTCATATATCAGTAACATCCTTACAATGCACAGTGCCTTCACTTCAGTGTTTGTGTATAGTTTTGTTCCGTTTATTCATGTTTGACCCCTTAATACACGTTGGTGACAATTTTGTGTGTGTGTAGTATAGTGTGTAGTGTAGTATATAATATATATAATATAATGTATGTCCTCAGAAATCACCTTAGACCTCATAATAATGTTTTGTGTCATGGGCGTGGCTTAAGCAGCTCATTAACTTTTGTCCTCGTTATGATGGATTTTGTCAGGTTGTTATATTGGGAGTTCTGTTGTGTGTATTCAAACTCTGAAGTGAGATCTGTGTTGTGGGGCTCAAACTGGATTTTTTGATGTCCTCCACACCTCTGTAGAGCAAGCGGAAAGGGGTGTCCCTCTAAACCACCACCAGACATGTTTGGGGCAAAGTGTCCTCATAAACCACATAAACCCGTATGTGTGTGTGTGTGTGTGTGTGGGAGCTGCAACTACAATCACACACCTATATCTACCGGGCTCCAACTCCACCTCGGCGCCAGATCTTAAACGCATCTACTCAAGTCTGTTAATGCCTGAAACCTACCCGTACCTAGTTAAGCCTATAGTTAACACTATTGCCCTAAAGCAGAATTATTTATGCAGGATAAAGTACTAAGTTGGGTTCAACATCCAAAGCTTAGTCAGAGCTGACTAAGTCACGCCAGGTTCAACTAATCCTTCCTAAACTAGACCCTGAGATCCATCACTGATTCACTGATACAGACCCCAAATTCACCATGACGCGTATGGCGTACTTCTCACAAACTGAGCACAAGCTTTTGATGGGGGCTTATGAGGAGTTCAAGCTCCTCTGTAAAAATAAGTACTGTGGCTTAATGAACCAGAAGATGTTATATTCTTACTGTAGTGCTTTAATCTGGAGCTGAAATACTATATGAAACAACTTTGACAGGTACGATGGCTGAGGAGGAACATACAAGGCAAACTCACTCTTTAAAACTGCGCCCCCAGTGGTTTATCAATCCATTACACCCAGAATCACAGAGAAGGAGCGAGGGGGGCTTGCAGTCTGGTTATCGGACCCAATCTTAAACTGATGCGCAGTGGAAACCTTTACTGAACAATATGAACAGCTTCATGAACACAATTATAATTGTTACTGTAAAAGCCACATTTAAGTTTATTTCTAATTTTCTAATTTATTGATTTTTTCTCTTATCTTCTGAGTGGGCATCCTCTACGGGTGGTGAGGGAGCTATCATTAAACGGGTGCTGGTGCGCATGGTGCATGAAGGGAGGAGGCAGGTGACAGCAGATACCGTCATTGACCTCAGCCTCATCTTCAGCCTCTTCCTCAGCCTGTAGCTGTATTTTATGTTCATGTTTTGTTTATTTGGAATAAAGAGTCATCAACAGTAAAGGAAAACGGTCTTTTGGATTTATTCTGGATAAACAGCTGCAAGTCTGACAACCGGCACCTGCACTCTCCAAGTAGCAAAGAAAGGCTGGAAATGGAACAAGCGTTATTTGAAAAACCAAGCTTTTGGTGCTTTGCCACTACAGTTACCATGGCTGTAATAAATACCGTAGGCTGAATAAATGTAAAATAATGGTTGCAGTGTTTAAATAATGACAGCAGGCTACTTCCTGGATGGTAATTTGAAACAATCAGTGGGATGAACATGTTGGTTTCCCAACGGAGAGACTGAGATATGGATCAGATTGATAGATCCTGGCTGTTATCCGGGGTCATCCCTATGTTCCCCGGGTCCTATGTTCCCCGTTTTTCCCAAAATGCACCAATTTCTTTTTCTCCATTTCATTATTTAGATTGAGATTTAGTTATTTACTGTATTTATTATTAGTATTTATTTATATATTGTTTATTTATTATTAGTGTTAACTGTATTTTGTGTATTTTTTTAAAAAGGGTCCTATGTTCGCCGGTCACATACAAAGCGGGGAACATAGAACCCTGGGAACATAGGACCCGGGAACATAGGTACGCTCCCCTGTTATCCTAGTCTGGAGCTGGCTAGTTCCATAGGTTAAATCTCCATGGTTCGTGCAACCGGGTCAACTTAAGCCGGCTGGGGAGGTTTAGCTCAGGAGGTAGAGTGGGTTGGCTGGTAACCGCAAGATTACCGGTTCGATCCCCGGCTCCTCCTAGCTGAGTGCCTGGTGTCCCTGAGCAAGACACCTCACTCTAATTGCTCCTGACGAGCTGGCTGTCGCCCTGCGTGGTTGACTCCGCCGTCGGTGTGTGAATGTGTGTATGAATGGGTGAATGTCAGTCATTACTGTAAAGCGCTTTGGACAAAAGTCCTAGCGGACTATAAGACGCTAGTTTTTAATGTCCTGCAGGTTACCCTTCTTAGGTAAGAGGGTGATGACAGCCCTCCTACAGGACAGAGGCAGTGACCCAGACAACAAGCTCTCATTAAAAACGTCTAAGACGTCCTGGGCCAAGATGTTCCAGAAAGCCTTGTAGAATTCTACAGTGAGGCCATCAATGCCTGGGGCCTTTCTCCCCTGCATACTTTGCAGCGCAGCTTTCAGCTCCTGCAAGGTCAGTGGGCTGTTGAGCTGTGAATTTGCCTCTTTGGACATTTGAGGAAGTCCACCACAGACCTCCTCCATCAGTTCTTCATGGTTGCTGTACTCACTTTTGAACAAAGAGGCATAAAATCCAACAGCTCTATTTCTGATCTGGCCTGGCTCCGTCAGCTCTTGTCCTATCTCAGAGAGCAGGGAGTGGATCTGTCTCCTCTGACCTTGTCTCCTCTCTAGCCCAAAGAAGAAACTCGATGGAGCATCCATCTCCGTGATGTTCTGAACCCAGGACCGGACCAGTGCACCCTGTACTTTAGTGTCCAGCAGGTTGGCTAATGCCATTTTTTTAGTCTTGAGGATTTCAATATGTCCTCGATTTCCTGTGGACTCGATATCAGTCTCCAGATCTCTGATAGATCTGGTGATGTCACGTGTGACATTGAACGTGTGCTGCTGACATAAGAGTTTCATTTGAACTTTTCCATGGTCCCACCACTGCCTCAGACTGACAAACTCAGCTTTTTTCTGTCTAAAGTCATTCCAAAAATAGCTAAAAGCCTCTCTGAAAGATTCATCAACAGTTAAAACAGAGTTAAAATGCCAATAGGCACTTTTAGGTAAAATGTTTCTGATAAAAACTTTACATAAAACCAAAGAATGGTCCGTAAAACCAACTGGTAAAATCTTGCACATTTTAATGATGTTGATTCTGTGCTTAAGAACATAAAAACGGTCAAGTCTGGCCAAAGATATTTTTTTCAGTGCAGTTAAAATCCCCACCCACGAATAAATAATCCTCCGAGTCACAGCTGTTTAAAACATCGTTCACCTTTTCAAAGAAGTGTTTCCTCTCTGTACCATTGTTTGGAGCATATATTTGAATAAAAACCACATTAAAATGCTCAAAACAAGCTTTAACTATCAGGCACCTCCCCTCCACTACATGCCTGACCTCCAGAGAGGCTGGAGTAAAACCTCGAGAGAACAGGAAGCCAACTCCTCCACTGAGGGTGGTGTGATGACTTAGGGTCACTTCCCCTTCCCATTCTCTGCTCCAGTCTGCCTCGTTCCCGACATCACTGTGTGTTTCTTGTAGAAACAGGACATCAATGTGCTTCATTTTTGCCATCTCAAACACTACTGTGATGGAAATTTTGTACTTCTTGATGAGAGAGATCTGAACTGGAGATTTACACATGAGAAGGTTTGGTGGGAATGTAAATGTGACCTGTGACCTGTGGTTTATCACCCAGATGGGGTTTTCGACCCATGCAAGGTTTAGTTAAACATCTGAGTTTACGATTTACATCCCCTTAACTGAGAGTGAGAACACACCCACAAAAGATGGATAAATACTACGTTTCTCTCACAGCACGTTGAGTCTTCACTTTGTAACGGACCAGCATGTTGCTCTGTGAATTCTCCTCTTGATCAAGATTAAATCCCTGTTTGGACCTTGAGCTGACTCCGATCTCCTTCCTCCAGTTCTAAACCATCAGGTAATTATTTTAACAACTACTGCCCTCTTTCGTGTTTCCCTAGCACCATTGACATTCAAACTGCCTACATTAAAAACATTCATAATAATGGAGATGTTAAGAACAAAACTAAAAACAATCAATGAAATAAATGAGAGTAAAATCTGTCTGTGCATCATCATTAAAAGGCAAGTTGTTTCCTGAACACCTCTTGGTTTTTCAGGTCTGTGTGGGCTCTGTGTTTAACCACGTATCTGGTTGAATTGTACAACCCCTTCAGATCAGGGAAGTATTGCTCTAAGGCTATGTTTTAAAAATTACTTCAGCATGCTTGCAGGGTATGCCTGAGCAGCTATATGCTGAGTGTGCAGGTGACAGGTCACTGCTGTCAGACACCCACTCTTCACTGTCGCTGCTGTCATACAGAGTTGCTCTGTTCTCTGCAGTGCTCGGTTTACCTGGCAGATGCCCAGTTTTACCCCCAACCTCCACAGTCAGCATGCTTCTCCTCTTGCTACGCAGCTTAAGAGAGGCAGACCCCCCCTTGGCCTCACCTGTCACCTCACCTGCTTCACTCTGCTCACCAGTGACCTCAACCCTTTTACATGGCTTACCTGATACTTTACCTGCCTCCTCCACCTCACCTGGTTCACCTACTTCTTCTAGTCCACCTGCTATTTTCTTTTCCTCACCCATTTCCCCCGAACCCTCACCTGCCTCTTTCTCCACACCTGCTTCACCCACACCACCTTCCCATGCCGGGACAGTTCTTTAATTAAGAAATCATCACCAATGAAGGGTGGGACGTTTGACAGTGTGATCTTTGTGGCCGGCAGGATCAATGTGTCACCGGCTCAAATGTTTCGTTCACCGTAATGCCCGTTTCCACTAGCCTATTTGCCCGTTCCACCTTTTCCAGGAACAAGACCACCACACTGTTCATGCCGTCAGCGGACTTTACAGAGCCGTGCCCGATGATCTCCCCTACTGCCAGAGCAACCTCCTCCACACTGCATGGGGAGCCGGCTCCGGTTTTGATGCCGTGCTCCCGTGACAGCCCGGAGAAGATGCTGCTGGATGCCATGCCAGCTCCTTAGAGCCTGGCTGACAAACAAGTACAAACAAACACTAAACTAACCAAGAGATACAACAAAATGTACCACTAACCTAACACACCGATATTCATAAGCACATACCACAAAAAAAAAAAAAAAAGGATAGAAATATACAAAAAACGCTCAATTTCATTCACGAAGAAGAAGATTTTGATTTTTACAATCACACTTTATTTACAAATCACAGGACATTATTAGCTACTCATTTTCAAAATATTTGTAAAATTAAGCTCATTATTTAAAATAGCACACAGGATGTTGTTGTGGCCCCAAATGTCCGAGAAGCTTCCCAGGTCTCCCATCGTCCTGCAGGGGACGTTGCAGCGCCACACTGAGGACGCCTCTACAACCGTTTGGCCTTCCATCTTGTTACTCCTTGAGATATAGATCGCCATCTTTGCTCCTACCACGATACAATTCAGGAGTTGCCACATGGCCTTCTGTTCTTTCTTGTATCCTGCCCCATAAATAAACATTGTGGTTGTAAAAGTTTGATCAAAAAGTTTAAAAACACATGTCAATAGATGAAATAAATGCTGAAAGCCTCCCACACTCACTAAAAATGTGGTAGGTTGTCTCCCTTTTTCCGCAAAAGGGGCACTGGTTGGACACAGCAGGGTTAAAAACGGATGTAAAAGCATTGGATGCAATGGCACCATGGAGAACCCTCCATTGCAGGTCTCCTGTCCTCTTTTTCAGGGGGGGGGCTTGTACAGTACTCTCCACTGCGGAGTAGCCTCCCCCAACCTGTCTGTCCATGCACAGGGTGCTGTGCCCCCCAAAGTTTTCTTATTTAACGCCTGCACACAAGCTCTATAGAGAGTCTTTCTACTAACTGTGTGCAGGCTGAATGCTGTCCCTCTCACCAAAGGACCTTCCTGTTCAGTCTGTGGGCTGAGCTGGATTCCAGTGTGGGGGTCTGTAGGGACCAGCTCCTCCCCTCTGCCGAATTCCCTAAGGAGCCTTTTCTCTGATATTGTCAATTTGTCCCTCCAGAGCTGCAGCAACCTCTGGAGGGACTGGGGGCCCAGCACACGGTCCACGCCCTCCGAGTCCATGAGGGCCGGCCCTGCAGCGAGGACCAAGCTCCGCAGGTCCACCGTCCTGGACTGGAGCAGCGCTGCCATCAGCCCAGGTGTAGCTCCACTTGAGATGTCCAGCCTGGCTCTGTGAATCAGGGGTTCATTTAGCAACCAAAACAGAGAGTTGGAGCTTACTTTTTCCCTGCAGCTTTTGAAAAAGGCCCACACCTTAAAAAGACTCTGATAAAAAGGAGGAACCCTGTTAAAATTTAGAAGTTTAAAATCAGTAAAAAACAGAGCAGTATCCAGTCACAGATTACTTACCCCTCTGAAGATGCAGCTGGCCACACCCCTCCACACTAGGTCTGCTGGCCAGCCATGTACCTTTGAAGGAACAGCAGCCTAAATGCTGCCGCCCTGCTGGCTAGGTGGATGAGGCCCTGCCCCCCTCCTTTCGGTAAAAACAACAACCCCTGTGGCACCCAGTGTAAGCCGTCCCTCCCAAAAAAATGTCCTGGATCTTTGTTAAAAACCCACTGGGTGGGTCCAGGCAGGACAGGCGGTGCCACAGGAGTGATGCACACAGGTTGTTTAAAACCAGGACTCTCCCTCTGTAAGACATCTGTGGTAGTAGCCACTTCCATTTCTTCATCTTTTCGTCTATTTTAACCCCTCCATCTTCCAGGCCAGGTTCTGGGGGAGTGTTGGGAGGCCATAAGACCACTTCCCAACTGCTATTGCCTCACTTTTACCCCAGTTTATATTTGCAGCAGACAAAGTTTTGTTCTTTTCAGTTAAATCGATTAACGTATTGATATCACTTTGATTTTTGACTGCTACAATGAGGTCATCTGCATATGCAGATGTTGGGGTTGTAGCAGGAGCAGATTTGGTTATCAACAGCTAATTATTAATGTCAATATGATTATCGATATTAATAATTATATTTAATATATTATTATGATATAATCATGAATATATGGGGCACCACCCTGGGATCAGGGAAAATATAGCCTAAAACTGTATTCAGTCTCAATATAAAGGTTTTACACTCACATGCCAATCATCGTGATCATTGGCATAGAAGTATAAAAACAATCTAACAATTAAAAAGGCGTGAAATTCGAGCACTAGCCTTCACAACCTACTGTTATCCAGTGACATATACACAACAAGCACAAGAGACCGCTAGTTATAATATAATAAGATTTATCAAAATCAGTATTAATGTTCACAATCAATAACACTGCAATTAACAAAGCCTTATTACCTAATTACCTAACACACAAAACTAAGCTAAACAGAAGGAGACACACGTAGAGTGTGTGTGTGGGTGCGTGTGCGTGCGTGTGTGTGTGTGTGTGTGTGGAGAGAGAGAGAGAGAGAGTGTGAGAGATGGCCGGGTACAGCCACCAGCTATTTCCCACAGCGTGCAGGGGCGGAGCCACTGACGTCTGATAGAATAGCAAGAGAGAGAGGGAGAGATGGCCGGGTGCAGCCACCAGATGGAGCTATTTCCCACAGCGTTCAGGGGCGGAGCCACTGACGTCGGATAGTGTAGCGAGAGAGTGAGAGATGGCCGGTACAGCCACCAGATGGAGCTATGTCCTCAGTGTCCGGAGACGGAAACAGCTGGCGTAGGATATGTGTGGGGGTGGTGTATGTGTGCGTGTGTGTGTTAGCGGGACACATAGACCTGCCTGGCACGCAGTAGGTCTGGTCCCGGTGGATGACCTGCTCCATGGCCCCTCTCAGTCTGGAGGCCAAAGCTTTGGACAGAATCTTGTAATCCACGCACAACAATGACACAGGGCGCCAATTTTTAATCTCCTGCAAGTTTCCCTTCTTGGGGAGAAGGGTCACCACCGCCCTGCGGCAGGAGAGGGGGAGGGACACTATTTTGCCGTGAAGCGACAGCTCCCGGACTAGAAAGTCATCGCTTATGAAGGGGGGCACATTTGACAGGGTGATGCGGGCTGCGTCAGTGGCATCACCTCAAACAGCCCGTTCACTGTCAGCCCCGTCTCTACTAGCAGCTTCACCTGCTCTACCTTCTCTAAAAACAACACCACAGACCGACTCACCCGAGCAGCGGACTTCACCGAGCCATGGCCGATCCACTCACCCGCAGCCAGGGCCACATCCTCCACGCTGCATGGGGAACCCGTGCTTCCTCGACATAGAGGAGAACCCCGCGGCTGTCATGACAGCCTCACCTGGCCTCCTCCCCTCGACCAGACAAAGTCTGGCCGCAAATACCCCAAAAAATGACATAAAACAATAAACTAGCACACAGTAACCCTACAACAAAAGTGACAATGATGTACAAACCCCCCACCCCGTAGTGAAAAAAACTAGTAAATTAGGAAAAAGAAAGCGCAAAAGTCTCCCAATGTCACTCTTCCACTCTCCCTCCACTCACACGAAAAAGAAGAAGAAGAAGAAGAACGTGAAATGGCGTTGAGGCGTTAGTATTGGACTGTTTTGCTGTTGGACTGTGGGTTTCGTCAGTGTCGGGGTTTTGTCCGTTTCCTCATCGGACCGTGAACTGTTGTCGGAAAACGCGTTGTGTGGTTGAGTTGGACTTTTCCCTGCCGCGTTTGTGTTTGGAGGACACGAAGCAAGTTCAGCTAAGTTAGCTAGCAGAAGCTAGGCTAACGACACGGTCATTGTCTAAAGGAGACACCGCCTGCGCGGACGGGAGGAGCTTCGCCGAGTCGTCTCGGAGAGTATGCCGACGAAGGCTGCTTCGCTGCTGCCGAGGGAGATGGAGCTTCATCGCTGCGAGCTGCTGCGGACGGAGATGGTTTGCGACCATGACGAAGGTGCCATTCATCAGGTACCGCTGATTTCACCGACACATGGAGGTACCATTATAAAAGGTTTCCATCATGAGCTCCAACTAAAGCGCGCCACCGAAACTAAACGAAGAGTGCACTCAAAATTAGATAGTCTGAGAGACAAACTATCACTACTTTTTACCTACTTCTATTTTTTGTTTTCATTAATGGTGAATGTGTTTCTACTGCATACTTTTGAATACAATTTCTAAAATTGATATCCTGTGTTTGTATTATTGTATTTTGTCTTGCATTCTGCATGACATCAGAGTTTACAGGTCGGAGTGTATTCCCTATAGCCTCTGAACTTTATGGATGAGAGTGAGAATCCTATATTACCCTAGACAGTTATTTCTATTTGAGATGTTTCTTTTACCATAAAATATTGAATTAAGGTTAAGGCTTCACTTTAGAGCATAAGGTGGGTTTCTTAATACACGAGCCGGTGGTAAAAGGGTTACATATGTTATTCCTAAACTGAGTGAGTTCATATAAAACATGAGGACCCAAACTAAAAGAACTCAACATATGTGTCAAACCAAAGAAGGATTCTGAGAAAACGTGAAGGTAGGAGTGACTTGCAAATCCATCATCATCATGAAAAAAGTAAATTAAATATGTATGTGTTATTTTTAGCAGTATGTTCATGAATGACTCTTTGGAAGCGATGAGCAGCTGATGATTTTACCCTGAAAGGTTCAGCAAGCAAACGTCTCTCCATCATCGTCATATATTCATATTCTTATACATGCACATCATGTTTAAATTCATCTGCCAACAAACTGCATAGCTTAGTTTTACATAACATTGAGTCCTTGAAAACCACTGACAGAATTTAAAGGGCCGAAGTTGGAACTGAAGTTGTGATGTGAAACATTAGAATGGCCAAAGTTGGCCCTGTCTTTATGCTGTATAGATTAGGTGTACAATTATACTTTATAAACATCAATATTTCTTATATAAAGAAGCATTTTATGGAAGTACTTTATTCCCTCATTCTGGGAAAGATTAACCGGCGCCTTTTCAATTTATGTTTAGTTATCTCACCTATCATACGCCGTTTTTCTTGCAATTTTTAGACGTGCATAAAACTGGAAATATTCTCAATGTATCAGTGCCAGGCATAGAGTCGCACCTCCCGTCAATGTTACACTTGGCCCAGGTGGCCAATCAAATCGAGCAAGAGGCGGGCTTCACAACTTAACCAGAATTTGTGTTTTTTTGCCAGTCGATGTGGTAGAACGCTAAATGCAGACGCAAGGTTATTAGTGATTTCACTACTATGTAAAAACCTGAAACCTTTTTAAGTTTTTTTTCTCTTCTCCTCATCCAACAGCAACAGCAAGAGCTCCATGTCTGCTTAAATACACATGTATATTTGATCACCTGGTTGAGCATCAAAAGGCCAATCAGCTGTTTTGCCCGACGTACTTTGCCAAGGGCATTTTTGCGATGCACCTTGGTGAGATGGGGATCTTACCCATCACCTATGTATGTCTCACAGGTCGTGACACATGGCAAGCTTTGGTTAGACCGGCCTTAAGTCTGTCATGTCTCTCAGCCAAGTAACAGCAACAATTGTTGACTCTATGATCAAGTCTGAATCTAAGAAGATCGGCAAAAGAAATACTGATGCCCTTGTTTGAATTGGCTTTTACTTTGTTCTCTTTAGATTTATACTGTTTCACTGAACTCATATAAATCACTGGTTGTGCTCATTAGTACAGTGTGACAGTTAACCTGATAAGCAGGAACCCATTGAATCTTCAAGGCCCTCTTTGATCTGACAGTTTACATGTTTCATATTACATCCTAGAAGTTCACTTCAGAGATAACAGACCAGTAAGACTCGGTTGTGTCTGACCTCTGTACGGTGCAGTCCCAGCCCAAGAAGATACAGTGAAGAAAATGAGTATTTGAACACCCTGCTATTTTGCAAGTTCTCCCACTTAGAAATCATGGAGGGGTCTGAAAATTTCATGGTAGGTGCATGTCCACTGTGTGAGAGATAATCTAAAAAGAAAAATCCAGAAATCACAATCTATGATTTTTTAACAATTTATTCGTGTGATACAGCTGAAAATAAGTATTTGAACACCTGTCTATCAGCTAGAATTCTGACCCTCAAAGACCTGTTAGTCCGCCTTTAAAAGTCCTCCTCCACTCCACTGTATTATCCTGAATTAGATGCACCTGTGTGAGGTCGTTAGCTGCATAAAGACACCTGTCCACCCCATACAATCAGTAAGACCCAAACATTCAGCATGGCTAAGAGCAAAGAGCTGTCCAAAGACACCAGAGACAAAATTGTACAACTCCACAAGGCTGGAAAGGGCTACGGAGAAATTGCCAAGCAGCTTGGTGAAAAAAGGTCCACTGTTGGAGCAATCATTAGAAAATGGAAGAAGCTAAACATGACGGTCAATCTCAATCGGAGTGGAGCCCCATGCAAGATATCACCTCGTGGGGTCTCAATGATGCTAAGAAAGGTGAGGAATCAGCCCAGAACTACACGGCAGGACTTGTTCAATGACCTGAAAAGAGCTGGGACCACCGTTTCCATGGTCACTGTTGGTAATACACTAAGACGTCATGGTTTGAAATCCTGCATGGCACGGAAGGTTCCCCTGCTTAAACCAGCACATGTTAAGGCCCGTCTTAAGTTTGCCAATGACCATTTGGATGATCCAGAGGAGTCATGGGAAAAAGGTTTGTGGTCAGATGAGAGCAAAATGGACCTTTTTGGTCATAATTCCACTAAGCGTGTTTGGAGGAAGAAGAATGATGCGTACCATCCCAAGAACACCATCCCTACTGTGAAGCATGGGGGTGGTAGCATCATGCTTTGGGGGTGTTTTTCTGCTCATGGGACAGGACGACTGTACTGTATTAAGGAGAGGATGACTGCAGCCATGTAATGTGAGATTTTGGGGAACAACCTCTTTCCCTCAGTCAGATCATTGAAGATGAGTCGTGGCTGGATCTTCCAACATGACAATGACCCAAAGCGCTCAGCCAGGAAAACCAAGGAGTGGCTTCGTAAGAAGCATATCAAGGTTCTGGAGTGGCCTAGCCAGTCTCCAGACCTAAATCCAATTGAAAATCTTTGGAGGGAGCTGAAACTCCGTGTTTCTCAGCGACAGCCCAGAAACCTGACTGATCTAGAGAAGATCTGTGTGGAGTGGGCCAAAATCCCTCCTGCAGTCTGTGCAAACCTGGTGAAGAACTACAGGAAACGTTTGACCTCTGTAATTGCAAACAAAGGCTACTCTACCAAATATTAACGTTGGTGTTCAAATACTTATTTCCAGCTGTATCACACGAATAAATTGTTAAAAAATCATAGATTGTGATTTCTGGATTTTTCTTTTTAGATTATCTCTCACACAGTGGACATGCACCTACCATGAAAATTTCAGACCCCTCCATGATTTCTAAGCGGGAGAACTTGCAAAATAGCAGGGTGTTCAAATACTTATTTTCTTCACTGTAAAATGTGACCAGCACCAGGAAACGGGGCTTGCACTGACTGAGATCCTTTGGGAGCTCTGCCATTCTGAGCCCAGACCTACTATACTTTACCTGTGACCTGAATAAATACTATATCTGTGAACTGAAGAGTTCTCCGGTTTACCCTTGGGCTTCCAACAAAAGAACCGGGGGTTAAAACCCTTCTCCTAGTCTCCGGATGAATGTATGAAGAATCATTCATTACAGGCATGATTGTGTAGGAAAAGAAGTTGGAAAACATATCTGTGATAACAATTCTGTAAAACACATCAGCCACTGAACGGCCATCATATCGGCCTTATGGCAGCAGCAAGTATAAAAAATGTTTCCCCCTAGAACGCTCATCCTACATGTACCATTAGCATGATGGGACACACGCACACGCACAGATGCAAACCTATCACAGCAATGAAAGCAGTAATCCCATTTTCCATTAACTTGAATTATATTACATACTGTATATTATTATTGTGTGTGTTTGTGTGTTTGAAGGTTTTCAGTTGAATAATTGAAGCTTAGGAGCTCCATGTTCACTGGATGTGAAGCACGTACATTTTCATAATTTCATACTGTATAACACACACACATTAGCTTTTTGTGTATATGTGTGTGTGTGTGTGTGTGTGTGTATACATATATACATATATATACACTCACCGGCCACTTTATTAGGTACACCTTGCTAGTACCGGGTTGGACCCCCTTTTGCCTTCAGAACTGCCTTAATCCTTCGTGGCATAGATTCAACAAGGTACTGGAAACATTCCTCAGAGAGTTCGGTCCATATTGACATGATAGCATCACACAGTTGCTGCAGATTTGTCGGCTAAAGGTGCTCTATTGGATTGAGATCTGGTGACTGTGGAGGCCATTTCAGTACAGTGAACCCATTGTCATGCGAATTGTAGCCTCAGTTTCCTGTTCTTAGCTGACAGGAGTGGCACCCGGTGTGGTCTCCTGCTGCTGTAGCCCATCCGCCTCAAGGTTCCACGTGTTGTGCGTTCAGAGATGCTCTTCTGCATACCTCGGTTGTAACGAGTGGTTATTTGAGTTACTGTTGCCTTTCTATCAGCTCGAACCAGTCTGGCCATTCTCCTCTGACCTCTGGCATCAACAAAGCTTTTGCGCCCACAGAACTGCTGCTCACTGGATATTTTCTCCCTTTTTTTGGACCATTCTCTGTAAACCCTAGAGATGGTTGTGCATGAAAAACCCAGTAGATCAGTAGTTTCTGAAATACTCAGACCAGCCCATCCAGCCCACCAACAACCATGCCACGTTCAAAGTCACTTAAATCACCTTTCTTCCCCATTCTGATGCTCGGTTTGAACTGCAGCAGGGGCCCGTTTCACAAAGCAGGTTCAACAAACTCTGACCCTAACCCTGAACTCTGAGTTGAACAACTCTGAGATGGGAAACTCTGAGTTTTCGGTTTCAGAACAGCGGTTTTGAATTAGTTCACTCAACTCTGAGTATGTAAACTCTGAGTTACGCGCGTGCCTGCCGACTCTACAAAGCCATCATCAATGGAGCTCCGATACTACGATTCACCATGGCAACGGGGAGAGCGTCATTAGATATTACCGAGTGTTTATGTAGAAAACGAGCTCATCCTGAGAAAGCGGAGCAACGTAACTGCAGCAAAGTAGCGATAGTTGGCGTGGCAGACAATTACTGCCCGATCTAATGTGTATAACTGAATGAAACAGTCTATTGATCTAAAGGTAAAAACTGTTTATTTTCTGAGTTGCATAGTGTCACGGTGGTGTAATGGTTAGCAACGCCACCCACAGTGCTGGCGACAGCGGTTCAATCCCCGTAAATAACAAAATAGCGCAACACATAAATTATTATTTTTATTGGGTATAATCCCCCCAGGCACAGAAAGAAAGTGGCTTCAGTTGAAAATTAAGCAGAAGAATATTGCGCAAATACGTTGACTAAGGCATATGATTTTAATCATATTTCACATATTAAACAGTAAATATAAGCAGGTATTTCAACACAGGAATGTACTTAAACATTTCATAAATCTCCCGTTCGCAAAAACACGACCTCCGCAAAGAATCTGGTTGCGGATTATGTCCGCGATATGAAATGTTGAAAATGTCAGAGAATATTGTTTAGATAATATCTAATGTGATTGAAAGGAAAGGTAATCAAAATCCTCTCCCGACGCAAAGCTGCTAGAATCACTTTTATTTCCATATCGATTAGGTTGACGATGAAAGGACGGCACATTTTTTCAGAGTTGGTTCAGATTCCGGAAAAAGGCGGAGACATGTAGGGAGAAACTCACGGTTTGTTGAAGCAAACCTGCTAGCGAGCAGGTTAGTTTCACGGAGCATGTTACCCGGGTAACTGACTCAGATTTATGCTGAACTGGCTTTGTGAAACCGAAAAACCAGAGTTTCCCTCATCTCAGGGTTAACTAACTCAAGGTTTTCACTAAACCTGCTTTGTGAAACGGACCCCTGATCGTCTTGACCATGTCTACATGCCTAAATGCATTGAGTTGCTGCCATGTGATTGGCTGATTAGAAATTTGCGTTAACATGCAGTTGGACAGGTGTACCTAATAATTATAATAATAATATGTTTATATATAAATATTAGTGGTTGTAGTTTTTATTCATACCCTAAATGTGTTTGTGTCACGAATGACCTTATAGTTTGTGTAAAATATTAATCTGTTAAATCACTAAAGCTGTGGGATAATTATAGTTTAGTAAAACTAAAATATTTCCATGTGAATTGTCATGAAGAAAAGTAGAAAATAGCCTGAAAATACAAACGTGTACGTGCATAAATGTAGGCTGCTTACTCAGTTGCACCAATGGTTCTGTAGCTGATCTGGACTAAATCATATATTTTTATCAAGTCTGGACATTTTCAAATGCAAAATGACTTCTCCCTCTCACTGACTTCCAGTGAAGCAGACAGGAAGGTGACATTCAGGAGTCTGCACTCGGGTTGTGAATCAATCAGTTTTGGTCTCTAGCGCTGTGGAACAACCAGCTGGTTCACAACAAAAGACACCTGCTTCCTTCCTCCTGTAATCCTGTTACTACACCTCTGCTGCCTGCACCCTGCATCTCCCAGAGGGGAGGGGGGAGTTACTACTGCTGAGTCAGGCTCCCCTTACTGCTGACTCACAATGGAGGATCAACAGGCAGAGAAAGAAGACCATTCAACTTCCAGTCCAAGAAAAAGAAACAACAAACTAATGGAAGTGAAGAAGGAAAGTCATCAAAAAGCAAAGTGACCGCCAACGCCAAGCATTTGAAGGCATCACGCAGATGAGACACTGTTTGTGAGGGAGATTCCATTCCAGTTCCATCTCCAACAGAACAAAACACCACCAACTAACTAACTAACTCTAACTAACAATAACAAACCGGATCAAGCACAAGTTAAGGTTTCTCTGTCATGTCCATAATGTTGATACAGACTGTATTTGTATTTGTTATAACAAGTGAGCATGTAGCAGCTCCCGTCTGCGGCGTTCCCCCGACCAATTTTAAAAACTGTTGTCCCCAAAGTTGTAACTTGGATACAAAAACTATGGAAAATAAGTGAAAGTAATGCCACACTGCGGTAAGTCCTGCATTCCAAAGCTTACTTAAGTAAAGTAAAACTACTCATAATGCGGTAAAATGTTCCCTGTCAATCTTTTATTATTATATAGGATGTTTCTGCATTAATATTCCTGCTGCATTAATGTATCATTTATATACTGTTGGCTAGTTTTCAGTTTTTTACGATCACAAAAAAAATCTTTTCAATACTTTTTTCTTACTTTTTCCTAAACTCAGCTCAACTTAACGCACCAACACACCTACCACACACAATTGGCAAAACGGTTCATTTCATACTCAAAGTCACACATTAATGATTTTGAAGCCTCTCTACATTTGTGTTTTGTTGGGTTTAGTAAATGCATGCTTTGTTTCTTTTGCTGTAGAAATTCAATACAAATTCCTGGTACTCGTCTTCCTTTTCCTTGTCCTGGTACTCCCCTTCCTCTCCCTTCTCCTGGTACTCGTCTTCCTCTCCCTTGTCCTGGTACTCGTCTTCCTCTCCCATGTCCTGGTACTCGTCTTCCTCTCCCATGTCCTGGTACTCCTCTTCCTCTCCCTTGTCCTGGTACTTGTCTTCCTCTCCCTTGTCCTGATACTCATCTTCCTCTCCCTTGTCCTGGTCCTCGTCTTCCTCTTCCTTGTCCTGGTACTCGTCTTCCTCTCCCTTGTCCTGGTACTCGTCTTCCTCTCCCTTGTCCTGGTACTAGTCTTCCTCTTCCTTATCCTGGTACTCGTTTTCCTTTCCCTTGTCCTGGTACTCGTCTTCCTCTCCCTTGTCCTGGTACTCATCTTCCTCTTCCTCGTCCTGGTACTCGTCTTCCTCTCCTTTGTCTTTGTACTCGTCTTCCTTTCCCTTGTCCTGGTGCTTGTCTTCCTCTCCCTTGTCCTGGTACTTGTCTTCTTCTCCCTCGTCCTGGTACCTGTCTTTCTCTCCCTTGTCTTGGTGTTTATTAATCATTTAGCCTTTGGTGTGTCACAGGAGCTGATCTTTCATTATTTCAAAATACAAGTTTATCAATCTATAAATTCAAAAACACAACAGTGTGTGACATTATCGTGTTTAAAGGAAAGAGATGCAAACTGATCATGTGACAACCTTAAAGAGACAGGACAGGTAAGGTCCCGGCGACGGGTGGGGGGCATCAAGGAGTCCTGAAGGACAAGTAAGGTCAACGTTAATGGGCAAATGAGGCGAGCTCCTGGGAGGATGTGAGGTACGACAGGTAAGACGGGTACGAGTTGTCAGCCCCTCAGAGACATGTCGGGGGAGCCGAGAGACGCTGCTGCCTGGAGATGATTAATGTTGGGGTCAGAGCTGTTTGTTGAAGGTTAGATGAGGCGGGTGAGGACTGCTTTTGGTTCCACCTCGCCGACATGGCACCTTGCACCATATTACGTGGCGATTGGCCAGAAGGACTCCCAGTTGGCCACAAACGAAGCTTCACTCATCTGGCTTCTCCCCCCCTGCCTCAGTTTTTCCTCTACATGCTAAATTACATCCAGAAACATTTATCATCTGAACCTTTTAAATGACTAGTTTTCTTAATTAAACCTTCTTTAACATAATTGGATTCAAACTCTGAATTTCTCCTGCGGTCAGTTTGCGATGCCCTGCAATGATAAACGAGGCAGAAACATAATGTGACTTCATTAAACACCTGGAATGGTTTCCTCCTTCGAGATGTGACTGTGTGAAAAGGCTGTTAGTCATTTTGCAGCTGCTGGAAGAGTTGGAGTTACCGCCTCAGGTGCGGTTCACATTCTTCCCCCCGAAGGACTCAACATCACAAATGAGGAAAATGAGGTGGAACATGTTGAGCTGCTGCAGTGGCTTTTTTCATCGAATAACAGTGAAAGAAATCAAGCTTAGTGTAAAAAAACAGGCCATTCAAAATGCAACAGAAGTTTTAAAAGTTTCCAAAGATTAAAGCTCCCAGACTGAATTTGAGGAAAAAATGGGGTCGAAATGCCTAACGCTGGCATTTATGTAGTGGTTTTATTGTTTTTTAGGGTAATTTTTCTCTTATCATTTCATATCTATATTTTATTTAATTATTGATCATTATTCGTTATTTTTTGTACTTTATTGTACATTTATATTTAACTACTTTAAACAAGTTTTGTCAATTATTGTCATTGATTGATTGACTGGTCGATTGCTGAAACTCGTTTTCATAATTTCCAGGTGTATATTTTTTGCAGATTCACTATTATCACATTTACACATTTTCTTAAAAGTTTGCCCTTTTGGGAAATTCAATATGCTTTTTGGCAAAGAGTTAGATGGGAAAACCGATATCACTGTCATGTCAACATGGTAAATATGAGGCTACAGCCAGCAGGTTAGCTTAGAATAAAGACTGGAAACAAGGGGAAACAGCTATGTTTTGTCCAAAGGTAACTCTTTTTGCTGCTTCTGTCTTTAATCAATACATTCATATTTCAATACAATTCTTTTTAAATGTTTCTTTTATTAGTTATTTCACACAAACTGGAATGCTGCGCAATGAAAAAGCAACATTTTATTTTTTCGGAACAAGGCCGATTTTTCTGAGCTTCAAACAGTGAATAAAGGCATCAACCAATCACATTATGTGGACATACATTCTAAACATACACTTTGTATAAAGGCAGCACAAACCAGATCCACTCCTTCCATTCTTACCTTTCACAATAACAGATAGACATTGCATAACTACTACTGAGTCGACGGGATCCTGGTAGTTGGTCCTCTGCCAGCAAGAATCTATGCAACCATCATGCCATCTACAGTATTGTTTCATGCAGGGACACAAATTGTTTAGCACGAGCTGATCAAATGGTGGGAAAACAATTTTCTGTTTTGGGGGGTTGTGGGGATAATTTCACAATGTCACTCCAACCAACCCGTTCCCTGTAGATGATTAAATAAAAACATTTCTGCGTTCTTCAACTCTTGGGGTCCTTCAATTAAAATGTCTTTAACAAAGCTGCATGCAGATCCGAACAGTCTCACTAAATATTTAATAAATATTGAAGGGAAATCGAAAAACGAGACTGTTAGATTGTTGTAACTGCTTTCTTCTGTTTCCACAAAACCTATATTCTCTGTAACAGCAATAAATATGGAATGAACTAATGCATCTTTTATTCACATGTCAGACGACAACCCATCACAAGGGGAAACAACACAGTGAGACTCTGAAGTGGACGTCTTCTTCACTCTGTGGAACAATTGAAAACACTCAAAAGTAAAAAATTAAACCTGTTTTTATGTCTGAAAAACAGGAGAAGAAAGAGAGTGGAAGAAAAGACAAAGGGATAATGGAAGAGGAGAGGAAGGATGGAGGAAATGCAGGAAATGGAAGAGAGGAAGGGAAGGAGTGATGAAGGAAGGAAGGAAGGAAGACTAAGAGGAAAGAAATGAATGCAAGAATAAAAAACTGGAGTTGGGTAAGGAATGAAACGGAGGAAGGAACTGAAATTAAGGGAAAATAAATAACTGAAACAAACAAGAGAGGCAAGAAAATATAAAGTGAAAGATGTAGACAGAAGAAATGGAAGAGAGGAAGGAAGGAAGGAAGGAAGGAAGGAAGGAAGGAAGGAAGGAAGGAAGGAAGGAAGGAAAAAAAGAAGTAAAGCATTCAAATAGATAATGGTAGAACGGAGAGATGGTAGAAAGAATACAATGAATGAAAAGGAGGAGGAAATAAAGTAATAAAGGGTGAAAATAAAGGAGGGAGAACTTAAATTAGGCGAAGAAGGCAAAATGAGGAAATAAATGAAGCTATAAGAAAAGAAGAAGGAATTACTGCAAGAATGGAGGGAAGGAAGGAATAAAGAAGTTGAAGGAACTAACAAGGAATGGACAAGATGAAAGAAGGAAGTAATGAAGTAGGGGAGGAGGGAAGAAGGAAGGAAAAAGAAGGAAATAAATGAAGAGGAAAGGGACACAAGAAAGGGGAAGGCAGGAAGAAATGGACGCAAAGAAGAGGGGAGAAATTAAAGGAATTTAAGGATAACAATAAATGGAGGAGTGGGGGAGGGAAAATAATGTTGGAAAGGAAGGAAAGAAGGCAGTAAGAAATGTGTGCATAGAATAGAAAAAAGGGACAAATTAAATAAAGTAATAAATGCAAGTACTGGAAAGAGGACGGAAGAAGAGAAGGATGGAC
This sequence comes from Chelidonichthys spinosus, assembly GCA_029853015.1. NCBI lineage: Eukaryota > Metazoa > Chordata > Actinopteri > Perciformes > Triglidae > Chelidonichthys > Chelidonichthys spinosus. The sequence continues at coordinate 26,716,324 of CM056825.1, read as the reverse complement.
TGCAAGAAAAGTCATGAAAGCGGGAATGAAGAGAGGCAATAGAGTAAGAAGGAGATGGAAGAAGGAGCAGGGTAAATAAATGAAGCTACAACATTTAGATCTGTGATGTTTCTGTCCTTTAACAGCTGTGTCTTTCTCCCTCGCTGCCGGGTTCATGGTGGTGAGAATGTGCTAATGGAGCTGAAGTAAACATAAATGATTCACTCATCGTCTTTGCAGGTCAGCGAGGAGCTGAGCTCAGCAGCCGTCCGTTCACCAGCAGTCGCCTTTAAAAGGGAAAATATGTTTCTTTCATCGGACCGTATGGTAATGTGAACTGATGTCACATCACGTATAGAAATAAATCCACATCAATAAATAAAGCGTGGGTTGCTGCTGGTCGTCCAATCACAATCAAGAAATTACAATGTGACAACCGTGAAGTGCAGCATGGGGGGTATATTTTATAAAACAGCTCTGAGATCAACAACGTTCTATATTCTGCATTCATTTCTCAAGTGAAGGAGAAAAGTAATACTTGTTTTTCTTCCACACAATGGAGCTTTGAGCTAAATGCTAACATCAGCATGCTAACATGGTCACAATTATCTTTAGCAGGTCAAGGGCCCTAGTTTTGTAGACCAGGCGCAGTCAGCTTTCAGCGCACCTGCGCCGCGCCGACGAGGTGTGTCTGCCTGGACTTTGCAAGTTTCGTGCACCGAGCAGGCTCGCGCAGGCACACCTCCCATCTCGCCCACCGGTGCAAGTGGGAAAGAGGGAGGAGAAGAAGGCGTGAGTGGGAGACGAGGAGGAGACGAGGCGTGGACTGGGATTAATACAGCCGATTCAGATCTTCACCAATCACATGAGCTCCTCTCCTCTCCTTTAATGCGTTAGGGGAGGTTCAGTGCAAGATCCGTCACTTGACAACCCGATGACAGAAGCAGTGCCGCCGCTCCCACCACGCTCATCACGTGCTGTGCACGCGTATCATAATAATAACAATGCCGATATTATTAAAAAACAGGAGAGAGAGAGGGAGATGTTTTAGTCCGAGAGGCTGAGTTTCCGTTACGCGTGATTTGACGTCAGATGTGACGGGACAATCTATGTAGATATACATTCACGTGTTGATTAATTTAGTTGCATTAAATAGTGTTTGTTGTGATTATGTATTGCATTTAAATGTGCCTGGAACTCGGTGGGTGCCTCGAGGTCTCGGTGACGTGTGCGCACTGCGCGCCGTCAGCCAAACTTCCATTCCGCCAGCTGTGATTCGCATTGAATGAATTGACTTCATTTACGCCTTGCGCCGAAAGTAGACCAGGTCGGAGCTGGCGAGCTTTCAGCGCAGTCTCGGCGAGGCTTTTTGCCACGAAACTTCCGCTACGCCAAGCTGAATCTGTGACGCCTCCCCCTGCTGCGCCGCCACACCCATCTTGGCGCAGGCGATCCACCAAACTGCCAAACTGACGGTGCGCAAGGCTGCGCGGGTCGAAACTTGCATTACGCCGGCTCCGCCACCCTGCGCCGCCCTGCGCTGCGCCACGAAACTAGGGCCCCAAATGTTCACTATTTGTTTCGTGTGTCAACATTTAGTGCATATTAGCACTAAACATGAAGTAGAGCTGAGGCCGATGGAATACAGTTTTGGCCTGATGATGGCGCTGTAGCTGTAACGTCTGCGACAACACAGATTTTTTTGGCCACCTGGGGGCAACGGAAACGAGTATTGAACATTCAAAACATTCCATGTTAATTTGATATGTTTAACATTTTAGCTGCTAGATGAATTTGTAAAGTTAAACAGTTGAGATCGTACAGACAAGAGGATGACGTGATTGTCACTGTGGCAACCTTTCAGAGTAAAATCCTTTGTTTTTGTGTTTTATGAATGTATTTTTCCTCTATTATTCTGTCATTTAGTGTTACACAACCACAGAAAGCATCTATGAAGAGTTGTGATGGTTAAAATCAATTAAAAACAATGTTGATTGATTTCTTTTCATGATTAGTTTAAATTTTTCATGGTGAAATAATAAAACACATTTTGACTTGAGTGGGTTTAACATCTGTTTTTGAACACTACTATATGACCTTCCGTTGTCCCCATTATTTGACCTTTTTAAAATGTTTTTTTGTCATTTATACTTTATACTTATTCAAATCGTAGTCATTTATCATTTGTTGCCGTGTTATTGATTTTGTCCAAGCCGTTTCAGACATGGTTCTAAACTGTCAGACATGATGTCTGTGAAGCAGCTCTGTATTGAATGCTGTTTAACCTGCAGTGAGACGCTCATACTCCTGGGAGACGTGTCCCGCTCTTCTTCTACGCAATCCATCATGGCCGCCCAAGGGAGGTAGCAGGTTGTTGTTTGGTCCCGAAAGGAAACCTTCCCGTGTTGCATTTTGTTTTAAATTCACACTGAGCAGTAGGAGGTGAGTTCCTGCGATAAATAAAACGTTTTGTGCTTCATCGTTCAGTGTCGCAGGAACACGGAGCATCCAGACGATGAACGCGTTCTTATTCTATCAGTGATGATGTATTTTTTAAATTAGCATCATTGGGAACCAGCAGTGAGAAAACTATGTTCTGTGCAGATACATCAACTTCCTGCACCCTGTCCACCAAGATCTCGGATCCATGATTGGGCCAAGCAGGGACCTAGCTCGGATATAAAGCTTAGCCACCAGGAGAAGCATCTTTTTAGGACTGAATTAGAACAACAACCAGTGAAGAAGTCCAGCTAGTAACAAGTTAAAAATAACACACATGGTCCTCTTCTAGTCTCTGCTGTTGAACAAGAGTTACTGTCATGTTAACCTTTAGACACATTAAAGCTGCATGCTTAGAACCTGATTATGTAAATGTGTCTAAAAGTGATACCGTATCTAATTCCTCTCTCCATTAGATAAGCTGCAGGTCTAAAGAATGCACTTTAATTACACCAGTTACTGTCCTGTAGATTGGTTCAATCACAGTGTGATTCTGCCCAGTCATGTTTCTGTAATAAAGTATACAGTAGAATAAATTAACCTGCAAAAAAAAAACATATAGATAAATAGGTTTTACATAATAAAAATGTATAATAGTAATCTTTTTTTTCCAAAAATAAAATAAAAAATAAAATAAAAAGCAAAATAATTTGGGGGGGCTTGGGAACAATTTTAAAATAGGCCTAACAAGGTCACTGGGGCCAAGTCTCTGTGAAGATGTGGGCATGACAGTCCATGAAGTCGTACTTTATCCATCTTATTTTTCTGGAATTGTACATCAGCGAAGGTCCTAGCTGAGCTAGCTTAACTTCCATCTCTGCTCTCCTCCTGGGCCGGTCCAGTCAGCTTTTGGAGGCGTTTGATCCGGCAGGTCTCGCTGGGTGATCGGGGCTCAATTTGTGTTATTGTCCTCATTTTTAATTGTAAAACTCTGGGCACAGTATTTATATTGCATGTTATTATGTAAGAAATTACTGTCAGTCCATCAAGATGTAAAGCTTCTCAGAATCATGACATACATTTGCACTTTAACTAACCCAACACTAGATCACCATGTAGCTTTAATTATTGAAACAAATATGTTGAGAGATCTGCGTAGTGAAGCATGGTTTCTGCTACAGCATTCTGCTCTTTAAATCACTTCTTGTGTTCTCCTGTGAGGGGAAAAAAATCAAAATCCAAGTTTCATTTTGCTCAAGTATTATTACAATTACATGTAATATAATTGAATTGAACATTATGACATACTTGATAGCAAGTTAGCAATAGCTGAATCATTTAGGAACCTAAAATATCCCAAAATTGTTGCCTTATGTCACTTCATATTAAAACATCATAATAACTTAATTTTAAATTATAGTGGAGAACTCAAAGTGTATACAATGTCACTTTAATGTGTCTAAAATAATGCAGGCACCACAGAAATCAATATCTCCAGCTGATTTAATTATTGCACCTTCCAAAAACACAATCATTTTTGTCTTTTAGACGATGATGAAATGAAAAAGGGCTGCACGGTGGTGTAGTGAGTAGCACTCTCGCCTCACAGCAAGAGGGTTCGATTCCCGGGTCGGCCCGGGTTCCTTCTGTGTGGAGTTTGCATGTTCTCCCTGTGTAAGCGTGGGTTCTCTCCGGGTTATCCAGCTTCCTCCCACAGTCCAAAGACATGCAGGATGTAGATAGGTTAATTGGTGACTCTAAATTGCCCGTAGGTGTGAATGTGAGCGTGAATGGTTGTCTGTCTCTACATGTCGGCCCTGCGATAGACTGGCGTCCTGTCCAGAGTGTACCCTGCCTTCGCCCAATGACAGCTGGGATTGGCTCCAGCCCCCCCGCGACCCTGAATACAGGATAAGCGGTAGAAAATGGATGGATGGATGAAATGAAAAAGGTTAGGAAAATATTTGGAGCAACATCCAATCCAGATCTCAGATATTTTATGTTTTTTTTTTTTTTCAGACCCCTTTTCAGGTATCACAGGCTGTTAAGTATGTTTCTGTAAAATTGTTCCACAACCTGCTACAAAGAAATAATTGAGGGGGACACATTAATTTGTGTCTTCTTTAGTAATTCAGAGTGATTTTACACAAGTCTAAACTCTCCGCCATTCTGTGGCTGTATTTTCTAAAGAGACCTTCGTCTTGCTGTGGGGTGGGGGGGCTTTCTGGATGAAGCCATGATAGCAACAGAGTCAGTGTAGCATCGCGGTGACACTGAGCCAATGACACTGAGCAGACCTGGATCCCACAATGCATCAGCTGTCCTGAAATATCAATTTTGCACTTCACTTCACACGGCTGGCTCCCCATCGAGGGCTCCTCCGGCTCGTTCCAACCATTTGTCATTAGTAGATCATCAGTGGGGGCGGACAGACACACACACACACACGCACACGGATTTATACTGTATTAACACCACAGACAGTCATATCTGCAGCACAATATCAATCTGCTTTCACGGACACACAAGTCTGCGAAAACAGGTTATCAAACTACAGAGATGGATTCAAACTGGCCAGGACTCTGAAATGAAGTTAAATGAATACAGAGCATTAAATAGTGATGGAGGAAGTAACGTACTATCGTTTACGTACTGTAAGTACAAGATACTGTGTTATAAGCAGTAACCTTGTTAGGCCTTTGCGGGGGCTGGAGCTACCCTAAAGCCCCCCCAAATATTTTTTTTTTAATTTTTTTTAGAATAATCTCAAACTCATGAAAGGGTTTACGTTAAATTTTAGTATTATAGCATCAAAGACTGTAGAAAGAATTTACTTGAGAAAAGTTTTTCTGTAAAACCGATTTGTCTTTTCGTTTTTGATGTTTTTCATTTTGCATAAACACAGAATAAATCCATACAAAATACAGTTATTTGTGTAAAGTTCATATTTATGTGAACTTTACACAATCCCACTGTGATTGAACCAATCTACAGGACAGTAACTGGTGTAATTAAAGTGCATTCTTTAGACCTGCAGCTTATCTAATGGAGAGAGGAATTCGATATGGTATCACTTTAAGAAACATTTACATAATCAGGTTCTAAGCATGCAGCTTTAATGTGTCTAAAGGTAAACATGACAGTAACTCTTGTTCAACACAAGAGAATGGAAGAGACCATGTGTGTTGCTTTTGTGTTACTAGCTGGACTTCTTCACTGGTTGTAGTTCTAATACAGTACTACAAAGATACGAGCGCAAAGATTTTGAATGCTTCTCCTGGGAGCTAAGCCCCCCTGTATTTAAATCCTAGCTACGTCCCTGGTTACAAGTGCTACATAAGAATATCGTACTTGATATGATCATTTTAACCATATATTGGTATGTGCACAATTTGACTTGGGGTGTGATCTAAATGGGTTACATATAATAAACTTGCCTGTGACATTTATAGGGTTATATATTATTGAATATTTTTAGTCATGCATTGATATACAATTTTCCAGTTCCCAAACCAAGCCACAACGAAGTGAGCAACATCCAAATTATTTGTAATTAGAAATAACGATCAAAATATACATTTTTGGTTAATTGGCTGATCATTTCAGCTGAACTCATTAAGAGCTGCATGGTGGTGTAGTGGGTAGCACTTTCGCCTCACAGCAAGATGGTCTCGGGTTCGATCCCAGGAGGGGTTCCTTCTGTGGAAGGATGTTTGCATTTGCATGTTTGCATGGTCTTCCCTTGTCAGAGTGGGTTCTCTCCAGGTTCTCCAGCTTCCTCCCACAGTCCAAAGACATGCAGGATGGACCTGTCTGTCTCTACATGTCAGCCCTGTGATAGACTGGTTACCTGTCTGTCTCTACATGTCTCACTGTGATCGAATGTCAGCTGGGATTGGCTCCAGCCCCCTCCTTCGACCCTGAAGTTATGAGTTATACCACGGCTGTTCATAATGCATGAAACTAAATAAATTGTTTCTTACTTGTGTATTTCTACTACACAATCTACTAACAATCTACTGAATCGTTATTGAAACATTTCAATCAATATCGAATCGAATCGATATCGAATAAAAGTCGTGACGCAACGAATCGAAATTGAATTGAATTGTGAGATTCTTAACAATACACAGCCCTACTTGTCACCCATGCTTTTATTTGTGTGCCATGCCTAGTGTCTGGTAGCTGACGCTAGTCAGGTAACCTGCTCTAGGATCACAGGTGTAAGGAGAGCCATGAGAACAAAGGATGAAGAATTGTGGGGGGGAGGGGGACAGGTAACATGCTTTTGGAGGTAGACAGATGAGTTATGTTAAATCCTGGATGCCTATAAAGGAGATAGAAAATGGTCGTTCAGCAATTTTGTTATGGTGGTACCTCATCCATGTGAGGAAGAAAAAAAGGACCTCTGTGGGATCAGAGGACCATAGCAACTGAGCAGAGCACAAGATCAACTCTAGGACGAATTATCTATTCTTATAAGTCTGGTGAATTCTATTCACATGGGGGGTGGGGGGGGGGGGGGGGTACTGAATTATGTTTTCGAAGGACATTGCCTGGGTATTGGTAATCAGTGCCTTAGAATTAGATTTGAGGTGAAATGAGGGGCCCATCGGAGGGGCGGGGCTCTAGAAATCAATACACATAACTCCATAATCTCTAACCCAATCATCAGGAAACTTGCAGGATATGTTGACATATCTCCCTGGAACATATCCTGAAAGTTTTATTAAAATTGACCACTCGGGGGCGCTACAGTAAATCAGCCATTTTTTTACATTTTTTCAATTGTAGGGTATCGTATTTTAAGGAACTGCTCCTACAGCGTTGATCTGATTCCTGCCAAACTTTTCGAGCCTGTTCTAGAGGCCTCAACGATGAAAAATCATCAAAAGGTCTTAAATAAGTCAAAGGGCGTGGCCAGGACAACAAATTTCATGCTTCACAACACACAACAACTGTTATAACTTCAGTGTCCATTGTCCGATCTTTTTCATGTCTGCACTGTAATATTGACTCACAATCACAGTGCCACCTTTTGGCGACATGAAATGTCACGTTTTTACACTCGTATACGGTCACAGTGTCGTGGAACTTTGCACCCCAGTCGAGCACGATGACTTCAATCATCTGATACGGGGATCGACACGATGATTTAGGCAAGGGACAACTGCCAACTTGGCGGTGGCCTGGGACAACCGGTGCCGTGGCGGTTGCTGGGGACAACCCGCGCCGTGGCGGTGGCCAGGCGGTGGCCAGGCCAGGCGGTCCGACACGGAAGGCGGCCGTAGCACTAACCAAGTTGCGTGCCATGCGAGGGCCCGTTCATCACTGCTCGCAGTTGTAATTCTAATTGACTTTCCACTGGCATTGTTTTCGTGATGTCAACACATAAATGTAACACATTCCTTGCCACCACCATGTAGCATAATGCGTTGAGGCTATTGTATTAGCGATAATTTCGCTTTTTGTGAGAAGCCTCATCGTTCTTGTTGTATTATATCAAATTAACTGTAAGCTAACCTGAAGTACACTAAATTGATCAACTGAACCTTATTGTTAGAGTTAACTAACTGTATCGGCTGTTAACCTGACCTGCTTTAACTGCTAAACTGAATCACTAGCTAACATAAGGTGATTATTAATATCTCTTTGATAAGTGAACAGTAGTTCATCTGTGAATGGGAAGTATGAAGCTAATGTAAGACCAACAAGAATGGTGGTAGCGCCACACAAAACTTAAATTTAATTTGTTTGTTGTTTGTTAATTTGAGCTCAGAGACGCAACCTTGTTTTTTCGGTTGAATGAGAAATGTTCTGTTGAAACAGTTGACCATTTGCTTTTGTCGTGAATGTAACAACACAACAACCAAGATTTTTGAGCAATTTGGTACCACCAAAGATATTTCGTCAGCCGTTTACAACGCAGGTGGGTTATCCCGCGGCGATGGCAGAGCGTCATGATCTGCAGAACAAAAGGGAATAAAGTGACGTTTGTTGGTAAAGCCAAAAAGCCAGTTTGCTTTCATTGAATCACCTAATTATTCCTCTAGAGGTCCAATTAGCCCGATGGTGGCTGGACATGAAGCAAATTGCTGGTTCTGCAAGGAGCCGAAGGATTGGCTGTCTGTAGTGGGTACAAAAAATTCTAAAAATACACCGCTTTATATACCTCATGTAAATTCAGTGCCAATTGTTTGGTTAAATTAAGAGTAAAAGTTAAATTTTTCTGTCGGTAAACTTTTAATTGTTACTCTGGTGGCAAACTGATCTGACGATTCTTTTAAGAGATGAAAAAATGGAACAGCATGCTAATAACTACACAGCGTTAGCGTTTGTTTTAGCAAACGACTGAATGCACTTCTGTCATTTCAGACAGATGGCCCAACAGCAAACATATGCCAGATCAGGCCTAATAGAGTTTATAATGGTTATGTAATACAAGAGTCCTACCTCATATTGTCCAAAAAAGCTAACATAAAGCTTCAAACTAAAAGAAAACAAAGATAATAATGAATATATAAATCTAAACAACATTTGGCATCTGGGTCAGGTCATAGCCAGTTCAGAATTTCATAAAATAAGGTAAAGAAAAACATTTTCAATACAGGGCAAAGCAGTGTATAATGTGCACTTACACATTTTTTGTTGTTATTGTTGTTGTCTTTCATACTTTCCTGAAAATTAGAGCTTTGTTGGTAGGATGAACAATGTTGACATCATCTAATATTCATCAGTCTAATATGTTTTCTATATCCTTGAAATGAGAGTGAAGGGTAACTTAGCAGAATAGCTTGTGTTTGCCTTAAAGGACCATAACATTCTAATTCTGACTTCTACCCAGATTTCCCATCTTCAACATATGTTGTGTACATCAGTCTCTGCAGTGTATACATTCATCAAGCTCAGCCTACCTATTTTTAACTGATCCATTCACTGCCATACATGTAATTCAAGTAATTTGTTAGCCATTAAAATTCAAGCATTGATATCAATCCACCTCTGCGTCCGGCTAGCTGGTATCAAGTTCAGGAGCACACTCTCTTGGCACAAGGAACACATCCCATTGGCCAAGAGTTCTCTGGCTGGCTCTGATTGGACTTTGAAACTAGGAAGCAGTGAGATAAACAAGCTTAGATACCAACATTGGTTTACGATCCACAGTTCAATGTAGAGATGAAAATACCGGTCAGAGAACAACTTCCCAACATGTCCAGGTATTAATATGAGAAAGACGTACTGGGAGAAGCTTAACATTATTCATTTTAATGTTGTGACTGGTGAGCTGTATCTGTACAAGCCTTAAATTCAAGCCCAATGTAACTTTCAGCAAATCAGTCATTACGTCACTGTAAAATTATTTTATTTCTCTGTGACTATGATTTCATTCATTCATTTTTTATTTTTTGGTTATGCATACAAAGCAAAAGTAGTTAGAACAAATAAATAGAATTCTCTAACCAAAAAAAGGGAATAGGCTGAAGCCCATGTTTTATATATGCCTTTCCCAGTATTTATCAAAATGAATAAGATGGTAATCAGCAAAATTTCATACAGTACAAACATACCTACATACACATATACACACATACATATACATACACTTTTTCTTTTTTTATTCAAAAGGACCTCATGATTTTCAATCATCCTTGAATAGTATTTGTCACACAATCATCATATAATCATTAATTATTTTCTTTTTTTAAAGTATTTTTAAACATAAACAGAGAGCTGGATAATTTCAGCTCATTGCTAAGTCCATTCCATAATTTAGCCCCCAAAACTGAGACACATCTTTTTTTTAACATTTGTCCTGCCATAAACAATCTTGAAAATAAACAATCCTCTCAAATGAATATTTCCTTCTCTCATTTTAAAAAATGATTGAATAATCCTTGGAACTCTATTGCTCAGCACTCGAAAAACAATTTCTATCACTTTTAAGAATGCAATAGCCACAAATTTAAACACATTAGAACGTATAAAAAGTTAATTAGTTGATTCATAATAGCCTGTTTTATTTATTATCCTAATGGCTCTTTTCTGTTTTATAATCGAGTCTATATTCGTTTTATATACATATTTCAACACAGTATGACATGTAAGGCATTATAAGTGAATAGTACAATACATGAAGGCAATTCTTATTTAATAAATCCCTCGTTTTGAAAAGTATGGCAATAGTTTGGATAATTTCCGCTTTATGTAATCTATATGTGGCTTCCAACAGAGTTTATGATCAATAATCACTCCCAAAAACCTTGATTCATAAACTTGTTCTATTTCAACTCCATTTAAAAACAATTTAATCTCACAATTGGCCATGCCACCACCAAAAACCATAAATTTGGTCTTATTTTCATTCAGTGATAACTTATTCACCATGTTTTTAACACCATCATCTCCGTCTCTACTGTATTCAACAACTCCTTCAAATCATACCCAGAACAATATAAATTTGTGTCGTCTGCAAACATTACACATTTTAATATTTTAGATACAGTACAAATATAATTTATATAAAGTAAAAATAACTTAGGTCCCAGTACGGATCCTTGTGGAACCCCACAAATTACTCTTTTTAAGGATGATTCAGTGTCATGAATTTTTACATATTGAAACCTATTCTCTAAATAACTCCTTAACCAATGTTGAACAACGCCTCTTAAACCTAAAAATAATGATCACATTTCATCAGAAGTAAGGAATGATCAACAGTGTCAAATGCCTTCTTTAAATCAATAAACATACCTACTGTGTGTCGTTTCTCGTCCACTGCTGCTGCTAAATTTTCTACAAATTCCATCACTGCCAACGATGTTGATCGATTGCTTCTGAAACCATATAAATGGTCACTAAGCAGCTCATATTTCTCGACAAAGGCATCAAGTCTATTTACAAATAACTTTTCAAGTATTTTAGAAAATTGGGGTAGAAGAGACACTGGTCTGTAATTTGATACCATTTGCTTATCCCCATTTTTGTAAATTGGAATCACTTTAGCAGTTTTCATTCTATCCGGGAAGGTACCTGTTCGAAAGGATTTGTTGCAGACATAGGTAAATGGTTTAAGGATGCAATCAATTACTTCTTTTACAAGTGACATATCAACATCATTACAATCTGTTGATTTTTTGTTCTTAAACTGTAGGACCACTTCTAATATATCACTCTCACTAACTCCACCAAGTAACATTGAATTTCGGCTGTTTAAAGTCAAATCTGTTTTATTAGTTTCACTATTTGGAGGTTTGATTTCTTTCGCTAGGTTTGGGCCAACATTAACAAAAAAGTTACTCATTAACAATCTCCTCTATATTCTCAATGATTGTGTTTTCATTTTTCACAATGTGTTGGATAATTCCTATTATTGTGTTTTTTAATTACTTCATTAAGCACACTCCAAGTTGCCCTAATGTTCTTTTGATATTTTTGCAACAAATGGTAATAGTAATGCTTTTTTTGCCATCTCATAATATGTAATCTGTTTTTATACTTCTTGTACTTGTCCTCTTTTGCTTTGGTTGGATGTTTCATGAATTCCATATATAGCCTATCTTTCTTTTTCCAAGCCTTTTCCAAGCCCTTCGTTAACCATGGCTTCCCTTTTCTTCTCGAAGTTTGTTTCAATTCTTTCAGTGGACAATGCTGATTATAAAATGCCAAAAATGTGTCCAAAAAGCATTATAAGAATCATTGGCATGCTCCACATAAACTTCTTGCCAATCATGATTGGAAAGTGCTGCTTTAAAAGCCATTAATGTTTCTTTTGTCTTCCCTCTAACTTAACCTAAATTTCAGTATCATATCAGTATCTTCTAACGAGAAAGATAGTTAAAGATACTAGAAACCAGCCTTTTTAATATCTCCATGACCCAAGCGAACATCCGTCTTATCTCTCCTCTATTTTCTTCATCTCCTCCTTCTTCCTCTCTGCTGTGACCGGCCAAAAGGACTGCATGTTAAGCAAAGTTTCTTTAACAATTGATACTGGTGAGCGTAAAGCACAGACAAATGGGCCGGGATGTGCACCATCCATCACACCCACAGAAGACTCATTGTTTGCAGATTTTAACCTAGAGGAGTTCCTCCTGTTCCTCTCCTGTGAGACCCACAAATCATAAGCTGACAAGGAGAGCCGAGCCAGGACAAGAAGCTAAAGACGAGAGATTCTGTCTGAACTGTGGCTGAAAAATGAAGTCTGCTCAGGATTCTGCCTTTTGAACAACCTCAGCAGCTTGCTAATAGCAGTTTGTTCAATTGCGAAAGCTCATGTAATTACTAGGAGTCTAGGAGTTAATAGATATAGTGGAGATAGTGGAGGTAAAATGTCACTTTCCGATGGGCAAACTGGAAGCAGTGTTCAAAAAGAAATGAAAGGACAATAAAAAACTTTGAACAGATTTTGTTGTTGCGCAGATGTTGGTGAAGCAGCAGTTATGATGTAACCGGGTTGGAAGTTTCCAGGGGATGGAGATTCTTCAGGACAGCAGAACACAGAGTTTCAAAGAAACTAAAAAGGTTTCTCCTCAGAGATCAGAGATTGATGAAGCTGCTGCTGCTACAAAAGTTTTTTCCATGTCTGAACTATTCCAGTCGATCGGTTGTACTTTTCTTCATTCAATGACTTTGTTCCCAATTATCTACATTTTTGAGCATTGGGTATGAGGACCAAAGTTTGGTAACTGTGAGAAAAAAAAGTTGGGATTTCGTTAATCATAAATGTTTTTCCTCAGGAATCATCTTGTAAATCTGTCCTCTGCACACTACAATTTGTTCTTGAAACATTATGTTGTATTTCTTGCACAATTCTATGGCCCACTATGTGGTACTTTACTTTCTAGATTTGATTCAGGAAACAGCTAAATTCCTGTCAGTGCATGATAATGTTCTTCTGCTCCCTTCACCCAGGTAGCCATTGGAAATAATGGATTGAACAGTGCATTGATGCTATGGATGCATTATGTGTGAAAGGCCCATTGCTGCTGTTATCACCCAATTGGCAACGGGCATTATCAGCAGTCATCAGTGTCATAGATATGGGTTACACCTACTAGTTGGTACAGAAGGCCATTATCATCCATTCACATGAGTGATCTCCTATATGAATCCAAGAACACGATGCTGACCTCTCGTCGCCGTAGTAATCACAACGGAAGCAAAGGTGGATGTCAGGTGATGGGAGTGTAGAACTACTAAAGTCCGTACAGGGTGGCATTCAGGGGCGATGCATGGATCAAACAAACCCAGACCTTTGTTACATAACTTTAATAGCCCTTATTTTAACACAATTATATTTTCATAAACCAAACCGAGTAGTTTTGTTGCCTAAAACTAAAGTAAGTATATTTTTTATTCACATGATTAAGATTCACATTCACCCTCATCTGGTAGGTGGCGTTTGGCACATCTGAAACATTAGAATGGTCAAATGTATTTGACTGATTAGATTAGAAATGGGTGCACCAGCTATTCAATGATGCTACTGTTTCAAGCAAAGTGCCTGTAAGAACTGAAACTTTTCAGATGGCATAGTTTTCGGGCGACGTCCTGTATTATTTTCCAAAAAACTTGGGTTCCAAAACACACAGATACTGTGGCTGTGTGGAGGTGAGAAAGAAGACAGGGTTTGAACTTGACTAGTCTTTTTTTCATCCTTCACACACATATTTAGATAAGCTGCTCTGGTATCCACATTTCTTGGATTCATCGCATCTCTCTGATGGCAGGTTCTTCTCATCCTGTCCAGTGAACATTCAGAACAGGTAGAAACACTTTGGAGGATATACTGAAGACTTGTAGGCCTTTTTTAGGCACTGAACAGTGAAATAGTTTGTCCTTATTCAGCAAATTAAATTGCTTCTCAAATTTAGAAAATGCCAAACCAACCTGGACTTACCTTCTCATCTGTAACTTCCATCTGTTGAGTCAGGCTCCCTCTAGTCTAAAGTCTACAGTGGAGAATCAACAGGCAGAGAAAGAAGACCATTCAACTTCCAGTGCAAGAAAAAGAAACAACAAACTAATGGAAGTGAGAAAGAAAGTCATCAAGAAGCAAAGTGACGCCAACGAGAGAAAACCACGGACCTCCTTTCAGTGTGGAGCATTTGAAAACATCACACAGAGATAGTCGACACTGTTGAGGTGAGGGAGATGAATCCCAGAGGCTTGCCTGCAGTTCCATCTACCACCAGAGAGGCCGCCAGAAGCGAAACATCTCAAATCTTACTGACTGACACTTTAACTTTCTCACCACCACAAGAAAAAGAAATCAATGCACAAAACTACCTGCTGTTTTTCACAAAACATTACCCTCCGGTTTCTCACAGTACATCTTACTTTTCTACTGATGTTTCACAACAACACCAGTCCAGTGAGTAAAGCAACCAACAATTCTGACAAATTAGGCCATACACATGCATCTTTGTGTAGGAGTCCGTCTTGCAGGATGATCTTGCAGTTGTCTTTTCTTCTAGCAATACTTTATATTCAGCAGCTCTGTTGATTTCCAGACTTGTAAGGTGTTATTTTATGAACAAAAACAAAGCTGACCCAAATGGTTCACCTCTGATGGTAATTTGCAAATGCCATCATAAATATCCTTCTTTGACTCTTAGACAGTGGACTGTGTTATGCAAACTAATAAGAAACCTTGAGTCTCAGTATATAAATGAACAGCAGCAGCTTTATCTGCAGCATATCTGGCTTATATCTTTAATAATTTATACAGCATCATCCATCTGTTGAACCAAATCATTTGGAGAACTTTGTTTCTTCCTCTAACCTGGAGTCATCTCCCTCCATCATCTGATGTCAGCACAGAGCTGCTGTATATTACTAAAGACTTTCTTAAAGAGTGCAGCGGTGGCAGCGTTCTGGTTAATATTCCCAGAGGGATGTCCTTTAAAGATGTGATAAATGATAGAGAACATAACGCCTGACGCCTGCGATTAGCTAACATTCATCAACAGGAACTAACCACTCCCCTAGAAAGGGCTTCCAGGAAACATAACTCCCCATGATAATAAATGCAGCCATCACTGATCATAATTCACAGAACAAAAAAAGACAAATGAGAGCGTAAGTGAGTGGCTGGAAGCAGAGCGTGCTAACAGGACCAAATGATGAAGTGAAGATTTGTTCCTGACTGGGAAATATTAATCTGCTCACAGCCAGACTGTGTGGAATAACAACAGCAGATAAACAACTTTATAAATAAGAATAAGGTCGAGTGTTTCCGGAGGAAGCTTGCTGGCAGTCATTTTTGGGTGCGTCAGGTGTATTGATGATTTAATATGTTAATTCTAAGAT
Organism: Chelidonichthys spinosus; assembly: GCA_029853015.1. Taxonomy (NCBI): domain Eukaryota; kingdom Metazoa; phylum Chordata; class Actinopteri; order Perciformes; family Triglidae; genus Chelidonichthys; species Chelidonichthys spinosus. The sequence continues at coordinate 26,700,595 of CM056825.1, read as the reverse complement.
GATTAATACACAAATGGCACTATTTTTCGAAAACTGTACAACAAATATTTACAATCCTGGGGAGCAGCAGCAACTAGGTACAGATGGTTGCTTAAAGGCATAGTGCGTAAGACTGTAATGGTGCCACAAACAGTGTCCCCCTCACCCTCAGAGGCCATCCATACAATACTCATATTTAAGAAGCAATGGAAGTTAGGCGGCAGTTGGCGGTAGCACAGTTTTGCCCTCTGCTTCTCAAGTTACCACCATTTCACAAGAGTGGACCTTCAATGATAGTATTAAACCAATGGTAATAATCCCCTTGATATTCAAAAATAATGGAATGGAATAATCGGACTTTCCAATGGTGAGATTTTGATTCATAAAATATCAGCTCTGATGGAGTCCAGAGCTCATCCTGAGTACAGCCGTGCTACTCTAAATTATCATAACAGGGAATTAAGATCTGTGTTACTCAGAGCAACCCTGTATTCAGAAAAGTGAAGCCAAATCTGAAGTGCCTTCAACAATTCGTTCTAATGGCCAGCAGAGGGTGATTCCTCTGGTTGCAAAAAGAAACTCTGATGGCATGAAAAAAAGAACCTTCTTCTCACTTGATTCATTATCTCACTAAAAATTGAGATAATCGTTCATTTCTGTTACGCTCACATGCAGGTAGACTCAATAATGCAGATCCAAACTCAGGCAAACAGTTCAAGGGTTTATAGCAGGCAGGGTCGGTACACGGTAGGTCAGTCAAACAGGCAAAGGTATCCAAAACTGCTGGGCTCACTCGGTGCTCAAACATACAAAAAAATATCCAAAAGACTCGCAACAATGACGGGAAACCTGCAGCAAGTGGAGATTTGGTAGGGATGTTTTCCATCAACACGAAAAGCTGTTTGTGAGGGGCTCTGACTGGATCCGTAATATTATTTTGCTTTGGCACTGGCTCTAATGCTGGAAGTATTTGGATTTCTACCTGCCAGACAAGAGCTCAGACGAACGATGACGTTGCTATCTTCACGGACGGCTTCTCCTGCTTCAGATCGCAGGTGTAGCAGTAAAGTAGAAGCCTGCTTACTGACTGATTGGTCGTTCTCATGTGGCAAAAGTTTGCAAAGCGGCTTGCAGGGGAAGCAGCAGAGGTAGGCAGGTTAAAATAAACTTAAATAGGGTGCCCTCAATGAGATTGGAATCAGCTGGTCGTTAGCTGATCCTTCAACTGATTGGGCTGGTTGGACATGAGTCCCTCTCAGTTCATATAGCGTAGCTGGAATGCAGTCAGAGCTTAAATTTGCTTCAATTACTATTATTTTCTGACTGTTTTGGGAATTTCCATACGTAAATACAATAAAAAAGGTTGCTCTCAATTAAATATTTTTAAATAGAAAAATTTATTAAATAGAACAAGTAAGAATTGTTTAGTGGTTGATCAAATGTTTCCTATGTTGACCTTTCTTAAAAGTAGCATCGGCATATTGATCCCTCCCCCATCTCCCACTCCCTCACTCCACACTCCCCCTCAAAGTCTGAGTGGGGACATTGCCCTTGCTGTGACCCAAAATGGGGTCACATGTATTTCTCTGTGATGTTACCTCCTTGATGGGAAGCATTTCAGAAGGGATTTCAATCTGTTTTAGAATTTAATTCAGGTCAATTACAGGAATAAAACGGCGAAAATGTCATAATGTCATCCCATAAATGTGTTTGTAAAGTTTTCCAACATCCTGTGACTGTCAGTAGGTGAAGACGACAGTGTTAGCCTCCTCCTGATTTCTGGGGTCTGAGCTTCAAAATGTCTTTGTGAATTTTAATGTCACAAGAAGTGATAGTAGTTGTAGTTATTTGCAGGCATGCCCTTATTAGCATAACAGCATTTAATGAGCAGCACATTATAGAGTTCCATCACTGTGATATAAAAATGGAGAGGAGGGGAAAAAAATTCCTGCTGAATATAAACATGTCTCATGTGTGCTGACTGTGATGGTTTACAGTCTTGAGAGGGGGAAACTGATTCACTTTTCCCTTTTTCATTCCTTTTTCCTCCCTTAATAATTCCTTTCTTAATAATTATAATGACACACTGAGCCTCTCTCTCTCTCTCTCTCTCTCTCTCTCTCTCTCACCTCCAAAACCAAGGAGCTCATAGTGGATTTATCCAGAAAACAGCAGAGGAGCTTCTTCCACTTTGCATAAATGGGGCCCAGGTGGAGAGGGTAGAAAGTTTCAGGTACCTCGGTATCAACATCTCCCAGGACCTGTAAAAGTCACACCATCTCAGCACGCTTGTAAAAAGGCCAACCAGCATCTTTACCATCTCAGGCCCCAACCATCCACCCATCCATTGTCTACCGCCTGTATTCAGGGTCACAGGAGGGCTGGAGCCGATCCCAGCTGTCATTGGGCGAAGGCAGGGTACACCCTGGACAGGACGCCAGTCTATCACAGGGCTGACATGTAGAGACAAACAACCATTCACGCTCACATTCACACCTACGGGACATTTAGAGTCATCAATGAACCTATCCCCATCCTGCATGTCTTTGGAGAGAACCCACGCTTACACGGGTAGAACATGCAAACTCCACACAGGTACATGTGCATAATCAGATCATGGATACAGCAGTTGAGGTCATCGACAGGAAGTTTCTCTCTCATGACACCCTGTACAATGACCTGGCAATTCTGGACCCCAGAAACTTTCCAGAGATAAGAACCAATGGTCTTCCTCAGTCTGCCCTCCAAGAGCTCATTAAGTGTCTACTCAAGTTTAACAAGTCAACTGTAGACAACTTGCAGTGTGAGCTGAAAAATCTAGCTAGACAGTGGGACAGACTGAAGGCTTCACCACTGGAAGAGTACATGTCCAGGACAGTGGGGCACGAATCTGATGAAAACGACGAAGAGGAGGTTGAAATACTGCACAAAAGCTGCACTTCCTGCAAAAACTGTCCACTTTGCTCTACCAGATACTCAGCCAGTTCAACCTCCTAACAGATGCATATCATCTCATCGGACTTGGATACAAGTTTCTGCTCACTCTGTCTATCACCCAGGTGGCCTGTGAACATACATTTTCAACTCTGAAGTTCATTAAAAGCAGACTCAGGAGCACTCTCACAGGACCACTTGGAGGCTTTCATGTTGATGGCTACTGAGAAGGATGTCCTCATGCACCTGGACACAGACACTGTGATCAACAGAGTAGCAGAGCAGACTGCACTGCTGACTAAACTGCTCATCTAATAAGGTGAGACAATAATAGTATTACTTTTATTGTCATTAATTGTTCAATTAATATTATCCAGCCATCTCCGATTGAAGATACTGTAAAGTGACTCAATCATTATGTCCCATGCTCTCTCTCTCTCCCTCTCACACGGGCCTTCATTTGTTTGAGGTGTTGTTCTCCCTCTTCTTGTTGGTGTTCAAGGGCCAGGCAGCATTTCTTGATCTAGTAAGTATTAAAATAAACAATGTCAAAGATGGTTCTTCTTTGGGTGGTGTTCCCATTCATTGCAACATGGTGAATATTTACAAAACAGTTGAAAACACCTGTTGTGCTGCCTAGATCCATGTGAACAGAACCTACATACTGCACCCTATGGCCACAGTGAGCCATATACAAACACATTTAATACTAAAATCCAGCTGTTTCTTACAAGTACCTCTAGTATCTCTTGGATAGATTTGCACTTTTTATTTTAGATTGAAGATCATGCAATGTCATAATTACACTCAGTCATTAGCCCTCTCGCTCTCTCTCTCTCTCTCTCTCTCTCTCTCTCTCTCTCTCTTCTCTCTTTCATGCACACACAGGTTGCCTATTTGTTTGAGGAGATGATCCCTGACTTGTTTATGAAAAATATGTTTAGAGCAGGCCATCAAGGGCCAGACAGTATTTTATTTCACTCTGTGAGTATTGTTGTAAATGAGTATATTAATACTGGGTTGTTATTGTAATCAGTGATTACAAATCACTTCAATAATGTTGTCTGTCTTTCACAGGGCTGAGGAGAGCTTTACATTGGCTCCAGTGTGTGCTTGGTGAGGGACCTACAGTTGTCTTCCAGTGCCACTGTCCTGATGTGCTTTAGCCAGTATCCTCCTTGTAAGAGCAATACACTCTTTTCTTGGCTATCTATTAAACATTTATTTTAGTAAACACTTGACAATTTGAATGGATATTAATAAGATCTTTTGTTTCTGTCTTTCACAGGGAGCTCAATTTGTATGACTGAGTGACCCACAGTACCTTGCCATCAGCCTGCCAATGCCATGATCAGTTCCATCACATATGAGAAAGTTAAATAAACAACAATCTTGAATCTTAAATCCTTTCTCCAGTATCCTTCTTCAGAGCAAATGAGCAACATACTGTGTAGTCATCACTTATTTTATTCAAGGCTCCAGAATATAAAGCGATATTATTCAGTACAGTCATGTTATTAAGGGCTTGTGTGATTATATGTACAGTACATCAACGGGCCGAGTTGGCACAGTATCTGCGCGCGGATTGTGGTGGGCCAGTCTGGACCAAAAAGTCCAGGGCCAAATTTTTGTCCCAGTCCAGGCCTGCCGACCACCCGATCAATAAACACCCATAAGATGACAATCTGGCCTGTATAAATAAAACCAACAATAACCATCAACAGCCGTCACCCTAAGGACCTTAACGAGGTGTTGTCACACGTTGGGATGGATTAATTAGAAAAATAAATAGGAAATTAGCTGGCATAAATGCTGGTCGTTTGTTAGCCAGGGCTCTCAAGTTTCACGAATTGGGAGAGAGACACGCATTTCAACTTGTTCTCACGCTCACATGCCACATCTAGTATTTCTCACGCAGACAAATAGGGGATTATCACACTTCCGTGTTTCATGCTTCCGTGTTTGTCGATAGTGCATGCCCACTTCCGGTGCAGTTCAACAATGGCTGAAACAAAGTCTAGATGTCACTGCTCTGTTCCACTTTGTCATTCTAACAAACAACGCCAACCCTACTTAAGTTTTCATGGATTCCCGACTGAAGTGAGACTAAGTGGATCAAAGAGGTTTGCCTGGATGAAGGGCTGAACTTTAAAATTAAACAAGGTAGCACGTTTGTTTGTAGCCTGCACTTCAAGGAATCAGACTACACTACAGGTAGTGCTAGCAGGCTAGCGTTAGCTGACGTGTCTAAGATTAAGCGTCTGAAAAGCGGGACTGTACCCTCCCGTTTCCAGTGGAACAACTGGGGACTGCCAAGAAGTGAGTCCGCTTATGAAAGAGTATCAACTCGCTTAGGCCATGACGTTCACCCAGCCCTTCCTCTGGAGCAGCCCCTGCCATGTGAAGAAGAGGCGATGGAGGAGATTGCATCTTCGGTGGTGATAACAGAAGAACATGATTACGGTTCTGCTCCTGCACCAGGTATGTCAGTGTTTGTCAGTGTATAAAAAGCAATTTATTTAGAGGTCCAAACTACTTCCAATATGTAAGTCACAGCCAAAATCTGGGTCAGATGTTTTATTTTATTTTTTCTCATCTCATACAGGTGCACTGGATGCTGCTTTTGCACGTATAAAGCAATTGGAAGAAGAAATCAAGGAGCTGACAACAGAGCTGTCACAGCTGAAAATGGATCAAGTGCATTTTCACAGATTTTGTGTCTCAGACAAGGACATCCTTTTTTAAGCAAGATTAACATCAACAGATGTTTTTTGTGACTTCTGGGAGGCTATTCAACTGGTTGTTGAGTTTTTTCTCTTCTGCTGCCGAGTTGCTGCAGGCCTGCAAGAGAAGGTGCTGGCTGACATGTTTCAGGGCAGTGTGTCCACTGTCTCCCCTGTTATTATAACATGGGCCAACTACCTTTACCTGCTCCTTGGCTCCCTTCCCATCTGGATGAGTAAACAGCAAGTCAAGAACACCATGCCAAGAAAATGTGTGCAGTACAGTCCAGATGTTCGGGTAATCATTGACTGCACCAAGGTGCGATGCCAGAATCCATTATCCCTCACTCTCCAGTCAGAGGTTTTCTCATCATACAAAACAACCTTGAAGGCCTTAATTGGGACTGCCCCATGTTGGGCTGTGTGTCAAGTCTCTTCACCGGCTCCATCTCTGACCGAGAGCTGACCGAACGTAGTGGACTGCTCAATGTCCTGGAGCCAGGAGATGGCTGCATGGCAGACAAGGGTTTCACCATCGAGAAGCTGCTAGCTGACCGTAGGGCAACACTGATTATACCACCCTTCAAGATGATAGGTAGGCATGAGAGGAATTAACATTTCTAACTAAAACTGTGACCATTAAGGCAAGGCAAGGCAAGGCAACTTTATTTGTATAGCACATGTCATACACAAGGCAGTCTCAAAGTGCTTCACATTATAAAAATATCATACAATAAAAAAGGGGAAAAACCCTCATTAAAACCAGCCAATAATAAAATAGAGTTTAAAATGTCATAATAATAAAATAAATATAAAACATAAAAAAATCATTAAAACAAGAATAGCAAGGAATAGAAAATACAGTGCAGCATAAGTTCACAGATAGTATTGATTACTGAAAGGCAATGGCAAACAGATAAGTCTTCAGTCTTGATTTAAAACAGCTGAGATTTGTAGCAGACCTGCAGCTTTCTGGAAGTTTGTTCCAGATATGTGGTGCATAAAAACTGAAGGCTGCCTCTCCATGTTTGGTTCTGACTCTGGGGACACAAAGCAGACCTGTCCCAGATGATCTGAGAGGTCTGGATGGTTCGTAGCTAAGCAGAAGATCAGAAATGTATTTTGGTCCAAACCATTCAGTGCTTTGTAAACCAGCAGTAGTATTTTGAAGTAAATTCTTTGACAGACAGGAAGCCAGTGTAAAGACCTGAGAACCGGAGTAATGTGATCCACTTTTTTGGTCTTAGTGAGGACTCGAGCAGCAGCGTTCTGAATTAACTGCAGCTGTCTGATGGACTTTTTAGGGAGACCTGTGAAGACACTGTTACAGTAGTCGAGCCTGCTGAAGATAAATGCATGGACAAGTTTTTCCAAATCCTGCTGAGTCATAAGTCCTTTAATCCTTGATATATTCTTTAGGTGATAGTAGGCTGACTTTGTAACTGATTTAATGTGGCTGTTGAAGTTCAGGTCTGAGTCCATGACTACACCTAAGTTTCTGGCTTTGTTGGTGGTTTTTACCATTACCGCTTGAAGCTGGGTGCTAACTTTTCACCGTTCTTCCTTGGCTCCAAAAACAATGATTTCAGTTTTGTCTTTGTTTAATTTGAGAAAATTATGCTCCATCCAATTATTGATTTGCTCAATGCATCTAATCAGTACTGGAATGCATCTAATCAGTACTGGAAGTAAGATATCCAGACAAATGTTTAAAATGTACTGAGGCATTCACTGAAATAATAGAATAATAATAATAATAATAATAATAATAATAGAATCCCTCAGTGTCTGTTATAAAATCACACCAACTCAATCCAGTTGATTGATTGATTGAAATTTTATTTCGAACATGTAATAAAACAAAAAACTAAAATTGTTACAGAAATAACAGAAATAGAAATAGAAAGCATAATTATATACATGAATGACAAACAATTGCTAAAAAGGAAAGCATGTTCGAAAAGGAGTGAGAAGAAGTTTGCACTTATCTAATCCCACCCCTTCTCCATCCCTCATTTTAGTTAAGTTTCCTTATTTATAATAATTATTAATAACATTTGCATGTATTATTACTTATTATATATATATATGTATATATATATATATATATATATATATATATATTCTTAATGTATCCAAATATAATATAATATATATACTTTATGAAAAATAAAAATGTATTACTTATATGTTATATCAAATAAGCATATCAAATATATACTATAATAACTGTAGTATAATAAATATAATATAGTATAGTATATATAATAACTGTAATACTTTCCTAAAAAAAATTAGTACAAAACACGGATACAAAATTAATAAATAACAAACTAATAAATAAACAATTAACAGTTACTGCCAATTGACCTTGAACCTGCCAGTGGTATTTATGATTCTGCTTCAGTTTTGCCTGACCATTCACCATTTTTACATGTCCTGCCTCAGAAATTCTAGAGATGTCTGGGCATTTAACTTCAGCAAGCTCAAAACACGGAATGGCACTTGGGTCATAAACTCTTGCATTGGGGCTAGCCCCGAAGTGAGGAGCAACGGGATGAATAACAAATCCACAGTGTGAGACATTTACATTAAATGTTTTGAATATTGTTCCAGCACCTGCGGCTCGCAGGCCCCTTTTCATTGCGGGAGTTTGGCGTACTCCCTTAAGTATCCGCCCTGCCGGGTTCTGACCAGAAGATGGTCCTTTCACATGGCTAACCTCATAGAACCTACTAGCTGTCACGCTAGGCTTGCGTAAAGCTTGCCATAATGGGCACTCAGACACGTGTCTGCTCCTCTCCCTCAGCTGCCATCTCGTGGGTCACTTTTAAGCTGTCCAAATGGAGAAACTATTGGGAGTTTGGATCAAAGTTTGGAAAAGTAGTTGACCCCTCTAAAGGCAGTTTAGGGAATGTTATTGCATCTGGGTGTTGGACATAATTTCCGCATTTGACCACAGGAGGACACTGGTAGGACAGGGGTGAACCCCGCAGCACAGGTCCAAACCTGGAGCCGACCATGGAGAGTTGAGACAAGCCATGTAGCACTGAGGATATTAGTGGTTGCGGCCTGAGGTTTTTCAGTCTTTCCCCAAGAGACAAGACTTGTGGGTCAGGGAGGGATCCTGAAACGTAAAATGAAAAACAGTAAGCGTTAAATTATCCACACATCTCTTGCAGCTTGTTTTGGTTTTCAATTCTGATTTCAAGAGTCTTTAGTACATAGCATCGAGATACAATTATGTATTGTACAGCAGCCAACAGTTATAGTAGTCTCCTAACCACACAGTCCTGAACCAGCTCTGCATGGATCCCCTGGGAATAATATTAACAAGCAGCCATGATTGTAAACACACTGCTCGCCGTAGCCACGCGGAATGGCGCCGCTTCCAATTCACTCCCATGTAACCAATGTAGCAGACGTACAGCTGCGTAGCCCCATGCGCTGCACCGCTTTGAATATAGACTTTCAGTCTATTTTTTGGCTGCTGTGTGCGCTGCCACGCTTTTCTCCATGAACAGTGTGTAACGTTTGGAACACACTGAGAGCAGAGCAAAGGGTGGCACGTTGGACAGCTGACGATAGCTTTACCTTTGTCCTTGGTCGGTGCCATGTTTGCAGAGAGCTTGTGCAGGCCATAGGTGGTGGTACAGCTCTCACCTGCAGAACAAGAGATAGAAGAGCAAACCGGGATTGAGGATGTGCTTGTTAACAATTAAAGGTAGACCTCTAGAACCAGTGTCACTCCAATCAAGCTAAACATCATCCCAGACCTCAGACCTCACCTGCAACATGCTGTCATGGGCACTCTGGAACAACAAGGCCACTAGATGGTTGCAAAGAACCTTGCCTGCTGTATAGCTGCATGAGGTTTCTTGAAGTTTGGCTGCATCAGCTTGGAAAACAATCTACATTAAATACACAACACTAATTAAGTTGATAAAGTTAAATTAAAATGAAAATCTTGTTGCAAATGATACAGAAACGTAAGGAAGAGCATTGCAATTAACCGAAATTCCTAGGAAATCTGCAACTGCATTAGAGTAGTTAACCCCATACACCATTAACATGTTGGATTCAACAAACAGGATATTAAAGAATTTAAATGCTAAGTTACATTATCATGATATCAATATTTGCATTCTGTACATATGTCACAAAGGTATAGCAATTTATAGCATATAGCTGTTGACTGGGGTTGCACGGTGGTGTAGTGGGTAGCACTCTTGCCTCACATCAAGAGGGTCCCGGGTTCGATTCCTGGGTCGGGCCCGGGTTCCTTCTGTGTGGAGTTTGCATGTTCTCCCCGTGTAAGCGTGGGTTCTCTCCAGGTTCTCTGGCTTCCTCCAACAGTGCAAAGACATGCAGGATGGGATAGGTTCATTGATGACTCTTAATTGCCCGTAGGTGTGAATGTGAGCGTGAATGGTTGTTTGTCTCTACATGTCGGCCCTGTGATAGACTGGTTACCTGTCCAGGTGTACCCTGCCTTCGCCCAATGACAGCTGGGATCAGGCTCCAGCCCCCCCGTGACCCTGAAGACAGAATAAGTGGTAAACAATGGATGGATAGCTGTTGACTGACTTGATGTAAACAGGCAACAGTGGCAACAGTCTTGCCATTATGCCTTATCTTCCTAAAACAACCTTCAAAAAGTGAGGCTGATCTCTTTTCTTCATCAACCTGTAACACCTAGACCTGACAGCAACCTCCCTGTCAATGGTGTTTGACACTAATTACACTAACTAAACATTAAACAATAATGAATGCATATACTGTGGATTGTTCATTCTAGCAAAAGGGACACTCCTATGCTGACGCTAGCTAGTTGACACTGACAGAGGCTAACGTTCTTCCTATGAGAATACAAATGGAATTGGTGAATTGCCTCAGCCTCATTTAAAGGTGAATAATCTTACTTTAGTTGAGTTTATTGTTGGTTAAACACCTTATAACCATACAAACATCTGAGCTGATGCCAAAGTGACATTAGCATAAGCCAACCTACCTAGCGTTAGCTAGCTAGTAGTCACTCACCTTCATAGTTGTGGATGAAGTTCTCGAAAAAGAAACTGTATCCCTTGTCCAGTTTGGAGCGGGCTGTGATGGAGTGTTGTTCAGTTAGTCGATGTAGGTCAGAAAACGTTACTTGCGGTAAATTTACCAGGGATGCAGTATAAGTCCTCCTCTTAGGGTCCTCCATCATGGTTTCGCCAGAGTGATGAGTTATTCACCGGATGTGACAGCGCACAAAGATCACTGAAACCGGAAGTACTACGTATCAGCGTGATAATCCCCAATTACTGGGACAATTAAAAATAAACTCTTATTTTACGCAAAAAGTTCACTGAAATGTGTTTCTGAAAACATTTTATGTGAGAAATAAGCTATGCAGTTGCTGAATCTGTCTTTATTTAAGATCGACAACGGTCAGTTTAAAAGATTTTCGAGAGCTTGGAGGAGGCAGCACCGTCTCTCGAAACTCGCCGCGACGCCACGGCATTGCACGGCTTCTAACATAGACAATGAAGTCAATGGGAAGCATGGAAATAACGCTGCCTGTGGACACATACCTTCAGCCAAAATCTCACACTGAACTAAGTTAAAAACTTGAGAGCCCTGTTGTTAGCATCATAAATATACATTCCCAGAATATTGCCCACCTCTCTCGCCCCCGTTTTTTTTTCCCCATGAAGTGGCCCTAATACGCTGTCGTACAAAGGAGCAGAATATCTTCTGCAGAACGATCACAAGCATGTAGGCCGTCTACACAGAAATGAAGACGAAACGGAGGGGTGCCGTTTTTTTCTTTTTCACCCTGGGACCTGGTTTCAAAAAAGTGCATTTTCAGGCAGCGAAAACGTCAGATCCATGTGGACGGTCGGCCCAAACACACAAGACTTCTACGTTTACACACAAAAAACGTTTCCGTGTGGACGGCCTTAGATGACTGAGGGATGACTGAGGGACTTCAAGCTCCCCCTCAGGGTGCTCAGGAACATCTACAACCATACTGTGGAGAGCATCTTAAAGGGGCCCTATTATGCTATTTTTCCACAAGATAATATAAGTTATTGATGTCTCCAAACCTGGTCTTTGAATTCCTCAACTGGAAAAAACAATCAGAACATGTATTTCGGAGTGGATCACACTCCTCATTTTCAGCTTTTTTACCCCACTTTTTCAAACGGATGATTCTGTCGGGGTGTAGCCTTATGCTAATGAGATGACCCTCGACCCCTCTCTCACTGAGGAAATGGTCGTGTCTCTCTGCCCCGTGCTGCGCGTCCAGCTTCTTGCCATGGTTATGGTTCTATGCTACAAACTAACAGCGGTCCAGCCGTACCACTTCAAACCGGACTCCGACCCAGAACCAGGACCAGCTCCTGTAGAAGTTCTACGCCGCGGATGCAGCAGGACGTTTCTGAATGGTTAGTTAACATGTCTGTGTAACGTTTTGGACGGTAACTCGATGTGTGTTAGCGTAGCTAGCGCTAGCCACAATGACGCTAATGCTGCGTTCTTCGCTCTATAAGTAACGTATCTGTGAGCTATTTCGGCAACAATTAATATCGTTAGTAGTGCTGTGTTGTTGACAGTTCACAGTTGCATGTTTTCCAAATGGGGACGTAACATTATTTAAACGGATGAAAACCAGATGAAAACAGCGTCCTGTATGCGGGCAGTTTGTTTACATCACATTAACGGGATTAAAAACTTGATCCTCTACACTTAAAGATATACAAGAAACGGGATTTGGCCAGTATCATGTCGTCCTCCAGAATTATTTGCTGAATTTTGAATTATAGGCCGTGTGTTGTGTTTTATAACGTGATTTGCTCCATCTCAACATTACGTGCTAAACTTACTGTTACAAAATTCAAACATGAGGTTTACACCTCAGCTTGTCAGCAAAGTCAGTCAGGTTACCATATTAACAAGATTTGTTGTTGAAATGCTCAAATTCTGTACTATATTCATCTAGGTGACTAAGTGGGACTTCAGACACCGAACATGTCTGTTACACCAAGTTGTCTGTTGAGATCATTATTCACATAACATGACGATGATCATGATTCACACTAGGTAAGAAGACGGATGCAGCAGCTGGAGGAGGAAGAGGCTTGCATGGTGGGACATCCTGGTTGGAACTGTCTGTCTGAATGTTCTCTCTCCAAAACGCATGAAATATAGCTGGTTATGGTGCTTTACATGTAAGAGGAATACAGCAGTCTGTTGTTTGTTTATCAATTGTGTTTTATAAAAAATTAATCCCTCTATGCAACATATTATGCAGTCTTCCTGACCATTACTTCAGTAATATTAACCATGACACATTTTACAATTACTGTAAAGACTTTATTGTCAAATTAATCAGCAGTTGAAATTCATAGTCCTCCTAGACAGCCAACAGTAGCTGCTGTGGTGGGTCGCTGTGGGACGCTGATGTGAGCTGCTGCTCTGTAAGCAGGCAGACAGACAGACAGTCAGACAGACAGACAGAGTTTACAACTACATCTGAAATGTGGAACACGTTACTATTTCACTATAACTGATGTGGTGACGCACCAACAGCTCGTAAATCCCTTCGTTAGCGGTGCAAAAACAAACGTTTGGTGACGTCATCTTTGCGTCGGCGTGTATAAACAAACAGATCAGCCGCTCTCGCTGCCGCATTCAAGCTACAAAACGTTCCGAAGCAAACTGACATCTAGCGTTATTTTACAGGTTTGGGCCCCCGCAGTACTACGTAACGTTAACGGTGCTCAATATCAATACAATGGAAGCTTTTAACGCAACACGCCAATGCAAACTTTAGCGCAACACGCCAATGCTAACACACCAATGCTAAGAAAGCAACGGTAAACGGTAACACGGCATATTACATAATATTTAGAAACTTACCGCTTCAGTGTCGGTGGTTGGCTCTCAGACTGTCGGTACTGATCCAAACTTTAGCCCCAGGTTAGAGGCATATCCTGAGCTGTAGCAACCCATGTTGTCAAAGCTCCTGTCGGTGAAGTGCGTCGCACACACAAACACACATTTACGGACGCGTGTGCGCACATTTCCATGGTAGATGCTCCGACGATGCCAGTAAATATCAGCAATTGGACTGCCAACTCGCTTTCCGTTGATTTTGGCATTTTGGTTCACTGGTTTGTATGTACATCACACTGACAGCAACAGGTATGGGATTATGTGGGCGGGACCACACAGGTGGAGCGATTCTAATGAGCCGAGATGATCCATATAAGGCACAGGAAAATTCGGTGCTGACGTCATTTAGTGGACATTCTGCAAACCGTTCTTTTATCGGGAGGATTTCTTTCAAACTGAGACAGTGAAACAGGGAGATGGTGGACTTTTCTGATACTGTGGGGACTTATTGACACCCCAGGGACCCATTTTAGGGTTGAAAAACATGGAAAAGTCGATTTTTCATAATAGGGCCCCTTTAAGTGGGAATATCATCACCTGGACGGGACACCACCAAGCGGGACCAACTGTCTCTGGACCACCAAAACCAACCTTCCCAGTCGGCAGAACATCTTCACCAAAACTGCAGATCAAGAGCCAGGAGGATTGCCCAGGACATCAGCCACCCCGACAAATGCTACAGGCTGCTCAGGGCCCACGCGAAAGACCTCCTACCAAGAGGTTTCTTGGTAAGAGAGCTACCAAGAAACCTCCCCAGCAAACAGTTGTTCCACTAAAGAACAGGTTTGCTCCACTGCTGCAGGAGCTCCATGGATCCCCCTCTGATTGCCTGGATAACCCCCCACCACCACGCAGCCTGAAAATCTGATTGTGGGTGACTTTTCTGTAAAAGATATGAAAAGCAGTAATAACATCAAAGTACTCTGCTTTCCGAAGGATACGGTGTCTGATTTGGGAAAAAAGAATCCTGGAAATTGTGGCTGCACACCCAACTGTGAAAAATATCATTCTGCACATTGGATTTAATGACATTGAAAAACAACAATCAAGAGAGTTGAGAGAGGACTTCAACAAACTCAGCTCTGTGAATGCTGAGGTTTTCATCAGTGGCCCTCTGCCCCCGACCGGGAGAGGAGCTGGAGACATTCAGTAGACTGTTTTGGCTCAACAAATGGCTCGCAACTGCATCTCTTGCTCGCCCAATGCATTTTATTGACAATTTCTGCTTTTTCTGGGACCGCAGGCATCTTTTTAAGACAAACGGACAAACTTTGCCTAAATAAGCTAGGGGCAAAGCTATTCATCACCAACATGTCTTACTGCCTGCGTCATCCATCTGTCGCCAAGGACAAGAGACGAGAGGAACCAACAAAGAGGGAAGACGAAACACAGATTATCAGAAACGTCGAAGAGGGACTGAGTGTGGATCCCTCCCCCACCCCCCCCAAATCCCAATCCAGGTCTTCGTCATTCTCCCTCCCTCCAATAAACCTTTCTCTCCCCTCCTCCCCCTTGGAGTTCCAGGAGCTACCCCCACCTACCCCCTGCCCTACTCAGACCCCCTCTCCCAAGACTGCAACTCAGTCACCAAAATCCAAGACCCCCTCTTCCGAGGCTGCTAAGTCACCAAAATCCAAGACCCCCTCTTCCGAGGCTGCAACTAAGTCATCAAAACCCAAGACCCCCTCCTCCAAGGCTGCAACTAAGTCACTAAAACCCAAGACCCCCTCTTCTAAGGCTGCAACTAAGTCACTAAAACCCAAGACGGCAACTAAGTCACTAAAATCCAGGACCCCCTCTTTCAAGACTCTTCCCTTATGGCCACCCCCTCCCCACCCTGACAGCAGCCCTGAATATTACTGAGACAGAAAAGGTTTCAGCAGTAGACCGCATTATCAGCTGGACCCAAGGTCGCCTACATCAAAACATAGCACCTTCTGCATTCCTGTTGTGACTACTAAGAGAGTAAACATTGGGAAACTTGAACACACTGCTAACCTAAACAATCTCATTCCTGTTCTCTCAAAATCAAAGTCAACCTCAAAGCCTGTCAATAACACCATCAGGATGGGTCTGCTAAATGTTAGGTCTCTTAATAACAAATCATTTTTAGTCAATGATTTTATTACCATTTCTAAACTTGATTTTATGTTTTTAACTGAAACATGGCTAGAACAAAATAACAGTGCAAGCATTCTGATCGAGACAGCACCCCCCAACTATAATTTTATTGATGTTTGTAGATCTGGGAAAAGATCTGGAGGGGTTGCTGCTATATTTAAAAATACATTTCAGGGGAAACAGATGTCACTTGGTGTTTTTCCATCATTCGAATATCTTTGTGCTGTGTTGAAATGCTCTCCCAGAGTTCTCCTGTTAATTATTTACAGGCCACCTAAATATTCATCACATTTTTTCGATGATTTTACTGAATTATTGTCTAGCATCTCCACTGATTTCGACTGCCTAGTTATAACCGATGACTTTAATTTTCATATTGATGATTTGAATGACAAGGGTGCAAAAGAACTTTTTAATATTTTAGACACATTTGACCTTTCTCAACATGTGAAAGAGGCTACTCATTGTAAGGGACACACCCTGGACCTGATTATCAC
Source organism: Chelidonichthys spinosus (assembly GCA_029853015.1). Classification (NCBI taxonomy): domain Eukaryota; kingdom Metazoa; phylum Chordata; class Actinopteri; order Perciformes; family Triglidae; genus Chelidonichthys; species Chelidonichthys spinosus. The sequence continues at coordinate 26,684,397 of CM056825.1, read as the reverse complement.
AAAAGGTCTCCATGTTTCTGATGTTTTTGTCACTGATCCTTCATTGTCTGACCACTTCTGTGTTTTCTTTAATATTTCTTTAATTCCTGACACACAAACAGAATCAAATAAGGTCAAAAAGCGGTACAGCAATGAACATGCCAATGTACTCTTTAAAAATGCAATCTCCTCGTTACCACCTCTAAACCCATGTCATGCTGATGATCTTGTAAACATCTTTAATTCCAAAATTCTGAATGTCATAGATGTCATTGCACCTGCTTAAAACAATTTAACCGTAGCAGGAGCTGAACAAAGACACAGGGAGTCTATCTGTGGGAGTCCATCGAGGAAGCCCATTGAGGTAGGTATAACATCTCAACCCCTCGCAGCCATGTGTCTTATCCCAGTCAGGACATCGCACTGGAGAAGATTTCACCGAAGTCCCTTCACTCGAGGCTGTAACCCATCCAATCTCTGCTACCCACCACTCTCCACTGGTAAGGAACTTGAAGTACTAGGAGGGCTTTGGAACTGCCAGTCTGCAGTCAAGAAGGCGGACACCATCTCAGCCTATGCCTCCCTGCAGACTCTCCACTTCCTGGCCCTCACAGAGACCTGGATCACCCCAGAAAACACTGCCACTCCAGCTGCCCTTTCAACTGCCTACTCGTTTTCACACTCCCCAAGACGAACAGGGCGAGGAGGAGGAACTGGGCTCCTCATCTCACCCACATGGTCCTACCAGGTCCTTCCTCTCGACCACCTACCCTGATCTACGCTTGAATTTCACGCCGTCTCTGTCACGCTTCCTCTCAAACTCAACATCATAGTGATCTATCGCCCACCCGGTCCTCTTGGTGACTTTTTGGATGAGATGGATGCCCTCCTGAGCTGCTCCCCTGATGATGGCACACCACTCGTCGTCCTCGGTGACTTCAACATCCACCCGGGAAAGCTGCATTCATCTGAATTCATAGACTTCTTTTCCGCTTTTGACCTTACACTGTCCCCCTCTCCACCAACTCACCGGGCCGGGAACCAACTTGACCTTGTCTTCACAAGATCCTGTGACATCTCGGTACTCTCTGTTACCCCGCTCACCGTGTCCGACCACCACTTTGTGTCTTTCTCCATCCCCATGAAGCCCACCTCATCCCTCCACTCTACGCCTCGAATGGTCACCAGCCGCCGCAACCTGAAATCCCTCACACCCTCCGCTCTCTCCTCAACTATTATCTCCTCGCTCCCATCCTCGGAACAGTTCTCCTTAATGTCTACTGAGGAAGCCTCCTCTATCCTGATGTCCTCACTCTCCTCTTCTTTGGACACACTCTGTCCCTCAATCTCACGACCGGCGCGATCATCTCCCGCCCCTCCCTGGCTGTCTGAACCTCTGCGAACCAACAGATCATTGTTGCGAGCGTCAGAGAGAAAATGGAAGAAATCGGGACATCACGAGGACCTTGCTCACTACCACCTCCTCCTCTCTGACTTCACCTCAACTGTTTCGGCAGCCAAATCTGCCTTCTACCTGGCTAAGATCAACTCTTCTGCCTCCAACCCCAGGAAACTCTTCTCCGTGTTCTCTTCCCTCCTCACCCCTCCTGCCCCTACCCCCCCTTCCTCCCTTACTGCCGATGACTTTGCAACTTACTTTACCAAGAAAGTAAATGACATCAGCTCCTCATTCACGCCTATTCCCTCCCAGAAGACATCTCCCCCAACTCTCAACTCGGATGGTCTTACCAGCTTTAGCCCCCTCACCTCTGAGGACGTCCACGCACTTGTTACATCTAACCGCGCCACCACCTGCTCCCTTGACCCGATTCCCTCCTCTCTTCTCCAGGACATCTCACACGACATCTTGCCATTCCTCACCACCCTGATCAACTCCTCCCTCACCTCAGGTGTCATTCCAGCGGATTTTAAGACCGCTATCGTGAAGCCTCTCCTTAAAAAACCCACCCTAGACGCTACTGACATTCAAAGCTACAGACCTGTATCTCTTCTTTCATTCCTCTCTAAAACCTTGGAACGTGCCTCCTACAACCAACTGTCATCCTTTCTCTTGTGGAAAAACCTCCTAGACCCTAATCAATCAGGATTCAGGACTGCTCACTCCACTGAGACGGCCCTCCTCACAGTGACCGAGTCCCTGCGAGACGCCAGAGCCTCGTCCCACTCCTCCGTTCTCATTCTCCTCGACCTATCTGCTGCATTCGACACAGTCAACCACCAAATCCTCCTCTCCACTCTGGCTGAACTTGGCATAACTGACTCTGCTCTCGCCTGGTTTACATCATACCTGACAAACCGCACCTTCCAGGTCACATGGAATGGCTCTATGTCCAAACCCTGCTCTCTGGACACGGGCGTCCCTCAAGGCTCAGTATTAGGACCGCTTCTGTTCTCACTAGACACCAGATCACTAGGTTCTGTTATCACATCGCATGGATTCTCCTACCATTGCTACGCAGATGACACCCAGCTGTTCCTCTCTTTTCCCCCGTCCTCTGACGCTCACATTGCAACTCGCATCTCAAACTGTCTGGCTGACATCTCTGTCTGGACAACTGCACATCACCTCAAGCTCAACCTGAACAAAACCGAACTCCTCTTCATCCCAGGGAAAGACTGCCCTCGCATGGACCTGTCGGTCACTGTCGAGGGCATCACAGTATTACCTTCCTCAACTGCGAGGAACCTGGGTGTAATCCTCGATGACCAACTATCCTGCACCCCCAACATCACTGCTGTGGCCCGATCCTGCAGATTCGCCCTCTACAATATCCGCAGGATTCGGACCCTCCTCACAAAGGATGCAACGCAGCTCTTGGTCCAAGCACTGGTCATCTCCCGCCTTGACTACTGCAACTCTCTCCTGGCCGGACTCCCGGCCTCTGCGATTCAACCATTACAGCGTATCCAGAATGCCGCAGCACGCCTTATCTTCAATCTACCCAAATTCTCCCACGTGACCCCCCTCCTCCGTGACCTCCACTGGCTCCCTGTTGCAGCACGCATCCAATTCAAGACGATGACACTGGCCTTCAGGGCCATCAATGGAACGGCACCCTTCTACCTTCAAACACTGGTCAAACCTCATGCCCCGAAGCGAGCACTTCGCTCTTCTACTTCAGCTGGCCGGCTGGTACCACCATCGCTGAAATCAAGCAAATGTCGCTCAGCAAAGTCCAGACTCTTCTCTGTTCTGGCGCCTCAGTGGTGGAACGAACTCCCGACCAATGTCAGGACAGCAGAGTCATTTGCCATCTTCCGAAAAAGGCTCAAGACTCACCTGTTCAGACTTCACCTTGACTCTACATAGCATGACCCACTAGCACCCTCCCTCGACACCCCCCCCCCCCCCCCCCAAAAAAAAAAAAAAAAAAAAAAAACCTTACCTATAGCACTCTGATCTTAGCACTGTTGCTCTTGAAGTACTACTTTACTCAGATGAGGACCTAACACTTGTTCTATTTTTAGCTCTTACTTTATCGGCAATGATACGTCGTGGTTTCTTTGTTTCCTTCTTTTGACAAATGTACTTATTGTAAGTCGCTTTGGACAAAAGCGTCTGCTAAATGACCTAAATGTAAATGTAAATGTACTACTACTACTGTTAATACTACTACTACTGTTAATGCTACAACTGTTGATACTACTACTGCTTTTTTTGTTTTTGTTTTGTTTCTTACCACAGGTATTGGGGCAACTGTTCAAAGAAAAGAGATTGAGAAAATAAGGTTGAAAGAATTTGAGAAAAAAAAAATCAATTTCCAAAACAAGATAAAACTATAATACAACTTATTGATAAAAAAATAATAATTTAAGTGATTGAGAGTTGTAGTCAATTCATTTACTTGTAAGTGTTTGTTTCTACCTCTTTTTTAATGCTTGTAGTCTATCCTTAGACCTTCATTCTTATTTTGCTATGTTTTCAAATGACTTCAAATTAAGATTAGATACGGTAAAATGTACACTCAACAAAAATATAAACGCAACACTTTTGTTTTTGCTCCCATTTTTCATGAGATGGACTTAAAGATCTAAAATTCATTCCAGATACACAATATTACCATTTCTCTCAAACATTGTTCACAAATCTGTCTAAATGTGTGATAGTGAGCACTTCTGCTTTGCTGAGATAATCCATCCCACCTCACAGGTGTGCCACATCAAGATGCTGATCTGACATCATGATTAGTGCACAGGTGTACCTTATACTTCCCACAATAAAAGGCCACTCTGAAATGTGCATTTCTGTCTCACAGCAAAATGCCACAGATGCCACAAGCATTGAGGGAGCGTTGACATGCTGACAGCAGGAATGTCAACCAGATCTGTTGCTCGTGCATTGAATGTTCATTTCTCCACCATAAGCCGTCTCCAAAGGCGTTTCAGAGAATATGGCAGTACATCCAACCGGCCTCACAACCGCAGACCACGTGTAACCACACCAGCCCAGGACCTCCACATCCAGCAGGTTCACCTCCAAGATCGTCTGAGACCAGCCACTCAGACAGCTGCTGAAACAATTGGTTTGCATAACCAAACAATTTCTGCACAAACTGTCAGAAACCGTCTCAAGGAAGCTACCCAGATAGCAAAATTATTTTGGCCCATATCTGGCCCAAACCTGACATGTTCATCCGGTCCACATACCGCGTGGAATGATGGCACTTGGGCGGTCCGCTCCTGTTTGCCAAAAGTGGGCCACAACCAAGCCATCACAATGCCAGATGTCAACCAAAAACAGGCCAAACAAACCAGCACTCAACCGAATGTGGGCCACTGTACACTTTTATTCTGGCCCAAGTACGGCATGGGAAGATGGCACATGGGTGGTCCACAGTCGTTTGCCAGAAGTGGGCCAAAATCAAACCAACACAGTGCCAAATGTCAGCCGACACCAAATAAACCAGCACTCACCCAAATGTGGGCCACCACTGTACATTTTATTCTGGCCCACATCCCACATGGAATGATGGCACATGGGTGGTCCACAGCTGTTTGCCAGAAGTGGGCCACAACCAAACCAACACAGTGCCAAATGTCAGCCGACACCAAATAAACCAGCACTCACCCAAATGTGGGCCACCACTGTACATTTTATTCTGGCCCACATCCCACATGGACATTAGAACTAGCTTTCAGACTTACCCAGAACTGGTTTACAGTCTATGATCTTGTCTAGCCTGCACACTTTGGAGTCACAACCAAACCATGACAAAGTACTATGTCAAATATAAACACATCATATAAATAAACCTGAACTGGTCTGAATTTGAGGCTACATGTCATTATGGTACCTCCAGATACTGTGTTAAATGGTGGCATGCAGTGGTCCAGTCTTGTTGGTCTCAGGGTCAAAGATGAAGATACCTCCTGAAGAATTGAAGAAATAACCAGACACGAGAAACAACTTGTGAACAGTGAACTTTATTTTATTTAACATAACGTAACATATAACATAACACAAACAAAACGAACATGAAGAACATGTGCGGAACACGCTCACTCATGGCCCCAGCATTGTCTCGTCTTCATCTGGCCCTTTAAGAAATGCACAAAAGAACATGTTTTGTTGACTCAGTAAAGCAGTGCTGTGTTTAACTAACTCATTCATGTGAGTGGCTCCACATCAGCATTTACTTCATCCAGCAGCTCCAACATGGCCTTTTTTATACTGTCTAAATCTTTTTTTTTTTCTTTTCTGTTGTTCCCAAAATATAAACACGAGTGAGGAACAGATTGGTTGTTCTACAGGGGGAGATGGTGTTTATTTTTTATATATTATGCCAAGGTAAGTATTATATTCCATTGCAACATGGCTGAGGCTCTAAGTTGGAAGCAACTCCATCCTACATATTAAACCTACCACATATCAAGTCTGAGATGACAATCAGTCAGCTAGCCTCTTTCACACAATCACTGTGTATTTACACCAGTTGACCACATGGTGGAGCTGAAGACCATGAATGCAGCATTAAAGGGAAAATTTGAGGTAAGACCAGGGGCCCTAGTTTCGTGGCGCAGCGGAGGTGGCGCAGCCGGCGTAATGCAAGTTTCGACCCGCGCAGCCTTGCGCACGCTCAGTTTGGCAGTTTGGTAGATCGCTTGCACCGAGATGGGTGTGGCGGCGCAGCAGGGGGAGGCGTCACAGATTCAGCTTGGCGTAGCGGAAGTTTCGTGGCAAAAAGCCTCGCTGAGACTGCGCTGAAAGCCTGCCAGCTCCAACCTGGTCTACTCTCGGCGCAAGGCGCAAATAAAACCCATTCATTTCAAGGTGAATCACAGCTGGCGGAGTGGAAGTTTGGTTGACTGGCGCGCAGTGCACACGTCACCGAGATCTCACAGGCAGGTTTCCACAGTTCCAGGCACATTTAAATGCAATAAATAATCACAACAAACACTATTTAATGCAACTAATTGAATCAACACGTGAATTTATATCTATATAGATTGTCCTGTCACATCTGACGTCAGATCAAAGGCTTTCCCTACTTTTCAGACCCATGAACTGGCTTTTAAGAAAGGCAATGTGACAATTCCAGTTACAGTTTACATTACTGTCCCATCACTGCCAAGGGAAATCTTTATATTTACAAGAAAATGGGTATGCTTGCTGCATGGTGGCTGAACAAGCTTCTAATTCCTAACTGACCATAGCGGGAAAAAATGTCAAAAGTCACAACACTGCCTTTTTTAATTATATTAGTTCATTTAGAATTGGTAATATTTGTTCTGTACTTTGCCCTCGTTTTTTTTTTTTAACATATGCCGACAGCTTCATCTTGATTTCTGCTGTAGAACAGTATCACATATATATTGCAAAATAGGTATTGTAGCTAACTTACGTGTGAGCTGTGTGGATCGCCTTTTCTCTTCTCTCTCTCTCCTCCCACCGTCCCTATCTCCGGCGAGATGAAGCCACCTTTTAATATAGGCCTCCACCTCCTGGTCTTTTGCAGTGGCCGTCAGCTGATTTTTTCGGACTGTTCCTAAAAATGGAGAAAACTGTAAAGCTTTGGATAGATGGCACACAATGGTGAGAAATGGGTAACTGCATGACATGCTATATCTTGCCCATACAGTAGTTGAGCAGCAATGAATGTAGTTTGAAAACAGTCTAGCCATGACCAGCCAATTACTGAAATTGTAGGAGGAAAACTCTCGCTTTCAGCTGACGAACTGATTGCAGACTGGTGCATCTTAGAGCAGGGGACAGATAAATAGCTGGAGAAGATGATAAAGCACATAGAAATTTTTATTATGGTGAAGGCTGCTGACATTTTGGCACAGTATGTGCCACAGAGTATGTCTTCTTCAAAGCAAACAGAGCTATTTAAGAATGGCAGCTTTAAACTGGTGCCTCATAAAATGTGATTGAGTGTATATGTTGTTGTATTATAAGTATTTTATAACGAGTATTAGACTATCAACATTTTTAATTAATTATATTACTTAAAGCTCTACGGTCTGAAAGACAATGAGAAACCCCTCCCCTCCCCTCCGAGCCTCCTCACGACATGCCCCCCTAGAGCAGATCAGAGCAACAAGCCTGTTACCTGCAGAAAATAAACACGGCTTTGAATGTGGAGTAAAATGTCGGATTCACAGTCACAACTTCTACAATAAAACCAAAGATTACCTGTTCAACATAAACCCCGCTGTAGGCTGAGGCTGTGCTCGGTAACGCTAATGGCAGCAGCGCCAGTACCCTGATGCTCTTTTTGCTATTTATATTGTAGATCGGACCACAGGACCATATTCGCCGTATAAACAATCTTAATAATAATTACCAATCTTCCAAATCCTAGACCATAAGTGTTGTGTCGTCACATATGAGCTGTTTTATATGATGGAGCTTACCTGCTCCTCCAATCAGACATGCTTCACTGAGCTGGCACCCTTAATATGCCTGAAGAAGACTTACTCGTGCAGAAATGTCAGCACTGGCACTATAATAAAAACTTCTAAAACTGACCGTGTGCTCCAGTATCTTCTCCCTGCCAGCCACTACTAAAACTCATGTCGTCATTAACTTAAACAAATTTAAACACACACATGGAACATGATCAAACAGCCTTCACTATTTGCCTGTCACTGTGAGACTTGGATTTGTAGCTGCAGCAAGAAAATCTACAAGCAATAGAATTCTATTTGAATAGAATAGAATATTGTCTGCTACCACACTGATACATAATCATTCAGATCTGCATCTTGATAAACTGATTTTATGATTAATTTCAGCACCCATATCTAGCATGAAAGAAAAGGAAGGAAGGATTCATCAAGACGGGCTACACGGTGGTGTAGTGGTTAGCACTCTCGCCTCACAGCAAGAGGGTCCCGGGTTCGATCCCCGGGTCGGCCCTTCTGTGTGGAGTTTGCATGTTCTCCCCGTGTCAGTGTGGGTTCTCTCCGGGTTCTCTGGCTTCCTCCCACAGTCCAAAGACATGCAGGATGGGGATAGGTTCATTGATGACTCTAAATTCCCCGTAGGTGTGAATGTGAGCGTGAATGGTTGTTTGTCTCTACATGTCGGCCCTGTGATAGACTGGCGACCTGTCCAGGGTGTACCCTGGCTTCGCCCAATGACAGCTGGGATCGGCTCCAGCCCCCCGCGACCCTGAATACAGGATAAGCGGTAGAAAATGGATGGATGGATTCATCAAGACACATCACTAAAAAATATAACCCACAATTAACACTCACCAGTAATTACATCTTTTAACTGGAGGCTGTGGAAGGCCGTCTTCCCGTTCACGCCACGCCAGTTCAGTTGTTTGGCCAGGGAGTTTGTGAATAGGTATGAATAGGTTTATGATCCGCCACACGGTGTCCTTGATATCGACCCCACCGATGACACTCAAAGCAGTAATCTTGGCAAAAAAAAAAAGGACATACATGATCTATACGAGCAGTATTAAACCGGGCATACAATGTATGATTTTTGAAAATCTTGTTGTTTATACCAGCACTGCACAATGTACGAGTAAATCATCTACGATTTACGTCAACGCTAACGATGTATGTACTCACACTGTACAGTCTGATCATCGAACAGTGCTCACACTTTACAGGTGAAAAATGCCCAAAGACTGACTGCCCTGTCTATTGACAGCTGTCAATAAAGATTTATTTAAATAAATCAATACATTTCAGTAAAGTCATTTCAGTGTGCTGTGGTTTATCTTTATTTTTCACCTGAGACATCCCTGTAACCAGCTGATCTTCATTTTGGGTGTGCAGGAGGAGGAGGAATTTTGTTTCCCACAGATGTACAAAACATGTATCCAAACACTCTTTACTTTTGAATAGTCCTCACTCCAATAAAAATAATCTAGCATAAACATGGACATACACAAACTAGTTCTAGAGTGAGAAAGGCATTGTTACCATTTTCTGTTTAAAGTCCGCCTCCTCCCTGACCCGCTTCTCCACAGCCAGTAAAGAGCTGATGTCTTTAAGTGGGAAGACATCTTTTTCAAGGACCTCCTGCCCACCAACAGGCTGTCCTTGGATCTTATTCAGGGTCAGGGTAATAATTTTGATCTGCTCCATGATAAGCTCCTGGTTCGTCAGGAGCCTGCGCAGAAGAGCTAAAAATAACGACATACAGTAAAATTATTTAAACCAAAAAGGCATTGTAAGATGATTTTATACAGAGACAGAGAAAAAGATAATGTGCATTAGTGTGCAAATATAATCACTTACGAGCAAGGTTTGAAGCACCTGAAGCTGACGGCTGTTCATTGCCCTGACTGGTCACTGGCTGTTGTGGGCTGACAGTGGGCAGTGGGCTTGCCACTGATGCAGGTTGTTTGGGGTTCGGAGTCCATCTTGGTGTTATATTGAAGTCTGGCCGTTGAATTTTTGGGGCTGCTGGCAGTGATGACCTTTGTACAGTTGAGTCGCTGTCACTATCACTTTCTAAGCAAATTTTTGGTCTTGTGTGTGCATATAGGGGATTGGGATGGGAAGAGGAAGAATTTGAAAGTATAAAGCATTTGTCATTGGTAAGTTGTTGCACTGAACTTGTATTGCTTAAGATATAGCACACATCAGACTACTTAGCCCTATTGCTTTTGTTAGCATGGGCAGGAGAATGTGCCTGGCATAACCATTGACTCGACATGAGTAAAAAAACACACGAGGAAAATAACTGCATCTGATGATAGACATTAATCTCAGACCACTACATCAAATTCTGAACTCATATGTAAGTTGAGTTCCTTCTCATATTCAGGATCACTACATTAAGACAATTGTAGATTGTATGGGATAAATTGAGCATAGGAGCAGGGTATGTTGAGCCACCCCCCTCCTTCCCCTTGATCCATCTCCCACCCCCCACTTTTCTCAATATTCCACCTGTCCAGGTTGCAGGTGAACACAAAACAGAGACCTGTTGCTGAGCTACCAACTCACTGAGATTTGTGTAATTTTGACATTACTTTGGATTGAAGAATCCATCCTCTTTCTCTTTGAAAGTAAAACTTGGCTTACCATGAACAACTTTTCCTGTTTTCAGGTACATACTGTAATCATAAACATCCAGAATCTTGATGTAATAAGATATAAGATGTAGGTATCAACAAAAGGAAGGAGAGCGCACACAGACCGGTTTCGACAAACAGTCTTCTAAGACTGTTTGTCAAAACCGGTCTGTGGTAGTTTCCTGACCAGTGTAAAAGAAATTTGAAAGACACTGAGTGTTGCCGGCTTTTTGTTCTTTTTAATAAGATGTATGTATAACAATGTATGAATTTATCTAAATTGCATCAGCTAAAGATTTACTTTCTAAACTGAACTGAAGTAGCATTCACTCCTAGGGAGGTGGTAGTTATTGACAGCGGATAATGTAGTAATAATTCTTAATGTCTCACAAATATAGTACTGTAGTGGCTTTGAATGCTTACGGTCTTTTTCGCTTTCTCCTTGGTATTTCTTCTTCTTCTTCTGCTGTCTGAAGGTCAGTGTGGGCTTCTGCCATGGGAAGTTTGAGGCGGGCAGTTGTGTAGTTTGCTGTAAATAAAGAAATTCAGACATCCTTAATCATTAATAGAGTGTATATGTTTTTAAATGACTGAACTCAGCTAAATATGTGGTGACGTGTATACCTGCTTTATATAAAATCCTAACACCAAATTCTTCCCACGACGATCCCGGCTGCTCTGCATTTTTTATGGCCTTTACGAGCTCTTCAGGCTTGTAGTAAGAAGGCCACTGACAAATGTCATCAGACACCCAAGCTGCTGGCACCACCTCAACCTCTTGGGTCTCGAAAAATTTGACAATGTAAAACATTGTCCTGAAAAGGAAGGGGGTACAACAACACAAAGTTAGTTTTAATATTTAACTCTAGACAAATTCATGCACATTCCCAACTGAATAATTACTTTAAATATGGTATACACACTTACACACAGATGGGTGAAGGCCGGCTGAACTGTCACCACTGTAACTTGCTGCTGAGCTGCACAAAAAGTATATAATAAATTAAACTGAAAATGAAAATAAAAACTGATGCTGTGTGCGGCTAAGGTACACTCACTCTGCATGGAGAAGAGGCACAACAACAAACCCCTCCTCCAGAGATAAGCGAACACACTTCTGTATAGTGTCCAACCTCAAGCATAAGAGGTGTGATGAGAGATCTGACACCAAAAAAATACCCAAATCAGAAGAGTTAATGGGATAGTCAAAAAAGCTTGTTTTCTTTCTGTACTCTTTGCAAACCAGGTATTCCAGACCCTCAAAAACAACTATATTCTGGACCAGAAGTATCTTGCCATTCAATTTAATGCATCTGTCCCTCTCTGATGAATAATGACAAATGTATCCATTTCCAGTTCTTTATACTGGGAGACAGTTCCCGCAAAGCCTTCTGGGACAGGTCCATCTGAATGCGACATTTTGAGATGTTTGCCAGTTTTCAGAGTTTCCTCTGGTAAACTTGTTGAGTCAAATTCTGAAATCCTGCGTATGACTTGTTGCAGTGGTGAACTAGGCTTTCTAACCATGCCTTTAATGTTTTTTAAATAGTTTTCAAAAGGAAATCCAGATATTAGGTCCAAGTTCCCATGTACTCTTACATCTTCACTGAGGTGGATCAAGCCATGTATGTTGTATACTACAAATTCCTGACCATAGAGTTGCCCAAAATGTTTAACAAATGATCTGAGGAGTGTGTTTGCAAAGTCATTTAGTATCAAACAATAGGTTGGACTCGCCAGAATGTAAATGCTCACAGATAAGAGCATACAGTTTTGATTCACCTCAGGAGCCAGAACATCTTTCAAAACAACTGGGCCAGTGTAAAGCAGGAACTGCCTAAGTTCTGTTGCCTTCCATCTTAGTCTTTCATCAAGCCCCCTTGGTCTTCGGGCAAATTCAGAGGGTATGTACATTCTGAGAGCAAGTAACTTTGCAGAAATCAGAGAGACTTGCCTGGATGAAATGCGGGATTTTAACTTCCCACATGTGCCAATCCATAAATCAAGAAGACGACGCACTACACCTAAGCAAACTAAATGCATATAGTCGTGTGGGAAGCCACTGACCATAGGAACAGATGTTTCCAAAAATGGTGAAGGTTTTCTGTGGTGGTCCTCATCCTCTGCATTTGAAAAAGATTGATCTGTTCTCACTCTGGCATTTGTCTCGGGGAATGTCATGCGGTTATTAACATATACGCCTGACTGTACACATTTGTCACAGCCACTGTAGCCATTGTAGGGCTGCAACAACTAATCGATTAAATCGATTAAAATCGATTCTAAAAATAGTTGGCGATTAATTTAGTCATCGATTCGTTGGATCTATGCTATGCGCATGCGCTGCGGCTACGTCTCAGGTGGTGGCAGTAAGCCAGCCAATGCCGTGCCACGTGCAGCTCACGTGACGACGCCGTCTACGTTGCCTGGAGGAAACAGTTGAAAAATGGCGGAGGCTAGCAGTAGTACAGATAGTTTAGTGGAGAAACGTTTGCAGGTTAATGATACCACGGAGAAAAGTGTACGACCTAAGTCATCAAAAGTGTGGGAACACTTTACGTTAAAGCCTTCAAAGAAGACAGTTTGCTGCAAAATGTGCGGCGTTGACCTCGCATGGCACGGTAGTACAACATCACTGCGGGAGCACCTGAAGAGGAAACATGTTGGAGCCATGGATGAAGGGAACTCACGGTACGTAACTTTATAAATCCATAGCCCGGGTACATGGATCCGTTGTGTCCGTGTACGTGTGTTTTTAATAGGGCTGTCAAAGTTAACGCGTTAACGCAACATCCTCTTAACGCCGTTAATTTTTTTAACGCGCGATTAACGCTCGGTATTAAAACAAAAAAAAAACGCGCATTGTATGATTTATGGCCGTCGGTGGCACCTGTAATCTTGATCCAGAGGGAAGGTGCGTGTCCACAGGCAGCGGTGTTTCCCCGCGTCCCATTCATTGTCTATGTGAAAAGCCGTGCAATGCATTCTGGTAGCGTTGCGGCGAATGTCGAGAGACGGCGCGCGAGTTGGCCGCTCCTCATTTGCCTAAAGTATGAGTTGAATCTACTTTATGCTAATCAGAGACGCCGGGCTCCACTCGCCGCCTCGGGAACGCTCGCGAACGCTCGCAAAAATCTGTTGTTTAAAGGACAGCGCCTGTCAATCATCCTCTAGTGGCAGTCCACCAAGCGTGGAATACTGGGAAGCGGCGCGTCTACACGCGTTTAAAATCGCCCCTGTGGACACGTACCTTGAAGGTGCGTGTCCACAGGGGCGATTTGTGAACGGCAAATTCACCTTCAAAAGACTGCCACCTTCTAGTCTGCAGTTCATTACGGATGTTGTGGGCAATGCCAAGCACTCCCTGACACTTCTTACTCAGCAAATTAATAGATTCTAGTTCAGAAATTATCACAACTAAGTTGATATCTTATAATAAAGTAAAAACTTTGATTCCTCTAACCAGTTTGTCATGCATTTCTTTATTCCAACACCACACATGATGTATTTGTTTTATCTACCTCAAAAAATACAAGTAAATACTAGTATTTTAAACTTGTGATTAATCGTGATTAATCACAACCTGTGATTGTGATTAACTCGATTACATTTTTTAATCGTTTGACAGCACTAGTTTTTAATCTTTTGTTAACGAGGAGTAATCCGATTGTTTAACGAAGCGCAGCAGCAACTGTTGTGTATTACCGTATTGACCCGAATATAGGACGACCCTGATTATAAGACGAATACGGTAATTTTGATAAAAATAAAAGTGTTAACATTACGAACTTTTTGGAGAGTGCGACGACTTCATTTGTTGTGTTGTTTTGAGTCACAGTAGGCATTCATGAGTTCAACACGCCAGCTCTTTTGTTTGAGTATCCCTTTGTTGCAACGCGAGGCTGATAATGTGTCGGTCTCCGGCAGATTTGACTCCGTTTTGAGAGAGAAAACGCACGGTTAACAATTTAGAAATAAACGTAACGGACAGAAAGATCTCCGGTTCGTTTCATAATGGAATAAAGAAATTATTAAATCAACAAGGTGTATTGAGTTACATGTCAATGTTGCTACTATGTACGTTCATTATATGATTTCTCTCATTTCAGAAAGAAACAACCCAACATTAGTGACTTTGTGCAAAGGAAAGTCTGCACACCACAGCAAGCGGCTGCATTGACTGATGGTATCCTGAATATGTTGGTAACTGACATGAGGCCACTATCAATGGTGGAGGATGAAGGTTTCAGACAAATGATTCACGTCCTCAACCCTGGTTACACTCTTCCCTCGAGGACCCATTTTACCAAACTGATGGAGAGGAAGTACGAGCAGACATTCCAAGCAGTGAAGACTGACATAAAAGCCACCCAGAGCAAAATTGCTCTCACCACTGATGTGTGGACAAGTGTAGCCACGGAAGCCTACCTTGGCATTACATGCCATTTCATTGGAGACGAATGGAACATGAAGTCAATCTGCCTTACGACCATGCCACTAGAGGAAAGACATACGGCATCCAACATTGCAGAATGGTTGGAAGAGGTAGTAGCCAGGTTTGAAATTCCCCCAAGCAAAATTATTGCTATTGTGCATGACAATGGTGCCAATATTGTGGCTGCAGCAAAAGTACTTGAGGAGAAGCATGGGTGGTCCTCAGTCCGCTGCGCTGGCCACACCTTGCAGCTGGTGATAAATTCTTCACTGAAGCACTCAAACATTGAAAAAGCAGTTGGGGCTGCAAGATGTCTCGTGGAACACTTCAGAAAAAGTGAGCTAGCCTGCAACAAACTGAGACAAAAACAGCAACAAATGGGAACACCTCAGCACAAGCTTGTTCAGGATGTAAGCACTAGATGGAATAGCACATTTTATATGATTAGCCGACTGCTTGAGCAAAGGTGGCCTGTAACTGCCACGCTGTCTGACTCGACTGTTACACAGAGAGGCAAACGGTACCTTGACTTAAAAGCCGACCAGTGGAACCTGCTTGAAGAGCTTTCCACATCCCTTAAACCCTTTGAATGTGCCACTGTGTTTATGAGTGGGGAGAAATACATGACAATCTCTGCAGTACCTCCACTTGTGAAGGGGCTAGTGAAGTCCACCCAGAGTGTTGTCTGCGAGTCAGCAGCAGTGCAGGCTTTCCAAGTCACTGCTTCAGAGCAGCTTCAACAGCGATGGAAGAAGGAGACTACATTCTCTGACACAGCACCGAACACAGTGATCCTCTCCTCCGCCCTGGACCCGAGGTTCAGAAAACTGAAGTTTCTGACGCCTGAGCAGGTCTTTAAGGTGCAAGCCAAAGTGCAAACAGAGGCATTCGAAGTGAGAAGGGATCATCAGCAGCAGTGTGATGGTGTCCATGACGAGCAAACCAGTGTCACCCCCACCATCACTGTAGCTGCTCCTGCACCTACAACTCCTCTTTCTTTACTTGACTCACTCCTTGATTCTGAAAACAGCAGTGAAGAAGAGCATAGAGAGGGGGAAGGTGAGGATCTCAATAGCCAAGTGACTGAAGTGAGGAACGAGGTCCTCACATACTTTGGAGAGAAGCCCCTTCCCAAGGAAGGAAATCCATTACATTGGTGGAAGGCTAATGAGAATAGATATCCCACCTTGGCCAGGTTAGCAAAGTCCTACTTGTGCATTCCTGGCACCTCAACACCATCTGAGCGCCTGTTCTCTGCAGCAGGCAACATCGCTTCCAAAAAGAGAGCCAGCCTTAGCCCAGAGCATGTGGACATGCTAACATTTTTGCATTGCAATGCACAGTTTCTTGCAAGTCAGTGAGAATGAGGGTGTTCCTGCAGAACCATTCTTTCATACTCCAATTCTACCTCCATGGCCTGTTGTTAAAGAGCCATTTAGCAAAGCTTGTTAAACACTTGGTTTGTGTTTTTCTTACCTGTTAAAAAATGTTCAGCTACAAACTGAAGTGCACTTTATACTTATTATTATTATTATTTATTTATTTTATGATGTTTGTTTAATTCATTTGGCTTTTTTGAAAGGAAGACTTTAAAAGGTTTTTGTGTTGAGAACAAATGTGAATGTAGATATGTGCACTTTATAAAAAACAATTTTTGTAACATTTGCTTTGTTTTATTCTGCAAGATGTTTGAAAGAACATGGTACAAGAAGACCAGTATGCTGTTTTTTGAATAAAATACTGGAAAAGATAGAAATGTAGTTTTTGTCTTTTTATCCGATTAATAATCGATTAATCGAAGTAATAATCGACAGATTAATCGATTATCAAATTAGTTGTTAGTTGCAGCCCTAAGCCATTGTGTGATTTAATACCTTTAACAAAGGCCCTTGCAGGAGCATCACAAATTACTGAGCACACAGTGAGGAAAAAGGTTTTACCATTAACGACAAATCCATTGCTCAGGGATTTCAGTTCACAAACCAGATCCCTTAGATATTCAGATAAAGACTGAGGCTTTGAGTTGCCACAGAAAATGGCAATTAGGACAGGTTTCGGATTAAACCCTTGCAAAATTCCCAAGATTGGCCAAAACTGAACAGTTGAACTTTTAAAAATTGGTAGACCGTCAATATTTAACTGCAATTTAAAGTTGTGCCTGTCTGGAACAATAAATGCAAGTCTCTGAAATATTTTAGTGAACATATTCTGTATCCCCAAATAGTGGAAAGAGCCACCTGCCAAGGAACTAACAGCATGGCAAATCTGTGTCTTTAACAATGTCCTGGCATCTTTGGGCAATGAAGGATGATGAACTCTCAGAATAGACAAGAGGGCAGACAAAGCAATCAGCGAAATCCCAAATTGTGTACTCCAGTCTCTCAAACAACTTGCTAAATCCCTTGTCATGAACATCATTTCTGTCATCATCATCACAACTTAATCCACCATCTCCACTGTCCATATCATGGTTTGGTGGTGAATCAGCGATTGCTTCCGAGGCTGAAGCAATTGCTTCATCCTGAAAACTGCACTCCTCTTCAGTCTCAACCTCAAGCTCAAGCTCATGCTTGTCATTTAAAGAGTCAAAGAACTGGTTGACTCTTTTGACAGCTCTTTTCCTTATATTACTGCGTGTGGTATTCCACTTATCTTTATCCATGGAACTACAGTATTACTAACCTATTTGGTGTTTGGCAACTTGTGCAGCTCAGTAGTAGAATGTTACTCTGAAAGAGAAAGAAAGAAACAAGTATTATACATAGTATATCAGTACATTTATTTATTTATTTGTTTGTTTGTTTATTTGACAGGACAGTGCACAGGCATACATGAGGGCAAGGCGGGCATCTGTAAAAATAAAAACAAAAACTGTATTTCACCAGAGCAGCTACCTTTAATGAGTTCAATAAACTGTATTTCCACCAGCAAATGTCTGTAACAACAATAAGCACACTTAAGGCGAGTCCACACCGGACCGAAAATCGGCGTCTTTGACAGAGTCGGCGTCCGTGACATGAGTCTGCTTGGTGTGGTCGCTCGAATTGGCCCACGTCGGCGTTCATTTCAGCCGATTCAAATGTGTAATCCGCCATGCGAGTCGGTGACTCTTTCACCATTCTGATTGGTGGAGGCTAGCAGCTTGACGAGCGAATCAGTGAAGCCCGGAAGTGACGATGTAAACATACCAGATAACCAGTAGAATCGAAGAAGGTGGTCTAGAGAGGACCGCCTACTTCCGGTTTTCATGTTTTTTGGCGCACAATACAGATTAGCGCCGCATGTTGTTTTGGAGACATTACATCTCGCGCAAGCGCAGAACGTATGGCATCGGCTGTAGTTCCGTTGGTGTGAACCGCCCATGTCGTTGTTCGAGTCGGCCATGTTAAGTAGCCCGACTTCACGAGTCGGGCAGTCGGTGCGGTGTGGACCCGCCTTTAGACTACTGTAAAAAATCATCATGACAGTATAATACACTGTAATTAAAAATGCGTATAAATTCATAAGCAAACAAAATACACATTCACATGTGTGTGTGTGTGTGTGTGTGTGTGCGTGCGTGCGTGCGTGCGTGTGCGTGCGCCGGTGTGAGAGAGAGAATGCCAAAATGGAGCCGCGCTACGATTAACGGAATGATATTGCATTGATAAGAGAGAGAAAAAAAAAAAAAGCATAATCAATTTGTGGCGCTTGGTCTTGGTTCTGTGGCGCCAGGTCTATAAATGGGAAACAACTAGGCCATGTCTGCCTGGTCACAACCTTGTATAAAAACTGAATGTTAACTAGCTAACATTTTGCAGCACCGGCAACCTAACAAAACAATTTTTATTTAAAATTCATTTATTTTTCATTCAGGGACTCACCTCACCGTGACTTCTGTTCTCTCCTGGATGTCCGTTTCGCGCTTTTTCTGCTCCCTTGCTACCTTTCGTCAATTCGAATATGATGCATTCAAAGAGACTCGTAATTTGGAAAACTCCAACTTGAAGCGGAAAAAAACATAACGGAAAGTAGAGTTTGAATAAAGATACGATCCTTACAGACTTAAAAGCGTTGACTTAATTAAAAAAAAAAAACTGTCACTGTGGATGACATGTTCAGGTAAATGAAGGTCAATACATGTTTCAATGTCGACCTGCCAGTCATTTTCTATGTGACGTGGAAGCGGTTTCTGTTCACATACTGTCACTCTTGGCCTAGGCTCTGCTCTTATTGGCACACTCTGTCAAGGAATGTACAGTTGTGCATTTAATGAATTGAATTTATTTATTTAAAAAAGGGACAATGCACAAAAAACATTAATCTTGTAAGACAAGAAGAGATGCTTTGAGCCAGATTATAGCAACACTCAACAGCTCACTTCCGTCTGTATTCCCTGGGCAGGTAAAGTTAAAGCAGATAGGCAGGCTACAGTATTAAAATGATTGAAATATGAGTGACGACCATAATATTTTCAAAATAGACAGACTAGTAAAAGCAGGGAACAAGAGCACCAAATCATGAAGTGCACAACAGCACAGCTTTTACTTTTATCACACATTCAAACACAAAACATAGGCCTACACAGATCAACTTGTTGGTCAAATATAACTTTAATCAGCAAACAAAATTCATCACAGTCAGCAGATTATTTATACTGACAGATAATATTGCACTAAGAGAAGAAAAAGTTAAACTTGACTATACTGTAGGCAATGTAATTCCTGCTGGTATGAGTGTCAGACGGAACAACTCTCAGAATTCACCATCTGCTTGTTGTGAACACATTAAGTCAGTTCAGGCCTAAAAGTCTTCAGTCTTCTGCTTCCATAGCAAGCTCCAGCAAAGAAGCTGGACGGGGGCTCCAGCATGGATGTATTATATTATCGGGCTCCAGTGGCAAGCTTCTTCCAGAATGAGTGATGGAGCAATAGGCCAATTGCAGGTCGTTCCTGCTGCAACGTTGTCAATCATGCCCATCATAGAACATTTCAACCGAAAAAGGAATAGGCTATCTACTTATCTATTATCTTATGTTTAGGTTTAGGTTTATTTGTTTAGCACATAAATGCATTAACACAGAGTGCAAGGAGGGAACAAAGTCATCATGGACTTGTACAAAGTTCCACCCCTATCAAGTTGACAACAACAGATGATCTGGACAAAAGAAGCACAAGTAATTAATAGCAGCGGGAGTTACAAATAGGAGCAAGGAATAGTCATGGAGTTGTTTCCTGTTTTATTTTGAGGCTTCTATCTTGTTTTCCTGTGTTCTCCCGCCTGTTTGATTATTGTGTTTCACCTGTCCTGATTGCACCTCTTCCCTTGTGTATTTAACCTGTCTCCCGCTTTGTCCTTGTCGGATCGTCTGTGTTCATCCTCTGCATTATCCCATGTTCCATGCCTGCATCTTGCATCCTTTTATGTTTTCTTGTGAGTTCAAGTGTTGGTTAGTACTTTGTTGTTTTTCTTTTGGATTTCTTGTTTTCTCCTCTGTCCGAGACTTAGGTTCGTTGATTCTTTTGTTGCTACTTTATTTCTGTTGGACTTGTGGGTTAGGGTTAGGGTTAGGGCTATTTTTTTTTGTTTGTTTGTTTTTACCTCTTTCTAAAATAATAAACTGCTCCATTTGAGTCTGCATTTGGGTCCTGTTATCCCCCCATACCCTGAATAGTGGACAGCAGAGAAGCAAACTAACTTAACTTAACTTGTCTTGTCTTTTCTTGTCCTGGCACATTTGTACTTCAAAAAGTATGGACCCCACCATATTAGTGAACCATATGTGGGCCACTTTAGGCTCACATCCAGATTAGTCAATGCTAACTAGCAGTCTTTCGGCCAAAAGTGGCCCAAATGTTTTTTAGCAAAGGTGGGCCACGTGTGCTGAACCATATGTGGGCCACTTTAGGCTCACACCCAGATTAGTCGATGCTAACTTGCCATCTATCGGCCAAAAGTGGCCCAAATGTGGTCCAGCAAAGGTGGGCCACGTGCGTTTTCTGACATGTGGGCCACTTTAGGCTCACACCCAGATTAGTCGATGCTAACTTGCCGTCTTTCGGCCAAAAATGGCCCAAATGTGGTCCAGCAAAGGTGGGCCATGTATGTTTTCTCATATGTGGGCCACTTTAGGCTCACACCCCGATTAGTCGATGCTAACTTGCCGTCTTTCGGCCAAAAATGGCCCAAATGTGGTCCAGCAAAGGTGGGCCATGTATGTTTTCTCATATGTGGGCCACTTTAGGCTCACATCCAGATTAGTCAATACTAACTAGCAGTCTTTCGGCCAAAAGTGGCCCAATTGTGTTTCAGCAAAGGTGGGCCACGTGTGCTGAACCATATGTGGCCCAGCCTTGGTTCACTTAAAGAATAACCATTCCCTACTCTGCCACATATTTGCCAAAGATGGGCCATATTTGTTTTGTGATATAAGGGCCGAATGTAGCATTTACCACATGGGCCACTTTAGGCTCACATCTGTTTTGTGCGGGCCAGAAGAATGCCTACAGTGCCGGATTGTTGCCTGAAGTGGCCCACATCTGTATGCTATCTGGGTCAACTGCATGCTCGTCGTCCTCATCGGGGTCTTGACCTGACTCTAGATTGTCGCCGTAACAGACTTGAGTGGGCAAATGCTCACATTCGATGGCGTCTGGCACATTGGAGAGGTGTTCTCTTCACGGATGAATCTCGGGTTACATTGTTCAGGGCAGATGGCAGACAGCGTGTGTGGCGTCGTGTGGGTGAGCGCTTTGCTGATGTCAATGTTGTGGATCGAGTGGCCCATGGTGGTAGTGGGGTTATGGTATGGGCAGGCATCTGTTATGGACGAAGAACACAGGTGCATTTTATTGATGGCATTTTGAATGCACAGAGATACCGTGATGAGATCCTGAGGCCCATTGTTGTGCCATACATCCATGAACATCACCTCTTGTTTCAGCAAGATAATGCACGGCCCCATGTTGCAAGGATCTGTACACAATTCTTGGAAGCTGAAAATGTCCCAGTTCTTGCATGGCCAGCATACTCACCGGACATGTCACCCATTGAGCATGTTTAGGATGTGCTTGACCGGCGTATACAACAGCGTGTACCAGTTCCCACTAATATCCAGCAACTTCGCATAGCCATTGAAGAGGAGTGGACCAACATTCCACAGGCCACAATTGACAATCTGATAAACTCTATGCGAAGATGTGTTGCACTGCATGAGGCAAATGGTGGTCACACCAGATACTGACTGGTTCTGAGTCCCCAGACCCCCAATAAAGCAAAAAAATGCACATTTCAGGGTGGCCTTTTATTGTGGACAGTCTAAGGCACACCTGTGCACTAATCATGATGTCAGATCAGCATCTTGATGTGGCACACCTAAACATGCTCAATGGGTGACATGTCCAGTGAGTATGCTGGCCATGCAAGAACTAGGAAATTTTCAGCTTCCAAGAATTGTGTACAGATCCTTGCAACATGGGGCCGTGCATTATCTTGCTGAAACATGAGGTGATGTTCATGGATGTATGGCACAACAACGGGCCTCAGGATCTCATCACGGTATCTCTGTGCATTCAAAATGCCATCAATAAAATGCACCTGTGTTCTTCGTCCATAACAGATGCCTGCCCATACCATAACCCCACCACCACCATGGGCCACACGATCCACAACATTGACATCAGCAAAGCGCTCACCCACACGACGCCACACACGCTGTCTGCCATCTGCCCTGAACAATGTAACCCGAGATTCATCCGTGAAGAGAACACCTCTCCAACGTGCCAGACGCCATCCAATGTGAGCATTTGCCCACTCAAGTCTGTTACGGCGACGAGCTGGAGTCAGGTCAAGACCCCGATGAGGACGACGAGCATGCAGTTGAGCTTCCTTGAGACGGTTTCTGACAGTTTGTGCAGAAATTGTTTGGTTATGCAAACCAATTGTTTCAGCAGCTGCCTGAGTGGCTGGTCTCAGACGATCTTGGAGGTGAACCTGCTGGATGTGGAGGTCCTGGGCTGGTGTGGTTACACGTGGTCTGCGGTTGTGAGGCCGGTTGGATGTACTGCCATATTCTCTGAAACGCCTTTGGAGACGGCCTATGGTGGAGAAATGAACATTCAATGCACGAGCAACAGATCTGGTTGACATTCCTGCTGTCAGCATGCCAATTGCACGCTCCCTCGATGCTTGTGGCATCTGTGGCATTTTGCTGTGAGACAAAACTGCACATTTCAGAGTGGCCTTTTATTGTGGGCAGTATAAGGTACACCAGTGCACTAATCATGATGTCAGATCAGCATCTTGATGTGGCACACCTGTGAGGTGGGATGGATTATCTCAGCAAAGCAGAAGTGCTCACTATCACACATTTAGACAGATTTGTGAACAATGTTTGAGAGAAATGGTAATATTGTGTATCTGGAATGAATTTTAGATCTTTAAGTCCATCTCATGAAAAATGGGAGCAAAAACAAAAGTGTTGCGTTTATATTTTTGTTGAGTGTATTACATCTGATGGAAACTGATGTGCTCGTATTATCTATTATCTTTTTTACATATCCGGGACCAAATTATGACAAGTTAAAAAAAAATGTTTCCACCACAATGTTGCAGATGTTTTTAATTATGTGTTTAAAGTTCTATTGGGAAAATGTAAAGATTATTTTGAGATGCTGTTGTGACACATGCGAATTGCCACCAAAACTCTAAAAAAACAAAACAAAACATTGTCTAATAAAAAAAAAATAGCGTTGCTCGGGTTGGGTTCAGGTCTTAAATTTGTCCGAACAAGGCAGATTCAGACTCTATTTCCTCTCTCTAGAACAGTCTGAAATCAATGTTCAAAACTTGAATGAAACAACGTCCCAAGTCCACATAGCGCCATGTAACACCGGCCCCTTATACTACTTTCATAGCCCTCAGCATGTAATAATGATGTGGATGGGTTTACTAGTGATGGGTCGGTCGCAAACGAGAGCCAGATTGAAGTGAACGACCGACGTTCAAAAGGAGCAAAATTAAAAGGATCTCCAGAAAACATGAGAAATTCTGTACAAGTATTCCTGGTAACTGTTCCTTTTGAATCATAGAGAACCAGATGATAAAAAATGCTGGTTAAAGCAATTCAAAACTTCAGTTCAATCGTAAACTGGGACTGAGTTTTTAAGTACAAATGCACAGACTCAGCTTGGCGTAGTGGAAGTTTCGTGGCAAAAAGCCTCACCGAGACTGCGCTGAAAGCTCGCCAGCTCCAACCTGGTCTACTCTCGGTGCAAGGCGCAAGGCGTAAATAAAGTCCATTCATTCAAGGCGAATTACAGCTGGCGCAGTGGAAGTTTGGCTGACGCGAGACCTCACAGGCAGGTTTCCACAGTTCCAGGCACATTTAAATGCAACAAATAATCACAACAAACACTATTTAATGCAACTAAATGAATCAACACGTGAATTTATATCTATATAGATTGTCCCGTCACATCTGACGTCAGATCAAAGGCGGATGGCACGCATAACGGAAACTCAGCCTCTCGGACCAAAACATCTCCCTCTCTCTCTCCTGTTTCTTATAATATCGGCATTGTTATCATTATGATACGCGCGCACATCGCGTGGTGGGAGTGGCGGCGCTGCTTCTGTCATTGGGTTGTCAAGTAGTGACGGATCTTACACTGAACCTCCCCTAACGGATTAAAGGAGATGAGAGGAGCTCATTTGATTGGTGAAGATCTGAATAGGCTGTATTAATCCCAGTCCACGCCTCGTCTCCTCCTCGTCTCCCAATCACGCCTTCTTCTCCTCCCTCTTTCCCACTTGCGCCGGTGGGCGAGACGGGAGGTGTGCCTGTGTGAGCCTGCGCGGTGCACGAAACTTGCAAAGTCCAGGCAGACACACCCCGTCGGCACGGCGCAGGTGCGCTGAAAGCTGACTGCGCCTGGTCTACGAAACTAGGGCCCTAGGTCTCTGGGCAGAGCAGGAGGCAAGTTTATATCACTTTCCAGTTGTACTGGAGGTTATTCTGGAAATAGAGAATCCATATGGAGTGTGTTTTTGAATAAAACAATTTCCACATTGAGGTCATAGTCTGAGTCCTTCCTATGTGGCCAGGGACAACACTTTATACTGAGAGCCCATAAGGAACATAAGCAGATAAAAGTAAGAACTTTTGCCATCATCCACAACAGGAATGAGAAGTAGTGAAGAGTACAGACCTGAGTGGGAATGGCACAGTCATCAAACTAAGCTCCAGCGGAAGGCCCACTGTAGCAGGCTTAGGCTCTCAGCTCCAGCAGAAGGCTCACTGTAGCAGGCTTAGCTCCAGCAGAAGGCCCACTGTAGCAGGGTGGTAGACCTCAGAAGGCCCACTATAGCAGGCTTAGCTCCAGCAGAAGGCCCACTGTAGCAGGGTGGTAGGCCTCAGAAGGCCCACTGTAGCAGGCTTAGCTCCAGCAGAAGGCCCACTGTAGCAGGCGTAGGCTCTCAGCTCCAGCAGAAGGCCCACTTTAGCAGGCTTAGGCTCTCAGCTCCAGCAGAAGGCCCACTGTAGCAGGCGTAGGCTCTCAGCTCCAGCAGAAGGCCCACTGTAGCAGGCTTAAGGGGCGTTCACACCGGACGCGATAGAGAATTGAGCGGCGACTCTACATTGAAAATCAATGTAAATGGCGCGATGACACGCGATTCAGGCGGAGGCGGCGCGAATAGAGCGTCTGGCGCGATTGAAGCGGATGGCGCATCTGACTCGACTGAAGCGAATGGCGCGTCTGGAGCAGCGCAAATAAAATATCGAACTTTTCAGGCGGCATCGCGCCGCGACAGCCAATCAGCGACGAGTTCAAGCCGACAGACAGATGAGCTGAGATGGACGGGCTGCATTCCCAAACAACCCAACTCGGGAAGACCAGACCCCGGTTACCAGCCTCACACCGTCCAGGGGCTGAGCCTCGATCAGAAGGACTCAGGCCCCCGAGCGTCACAGGGCAAGCGGTCTTCCATACGCCACATTTCCCACGTCCGCCCGACCATCGGACGGGGATTCGGCGCTGGGCTCTTCCCTCTTCGCTCGCCGCTACTGAGGGAATCCTAGATAGTTTATTTTCCTCCGCTTAGTAATATGCTTAAATTCAGCGGGTTGTCTCGTCTGATCTGAGGTCTAGTCGAATGTGGCCCCGACTCTCCCTGGGGAGAAGTGCGAGGGACGTGGCTCCCGAAGGAGGCTCACGGACTCTGGCATCGGGTACCCCGAGGCGGAGGATGAGGGTCTGCCGACGTGACCCGCCGGCTCCCCCCGCCGGCTCCCTGCCGGCGCTGCCCTTGTTTCCCCCGCTAGAGCGGCACCGGTTCAAAAATGAGCGTCATGTGCGAATGACGCGAATGAAGCGAATGACGCTAATGAAGCGAATAGTCCAAAATGATCAAGCGGTGCGATTCACGCGATTGTATTCGCGTCTATCGCGTCTGGTGTGAACGCCGCATTAGGCTCTCAGCTCCAGCAGAAGGCTCACTGTAGCAGATGGAGGTAGGCCTCAGGCTGCAGGGCTGAGTGGATGGAGGTAGGCCTCAGGCAGCAGGGCTGGGTGGATGGAGGTAGGCCTCAGGCTGCAGGGCTGGGTGGATGGAGGTAGGTCTCAGGCTGCAGGGCTGGGTGGATGGAGGTAGAAAGAAAGAAAAGAAAGGAGTAGAAAGAAAGAAAGAAAAAGAGAGCTCAGCTGTCACTCAAGTACTATCGAGTACTACCGAGTACAACCGAGTAGTACCGAGTACTACTGAGACTCAGGTAGTAAGAATAAAAGCGGAAGAATTAAGAATAAAAAGTATAAAGATTTGAAGAAGAATTAATTTTTATTTATGGCAGGATATGGCTTGTGAAATCCAAGATGGCAGCATGCATGGTGTCTCTGTTCAGTGTCTGTCTGTTTTAATAGTTACTGTGAATGCTGGAAGCATTTGTTCTTCAAATCTTTATAGTTTTTATTCTTACTTCTTCCGCTCTTTTTCTGCGTTAAACTACTCCTTCATACTTTGTGCTATTTCAACAATTCATGCATCAAAACGTGCAGCTTCATCAGGACAGTGCGAAGCACTCAACTGTTTGACAATACATCTTACCTAGTAGTTCTCAGTACTTGAGTCTCAGTAGTACTCGGTACTACTCGGTAGTACTTGGTACTACTCGGTAGTACTTGGTAGTACTCGATAGTACTTGAGTGACAGCTGAGCTCTCTTTTTCCTTTCTTTCTTTCTACTCCTTTCTTTCTTTCTTTCTTTCTTTCTACCCCATTTCGTCATCTTTTTCTTTCTTTCTTCCTTTGTTACTACCCCAATTTCTTTCTATCTTTCTGTCTTTTTACTTCTTTTTTTTCTTTAAGCAGTTTCTTCAGCTAACTCAGCATTGTTTTAACAATTTCTTCAGCTCATTCAGCTATAGCATTCAGCTGCTTTCAGTATTCACACGCATTTTCTTCAGGAAATGCTATGTTTTTCTAGTTAATGTCCTTCTGCTTTAGGCTTGGCTTAAAGTGATGGTTCATAGTGAAATGCACCCTAGGTAATTTCCACCATGGCATCCAGCCAAACACCCCCCTCGGAAGCATTTTTAGCGATGGTCAATATTGGTCAAGATAGGGCGATCAGCTGAATGTAATAGAGCGATGGTACATAGTGTATATCTCGTAAATTTCCCCACTAATAATGCATGGAATGTTACCAAATTTCTGCAGTAGTACACACAGGGTCTGTACTCACAAAAAGAGGCATTTTAAAGTTTGTAAGTACATCAGGAGTTTATTTAAAAGAACACTTGCCTGATAGCTTCTACTGCTAAAGCTACCGCTGTTGCGTAGACGGCACTTCCGTGTTTACCCAGCTTCTTCTTCTTCTTTGTTGGTGTTTAATGGCAGTCGGCGTTTACCCAGCTGTTTCCGTGACGCGAGTTTCACACGAGAGTATGAAAAAGTTTCGTGGATTTTTTATAAATGCTTGTATTATCAGGTCAACACTGGTCGACCTGAAAAGAAGCATTTATTTAAAAAAATAAGCGAAACTTTTTCATTATTTAACAGTGTGAGCTGTAAACATTCACACTGTAACACATTAGCATACTAATTAAAATACCAACATATCCCAGCACATACAGACCCTCACAGTGCTCCCACTCACTAACACAGCCCCCTCCGGTATTTCTTTGACCCCTGACTCCTCTGCGCCGCCACCATGACACTGATTTCATTAATCCTCAGTACACTCAGATGTAATTAACAAGCCGGAGGACGGGCAGGTGGTGAATATCAATCGCTGGAGTGGTGACAATATAGGCGGCGGTTCCTCCGTCCTTCCTCGTGTTCAGACATGTCCATCAAACGGAGCGCAGCAGCGGAGACTTTCTGATGATCTGTCAACAGAGCATATTTTATGATGTGACCTATTCCTTAACGTCCAATTTTCAATTTAGAATGACAGGAGAGGGGAAAGTGATTTCATGTAAGTGGATTTAAATAATATTCAGAATAATTCCTTCATTAAATGAGAAATTATGTAAAAAAAATATGTATATTGAGAGAGAGGAAAAAATAATTCACACATTAGAATCTAGGAGTGCATTTGAGATTAAAGTCAAGCTGAAACTGTCATGATCCCCCTCTCAGCACTTCTCCCCCTCCTGCTCATCACCGGTCTGCCACACCCCCTAATCAGTCCGCTCACCTGTTCACCACAGCTGCTGCTGATCTCTAATCAGTCGGGTATATATACTCCTCCCCACCCTGCACTTACTGCCAGATTGTTCTATGTCTCCAGTACTAGTCTCTCCAGTGTTTCTTGGATGGATTCCTCGGTATCGACCCAACCTCCTAGGTGACGGAGTACTGCAGCCCCACGTATCACCGGCCGCGTTCCACGGTATTGTCCTGGCGAGAGACTGTTACCGCGTTTTGGTGGGCTGCCTGTCGTACCGTTTCCTGACGCCTCCAACGCCGTGTTCCCCCTGGACGTTGGTTGTAATTCCCTGCAGCAAGTTGTGTCAGCTTTAAAACGGTCTGGCACTCAAGTGTGTCATAGAAGTCGCTACTGACTGTCTGCTTGCTGACGTGTGCTGCATTTGGGTCAAGAGTATCTGTCTTCTGTATGGTGTACAAGTAAAACGGGATAGGCAGGTGGGACATCCATCCATCCATCCATTTTCTACCGCTTATCCTGTATTTTAGGGTCGCGGGGGGGCTGGAGCCAATCCCAGCTGTCATTGGGCGAAGGCAGGGTACACTCTGGACAGGACGCCAGTCTATCGCAGGGCTAACATGTAGAGACAGACAACCATTCACGCTCACATTCACACCTACGGGCAATTTAGAGTCACCAATTAACCTATCCCCATCTTGCATGTCTTTGGACTGTGGGAGGAAGCCGGAGAACCCAGAGAGAACCCACGCTTACACGGGGAGAACATGCAAACTCCACACAGAAGGAACCCGGGCCGACCCGGGAATCGAACCCAGGACCCTCTTGCTGTGAGGCGAGAGTGCTACCCACTACACCACCGTGCAGCAGGTGGGACATATCGGGAGGAATTTGATTCCGTTCTGTCCCATTGAAATAAAAAAGTGTTATTGGCTGAAATGTGTTGGTCCTAGCTAATGTTGGCTGGTGAAATTAATGGGGGGGCTATGCAAAAAATACAGCATGATTTGCTGCTGCTTCTAAAATATAACCTGTATTATCAAAATACACTTGGTCATACCCGCATTTTGGTTAAAGCATGTTTATGTTATCATTTGATTTTTTACCGCTTTCTGGCAAATTGCAACTTCATGCTAGTCTGGTCCAAGTATCTACTCAAATGAATTTTGCTTGAGAGATTTGACAGAATTGTCGAGAACTTGCTCAATAAAACCAGTCCATGGGTCACTATGAACACGGATGTGGTTTTAAAAGGCATTTTTCAGGTCTCATGATGTGGAGAAGCTGTTTAGTTTTCCTGGATGATTTCCTGTTGACTTGATATACCCAACTGTTCAATTGATTGTTTGGAAAAACTCCTTAACACAGCAGATCTGAGGGGTATTCCAATTCGCTAAGCGCGAAGCCGGGCTAATTTCGATAAGCCTCACTAACTTTACTGAGAGTAACTGAGGCACTCTCCGCTAAGTAACCATGGGAATTTATCTGATCAAACTAGCCTGCTCTGGGGCAGGCTAACCATCAGGCTTACTTGAGCGGGGTTTCAGAGAAGTCCGTCTGTCGGAAACAACTGTATCAGCAGAAGGTTCCACCAAGCCTTGTCCTCGTGATTTCGCCCCGTGGAAGACCAGAAATTACCAAAATTACATTTATGAAGTACAAACGGACTATATTTTCATCAAGTGTCTAAGAATACATGCTTGCAATTAAAAAAATATGAATAAATTATTTCCTGAACACCGACTGGCCATATAATCTAAATATATATGTATTTCACATGTTGTTCATCCCCCAGTTGGGTGAGTGGTAGGGGTGTGACGATACACTCCACTCACAAGACGAGACGAGACACGATATTGGGTTCACGAGAACGAGACGAGATTTTAAGAAAACTACAATGACAAAATATATGACTGGACCAACAGACTTTAATTTTGCAGAGTTGCACATGCATTTTGAAATATTTTATTATAACTCTTTACATGCATGATGTAAGCATGATCTTTTAATAAACTTCTTCTTTCACAAATTTAAACTAAAACTAAAACTTCAATCCCGCGTCGCGCACGGCCACGTCAATACTACGCGCATTGTCGGTAACAATATGCGATGCCGTGGTTGGGTTTTTTAAGCTCCCAGTCAGTAACAGCTGTCTGTAAAACCTCAGCTATGTATAGCTCACAAATCTCGCGAGACAGATTTTTAACGCGACGAGAAATGTCGTCGACTTTAATCTCGCAAGATCTCATGGTACGAGATCTCGTCACACCCCTAGTGAGTGGTGATGCACCTGCCCCCAAACGTGGGCAGCCCGGGTTCACAACCCGGCGAGGACGTCTCGTATATTTTTTTTTTTGCCTGTATAATTGTCTTTAGATCAGAGAATTAGACCAACATTTTACTTTAACTATGATAAATATGTCAATATGAGAATATGACAATTTCCCCAGAACCCAAATATAACTTGAAAAAACATGATAGGCATAAAGATGTTATTATTAAAAGTATGTTATAGATCCCAATGACAAAGGCATTGCTGCATGCAATTTTCAGCCACATAAATTCCTTTCAGGTGAGTTCATTAATAGGTTCATTGAATGCGTTCATTGAATTGTTGAGATAAATGAGTTGGTCAATGTAGATGCATTTACTAGGCCTATCTAAAAAAAAAAAGAAAGTTCCAGCTAAAAGAAATTTCACAAACTTCCATAGTCGGGAACCCTGGCCAGCCGCGTGCGAAGCCGGCACGTTACCTCTACACAGTGCCGTCGTATAGGGGGGAAAGGTGATGACAATTCTAAGGGCCCACAGCCCGCTAGGGCCCACACACAGCCCTCAGTAGGTGGCAATGAATGGGTAGAGGGGCCCACACCGATATTCTTTCAGGGGGCCCAGAATTCCTAGCAACTGCGCTGCCTCTACACTATCCTTTCATTTATGAAATCATTGTCAGTATTATATTAGAACATGTCACTCTTGACAGTACTTATGCGTTTAATCGCTCAGCAATTCTTGCCCAAGCAGCCTCGCAATTTTTATTTATCACTACAGTATTCCCTTTTTTGGTTATGATGGGTTTGTACTCCTCATACAGTTCTATCAATAATTTTGGCTCTGGTCTTTTCTGCCATTTTCTCGATGATTTTACATTCACGGTTCTGGGCTGGCTTCATATCCCGTGAACGTGCATAACACACAACAACGTTAACCTGGCTTGAATTAGCCTTAACAGGGCACGGCTGAAATGCGTTAATGGAATGGGTTTAGCCGCAAGTGGAAGTTGGCTTAACCAGGTAAGCCTGGTAATTAGCGAGTTTGGTGGAATACCCCTCTGGTAGTTTTAGGAATTCTCCACATATCGAAGGTGAGAGCATGGAGCTATAATAAAGAGCTTTTAGCTTTTCTAGACTGCAATAGTGTAAGTGATGGGTTACACTGTGTTTTAATCTGCTTTCATGTGAGCTGAATATGTCCATCATATTCTCATGAATCCAATATCTGAACGCCAGGAGGGAATTTCTTCAAATTTTGCGCAAACATTCACCTGGACTCGAGGATGAATCGATTAGAATTTTTAAAAAACGTTTTTGGCCATAACACAATTTTCTAATGCTAATTTGGACAGCTTTACAGTAATGAATAATGTGATAAAAAGGAGTGATGACATTATCAGACATTATCTGCAACATGATTGATTGGGGGAGGCTTACACACTGGGTGATGGAGCTAGGTCCCAGAGGCTCGCCAGCAGTTCCAACTACCACCACAGAGCACTGCCACTTTAAACTTGGACGTTTTAACTCAAACTACATGTTTTCATTAGCCAGAACCTGCAACTTGCTCTTCCGCCCTCGAAGGTCACTCTGTGTACTATGCCCTTTGCTACAAACTTCTAAAGATGACAAAGGTGTGTACATTGGAGTTAGTTGACAGCAGTGTGTGTCAACCATTGCCCAAGTGTCGGATGATTTCTCCTCACTGTTCTAAGTCATCACCACCCTCACTAACATGATAGGGATATTTAGCCAGATTGGCTCTGTTTGGCTTCTTGTAGCTCTCTGTGTTAAAAAGAAGAATCTTCTGTTTTATCTATCACTCTTTATTCCCTCTAATTATCCATCGGCATGATGTGGCTCTGTGATTCTCTGTGGCCAAGCAGCAGTACATTCTTTTCTTCTGCTATCTTTTGGGAAATGTATTAATTTTTTGCAAAAGTGTCTTAATAATTACAGTGACATTGAGGTTAATTGCCTAATCTCTTCTGCCATTGAGGCATCCCGTTGAAATCCCCACACAATCTGTTACAGAAACAGCAGCCAGAAGATCCTGTGTTACCAGAGGGGACTCTCTGACCTAAATACAATGTTTTCCTTTTTTTTTTCAAACATCCAGCAGGTTGCAGACGAGGAGCCCAGGTACACTTGTTCACTGTCATTAATTTCCCATTTTGATTTAACGCTAGAAACTTGTTCTGGAGCAGTGGGTGGGAGGGAGGCTGGCTAAGCTTTAGAATATGAAGGTGCACTGTAACAATGTCAGCCAAGGACGCCTGTTACCACCTTTTTTAGAATAAAACAAATTATGGCACTTTGATTTTAAATTTCTGAATAATGAAGAGAAATCCCTTCCTGTTTATAAATAGAGCTAATTTTATTGAACTTGATCTGACTTGGACTGCACGGTGGTGTAGTGAGTAGCACTCTCGCCTCACAGCAAGAGGGTCCTGGGTTCGATTCCCGGGTCAGGCTCAGTTCCTTCTGTTTGGAGTTTGCATGTTCTCCCCGTTTAAGTGTGGGTTCTCTCCGGGTTCTCCGGCTTCCTCCCACAGTCCAAAGACATGCATGGGGATAGGTTATTTGGTGATCTAAATTGCCCGTAGGTGTGAATGTGAGAGTGAATGGTTGTTTGTCTCTACATGTCGGCCCTGTGATAGACTGGCGTCCTGTCCAGGATGTACCTGCCTTCGCCCAATGACAGCTGGGATCGGCTCCAGCCCCCCCATGACCCTAAATACAGGATAAGCGGTAGAAATGGATGGAAGATCTGACTTGTGCATGGCTGTGGTTTCATTTCTCTCTCTCTCTCTCTCTCTCTATATATATATATATATATATATATATAGAGAGAGAGAGAGAGAGAGAGAGAGAGAGAGAGAGAGAGAGAGAGAGAGAGAGAGAGAGAGAGAGAGAGAGAGAGAGATTATATTTTTTAAATAATATATATATATATAAATAATATATTTATTTATATTTAAAAAAAAAAATATATATATATATATATATATATATATATATATATATATATATATATATATATATATGTATATATATACATGTATATTTCATATATATATAAAATAACCACCAACCATAGGTTCTGTTTTTAATTAAACTCTGCCAGCCTCATTGATCAATATTATCTTAAAATCATTACTTACTTTGACTCAGTACTTGGTTTATTTGACCTTCTTTTCATTAAAATGATTGTGGAGGTTATGCTAGCTTACTAGGAAAGATATTAAGTATCACTAGAAAGTTGGAAGCCTTCCAGACTCACTCCAATGCTAGCCCATTGGGGCAAGTTTTATCAGTTTTCCTGGCCCTCAGAAAATAATTCCAAGACCTATGCAACAGAGGTTGGGTCCATACAAGACACGACAGCCCTCGTTTAGCTCAAATAGTGTGGCGAAACGACATAAATATGTGTTTTTGCATGGAGTTACTCACCTCAAATCACCCCGTAGCAGTAGATAGCCGAACGGCGCTCGTCCCTCCCAGTCACGGCAGAAACTAAAATGTGGCCACTATCCAAAAATTGTCCTCACTGTATGAAATATCCTACTTTAGATGGTCATCTCTTCACAACAATGTCCCGACTTAAAACCACTTCCCACTCTCTAAAAATGTCTCCACGTTTCCAAAGATGTCCCCACTTTACAACAATGTCCCAGCTTTACAACAATGTGCCCCACTTTACGTAACTGTCCTCACTATCCAAAAATGTTCTTACAATAGTGTCGTCATTATCCAAAAATGGTCCTCACTCTATGACAATCTCCCCACTTTACAACAACATCCTGACATTATACAATGTCCTCGTACCTAGAAATGTCCTCACATTCTAAAAATGTTCTAACTACTTGTAAGTAGTCTGATAATCACTCATAGTTATACGAGTGATTATCAGACTGATAATGATTAACTGGATGGCAGATCTATAGGCATCAATAACTCCTCTCAGCCTCGGTATGGTTTATATTAGGTGGGACTGCTGTTGCTTTAATCACAAAGAAATAATACAATGTTCATATGTGGATATTAATATTCGGAGCAGCAACTCTCACTCTGTCTGTCATGTGCTCGCATGAGAACGATTGGCACTGACAGCTGGAGGGTGACGCTATCACCACCAAACAATCGGTTACAGTCTAGTGACATTTCATTTTTCACAGCCAATCAGACAGCCCATTTGTCTCTGTTTTGAAGCAGTGACGTAGAGCCCCTTAAGCACACTGACAGCAGGAAGAGAAGGTGAACAGCTTCTCAAAATGGAAACGGCCAACTTTCGGCAAAAACATCTGTCTGCCACTGGGGGGCAAACAACGCATTTCATTTAGTGTTTAATAGGTTGTCATAACATGGCAGACAGTCCGTGAGAATGTTTGAATAAACCATTACCTCCCCTCCTGCAGTGGTGTGTGTGTGTGTGTGTGTGTGTGTGTGTGTGTGTGTGTGTTTTTTTAAAGTGTCATCTGTGGCCATGGCAGGACTGTAAAAACCCCGTCCAATCAAAAAAGTCAGGCCGGAGATAATATTTGGATGGCTTGCCTGTCTGTCAATGCTTACTTCCTGATTGCACTATGCCAATCTGGGGCACACGTTTGGCGTTCTGGGAGCGGCTTTGGACAGAGGTGTGAACGAAGGGTAGTTACT
The DNA here is from genome assembly GCA_029853015.1 of Chelidonichthys spinosus. Lineage (NCBI taxonomy): Eukaryota > Metazoa > Chordata > Actinopteri > Perciformes > Triglidae > Chelidonichthys > Chelidonichthys spinosus. The sequence continues at coordinate 26,648,899 of CM056825.1, read as the reverse complement.
CTGCCTTTAAGACACAGCAGATGAACGAAAATCCATTTGAAGGCAGATTGTAGCGATTTAAGCCCTTTGATCATATGCTTTAATTCTGTGTTGTCAATGTGTCGTCATGTACGCATGATAAAGTTGGTTACTTTGTCTCCGTCTGACTCTGTAGTGAGAGACTGCCGGTCCACTGTGAGGAGGACTCGCTCTGGATTTTGTTTTTGTTTCGCTCCGCTAATCCACATGTTTGGGTAATGGCTTTGTAAATAAAATGTATGAAGGGTTTCCTCAGATGAACCTGACTTCAGCTTAAAAGTGTCAGCACACTCAGTTTCATACTCGATCAACACGTGAACGTGCACTGCCCTTACTACAACACAAAAGATCGCTTGGACAAGGAGCACAACATCGCTAGCTGAAATTCACAAGTAAGAAAACACATTTTCATAATAAACATAAACAACTAACATGGCTGTTGTTGCTAGGCACTTATGTCAAGCTAGCATGTTAGTATTAGGCAATGTCATTGAGAAGGTAGTTACGATGCAGCAATTTATGTGGTTTGTTTTTCAGTTGTATTAGATTTAAATTTAAAGGAAATCTACTGTTTGTACTTCCCCCCCCCAAAAATTCAATGAGTAATTGTGTTTAATAATCATGATCTCAATATTGACCAAAATAATCGTGATTATGATTTTTGCCATAATCGAGCAGCCCTACCTGACATGGACAGCGGATAAAAGGCCTCTTTGAGGACAATAACGCTCTGTTCAATAAAAACATCTAGCCTGAAAATGGCTGCAAAAAGTTGTATTGTGAAAGATTATTTTTGAGGCTCTGCATCTTCCTGAGCAACTTTGCTCCATCAAGCGCCAAGAAAAGTTTCTGGAACACCTCAAATGTGTGTTTTACTCCCTTGGGATACTCCAGGTTTAGGATGTAGATGAAACCCATCAGCAACAGACATGCCTTGGTTTGGTTTCTGATCCCTCTCAGAACTTGGTTGCCCTCTACTACAATGGCAATGTCCTCTGGATTAATGTTCTTTGTTGAAGGGTGGGTCACCCAACGCATTTTAGTCTGGGGGGGCAAACTATTGTCAAAAAAAGCAACATTTCAAAGTGCTTTAACCTACAGAGCCCCTCTGCTGACTTTGTAAAAAAAAAATGTAATTATGGCCACAATATATCTATAACGTGCACAAAATACTACTTTGTGGCCACGACATCAGTAAAACGTGCGCACAAAATAGGTATAACATGCGCACAAAATACTAATTAATAATAATAACATTATTCCTAGACAGTTGAGTAGGCAAATCGAGTGCATCTTCTCTAAGGTCTAAGGTAGAGGCATTAGAGGGGCTAAAGCTACATGATGGACAGGGACAGTATGGTAGAATTTTATTTTAGACTGGGAATTACCGAGAGACATTTAAACAGGATATTGAGAGCCAGGTTGCTCAGGGACCTAACTTTGTGTGGCACATGACAAACAGAAGCCATATGGGATATGCATTAATGGCTGCATTACCGGGTTCTCAAGCAACCAATCATTTGGCTGCGGGCCCTCACTAACAGTGACCCAAAAGTTATCGGGGGGTACTTTGTGGAGCGCTGTGGGGGCTGCCCCAGGCTCGTACGAACTGACATGGGCACTGAGAACGTGGTGGTCAGAGACCTTCAGCAGTATATACAGAGAAATTATATGGATAACAGAGCAGCGGAGAGAAGCTACATCACAGGAGCAAGTACCACGAACCAGAGAATTGAGAGCTGGTGGGAAGTGAGGAAAGAAGGAATCAAACCCTGGATCACGCTTCTGGCAGAACTTAAGGATGAAGGATTCATTTCGCTGGGGATTTCATTGATTTTCAGACATGAGTTTGATATCTGCCACTGTTTTGTCTTTGTCAATAGGGAGATGCCTTGTGCCTCCACCACTTACAGACTTCACCTCTTTGTACCGCTCCTTATCCTCATCAAAATCCATCCAGACAACCTCAATTTGTCTCACTTTCAGTTTGGTATTTTAATTTTCTGCCCACTTAGATGATCTCTTTTTTGGAGGCATCCCCTCAGCTCCAGACAGTTTTGTTGTAGCCTTGAGAGTATGGATTCTTTCCTGGATGGTGATTTTTGTGACAGTGTTGCTTGTCTGCAGAAGGCCACAGTGGAGACTCTATCTCCAGCTTTGGGGATGTACTTTGCCAGCTCACTGTCTGTCATGAACGGAATGACAGTTTCATCAATCTGAAAAAAATACAAGATAAATAAATGAATTAGTCAATAAAAAAATGAATGAATACATACAAATGCATAACATAAAATGCAAATGGTGGTATAAGGGTGTAGTTATTCACATAATTAGTTTTTCATTTTATGCAGCCTACTTTTGATAACATTTACTTTTGGTAATGATGCACATATTTTTCCAAATTAAGATGATCAACAATTATGTTAAATTACTCTGTAAACACAGTTGATGTATTTGATTACATTAAAACATGTAACATTTTTTAGAGTGTGCATCTGAATTTGTGCAATGAGCCTATGTGTTCTGGTGTGACCATGTTCTACACAAACTTTCAGTAAATATTAATCTTCCGTTAAAACACCAGACACACACACCAGGCAAGCAAGACAGCAGCTGCAATGGCTTACATTCTCATCTTCAAGTTTCTGGATCATATCTTCAAGTTTGCGCTCCATCAAAAATTCTCGCAGCCAAGTATCCATAGTTGACCTCTAAACCACAGGCAAACAAAATAACAAGTAGTAGATTTTCCAGATTCTGGATCTATGATTCCAAATCACATATTGCCCCATGTCCCATCTATTATTATTATGTTACAAAAAGCAACACCATTGCTGCAAATACAGTCACTGTACTCTCAATGCCTATATTTCGGGCTGAGAGCTGCCCATTGTAGAGCTCTGAAACTTTAAACTTGATGCAGCTGATTTAAACATTATGCTCAAGCTCTGACACTGTCCTATGAAATCCCTTTAGTCTTTCACAAATCAAAGTGGAATGATTTTTATTGATCAGATATTATCTGTGGTAATAAAGGATTGAGCAATTTTCTAATCAGGGTTCTATTAGCTGTAATATACCTGCCGTGTAAAATGGACTTCAGCAAATCAGAACCAAGCATAAAAACATCATCAAAGTGTTAACATAATGGTTTAGGAATTATAGCACATTTCTGCAGGTAAATGTCAGACTGATCAACAATATAGTGAACTTTTAATCTTCTGTGATTTTATTAAAGAACAAATGTCCAGGGAACACCAGGGGCGTTGCTAGACATAAAGCTCTACTGGGGCACAGGCCCCCTATTACTAAAATCACAAAAAACATCCTTGAATTCCCGCTGCGTGTATGAAATGTGCTATACAATGTGCTATTTAAACTTCCCTTGCTTAGCCCACTATTACTACCACAGCCATACTCCTGCTGCTAAAACTGAAAGGTAAAAATGTAGAGATATTAATCTCTAATTCATATTTATTTCAACATACATTATGAACATGCTCAACATGTTTTTGTTGATTTTGGAGTATCATTCCCACATTTTTGAATGAAGAACATCAGACTTTTGGGGTTGGGGAAATCACTGTGACTGTAAATCTTACTTTGATGCTTAGCCATCACTTGGTAAACATAGAAATTGTATTAAAATTAAAAGATAATGGGGTAAACCGTCAGCTATCTAACTCCTATGAAACAACACAAAGAGTGATCTGTGATTCAGAGCAGCAGGAATGAGGACTGGTGGTGATTATTGAGCGGTAATAGAAATGTGTAACACGTCGTTGTTTGAGAGTTACTTACTGGAACGACCGCAACACTGTCAGAAACTACACGCACTGTGCCGCTTCACGCCGGCTACTGCGGGCATCGGGGCGAGCGGGGCAGGTGGGAGAGAGAAGTGGATCATACCATGACGTGATGGGGGGGTCTTTTGTATTTTTAAAGTAAACCATATCCTGTCTATGGTTTTTTTGACCATGTTTATGATTGTCAAACACGGACTTGCGTTTAAAAAACAACATGACTGATATATATATATATATATTTTGCATTTATCTATGCGTGCGCACCGCGGTGCCCCGGCTACGACATGCACACTGCCTTGCACGGACGTAATGTGTGCGCCGGACCCGGACCACAAGGTGCGCGCCTCAGCTTGTATTTTGAGTTAAACTGCGTTGGTTTGAGATTGTGGAAAATCCATTATTTTACCGTTATTATCAATATAAATGAATCCACTGCCAAATATAGTAGCTCGTTAAAACTCGAACGTGAGATTTTACTGGGGCACGGCAGATCAATACTGGGGCACGTGCCCCAGTAAAAAGTGTCTAGTGACGCCGATGGGGAACACTACAGACACATTCAGTAGTTCAGTCAGAGCAACAACAACAACCTGCAAATCAATACAAACTAGATTCTGATCACTCATAGGCTATAGGTTCCCTTGGCAACGTGACAGTGAGCGCTATTGTAACTGCACGGCTTTGTCCGGTGGCATCATTAAACGCTGCGGTTCATATAGCCAATGTATTACCTTAGCTGAGAGTCTGACACACGATGCTACTTTCAAAGGAGATGATCAGTGAAAAAGGCATGTTTTAAGCTGATTTCAAGCTGAAACTGTGAACAGAATTTGGTCCGGACCAGGTTAGGTCTGCAGCACAAGTTAGCATGGTTATCTAGCCAGGTTAAGAGACACACCTTCATGACACAGAAAACTCTGGTTTCATGCTCAACATACCTCGCTTAGTAGTATGCCTACACCCCTCAGCTCTACTTGAAAAGTGTCCTGATGTGTGTGCAGGGCTGCAGCTCCTACAGACACAAATGAGTTTACGTACATCTGTCTGTCCCCAGCGTAACCGTCACTCTCTCTACGTCGCTCGACCGCACACACTCAATACGCACGGAGTTATTACCATCATCATCATTATTACATTACTCTTAAAACACCTGTTTTTATCCAGCCCGTCTTTCTTTGAGTTTTTCCATTTGCTGGTGCTTAATGCTAGTGCTAAGTTAACTGTAGCAACGGTGACAATGGTGGGCAAGGGTCAAACAAAGCGAAGTGCATTTTCAATGGTAATTTCGTTTGATGACGCTGCCGTAGCAATGGTTGTTAGCTAGCTAGTTAGCAGAGGTACTGTACTGTGAAATAATAGCCCAGTCAAACACCACACCATGTAACTTAGTTGGTTTGAAGTAACCTACATCCTGACAGTGTTCCAGAGTCATAAATTAACCTAGCTTGCGCTCAACATTAGCATGCATGCGTTACTTGCTTATATTCAAGAGTCGGTCCATGTAACCCCCAAAAGGGAGTTACAAACTTACATTTCTCTAATATATAGAGTCATCAAAACATTTTACGTTTTAAAACTAATACAGGGCTGCCAAGTTTTCAACAAACCTTGGAGTGAGATTTGGTGGGGCCAACCAAACGCAGTTTTTTGTTTGACCCATTCAGCATCATTACCATACAGCAAAAAAATGTTTAAATAACATTTATCAGTGGTTCTCAATGTATTAGCCTAACTCAGAGTGTACAAATAGAACCAATTGACCCAACAGTAAGATACAAGACACAGCATGGTTCATTTTGTACGTTTACTTTGGGATTCTGTATAAAAAATAAAGTAATCAAATACTAAACATACGAAACATTTGAAATGCTAAATGTAATCGTTTTTGTAGTAACATGAACCTCCAAACAATATGTGAAGACACACAAGACTGAGGAAGACATTTGTGTTTCCTGTTGTTGAAAAAACATGGGAAAAAGAACAGAGTGCAGTCTTAACTAACATGAAATCACAAGAAGAAGAAGTTGTACTCTGTGGAGATGGCTGCTGCGACTCACCTGGCCACTCAGCCAAGTACTGCACATACACTTTTTTAGATGTGCAGAGTCAAAAGGTTGTGGACTTCAAGGTAGTAAGCTGCACCCAGGTTTCAAGCTCTAATACCATGGAGATTAGAGGCTTTAAGGAAGCTCTTACAACCATTGAAAGAAATGGAGTGAAGGTGTCAACAATCTCCACTGATAGACATCCACAAATTGTGAAGGAAATGAGGGTCTCCAATCCAGAAAAATGCCATGAATTTGATCCCTGGCATGTAGCAAAGGGAGTGTCAAAAAAGTTGGCTGCTGCAGCTAAAAGAAGGGAATGTGAAGGCCTAGGAGAGTGGATCCCATCCATCATGAACCATTTCTGGTGGAGTGCACAAACCTGTGGGGGTGATGCAGAGGTCTTGAAAGAGAAGTGGGTTTCAGTGATACACCATGTTACCAACAGACATGACTGGCCAGGGAACAGACACTACCATCGCTGTGCTCACGAGCCCCTTGATGAGACAAGCCAGAGAAGCAAGCTATGGATACAGCCAGGATCCGAAGGCCACCAAGCACTTGTGAAGACTGTTAAAGACAAGCGGCTTTTGAAAGATCTGGGTCATCTGACAAAGTGCATCCACACAACATCACTAGAGGTATGTTCAAATACAGAAATGTTGCAAAAGATTTCACCTTAATATAATGTGTAAGTATTTTTAAGGCAGGATGTGACTAACTTTTATCTATTTTTGTTTATTCAAATTTGTTTCAGGTATACCACTCCATGTACCTCAGATACCTTCCAAAGAGAACACATTTTGGATAGGACGTGATGAGCCATGCCTCCATGCTTGCTGCTCTGGATCACAACAACAATGCAAACGGGGAACAGGTGGGTGAACTACCAGTATTTCTCTCCTTTGTGTCACTGGATGTGTGATCAAACAATATGTGTGTTTTATTGTGGTGTATCTTTTTGCCAAGTTCATCCTTTTTATCTCTCACTTTTTAATCTTTTATAATTATTATTTTACAAAAGGCCCCTCTAGGGACAGGTGTTGCAATTTAGCATAAATACAATGATACCTGTATGGGATAGCTGTTTTCATTTTGTCTGTGTTTTGTATCTGTCCCTGTCAAATAAACCATACAAATAAAACCAATCTCAGGGTCAGAAATCAAGGGCAAAATGCCACAAGAAATCTCATAATGCTCCTATATACATTTTTAACCTATTTCCATGTTTCTGTTTTTGAACAGGCTGTCTACCAAGATGGGGAGACTGTCGGTGAACCCAAGTTCAAAATCTCATGGAGCAAAGTCCACAAGAGATTCAGAGCAAGACCAGTGGCTGTTCAGAAGGACTATGGATACATGAAGGCTATGGTGGCAGATGTTCTCTCCTCTGTGTCAGATTCAAACCAGGGCACGGACATGATAGAGACTGAAACTCATATCATGGCTCCACAAGACAGACTGCCCAGATCACAGATCATTGATCAAACACAGCAGTTCTCACGTTTCAAGTAGTTCAAGCATCATTACAACATATGATGTGCACACCAGCATTTTTTACATACACATTGACTTTAATTTTACATTCTAGTCAAGGGGTCTGTATTCAACATCATATTTCAAACAGCATAAAACAGATTTACAGTCAAAAAAAAAATCACAGTAGTGTAGGCTACATTTTGTCAAAACATTTTCTTTAAAACCATTAACATTTTTGTATTATACCCGATTTTGCTGAACCCTGCATAACTGAAACAGAAAAGTTGTTTAAACATTGCAAGTGCAAGTGTTAAAGTGCTCCTGATGAAAAACAATCAAATGTTCAACTGTTTAAAAGTTATTGAAATCTCTCCATGATTCATCTACTTCTGTATATTTCCATCCTTAAACCCTGTATAGATTCCACTTGGTTCTGGGTAGACACTTCTTATTTTGTTAACTGCTCATGCAGGAATGACTCTGCGGATTCTTCTCCCCAGTCTGCCATGCATCCACCATGTAAACTGACGATATGAGGCATATCTATAAGACCTGCAACCAGAGCATTCATTTAAAAAAATAACGTTTCTATTAATTTATGAAATAATGCTACAAGCTGTTTGCCTTAAACTGTAAACATGTAATTGTGCAGTATAGCGTTACTGTGTGCACAGGTAAACTAACACAACCCTCAGTCCACTGTATTAATTGCATTAGCCAGCTATCAAACTCAGTTTAATAGATGATACTCTTTATTCAACACATATTTAATATAAGGCTGGACCACTGCACTCTGGACAGCTCCGTAGCTGCTCCTAGCTGACCGGCAGGAGGATCAGCAACCTGGGCAGCGCCGCGGCAGAGTCCCGACAGTTTTACATTACAGTGATGTTTAGAGGCTACCTATTGGTGACCTGGTTCCGATTGGGTAGGGCAGCACTCTCCCGGTCATGGAGGCTGATGAGGGCAGCCCATAAGACGTCTCGGTTGAGGCAAACTGCATCAAAGTTTTCGTGTGCTGTGATGCACGGGATATCTGCAAAAATTATCAGACTCGTGCGTTTCACTGTATATCCTAATTATCTATAAAAGCACACGACAGCTCTGGATTAGAGTTATCAACGGGTCGGGTCGGCCCGACAAACCCGACTGGACCCGCGGGTTCGGGTCTAAAATATAAGCAAGTGACTCAGGTCGGACCTCGGGCTTGGTTTTTTCGTCGGGTTACATCGGGTCCGGGCTTTAAAAGCCACGGGCCGGGTCGTAATTTTCAGGCCCGTTGACAACTCTACTCTGGATGCTAATAATCTCAAATTATTGATATTGGAATAACTTTGATCACACAATAGCTTACCGCGAACATCTGCTGACAAAAATTGGAGCTGTTGGCAACAAACACTCTCCCTCTCGACCACCATGGAGACGCAGTTGCCGCACATACACCATCGGTTTTGTCCCACTCTCGCCTCATCCCGTCTTTCTTGTTCTTCATTTTTATACTTGTTTTGTGAACTATTGTCAGTGCTGTCCTCCTCATTCGTGTTTCGCTCGGGTTCAAATCGAAAAGGCTGAACAGATGACATGTTTATGTCGCTGAACAGTCACAAAAGGGTCCCGAAGCCGGCTAGTGCAACCATTTGACGTCACTACCCAGAGTGCATTGCGACGTAAATAACAATGGCGACCTACGAGTTAAACTACTTTTACAAGTTTTATAAAAACGAAGACATCAAGAAGGTTTTTCATATCACATTATTATCATTGATACTAACATTTATCTTTAAAGAACTACATGTCTTCATAGCCGGGGTACCTTTTAACAGAAGCAATAGTATCAACAGTAGTAGTCCATGGCAGCAGGCACAGCCACGCCGAGATGGATCCATCCCAACCACGTCGCCGTAGACCAAAAAGCAGGAGTAGTTGAGCAGCCACACAGCGGGCAGGTGGGGCTACAATATGGTGTTTCCAGCGGCAGGCCAGTTAGCAGTCTGCATCGGTCAGGACCTCAGCAGACTCTGCTGGACGAGAAAGCATAGCCAGACTCCTGGTAGTAACAGTAGAGATGCCGATTTTAGTCAATTACTTTAATCAATAGTCAGCCGCCTTAAAAATACTGTCGGTAAGAATCAAACAAGACCACAGCATCGGTGCAGTCCGGATCAGGTTCCACCACGGTCCAGGGAGACCTGCTAGGCAAGAAAGCACAGAGACTTCGGGGAACATACAGAGAGAGAGAGAGAGGCTCAGTATGTCACTATGAATAAATCCCCCGGCAGTCTAAGCCGATAGCACCTTAACTAAGAGCTGGCTCAAGGCCTGGGCCAGCCCTTATAAGCGTATATAAAGAGAAAGGTTAAGCAAGGTTAAGTTAAGTCTTGTCACACAACAAATTGAACAGAGCCTTCATCTTTTTTCTTGGCTGATCTTTGATGTGGTGACTTGTCCAGGGCAACAATACGAGCTACCTGTGAAAGAAGGATTAAATATAAATAAGATAACAGAGGGCTGAGCCTAACTGAATCCAGCTGTACTCACCAGTGAGAGAGAGACTCAAAACTGTATCCGTCCTCTTCCTTTGCGAATAACTGTTGGTAGTTTCTCAGTCATTCTGCAGCTCTGCTTCTTGAATGTTCTTTTACTTGGTTGTGGAACACGCTGGCTGGCTGTAGCTCCTGCTAGCTGCAGCAACTGCCTCCGTCTGCTGAGTGCGGAGACGGCTCGCTGCTCATGCACAGCCAATGATTGCTCGAGGTCGGCAGAGTGGCGTGATCAGGAAGTAAGAATTCACAGACGGCCTTTGACAGGCCTGCCCCCTTCACAGACACACAGGACTTTTTTTTAACTTTGTTAGGTCAGTGCTTTTAAAGTACGTCCACCTATCTGTATGTTACAATGATTTCAAACAATATACACTCAACAAAAATATAAACGCAACACTTTTGTTTTTGCTCCCATTTTTCATGAGATGGACTTAAAGATCTAAAATTCATTCCAGATACACAATATTACCATTTCTCTCAAACATTGTTCACAAATCTGTCTAAATGTGTGATAGTGAGCACTTCTGCTTTGCTGAGATAATCCATCCCACCTCACAGGTGTGCCACATCAAGATGCTGATCTGACATCATGATTAGTGCACAGGTGTACCTTATACTGCCCACAATAAAAGGCCACTCTGAAATGTGCAGTTTTGTCTCACAGCAAAATGCCACAGATGCCACAAGCATTGAGGGAGCGTTGACATGCTGACAGCAGGAATGTCAACCAGATCTGTTGCTCGTGCATTGAATGTTCATTTCTCCACCATAAGCCGTCTCCAAAGGCGTTTCAGAGAATATGGCAGTACATCCAACCGGCCTCACAACCGCAGACCAAGTGTAACCACACCAGCCCAGGACCTCCACATCCAGCCGGTTCACCTCCAAGATCGTCTGAGACCAGCCACTCAGACAGCTGCTGAAACAATTGGTTTGCATAACCAAACAATTTCTGCACAAACTGTCAGAAACCGTCTCAGGGAAGCTCAACTGCATGCTCGTCGTCCTCATCGGGGTCTTGACCTGAATCCAGCTCGTCGCCGTAACAGACTTGAGTGGGCAAATGCTCACATTCGATGGCGTCTGGCACGTTGGAGAGGTGTTCTCTTCACGGATGAATCTCGGTTTACATTGTTCAGGGCAGATGGCAGACAGCGTGTGTGGCGTCGTGTGGGTGAGCGCTTTGCTGATGTCAATGTTGTGGATCGAGTGGCCCATGGTGGTGGTGGGGTTATGGTATGGGCAGGCATCTGTTATGGACGAAGAACACAGGTGCATTTTATTGATGGCATTTTGAATGCACAGAGATACCGTGATGAGATCCTGAGGCCCATTGTTGTGCCATACATCCATGAACATCACCTCATGTTTCAGCAAGATAATGCACGGCCCCATGTTGCAAGGATCTGTACACAATTCTTGGAAGCTGAAAATGTCCCAGTTCTTGCATGGCCAGCATACTCACCGGACATGTCACCCATTGAGCATGTTTGGGATGTGCTTGACCGGCGTATACGACAGCGTGTACCAGTTCCCACTAATATCCAGCAACTTCGCACAGCCATTGAAGAGGAGTGGACCAATATTCCACAGGACACAATTGACAATCTGATAAACTCTATGCGAAGAAGATGTGTTGCACTGCATGAGGCAAATGGTGGTCACACCAGATACTGACTGGGTCTGAGTCCCCAGACCCCCAATAAAGCAAAAAAATGCACATTTCAGGGTGGCCTTTTATTGTGGACAGTCTAAGGCACACCTGTGCACTAATCAGATCAGCATCTTGATGTGGCACACCTGTGAGGTGGGATGGATTATCTCAGCAAAGCAGAAGTGCTCACTATCACACATTTAGACAGATTTGTGAACAATGTTTGAGAGAAATGGTAATATTGTGTATCTGGAATGAATTTTAGATCTTTAAGTCCATCTCATGAAAAATGGGAGCAAAAGTGTTGCGTTTATATTTTTGTTGAGTGTAACAGAAAGTTCTGAATTAAAAGCCTATGATGCCTTTAAATAGTAAAAAGTAGTAAAAACAAACAGCTGTTTGACATGTACACTAGTGTTGACTATTAATCTCACTTCATGTGTGCTCCTTAAATGTTGTTGTTATATTATTTCTTGTTTTATTGTATTTCTCGTGTTTCAGTTCCTGTTTTATTTTGTAATTTCCGGTTCCCTGTTCTAACCTCTCCTCTCGTTCCAGGTGTCTTGACTTCCCGCCCTCATGTGTGTTGATTACCTACCTGCCCAAATGTGTCTCACCTGTGATTTGTTATCTCGGTGCCTCTTGTTGTAGTTTGTCTGTGTCTTCCCCTCATTTCTGCAAGATTGTCTGTATTCCTTGTGAGAAAGCTTTCCAGCATTACCCTGTATTCCTTGCGAGCAGTGTTTTTGACCTTGCTCTGTTTTTGACTCTTTTGCCTCATTCCATTTCTAATCTGCTGACTGCCTTCCCATGAACCCATCCTTTTGCAATTAAAGGTTTTGGCTGTCCAGCCTCAGTGTGGTTGTGTATTTGGGTCACGTCACATGTAACAGTGTGATACCTGTTTTAGTTCGTAGTTCATGCATTTCAGTATGCTTTACTTCCTGCCTTTGTACTGTTTCTCTCCAGTTTTACTCCACACAGTGCTTCTACCCCTACTGTTCACTACCTGTTTGCCAGATTGTCTTCGTTCTCCCCTCGTGTTTCTTATGGCAGGCCCACACCGGACCGAAAAATCTGCGTATTTGAGAGAGTCGGCGTCCGTGACATGAGTCTGCTTGGTGTGGTCGCTCGAATGGGCCCACGTCGGCGTTCATTTCAGCCGATTCAAATGTGTAATCCGCCGCTCGAGTCGGTCACTCTTTTACCATTCTGATTGGTGGAGGCTAGCAGCTTGACTAGCAAATCAGTGAAGCCCGGAAGTGACGATGTAAACATACCAGATAACCAGTAGAATTGAAGAAGGTGGTCTAGAGAGGACCGCCTACTTCCGGTTTTCATGTTTTTTGGCCCACAATACAGATTAGCGCCGCTTGTTGTTTTGGAGACATTACATCTCGCGCAAGCGCGGAACGTAGTCAGGCAGTCGGATAAATGAAGTCTGGCTACTTAATATGGCCGACTCGAACAACGACATGGGCAGTTAACACCTACGGAACTACAGCCGACGCCATACGTTCCGCGCTTGCGCGAGATGTAACGTCTCCAAAACAACAGGCGGCGGAAGTCTTTGTTTGTGTGTGATTGTGTGTGAGTGTAAAAAGTTGTGGTTGAACAGCGCTTGGAATAGGTTTTCTCCACTTGTCTCTACATGACACATGAATAAATGTATTTTACTGTAAACATGACATCCTCATCACAAATAAAAAGACTCCAGATGGTCGTAAAAGGAACCCAAAGTGAGAATATCTTATTTTTGTCCACCTTATAACGGACTGGACTAAACCATGTACACCTTTCAGAGGAGGGAGGGTGTGTCTCTGAAAGGCTGTGTACCTTATACTGCCCACAATAAAAGGCCACTCTGAAATGTGCAGTTTTGTCTCACAGCAAAATGCCACAGATGCCACAAGCATTGAGGGAGCGTTGACATGCTGACAGCAGGAATGTCAACCAGATCTGTTGCTCGTGCATTGAATGTTCATTTCTCCACCATAAGCCGTCTCCAAAGGCGTTTCAGAGAATATGGCAGTACATCCAACCGGCCTCACAACCGCAGACCAAGTGTAACCACACCAGCCCAGGACCTCCACATCCAGCCGGTTCACCTCCAAGATCGTCTGAGACCAGCCACTCAGACAGCTGCTGAAACAATTGGTTTGCATAACCAAACAATTTCTGCACAAACTGTCAGAAACCGTCTCAGGGAAGCTCAACTGCATGCTCGTCGTCCTCATCGGGGTCTTGACCTGAATCCAGCTCGTCGCCGTAACAGACTTGAGTGGGCAAATGCTCACATTCGATGGCGTCTGGCACGTTGGAGAGGTGTTCTCTTCACGGATGAATCTCGGTTTACATTGTTCAGGGCAGATGGCAGACAGCGTGTGTGGCGTCGTGTGGGTGAGCGCTTTGCTGATGTCAATGTTGTGGATCGAGTGGCCCATGGTGGTGGTGGGGTTATGGTATGGGCAGGCATCTGTTATGGACGAAGAACACAGGTGCATTTTATTGATGGCATTTTGAATGCACAGAGATACCGTGATGAGATCCTGAGGCCCATTGTTGTGCCATACATCCATGAACATCACCTCATGTTTCAGCAAGATAATGCACGGCCCCATGTTGCAAGGATCTGTACACAATTCTTGGAAGCTGAAAATGTCCCAGTTCTTGCATGGCAACAACATGCAAGAACATGACAAACATGACATCCTCATCACAAATAAAAAGACTCCAGATGGTCGTAAAAGGAACCCAAAGTGAGAATATCTTATTTTTGTCCACCTTATAACGGACTGGACTAAACCATGTACACCTTTCAGAGGAGGGAGGGTGTGTCTCTGAAAGGCTCTAATATCGTTTCATAAAAATAGTCTGTCAGACTATTCATTCAGCGAACAGTAATAGTTTACTGATAATGATTATAATGAACAATTTCTAATTTTTAATCCCAGGTTTGTCAAGGATTCTCCCCATTTTGGGGTCCTGAATTTATAGTTCCACTCTTCGTAGGACACACTTAAATATATATATATATATATATATATATATATATATATATATATATATATATATATATACAGAATTGATCTAAATGCCTTAATTAAACAAAATCCTACCTTTTAGGAAACCAATTTTCTTTGTGAATGAATAATGTATCGTAAAGAAATACATGTTCTTCATAAAAAAAAATCATGGTGCTTTTCAGTTAGCCTATTAGCTGGTTTGATTTGCATTGAGAAATCATTAGGCTAACTAGCATGCTATAGGCTATCTGAAAAGCACCATGCCAGTCTCTAGGTATGTGAAGGGTATGTGAGGATTTGGATTTTATTTTAACTCCAAAGGCCCAGGTGACTTTATCAGAATACACAGTATCCTGGATCCATGTAATAACTCGCCTTTAAAAATAAAAATCTGCCTGCCTCTATGGGAGTTTAACAAAGGGGTGCCCATACTTACGCACCCTGTATTTTAATGAAGAACGTTTATTTCTTTATGATACATTATTCATTCACAAAGAAAATTGGTGTCCTAAAAGGTAGGATTTTTCCTTGTTTGTTTAATTAAGGCATTAAGATCAATTCCCAAAAGATTATGTTTATTCCTCTTTAGCATAACTTAGGCATGGGGTGCCTAAACTTATGCATAGCACTTTATATATATAATGAATATGTTTATTTCATTGTTCATTGTTGCAAAACACAAAATGCAAAAACATGTTGTCTTCCCATTTGACCTCTGAACCCGGTGATTAGTTTCGTTTATCAACTCTGCCCTGCGTGGGAGCAGAAAATCATTTTATTGACAACTGCAGTCGAATGCCACTCGCTTACACGCTCGTTCTCACCACCAATTAGCAGTGACCTCAGAGGGGCGACGAGCAAGGTCGTCGGTTATGGATCGCTCTCATATTTACATACATAACCCAATCATGAGCTGGGAAGATGAATTACACCACAAACTGCTTCAGACAAGCCTGCTGGATATTATAAGCTTTTGATTCATGTATGTATAACTGCGGTGAGTTATTAAGCAGCAGAGTAAAATTTAAAAGTAGAGGGAGGAGGACATGAAGAGGATTAAGGAGTTTTGACTCCCACTGGCTTCACTGATCCTGATAACTGACATGAAGCAGGTGATGAACTCAGGTGAGTTCAAGTGAAAATAATAACAGGCCAAGATACTACTGGTACAATTACTTTTTTTTTAGATGTTTCCTGCATGTTAATTGTTGATGTTTTGATCCTCTCCGCACCAACTGTTGGAAGTGATGGACTGTATTCCTCCATCACCTGACCTCTGTAGCCGCCCCACTCAATTACCACCAGCCCTGTGTGGCGGGGTAGAGGTTTGGAGGGGGTGAAGGTTATAAAAGCATGAATCTGTCAGTCAGTGTTCAGGGCTGTAATCTGAAATAAGATGTGAATGATTCCTTTTGAAACATCACTGAGGACGACACAATGTTTGAAAATTACAAATCAGTGCATGTTAAAGGGGAATGACACCCACTTCATATACCAATACGAAGCAAGGCTGTAAGTCAATCTTGCAAATAACCCATTTGGATGAAATTGGTTACCAAGCTTTGGATCTTCAACCTCTAGTCGGTTAAAACATGTCACTGTAACACTCTGGCTTCAGTATTCAATGGTTCTCCATGCAGTAAGGCTATTGGATCCCTTCATTTTTATCTTCACCCCTAATCACTTTCTTTCTTATGTTGAACTTTTTTATTTAATTGTCATCATTACTTTTTCTTTTGACAGAATATAAATTGGGGTCGATTCACAGTTTTAATCTATTTCATTTTTCTGGCAAAATGCAGGAAAATGAACATGTTTGGATACATGTTGTAGGACTTTCAGGTCTGGATGTTTTCAACTGAAAAAAATTAACTTTCTGTGCACACTATAATAATTAGAAATATATAGTCAGTACAATATATAAAGTCTTTGTGTATACACTCATGGACCTTCTGGCATCCCAATTCTACAATCTGCTTGAAGCAGATAAAAACAACCCCAAAAAAATAAATGAAATTAAAGGAATTCAAATTAATTCAACAACTCTCCGGGTTTTATTCATCTGACAATAGTTCTTGTGTATTAATAAATTGTCTCGTCTTTTGTAGTTTCATCAAACTTTTAGTCACTAAACAACTTTTAATCAAAGTTTATGAGTTGCTGTATTCAGCTAATGTATCTATGATTAAGAGAGAAAAAAAACCAAGTGGCACAACATGAATCAAGCTGACACATGAGGTGCCAACTTATATTACAATATATTGTATATGTAAATGAATGAACACATTTATAATGTTGTCATTATGTACTCTTCGGTTTGGGAGGTCAGATAAAGGTCTGACAGGCGGCTGGAAGGAGATGATGAAGGGTGGAGAGGGAGGTGAGCGATGGAGAATTGACACAGAGAAAGTGTTACACAAATAATAATCAGTGAAGGTCAGTCTAAGGCTAAGCAGATGACAGCGACTTTTTTAAATAATGACAAAAATGAAAAATTGAAAATGAACAGTTTTATTATCCACTCGTCAGCTCCCTCATTGATGAATGGAAGACAGGCGGCCTGTTTGCTCTTCATTTCATTAGAGGAGAGGGAAAAAAGGAAAGCAGATAAAGTGAGCAGGTCACCAATTGAATATCGCAGATGAGAGCTGCCGCCCCTCAATTTAATGACGGGCGGCATCCTCACTGGAAGATTATGACCTCGAGGTTGAGAAGTTTCTTTTCTGCTTCAGAAACAGAAAGTAAAGTATGACATTTTGACTGAGTAACAATCAGAAACCTTGCATTGCAAAAGAACATTGAAGTTTACAGTTTATGTATTAGATATTACATCTGGCGTTGAAGGATGTATTAAAATTCCTGTAGTTGCCCAAAATATAATGATCTAAGTACACACACTGCATACTCGCTGAAGTCATCAGTACTCTTTATCTGCAGTGTGTTGAGCCTTTTCATCTGCACGTCCACGCCGGGATTCTGCAGTCGTCAGCAGGGAATGCAGCACCTGCGTGACACCTCTATCTAAAATATTAACATTTTTGGAAAGTAAACCCACATGATAAATCCCCCAAAAGGTTTGGGGAAAATTCGTTTTTTAAGTGAATATCTAATTGGAAAATGGTTTTGTTTACATTTTTGAAAAGCCCAAATGTTTCTGAAAATGTTGACATTTTTGATAAGCGAAAATGTGCTCCGAAAGTCCAGAAGTTTTGTGAAAAATTTCAAATGTATTAAAAGTGAATGCCTTTCATTGGACGTTTTTTTCAAACTTTTTTGTAAATGTTTACTACTTTTTGTAAGGATCTTGAGAAAAATGAACATGTTTTGGGAAAATCTGAACATTTTTGAAAAGTGTATAATTATATGGAAAGCAATAAGAACTGGGGTCCGTTTCACAAAGCAGGTTTAGTGAAAACCTTGAGTTAGTTAACCCTGAGATGAGGGAAACTCTGGTTTTTCGGTTTCACAAAGCCAGTTCAGCATAAATCTGAGTCAGTTACCCGAGTAACATGCTCCGTGAACCTAACCTGCTCACTAGCAGGTTTGCTTCAACAAACCCTGAGTTTCTCCCTACATGTCTCGGCTTTTTCCGGAATCTGAACCAACTCTGAAAAATTGTGCTGTCCTTTCATCGTCAACCTAATCGATATGGAAATAAAAGTGATTCTAGCAGTTTTGCGTTGGGAGACAATTTTGATTACCTTTCCTTTCAATCACATTAGATATTATCTAAACAATATTCTCCGACATTTTCAACATTTCAAATCGCGGACATAATCCGCAACCAGATTCTTTGCGGAGGTAGTGTTTTTGTGAACGGGAGATTTATGAAATGTTAAAGTACATTTCTGTGTTGAAATACCTGCTTATATTTACTGTTTAATATGTGAAATATGATTAAAATCATATGCCTTAGTCAACGTATTTGCGCAATATTCTTATGCTTAATTTTCAACTGAAGCCACTTTCTTTCTGTGCCTGGGGGGATTACACCCAATAAAAATAATAATTTATTTGTTGCGCCACTTGGTGAACTACGGGAATTGAACCTCTGTCGCCTGCACCATAGGCAGCGTTGCTAACCATTCCACCACAGTGTCGCTGGGCAAGTCTGAAAATAAAGACTTATTACCTTTAGATCAATAGACTGTTTCATTCACATTAGATTGGGCAGTAAATGTCTGCCACGCCAACTATCACTACTTTGCTGCAGTTACGTTGCTCCGCTTTCTCAGGATGAGCTCGTTTTCTACATAAACACTCAGTAATATCTAATGACGCTCTCCCCGTTGCCATGGTGAATCGTAGTATCGGAGCTCCATTGATGATGGCTTTGTAGAGTCGGCAGGCGTAACTCAGAGTTTACAGACTCAGAGTTGAGTGAACTAATTCAAAACCGCTGTTCTGAAACTGAAAACTCAGAGTTGCCCATCTCAGAGTTGTTCAACTCAGAGTTCAGGGTTAGGTTCAGAGTTTGTTGAACCTGCTTTGTGAAACGGGCCCCTGATATTGTATTGTTGAACATTTTTATTGGAAAGATATTCTGCCCTAGCAGTGGTGTCTGAACAAGGAGTATACAGATTAATTACTAATTTATTCCAAACAACAGCTACCGACACAAAATGCACTACCCAGTATCACAACTCAGTCTTTTCCACCCAAAGGATGCGGCGTAGCTAACTAACATAGGCCTAACAAACCTTTAGATTACATTACTTTTTTGGAAAGTCAATACATATTTTGATATATTAATGAAAAATTAAATAAATATTTTGGGAATAAATAGCTTGTTTTAGACTCTTTTGGAAACTTCAAACATTTTTGGAACATTTTCAAAAATGTCAAAATGTTGGTACATTTTGTCCTGAATTCTTCAACAGGCTGTTGTGAGGGTTAAAATGTGGAGGTGAGTGTCCTCGCAAGTCTGTGTGTAATTTGGTCAGACTTTTTCACTGTGTTAGGAAAGCAAAGCAGTGTGAGCATGGTGCCTGAAGCGACAGCAGATTGGACATTACTCTTAAAAGGAGAAATCTGGTCATTTTTTACCCCATTTTCGTTGTCCCCAGGGTCATCCTGACTTATTAGAAGCAAAAAACCCAACAAAAATGTACTTGACCTAGCCCGAGATCTGTACCTGCCTGCCAGCCTTCCAGGATATCTCCAATGCTCACCCATAGGGGCAAGTTTTATTTGCTTTTCTGGGATTCAGAAAATAATTCCAAGACCTATACATCACAGATTGGGTCCTTACGAGACACGACAGCGCTCGTTTAGCTCAAATAGTGTGGCGAAACGACATAAATATGTGTGTTTTTGCATGGAGTTACTCACCTCAAATCACCTCGTAGACATTAGTAATAGAGTGCTGGGTGTGCGCTCGTCCCTCCCACTCACTGCAGAAACGAAAACGTTTTCCTCGTAGTTTTGATTTTGTATCCATAAAGAAACGAGCAGTGCAGTCGTCATGACCCTAATAAATCTATGAAGCGGTGAAAAAGCACACTCAGAAATGCAAACACTCCGAGACGGCCGGTGCTCTACAAAAACGTTCCGGCGGTCAAATTCATTCGGGCCCAAGCGTACCTCCCCCAGTGACCCAGTACTCGGGGCACTGTTCAGCATCCAATCCTCCCTCAGCGATTTGAATGACAGGATTTCAAT
This sequence comes from Chelidonichthys spinosus, assembly GCA_029853015.1. NCBI lineage: Eukaryota > Metazoa > Chordata > Actinopteri > Perciformes > Triglidae > Chelidonichthys > Chelidonichthys spinosus. Next base: position 26,628,667 of record CM056825.1, on the reverse strand, counting down.
GACAGGATGTTGGAAAAAAACGGCAGGCCCGGGTCTTCGTCAACCACGACGTCAGCATCCACTTCCACGGATGTCTCCGTCGCACACGAACGCAAACAGAAACACCACCAGGTCCTGTATGATGACATCATTCCCGAGTTCACTCCTAGGAGGACCCTGGCGACTGCTGTACCTGTAGCCACAAGCTCGCCCTTCTTCCCACCTTTGGCTGCCATCTCCCATCATCTGGGGAGCCAGATTTTATTTTTAGGATAAACCCCATCGGGATAGCCACTCGTAAATATTCTGGCAAAAAACGGTTTATCATTGACCTTTCCGCTCCTCACAATGATTCGGCTGGTAGCATCAATAGCCTCTTTCCTTTACATCCGTTTTCTAGCACTGTTGACGACGCTATTAAGCTCATTTAAAGGGCAGGGCGAGGAGCTTGGCTTGCAAAAGCCGATATTTCGGACGCTTTTAAAGTGATGCCACTGCATCCTTCTCAATGGCCTCTGTTCGGTGTTCAGTGGAGAGAGAAAATGTATTTTTCGGTTAGGCTCACTTTCGCCTGTCAAAGTAGTCCAAAAATTTTCGATACATTATCCGAGGCCTTGTGTTGGATTCTCCTTAACAACGACAAGTTACCGTTTGTCCTCCATCTTCTAGATGATTTTCTCCTGGTAGATTTCCCCCCCGCAAAGTCAGACTTTTCCATCTCGGCACTTAAACGCACCTTTTCTTATCTGGGTGTTCCGCACTCGGAGGAGAAAACCGTAGGTCCGGTTAAAGTTATAGAGTTTCTGGGCATCACTCTCGATTCCAACCTTATGCAAGCCTCGCTGCCCCTCGAGAAACTGTCCCGTATAAGACAGGTTATGCAAAACTATCAAGTGTCACAGTCTTTCTCCAAAAGAGAAATGCTCTCTCTTCTAGGCCACCTACATTTTGCAATGAGGGTAATCCCCCAAGGCAGAGCATTTATTTCCAGGCTCCGCAACGCATCCAAATCTGTTAAAGATCTCTGATGTCGTTGCCTTAGACGCCGTGTGTAGATCAGAACTCAAATTTTGGTCTCGGCTCCTAAACAATTAGAATGGAATGGAATTTATTTTTTCATAAATGATTTTTCGGAATCCTCTCCAGCCCTCAATCTATATACGGATGCTGCGCCCTCCGTGAGGTTTGGAGGGGTTCTCAATAATGAATGGTTTGCAAGTGTTTGGCTGAAAGAATTACTCGCCTTACCCGCCAGTGAATTTTCAACAGCCTTTTAGAACTATATCCCATCGTCGTCGTCGTTTCATTAGTGTATAATCACCTGAAACTGAGAATTGTGTTTTAGTTAGCTGAGAATGAAACCTTTATATCTACATTCAGATCAGATCCTCCTCCTAGAGTCTGCCATGTTGCAGTGCCATGTTTCTACAGTAGCCCAGAACAGACCAACCAAACACTGGCTCTAGAGGGAGCAAAACATGAGTGCAAAACTGCAGCACCACCAGCAGTTGTCTGACTTCTGCAAAAGTAGAGTTATTATGGTAAGGATGACCTCTGTCTATATTTGCATGGTGATACATTTTGTCATAGAGAAAGGGATCTGATGGCTGGAGGTTTAATGAATGATCTGTCATGCCAGGGAACACGGATAAGGACAAAATGATAACTGAAACAAATAACAAAAGTGCAGTCAAAAACTGAGGCAGCCAGCAGGAGCAACACCAGGATCAAACAAAAACAGAGGGAAATCACAGAAACAGAAACCAGGCTGTAATACACAACAGAGCTAGCAGGACGAACTGACAGAGACATGGTGAAAACACTGTCTAAATGCATCAGGAACTATAAGGAAACAAGACACAGGTGAGCAGATGATAAGGGAAGGCTGCAGAGACTAATCACAGCAGGAAGCAGGGCTACAGCAAGGCATAGATGAGATGGTAGGACCCCCGTCAGAATGAGCCAACCTCCCTCGGAACAGGAACAGCCACCGAAACAGTCAACAAGGGTCAATGGGCCGTTTTGGGAAGCAAGGCTTCCCCGAACTGCGCCTTCTCCTGTGATAGGGCTGCAGGTTAGCCAAGTGGCAGTGAGTCAGCTGGATGTTCCTAGGCCCTCCTAGGGCCAGGCGAGTACCCAGATACAGGTCCAAGCAGGAATTTGGAGGCTGCTTGACATGAGAGGATGGCTGGGGATCAGGGGTGGAAACGAAGTCCGTAACCCAGGCAGGCAGGAAGCCCCTGAGCCACGGCCTGGAGGAAACCAGCTCCTTAGTCTCCTTCAGGGCCGACTCCCTCTCCTCCTTAGTGTCAGCGTATTTGTGCTTGGCTTGGAGGGACTGGAGGTTGTAATCCACGGGAGACAGGGTTGTACAGCAGGCAGGGAAACGGACCAACATTTACAACGATATGACAGAGAGACAAGGGAACAGTGATGGGAATAACGGCGTTGAAATAAACGGCGTTACTAACGCCGTTACTTTTTTCAGTAACGAGTAATCTAACTAATTACTTTGACTGTCACTATAACGCCGTTATCATTGCCGACACCCCGTTACTGCACGTTACTCAAGTCGCACAATGAACTTTTTTTTAACTTCATGATAGGACTCGTGCGCGTGTTGTCATGAGAGAAGGGAGGATGAGATAACCTCTCAGCAATTATTGGCTGATGTATACCGTAGATGACCAAATAATCGCCCGCGTGCAAATACGCGCCTGTGCTCTAATAGCCGCCGGGGTCCGACCTCATTTGGCATAATAAACGCCGGTTCAATTAAACGCCCGGGCGATAAAGTGTTTACCATAGTCTTGCACAGAAAACAAGTTTTTTTTTAACAGCACTTCACCGGCTCTCACCTCTTCTGTCAGTCAGCCCCTCCTCTCGCTCTCTCTCTCTCTCTTGCATGCAGGTGCGCGCGCACACACACACACACACACACACACAGACACACACACACACACACACAGACACACAAACACAGGCGCGCTAGACTGAGGGATATAGGGATATAGATAAATGCGCTAATGTACAGTGTTGAAATTACCGCGATCGACCCCCCCTTCCGTTATCATTCATAACACTGCTCTGATCAGCTCCCTGTGTCGCGGTAACACAGACAAACTGTCTTTGTATTTATTGTCTGATGTCAATAAAGATGCGTCGGGGGGGAAGTAGTTTTGTTCCAGTGGTGCTATGGTGAGCTCCTTGTTCTTTGCATGATGGTCTGGTGCTGCTCATTGCAAAAATAAATTGTAGCCTGTTTAGGGTTAGGGTTAGTTATTTGTGCAGGTAACTGTCTTTGCTGTTGGTGAGACAACTGGGTTGGCTGGGTGGATAAATGATTGCACAAATGCAAAATGAACAGATGCATTTATGCACTTTAAGTTGGATTGAAGAAATCCATATACATTTTCAGTTCACTTTAAAGCCTCTGTTAGATTGTGTATTTCTCTTTTTTTTTTAGAAGTGTATGTCCATCCGCTGTCGTTTACGTTGAGTTACAATAAAAGCAAACCTCTGTGCAGGTACTTGTCTTTGTTGTCGTGCACTCTATTCATCTGGCTTATGAAACATGCTCTGAGAAGGTGGGGGCCAGGGGGGGGGGGTTACGGGGGCGAGAAACGAAAAAGTAACGCAATAGTTACTTTTACTGGTAACTAGTTACTTTTATAGTGGAGTAACTCAGTTAGTAACTCAGTTACTTTTTGGGAGAAGTAACTAGTAACTATAACTAATTACTTTTTCAAAGTAACTTGCCCAACACTGCAAGGGAAACACACAAATTAAGGCCATGTTTCCACGTAGCAGGGTATTTAGAGAAACAAATCCCCCCCCCCTCTGTTTTCAAAAATAACATCGTGCACACAACATTGTTCAACCCACATAAATCCGCCATTCAGCGCCATTATAACTATGCCAAACCTATGGGCTGCAGTGTAGGGAGAAGGATAAAGCCATGCAAGCCAATCAGAATCCTGAGAATCAACAACAACAAATAACACGAGCAACTTCCTGTGACGCGTGACAACCTAAAACCCTTCGTCTCCCAGTTGACACACAACACATAACTGGCATTATCGGAAATCTCCACTTTGGCCAGAGTTTTTTGAAATAATCGTTTTCTTTGATAAAAACAGCGTTTTTGTGTAAATGAGAGGCCAAAATATCTGCGTTTTCCCTTCATGTAAACGGGCCCTTAATACACAGGGAGGCAGGGAGCTGACGAGGGACAGGTGAAACACATTAGGGCGGTTAGGGTAATCAGGTAGGGTAATCAACACGAGAGGGTGGGACAACAGACAGCAGAAACAAGGACCAGGAAGTACGATACAGGAAACCACACAGGGGACAAAACTACAAAATAAAACAGGAAATTATCCACCAAAAAGCCCAGATCGTGACACAACCAAAGATAACAGCTATGCCATCTGTGTCTGCCTAAACATGTAGCCTACATGTTTGTACATGCAGCTTGCTCCATTCAGGAACAATGGGGTGTGTTTGTTCACACATGCCATGAAAATGCCAGAATAGATAGGGTGAGTGTAAAGAGTTAAACAGAAAACCACACACACAAAATATGTTACTCAATCTTCACATTATTTTTCGACATGTCCAACCTGAGGTCTAAACATCATTTTGATTCTTTCCATCATGAGCCTGCTTTTGATAACTTTTGGCTTGAGTCTTGTTGAGAGAAATATATGAATAAAGTACTAAATTCTACATTGTCTAGATCATACTTTTGTGTGTTGCAGGTCAATCCCTTCCGTAGTAGGCTGTGGTGACAGGACAGGAGTTTCCAGTCAAGCAGAATGTTTCTGAGTTTTTGCACAATACACTAATATGTATATTTTCATTACAATAAAGTAATTTATAAATACGTTGTTGTGTTTTTTCCTGATACATGTAATGTAAACTGATTTATTATGAGTGTTATGTTCTAAACGATCAAACAACTACATATTAATTTTCATTTTTTATTGAAAATGTAAATAATACAAAAAATATAAGTAGTATAAAAAATACAAAATAAATATCCTGTGCAGGAACATGAATTGAAAACAAACTTCACATATTTTTGAGGCTGAAGGTTTGCACTGTAACAAAATAAGAACAAAATGAGAACAAAAAAATCACAATTAGTCTAATCCAACACACTTCAGTATTTTGCTATACCATGCTTTGGATGAATCCAACTTACTGTCCGTTCAGGATCAGGAAATTGCTCTCTTATCTTCAAAACGTAGCAGCGAGGGATCACAACGCGACGTCCACCTCCCAGTGACCCATACTGCCACACTCCCCACTGCCTGTATGCTGCGTATCTAAACTGTCTATTGCTCTGCCCTGGCTCCGAGAATCCTGAAATCATTCCAGAGCCCTGAAATCATTTCAGAGCCTCCGAGCGATTCTCAGGTGTCCATCCATTAGGATGTACATGTCCATGTGTGGCTTGATGGACATGCACTCTTCAGGTCGAGAGCCGCAACACTACCCGACACCTGGTACACACACACCAGGAGGGATTAGCAGCTGTGGATGGTGGGTGGAGCACTGTCTGATGCCAGAATCATCAAATCAAAGATCAATGAGGGATCATTTTTTAAAACATCCCTCAGCATCTGACGGGATTCCTGCACGTTTAACCTCCCAATCAAGGCCTGCAATGAAGTAGAGATTCTCAAGGTTAAAAAGTTATCAAACTGATGGAGTTGTAGTGAATCCTCTAACTGGACAAAATGTAACATTAATATTATGATTTTTTTTCTTTCTTATAAGTTACTATATTTGCCCTGTGATAGACTGGTTACCTGTCCAGGGTGTACCTGCCTTCGCCCAATGTAGCTGGGATCGGCTCCAGGTCCCCCGCGACCCTGAATACAGGATAAACAGTAGACAATGGATGGATGGAAGTTACTATATTAGACAAGATCATTTTACAATTAGAAATACATATTTTTCACAGCATTTACATGGTGTAGCTTCATGTAACTGTCATTCCTCTTTGATGCAATACACATCCTCTTTTTTGACTGTGCAGAGAACAGGGGCCCGTTTCACAAAGCAGGTTCAACAAACTCTGAACCTAACCCTGAACTCTGAGTTGAACAACTCTGAGATGGGAAACTCTGAGTTTTCGGTTTCAGAACAGCGGTTTTTAATTAGTTCAGTCAACTCTGAGTATGTAAACTCTGAGTTACGCGCGTGCCTGCCGACTCTATAAAGCCATCATCAATGGATCTCCGATACTACGATTCACCATGGCAACGGGGAGAGCGTCATTAGATATTACTGAGTGTTTATGTAGAAAACGAGCTCATCCTGAGAAAGCGGAGCACCGTAACTGCAGCAAAGTAGCGATAGTTGGCGTGGCAGACATTTACTGCCCGATCTAATAAGTATAACTGAATGAAACATTCTATTGATCTAAAGGTAATAAGTCTTTATTTTCAGACATGCAGAGCGACACTATGGTGTAATGGTTAGCAACGCTGCCTATGGTGCAAGCGAGAGCAGTTCAATTCCCATAGTTCACAAAGCAGTGCAACACATAAATTATTATTTTTATTGGGTGTAATCCCCCCAGGCACAGAAAGAAAGTGGCTTCAGTTGAAAATTAAGCATAAGAATATTGCGCAAATACGTTGACTAAGGCATATGATTTTAATCATATTTCACATATTAAACAGTAAATATAAGCAGGTATTTCAACACAGGAATGTACTTAAACATTTCATAAATCTACCGTTCGCAAAAACACTACCTCCGCAAAGAATCTGGTTGCGGATTATGTCCGCGATATGAAATGTTGAAAATATGGGAGAATATTGTTTAGATAATATCTAATGTGATTGAAAGGAAAGGTAATCAAAATCCTCTCCCGACGCAAAGCTGCTAGAATCACTTTTATTTCCATATCGATTAGGTTGGCGATGAAAGGACGGCATATTTTTTCAGAGTTGGTTCAGATTCCGGAAAAAGGCGGAGACATGTAGGGAGAAACTCAGGGTTTGTTGAAGCAAACCTGCTAGCGAGCAGGTTAGTTTCACGGAGCATGTTACCCGGGTAACTGACTCAGATTTATGCTGAACTGGCTTTGTGAAACCGAAAAACCAGAGTTTCCCTCATCTCAGGGTTAACTAACTCAAGGTTTTCACTAAACCTGCTTTGTGAAACGGACCCCAGGTTCCATAGATAAATTGGTTGTGCCAAAAAGAGCTTTTTGCACGATCAATTATATTTTCTGAAAAATGGCCAATATTTCACAAGTCCTGCTAGAGTATGTAAACTTTTGAGCGCAACTTTATATATTGAAAACACACACACACATACACACACACACCAGTTAGTACAAGTGTGTGTGTTGGTGTTGTAGATGTTTACATCAGAGCATTATCTAGCTAAATATACAAACATAATGTAGCTTACATCTTCATAAGTAATGCGTTGGGCCTGGAGAGCCTGCATTCACTGGAGGTCCTCCGGTGCAATTGGTAAGGTCAGACCGCGGCCAGATTCCCTGCCTCTGCCTCGGCCCCTGCCTGCTGCAGACTGTCTGCCCCCCCTTGCTCGAGTTGCGTGGAAGTACCCGCAACCGAAGACTTGGGCATGCTGTCAGGGGAACTCTAATAAAACTCTAAAATAACGACTTATATGCAACGAGTAATCCTGATACACAAGCTTACGACAGTAGTGACTGACATGACTGATATTGTTAGCGTTTCCCTTGTTATCCCTGTACCAGAGGTAACTTAGCTGTTGATAAATAGTAACTTATTACGTAGCTGTAACATGCTAATGTCAAGCTAACTTGGCTGTGGAGCTTAGCTGTGGACATTGTAATGACTTACAAGACTTACGTTAGTTTCAACGTGCATTGTAATAAAGTTACCTGTGAATCCGACATCAATTCTCTTCACTCAAAGCCGGCTTGCTGTTCTATTCCTGCAGGGGGGGGGGGGGGGGGGGTGCTTCGTGGGAGGCTCTGAGGGGAGGACAATACAAGCTCGGAGGGGAGGGATTAAGGAGCACAGAGGGGAAATCGTAGACCATAGCTTTAGCTCCTATAGTAAATAGAATCACTCTGGAGCCCTATTTATACCAGTGGGGATGATGCATTATAAGTTCATCATAAGACGCAATGTAATGGTGTACAAAGCAATATGTTTCCCACATTTCCCATATAGACAGTGTTCGAATTTGATGTGAACTGCAACCTGAAATCCATCTCTCCCTCCGCTCTCTCCTCAACTATTGTTTCCTCACTACCATAGACAGAACAATCCTCCCTAACGCCTACTGAGGAAGCCTCCTCCATCTTGATGTGCTCACTCTCCTCTTCTTTGGACACTCTCTGGAAGAAATCGGGCCAGGATGAGGACCTTGCTCACTACCACCACTTCCTCTCTGACTTCACCTCAACCGTTTCGGCAGCTAAATCTGCCTCACCCCTCCTACCCCTCCTTCACTGCTGATTTACTTTACCAAAAAAGTAAAAAGATCAGCTCCTCATTCACTCTTATAACCTCCCAGAAAACATCTTCCCCAACTCTCACCTCTGAAGACGTTCACGCACTTGTTACATCTAACCGCGCTCCCTTGACCCGATTCCCTCCTCTCTACTCCAGGACATCTCACACGACATCTTGCCATTCCTCACCACCCTGATCAACTCCTCCCTCACCTCAGGTGTCATTCCAGCGGATTTTAAGACAGCTACCGTGAAGCCCCTCCTTAAAAAACCCACCCTAGACGCTACTGACATCCAAAACTACAGACCTGTATCTCTTCTTTCATTCCTCTCTAAAACCTTGGAACGTGCCTACAACCAACTGTCATCCTATCTCTCGCAGAACAACTTCCTAGACCCTAATTCTCCTCGACCTATCTGCTGCATTCGACACAGTCCAGCCTTATTTTAAATTGTGCTGGGTCTCAACCTCCACCAGCCGATCAGCTCCTGTCCGCTCCTCGGAAAGCTTCAGCAAACGCAAACACAGCTCCCGGAACTCAGCATTCGCTACGGCTCCAGCTGCTGCCCTGCTGGCCAAAAGAGCTCGAGCCCCGACTTCAGCAGTCGCCTCTACAGCTCCAGGAAAAGACGCCATCATGGCAGCCCTGTCTTCCACCCAGTCATCCATCTCCAGCATGAATTTCAGGATCCAAAGCTTAAGGCAAGTCCACACCGGACCGACTGCCCGATTCGTGTCGGATAAATGACGTCGGGCTACTTAACATGGCCGACTCGAACAACGACATGAGCGGTTCACACCTACGGAACTACAGCCGACGCCATATGTTCCGCGCTTGCGCGAGATGTAATGTCTCCAAAACAACAGGCGGCGCTAATCTGTATTGTGGGCCAAAAAACACGAAAACCGGAAGTAGGCGGTCCTCTCTAGACCACCTTCTTCGATTCCACTGGTTATCTGGTATGTTTACATCGTCACTTCCGGGCTTCACTGATTCGCTAGTCAAGCTGCTAGCCTCCACCAATCAGAATGGTAAAAGAGTGACCGACTCGCTTGGCGGATTACACATTTGAATCCGCTGAAATGAACGCCGACGTGGGCCGATTCGAGCGACCACACCAAGCAGACTCGTGTCACGGATGCCGACTCTCTCAAAGACGCCGATTTTCGGTCCGGTGTGGACTCGCCTTTATTTGAGGCCGCTACCGTGTCACCTTCCAGCTCTTCCCTCCAGGTAGGGATGGGCAGAACGAGGCTTTGTGAAACAGCGAAGCGTTCGAAGCAATTGCGCCGGAATTGTGTCGAGGTTTCGAAACAATCCGAAACCTGTACTCCATGGTGACATCTAGTGGCCAGTTTTGCTAACATGACAATTTGACTGTGAAACTCAACTGGTTCAGACAGAGAATATAAATAGCTGTCAGGTAGTCAGCCTAACCACGAAAAGTAACGTGGCCTAATGGTGAACAATCGCGTCGTACACCCGAAAGTCCGGTGTTCAATTCCCAAGAAGTGCCACCAACAGTGTTTTTAAATAGAATTTTTTTTAATCGAAATTTGCCAGATGTTTTGTTATTTCAGGTTCATAGTAGCCTACATGATTCTGTTTTAAAATGTAGGCTGATGGCCCAGGCTTTTTCTTGAGAACATGTTGTAGGGAAAGGATAAACGAATTGGGAAAGTTAGACTAATCAGGTTCAACATGGACAAATAAAAACACATTTTTTGTATGTCAAGATACATTTTTATTTAAGAATAATAGTTGTTCTGCAGTCTTGGCATTTAGTCGGTTTCTGGTTTTGGACAAAACCTCCCCAGCCTTGGAAAAAATCCTTTCACAAGACACACTTGTTGCTGGAATACACAAATATTTGTTTGCCATTACACTTAAATGTGGCTAAACAACTTTCCTCTCTTGCCAACATTGTAGATGTACAAGTTTTTGCTTTTGTGAGTTTATTATGTTTACCCATGTCTGCCATCGCAAGCACGGTGGCGCAATGGTAAAGCCTAGAGCTTAGAATCGGGCGACCCGAGTTCGAATCTCGTGGTAATCATACATTAGTATTTCTAATATGTTTTACATTTTATATGGTAACTTTAACTTAACACATTTTGGGCATTCCCTGCTAGTCACAACACCGTGGGATTTAATTTATATTTCACAAAAACCCACAAAGATGAGATGTGTTTGAATGGCTTTTAAGCATTCTGGGGCTTTGTGTTTTAGATTAACCAGCTGTTTAATTAGGCAATTGCCTCGCGTGGCAAGCGCCACCTGTGGAAAACAGATTGAAACCTGAATGAAACACTACGAAGCCTGTGGTCACGTGACAAGGGCGTTTTGAACCAAATTTCGAAACACAGTCCGAAACACTTGCGTTCCGGAAGCTCGACACTGTTTCGAAACATCAGCTTCGAGCGTCACATCCCTACCTCCAGGCCGCCGTGTTTACATCCCGGGAACCTGCCGCTTCCTCCTCGACGCGGGCCGAAGACGTCACTCCGACACGGCGTCTCTATCCCGCGCAGAACTCTGGGAAGTGCAGTCCCAACCTCCACCGGCATCCCATGCTACCCTCCCACTGCTGCCATCTCTGGCAACCTGAGAAGCCAGATCCCCGCAGTCGCAGGTAATGATGTCAATCTAGTCAAATCCTGCTGCGCTCTGATTCAGCAGGCGAATCCGACCCGACGTACCAAACGCATTGTATGTGGGTTGAAGCGATGCATGATGGCTAGAATTTGTTTTCGCTAGCAGCCAACTACAAATACGTCACAGGGTCGCGACCATATCATGTGACCAAAACGGTTTTCACGAGCCGATTCTTGCAGCGCTAAGCAGCGCGGTCTACGACGGCTGCAACTGGCTTGCCCACACCTCCGCTACAGTGGAATGGTTCTTATTAGTTAAAAGTTCAATGACGTGTATCAGGTCCGCACTTGGCGGCCACCTCGTGGTGAAATGCTTTGCCTTTTATCTTGGTAGCTGATCTCAGGGCTTGATCCAAAGTTCTGTGCATTGTGTTGCGAGCAGGCCTATTTATACTATGTGAGGTCGGTTAATTCAAACATAGGATGATAATACTAATATACCAAAGAAGGAAAAAAATAAATAAATAAAAATAAATAAAAAACCCACACACACATGTCGCCTTGCGTGTGCGTGTACATGTGTGTATATATGTGTGTATATATAGCCTATCCCTTGAGTCACGTTGACTCTGCTGTCAGGCTCAACGGCGTTCGGCCACAGTCTCTTTAGAACCCGCCCCCTCAGACACCTGCAGCTCTCGTCGGTGTGATAAAGTCCAGTCAAGCCAAGACCATCCTGAACAAGCCTAATGATAAGCGTGTGGTAGATTGTGGTGATGTGTCCGTGATGTTAAAAGATAGCTTAATGATCCTAGACCTGGAAAGACTCTGACACTAGCAGGATTCTCCGTTTTATGGCGTATACATCTGCGAAGTCTATCCATCCCGTCCAGCCGAACTGGATCTTTCCATCATTGCCGATCTTGCCATGTCATACGGGGGAACTCTGTTCTATGAATACCACAAATCATTCTCTGCCATGTTCATTCAGAGGTTAACCAAAGACTGGACTGGTCTGTGGTCGACCCGGCTCTAATCAGCAGGCACTGCACTGGCCGCCAAGCTCTTTCGCGCACCATTCGCAGTTCTTCTCACACCATGCAAGCTGTGTCCCAAACCCGTGGCTATAGCCTAGTCCATCCGCCGGTAGGCCCAAAAGCCGATGAGGATAAGGTGACATCTTTTTGGACTCCAATGTTCCACAAATCTATAAAAACGTATGCAATTTGTCAACTGTAACTATATCATGCTTGCAGCTATTGCGGGGACGGGCATCAAAAATCAGTGAGTCCAGACGAACCCGTCTCGCGAGGAAGGAAAAGAGATAATAAAACATCCGTTAAACAATTGTAAGCTGAAAAAAAAAATAAATAAATAAAATAAATAATTTAATTAATTAATTAATTAATTAATAAATTAAAAAAATAAATGAAGAAATAAATAAATGAATAAAATATTGAAGCAGCTGTTACTTTATCAACAAATGGTGCTCCCCATACCATTAATTAACAGATTTATAAGACGCCTTACTTGGGCATCCTTGCTGGGGATCTTCATCATCTAGCAGCTCACATTCCAGGCCACATGTTCTTTTGGTTCACTGTTTGAGTCCCGCAAATGCAGCCGTCCTCCATTAAAGGCCTCCTCGCAGGTGTCCAGTTCCACCTGCGCTGCTCGGATCCATCCGCCAACAGCTTGCTTGAGAATCCATCCATTAAGCTCCTGCTAAACGGTTTCGAGAGGAACCCAAGGCAAGAAATTCGTCTCCCTTTCACCCCACTCCACCTTTTCACAAATTAATCAACCACCATGGAACGGTTGCTTTGGTTCATAGGCTCACTGCTAGCAACAGCCTTATGGTTTTTAATAGAGATGCTCCGATACTCGGATCAGATATCAGCTCCGATATCGACTAATTAGCTGGATCGGATATCGGATGAATGAGGCTGATCCAGCATTCCGATCCAGCCATTTCATTTTTATTAACATCCTACACAGCTATACAGTGACAGCGATCTAGTCGCTTCAATTCTGTTTGCTATGCTGGTTATGTCATCGCGCAGAGCACGCTGGCAGCTAGTGATGAGTACACAGAGCAACACGGAGCAGCGCCGGTGTCCGTCTGGTTTCAGGCAGCTACTACATTTCATATTACATTTTAAAATATCTGTTTACAGTGCACTTTATATGGTTACAAGTGTTATTCATTTCTTTTGCTGCTAATGTACACTTTATTCGTTAATAAATAATATTAGGTACATTTATATCTGTGGCACGCCACATGATCGAAACTGGATTGGTGCATCTCTAGTCTCTAAGGTGTGGAGACTTCACCACAAGCTCACGATCTTCAACCCCTCCCAAGTCCTCACCATAGGCCATGTAACACTCCACAGTCATTACCTTTGTGTTCCTGAAACATTCCAAAACTGATCGAGACAGAAGCGGAATATCTGTTCCTATTTCCCAAACTAACTCTGATTTTTGTCCATTGTCTTCCATGGCCCGCCATCTGGGAGCCATGCTCCAGCCAGCCCACAGGAGCCGCTGTTCATCACAGAGGAAGGAGAACCCCTGTCACGAGCCTGGTTCACCTCTGCGGCCTCCCTCCAGAATGCTGCATGGCTCATTCGTTCCGCTTTGGAGCAGCAACTACAGCAGCAATGAGTCCAACCTAAAAGCCATGGGCAGATGGTCCTCACCTGCTTATGAACTTTATCTGCGCCATCCTAGATGCTCAAGCCATGAGCCAAATATTGGAAGTACATAAGTATAATCAAAATATTATCATTCACCAGCTGAGGGGTAACCGATCGGCCTATCTCCTATTTAAATAGGCTACATTTATTTTTAACTCAGCCTCCTGACATCTCTGGTAGCAAGAGGGTCAGGGAATTGCAGTCGTGGTCATTTTGGGGGCCTTTTCTTTGCTGCTGCACTCCCGGCCTGGCTGTGCCTGCTGCCACGGACTACTTCTTGATACATGCTTCTGTTAATACCACCACTACTGTTAATGCTACTACTACTATACTACCAACACCAAATGCAGTTGGAATCCAAGGGCCTGGTCTGCACGAGATTTCTGCCTAAAAGCCTATTAAGGCAGTTTTTTCTCGCCACTGTCGCTGTAAAGCTTGCCCCTGGGTGATGTTGGGACTTTGAAATGTGGTGACTCTTGAAATTTTGAGCGTATTCTAGTCCTGCTCAATATTAAGTGTCCTGAGATGACCTCTGTTGTTTGACAATATAAAATTGAATTGAATCTATCATGTAAGGTGACCTGGGGTGTTTGAAAGGCGCCAACAAATATATGTATTATTATCATATTATTATTATAATTACTATTATTATAATTACTATTATTATAATTACTTTTATTATTATTATTATTATTAATAATATATTATGCCGTTCATGATAACTCATGAAGGGCAGGAAGGTGCTCTTCCTGCCTCAGGCTTTCCACGCAAGAGCAGGGAGTCCCAGAACAGTACCATACCGCCAAATGAAACTCGCGCAAATAAATAAAGATTCTTTTTGACAAAGTGGTCCTGACTGAATTATAAATCTTGCCAAACAACTCATCACATCAAAAATCCAGCCTTTAAAGTGTGTAAGACATGTCCACAAAGAACAATAAATGTCAAATAATGATTAGCCAGACATGTGTTTAACCATAATATTTAACAAATTGGACCAAACTTATCAGACATTATCCATTAACCTTCATCCTTAAATACAACATAATGTCAATAACGCGAAAGAAATGCTACTTACATTGAAGGTTCACTCAAAAGACACATGGCAAACACCTACAGCAGTCAGTCAGGTTCAAATATTTGGAGACAAAGGATGAAGTGAGGTCCAGCCCTCTACTGGTAGACTTCGGTGCAGGAGGAGCTACCAAAGTAGGTCAGCTCAAGATGTATGCACCGTGTTGTTAGGCACTTGAAGAGTATGCCCCGCCTTTTCTCTGTACGCCGGACAACTTTCACTGTGAAAGGCCCAAAACAGCCCATGCCTGTGGACCAGAAGGGGGGCTTAAGCAATCTAAGACAGACTGGAAGAAGATCTGCCATTTTGGTTTGGCTGGATTGGCTCTCCATTTCCGACAATCCTGACACTGGTGTTGATGTTGACGAATGGCTTGGCGACCACGCAGGATCCAGTATCAGCGTCTTATTTTCCCCAGGACACGCTCAGGGCCTGGGTGAGCAGTTTCTCATCATAATGCTTGATAATGAGTTTGAATATGGGATGTTTTGGATCCAATACAATTGGATGGATATTTTCTTGCTCAAGGGGTCTCCGCCCTTCACAGTCGGCCTCCCACTCTGATGAGACTGAGATCTGGGTCATATTCGGGAGACAGGGACAGTAGTCTGCTCCTCCTCAGTACGGGTTTAGTAGTTTTCATGGCATGGAATTCCTCAGGGAAGCACTCTGATTGGGCCCGTTGCAGAAGATGCCTCTATAGCATTGAGCTACGTTTGAGGTGTGATCCGCCACCCCATAAAGCACATTCTTTGTGTCCTTCATCAGATCATCCCAGCTGCTGTATTTATTCGGATCAGGGGGGCTTGTCTCATCTGACATCACTGCACCACAGAGCATAGATTTCCTGAGTTCCTCAACAGGCTCTGGTTCAGCTGGCACACATGGGTCGACTGGCCAGAAGCTGGTGTTTTCCAAGAGGAATGAAGGGCCTTGACTCCATTGGTCTTGCTGAGAGAGCTCTAGGAGGGTTTTTCCCCGTGTTGTCATCAGCTGGATTATTCTTTGAGTCGACATATCTCCAGCTCTTAGAGTCACTTAGAGTCTGAATCTCAGCTATTCTTGTTCCAACAAACACCTTGTAGCGACAAGAATCAGATGTTATCCATGATAGAACTGTTGTAGAATCTGTCCAGAGGGTCACTGACTGTAGTGGAATGGTGAGATCAGAGCTGAGAAGATTAGCCAGATGGGCACCAGATAGGGCTGCACACAGTTCTAGCTGAGGGATAGATAACTGGTGTTTAGGGACTATATGAGACCTGGCCATGATGAAGCCGACATGGATGTGATCGTGTTTGTCTTTAGTTCAGAGGTAGGCAACAGCACCATATACAGGCTCAAAGGGTGTCACAGAATACATGCATGTGGGATTCTGACGTAGCTGCATCGGTACAGGAGCGAGGGAAGTGAATATTAGGGAGATTTCGGAGTTCCAACTCCCATGCTTTCCATTTCTCCAACAAACCTTCCGTTTTGATGATGTTATCCCATTCTCTTTCCTTTTTCCATAGATCCCGTACAAGGATCTTTGCACGGGTTGTGAAAGGGGTCAGATAGCCCAGAGGATCATATTGACTTGCCAGCACTTTGTATATATTCCTCATTGTAGGCTGATGGTAGGTGATGGATCTGTTCTTGTAACTCAGCATGTCTGTGAAGCAGTTACATTGAAGGCCAAGTGTCAGCTCCTTGGGGTCTCCATTTTCAGAGAGCCACAGCTCACTAGTCTTGGATTTTGCATCTGGCGGGAGATGTTATATGACAGTTGGATCATTGCTAGCCCATTGTCTGATGTCAAACCCACCATCCGCAGGCAGAGGTCTCATTTTATCGATAAGGGACTTGGCTTCATGAGAGGAAGGAAAACTTCCAGAAGGCAGAAGGATTGAAGGACCTCCTCATTTCCATCACAGTGATCTTCGACGTGTTTGTGGACTGCATGGGTGGCACAGCATGGGCTACAGGTTGTTCCAAATGGCAGAACTTGCCACTCATTCACACTGGGCTCCTGGTCTCTGCATCCCTCTCCATATGAAACGTAGTAGAGGTTTGTCCTCATTTAAAAGGCGTACCTAATGGAACATACCCTTGACATCTCCACAGATGGCTATGGCGTGTTGACAGAATCTGAGTAGAACTCCAAGGAGAGAGGGACCCAATGTTGGACCAGGTAGAAGACATTTGTTCAGGCTTGTCCCATGCTCACTGGGAATCCTCTGCACAAGCTTATCTAATTCCTCTTGGTATTTATCAGACAAATCAGGGTCCTTTGACAGGCGTCTTTCTGTAGCACAGAGACGGGGCAGGACAGCTTCCTTAGGAGCCTTAAGAACAGGAATGAGGGGAGCTCTTAAAAGGAACCCCGGCTATGAAGACTTGTAGGCCCTAATACGCCACAATTGTTTTCTTGTACTAAAATATGTTGTTAGAAGCACATAAAATATTGCCATTGCTTTAAAAATATGTAATATTTAGTACATATTTTGACCTACGTAGGACGCCATGTTTTCGGCGCGCAATGCACTCTGGGGGCGATGACGTAGATGGGTTGCACTTGGTAGAATAGCTATTGACGCTCGTGTTTGTTTACGTGCGTTTGTTAAATAATTTCAAGTTAAATGCCACATTGTACTGCTTTTGGATGTGATTTCCAGTCAAAAGGCAACAAGGGGAGTGATGTGAGTTTACACTGCTTTCCTACTGACAACAAGAGGAGAAAGGAGTGGGAAGATGCCTGTGGACGGACACAACTTCCCAAAGATCCGCGGCTTTCTCCTGATGCATTTGAGGCTTTTAGTCGACCACAACTGCTGAAAGAGCTCACCGGCGCGGCTGGGCTTAAACGAAGACTAAAGTCAAATGCTTTTCCGACAATTTTATCACATAAGGAGCCTAAACGCCCTCCGGGAGCAAGTGAAATGCGCGTTAAACATCGATAGGTACCGCTCCCTCGTAAAGCGGTACAAAGCGATAAACAAACAAAAACAATATCTTCTACAGAGACTCGCAAAGTAAACACATGGCGTGTTATGAATGATTACCGGAGTTAGCATGCTCATGGGACTAAATGAAGTGGCTACTTTTGTTCGTTGGACTCTTACCTTTCTCTGGATATCAGGATTATCATGCTACATGTTGTTTTTGGACTTCCAGACAGCTCGAAAGGTAGGGAACTCCAGTCTTGTTATTGTTTTTTTTCTGTGCACTCCTTGCACACACGCTGTGTTTGCTTTTGATGTGTGTCCGTGAGCCTAAAACGGCTTGATTTGCTTGATTCACAAGACTCAGCTTTCAAATGATGTATAATATGATGCAGACGCATTGAAAATAATATGCGATTAAACGGAATGAATGTGAAACTAGCGCGGGCGGCCCGTGGCTTATCTCGTGTGCTTATCTATTAAGCGCACGACAGCTCTGGATGCTAATAATCTCCAAAATTATTGATATTGGAATAAGTTTGATCACACAATAGCTTACCGTGAACATCTGCTGACAAATATTGGAGCTCTTGACAACAAACACTCCCCCTCTTGGTTACCATGGTGACGCAGTTGCTGCACATACACCACCGGTTTTGTCCCACTCTCGCCTCATCCCGTCTTTCTTGCTCTTCATTTTGATGCTCGTTTTGTGAAACATTGTCAGTGCTGTCCTCCTCAATGTTTCACTCGGGTTCAAATTGAAAAGGCTGAACACATGACATGTTTATGTCGCTGAACAGTCACAACAGGGTCCCGAAGCCAGCCAGTGCAACCATATGATGTCACTACCCAGAGTGCATTGCGACGTTAACAACAATGGCGACCTACGAGTTAAACTATTTTTACAAATTTTATAAAAAAACGAAGACATCAAGAAGGTTTTTTATATCACTTTATTATAACTGATACTAACATTTTTCTTTTAAGAACACAAGTCTTCATAGCCGGGGTTCCTTTTAACAGTGGAGTGGCATAACGCATTACAAAACACAATGGATAGTTCATCAGGTAAAGTGCTCACAGTTCTGCAGTATGATAAATAAATAAATACATGTCCATGATTGGATGATCAGGAGTAGATAGTAATACTGTATGGTTATTGCATTAGCACAATGAGAGAACACATGATGGGGAATTTAGGAGGGATATTGCACAGTACACAGATGTTATAGTACACACAGTGTTAGTGCCTGTTTGAGTTTAAGGTGGCGATGGCTCTGGGGGAAAAAAGCTGTTCATAAGTCTATTTGTCCTTGCCCTGGCACTCTTGTAGCACCTGCCTGAGGGCAGCAGGTCAAACAGGTAGCAACCAGGGTGGGAAGTGTCCTTGATGATGGTCTTTGCCCTGCTGAGGCAGCGGGAGGTGTAAATGTCCAATGGGGAGAGGGCAGCCGATGATCTTCTGTGCTGCCATGACCACCCTCTGGAGCCTCTCCCTGGCTGCGCTGGTGCAGCTGCCGTACCATACTGTAATACAGTATGTCAGCAGGCTCTCGATGGACGAGCGGTAGAAGGTCAGCAGCAGTTTGGTGTCCAGGTTGTGCTTTCTGAGGACCCTCAGGAGGTGCAACCACGGCTAAGCCTTCTTGACGATCGCTGTGATGCTGTCTGTCCATGAGATGTCAACGGAGATGAGGACGCCGAGGAAACCGGAAAGTTTGGACCCTCTCCACACACTCGCCGTTGATGTACAGGGTTGACGATGATGATTTCCTTGGTCTTTTTGGTGTTCAGAGCCATCTTGTTGTTTGAACACCAGGCTGTCAACTTCAGGACCTCCTCTCTGCTTCATCTCCTTTTGAGATGAGTCCGACTATGGTGGTGTCGTCGGCAAACTCGACGATTAGGTTGTCGTTTTGGGCTGGACTGCAGTCATGGGTGTAGAGACAGTACAGAAGGGGGCTCAGCACACATCCCCAAGGTGAGCCAGTGCTCAGTGTGCAGTGGGGGAGAGGTGGGGGCCGAGTCTCACAGTCTGGGGCCGGTTGGTGAGGAAGTCCTTTATCCAGGCACATGTGAGAGAGGGGATGCCGAGACTGAGTAATTTGGTTATACGGATGTCAGGAATGATAGTAATAAAAGCGGGGCTGTAATCAACAAAAAGCATCCGGATATAGCTCTGCCCCTGCTCTAGATGGCTCAGAGCAGAGTGGAGAGTTACAGCGATGGCGTCTTCTGTGGATCTGTTTACATAGTAGACGGAGGTAGGGGTTGAAGTCTGGTGGGAGTTAGTCCTTGATGTGCTGAAGGACCAGTCTCTCGAAGCACATCATGATTACCAGTGTGAGGGCCACAGGGCGATAATGATTTGGGCTGGTGGTGGTAGACTTCTTCGGTACTGGGATGATGGTGGCTGATTTCAGGCAGGCTGGGATGACTGCCTGGGCCTTGCCAGGTACTCCGTCTGGGCCGGCAGGCTTCATGGGGTTCACAGCCAGGAGCACTCGCCTGACGTCATGCTCCTTTACTGTGAGTGGAGTGGTGTGGTGGCCAGGTGCGGGTGGGAGCGGGAAGGGGGCGGAGGAATGCTGCTGTTGTGATGTTTCAAAGCAGGTAAAGAAGTGGTTTAGCTCTTCTGCCAGCTCTACACTCAGGTCTCCTGTTGATTGAGCACAGCCTCTGTAGTTTGTGATGTCATGCATGTCCTGCCATACCTACCGCGTGTTATTGCTGGACAGGTGAGGCTCTATGTCTCCTGGGGGCTCTTCTGGTGCTGTCACATCTCCACCCCGGCGCTGGTACTGAATGGTCGGCTGACCGTTTTGCCACGGGACAGCAGAACACCCGGCTGGGAATGCCCTCCACTGCTCTGGCTACTAGCATTGTTGGTGCTAGCACCATTGACGCTAACGCCTTGTTTCGTTCTCCACCTCCACAATACATCCTCTTTGGGGACTCCATGGTAAGGTCTGTTGCAATCCCAAATGGCATTAGTTATTCATTTTCTGGTGCAAAAATCCTGGACTTACACAAACACATCCCTGCTATTTCCGACCCCGTCACCCGTCTGCCCACACGATCATCGTGCACTGTGGCGTGAACAATCTCAGGTTCAGACAATCAACAAAGCTCCACGCTGATTACGAGCAGCTTGCAGACCTCATTGATAACCATGTATCTTGTCAGGATTGATTCCATCCCCCAGACATGGCTCTGAGTTTTTTAGCAGGTTATTCAGTATCAATCAGTGGTTATCGGACTTTTGCTCTACATGTGGGCATGGTTTTATCAATAACTTTGACACATTCTGGAAAAGGACTGATCTATTCTGGCAAGACAACTTCCACCTCAACATCAAAGGTCTCACTGCACTAGCATCCCGCATTACCACACATCTCCCCTGTCCCACAGATTGACGCCACAAGTCCACCACCATCTCCATCCCCACATCACATCCTACACACATCCCAGTCATTACAAACAACAGATCACTACACATCCACCGTCCCATTGCACCTCCCTGTCCTTCCCGTAAAAACCTTAAACATATCAGGATCAACAAGGTCTCACATTCAACCAGCCCACATGCAGCCCTCCACATGGCTCTTTTTAATGTTCGCTCCCTGTCGAACAAGTCTTTTATCATTAATGACCTGATTTTAGAGAAGAAACTTTTTATTTTCCAACAGGAGTGGTAGGAGAGGTGGTGGGATTGCAACAATCATTTCAAGCTCTATAATAACAAAGGTAATTTCTTTTACCAACTATACATCATTTGAGCACCATACCTTTGTTTTTAGCAGTCCTCCGATTTTATGTGTGACTATTTATAGACCACCCAAGCACCACCCCTCTTTTATTAGTGAGTTTTCTGAACTTTTATCAATTTAACACTCAACTTACAACAGGGTTTTAATAACTGGTGATTTTAACATACACACAGGTAATAATTCAGATCCCACTGCGACTAAATTTTCAAATTACCTGGACCTGGACCACGACCTGGATTTTAAGCAGCACATCACACAGCCCACTCACAACAGAGGACACACCCTGGACCTGGTCATAACACATGGCCTGTCCACAGGTATGTCCTCTGTTGTCGACCTGGCTGTGTCCGACCATTATTGTGTGTTTTTTGATATCTCCAGTATTATCCAACAGGAGGCCGAAGTGAGAACAGTGAGGAAGCGCTACCTTACTCCTGAAGTGCAAATTTTATTGAAATTTTACAGAATAGCACTGCTGACATTTAACATGCACCCTGCGATTTTATTGTTGACAATTTTAACAGTAAACTCAGGTCAGCCCTAGATTCAGTGGCTCCACTTTCCACAAAAACAATTTCAACCAAACCTACACCACCTTGGATAAAGACTGAAATAAAACAACTGAAAATAAATTGCAGGAGCGCAGAGAGAAAATGGAAGCAGTCAAAAGTTAACAGTTCATCACAAAATATTCCGGGACAAACTCAAAACCTACAATAAAGCAGTAAAACAGGCAAGAACTATCCATTTTTCACAACTCATCTCAGATAAAAAGAACGACCATAAATTCCTCTTCTTCACAATCGCTCGTTTAAAGGTTGTATCAGCGATTCTGGGCCAAAACATAAATTATCACATTCATCTGTTTTTACCTCACGATCCGCTAGCTGCCCGCCTCATAAGCAGGCCGTCAAAAAAACGCTTCTCCCTAGGCAGCCTAGGCTCCGAGATCGCACACAAAAACAAATGGTACTACCAACACCTCAAAAGCAAAATAAACAGTGTTCCAACAAATCGCAGACAAGGGGTGGGTGACACGTTCATGAAAATGCGCGTCCATGATCATTTTCAAAACGCAGGAGGGAGGGGCTAGCTGGCTCTGTTTGTTTTGGATCTCGCAACAGAAGTGAGGGCAACCAGAATCGCTGATACAACCTTTAATAGTGATTTTAAGAAATCTTCCATGCAGACCACTTCAGAGGTAAAATCGTTGGCATTAGGTTCACTCTTTTAGAACATAACATTGTTGCTTTTAACAGACCTGGGTTCTGTACAACGAAGCAGGATTTGTGCTTAGCGAGGTAACTTAAGCGTTAACTCTGGGTTTTCCGTTCCATGACACTGGTTCACTTCTTACCGGGGTAGATCGCCATGGTAACTTACGCTGTAGAGCTAACCTGCTCCGGAGCAGGTTATGTTCCTGATAAGAGATCAACGTGGAGAAACATACCGCCTACTGACCAATCAGCTGTCTTGGTGTGCGGATATATATATATATAAAAAAAAAAAAAGAAGCTCGGTGGATCGTGAGAGGGTCTCGTAGGAGAACTATAGAGTGTTCAGAGACCGGCAAAACCCTTTTTCTGTCCCTGACGATGTTTTATATGAGAGATATAGATTCTCATCGGAGGGAAAGACTTTTCTTTGTCAGCGTGCAGCCTACTTACCACTTTGAATTATGTTTTTATATTTATTTGATTTGCTCCCAAGTCCGTTTTACACCGCCGGGATTGCAGCTGAAAGAATGAGGCTGATATTGTCATAAACCACGTTATAAGAATACATCCAAGAAACACATTGACCATTTTAAAGTTATATGTTTGGCCTTTTATTGCAGAAGGACATCGTAAGAGTTGAAGGGACGAGAGAGAGCGAAGACATGATTTAAAATAGGTCCGAAGGGCAGATTCGAACTGGGGCCACTACAAGGAGCCTCGCAACATGGGGCGGTAACTCTACCACTAAGCTATCAGCAAAGTTAAGTTTATCATTCAATCAGTCAGATCTACTAGTGTCCTTATGATGGGACAGTCTTAATATACTACTAATACTATTACTACGACTTCCGCATTCACACATCGGCGAGTTTTTGCCAGCTGTCCTTCCTGCATTTGGCAGATGAAACTGTTGCCTTTTGCCTGCATTATATGTTTAACTTTTTCATATTTCTGTAAGCTTATGGTTTGCTCCTTGTACGTGAAATACGCCGCTCCGCTGCCGTAGACTGATCCATGTTTGTGATTGGTCAAATGCTGCAATGCTGTGCACGCGCTCATAGCTGGACAGGTAAACCCTGGGTTGAGTTAACGAGTTGATAACCAGCTTCGTGTGACCGCTTATCTCCGATTGCCTTTGTGAGGGTAACTTAAGCTGGATCTCTGAAAGATACCGGTGGGCGTGTCGGCGGCTGAAGCAGAGTGGCACACCTGTTCCCCATCAGCTCATCAGCCTTTACGCTAACGCCTGTCCTTTGGCTTCAGCCTCTAGGAAACCTCCAGCACCCCTCTGTTTGGATTTACGCCTGCCTGCCTGCTCATCACCTCACCTGCCTACTGCCGACCTGCCCACCTGGCCACATCATCCGCACCAGCTCTCCGCACAATTACCTGTTCAAATACAGTCTTTTCCCTGCCATCCAGTCTCTGGTCTTTCAATCCGGGTCCACAAACAAAACCTTAACATTTTAGACCCAATTCCCACATCACTCTTAAAACAATTTTATGCTTTCTTTGAGTTTGAACTTTTAAATCTTGTGAATTGCTCTCTCCAGATGGGTGTCTTCCCCACTGCCTTTAAAACGGCAGTGGTGAAGCCCCTTCTGAAGAAGAGCAATTTGGATCCTTACATTTTCGCCAACTTCCGACCTGTATCCAACTTACCCTTAAGTAAAGTTTTAGAAAAGCTGGTTTTTATCCAATTAAATTATTTTTTAAACAACAACATTTTAGAACAGTGTCAATCTGGTTTAAGGATGAACCACAGTACCGAGACAGCCCTTGTGAAGATTGTTAATGATCTCAGGTGTAACAGTGACTCTCAGAAACTGTCAGTCCTGGTGCTACTTGATCTAAGTGCTGCTTTTGATACAGTAGATCACCACATTTTGTTAAATAGACTTAGACACCTGGTGGGCCTCTCTGGTACTGTTCTTAACTGGTTTATTCCTACCTCACAGGTCGTCACTTTCTTGTAAGTGTGGATACATGTTCCTCAGGAACGCATGAACTTAAGTGTGGGGTGCCCAAAGGGTCAATTTTAGGTCCAATACTTATTAATTTATATTTGCTCCCCCTTGGGGACGTCATCAGGAGGCACAGCATCAATTTTCACAGCTACGTTGATGATACACAGCTCTACATTGCCATGTCTCCTGATGACATGGGACCTATTGATTCCCTTTTAAACTGTATTTTAGATATAAAGTCATGGATGGCAGAGAACTTCCTGCAGCTCAACCAGGACAAAACAGAGGTTGTAATTATTGGTCCTGAAGGCAAGAGAGAGAAACTTTTACCAAAACTAAATGCTTTTAAACATTCACAGTGGGTAAAAAAACCTGGGCGTTCTTTTCGACCCTGAGCTTGATTTTATTCCACACATCAGAAATACTACAAAGATTGGTTTTTACCATCTTAAAGTGATGGTTCGGAGTGAAATGCACCCTAGGTAATTTCCACCATGACATCCAGCCAAATACCCCCTCTGAAGCATTTTTAGCGATGGTAAGCATTGGTCAAGATAGGGCTAGCAGCCAAATGGCTTAGTACTAGCACTATGGTACATTTTGTATATCTCGTAAATTACCCCACTAATAATGAATGGAATGTTACCAAACTTCTGCAGTAGTACACATAGGGTCTTTACTCACAAAACGAGGCATTTGAAAGTTTGTAAATACACCAGGAGTTTATTTAAAAGAACACTTGCCTGATAGCTTCTATCCTCGGCTGCTATGCTACCGCAGCATAGACACCACTTCCGTGTTTACCCAGCCGATGCCGTGACGCGGGTTTCACGCGAGAGTATGAAAAAGTTTCGCTAAATGTTTATAAATGCTTGTATTATCAGGTCAACACTTGTCAACACTTGTTGACCTGATAATAGAAGCATTTATAAAAATGTGTTGACCTTTTAAAGGGGCCCTATTATGCTATTTTTCCACAAGTTAATATAAGTTATTGATGTCTCCAAACCTGGTCTTTGAATTCCTCAACTGGAAAAAACAATCGGAACATGTATTTCGGAGTGGATCACACTCCTCATTTTCAGCTTTTTTACCCCACTTTTTCAAACGGGTGATTCTGTCGGGGTGTAGCATTATGCTAATGAGATGACCCTTGACCCCTCTCCCACTGAGGAAGTGGTTGTGTCTCTCCGCCCTGTGCTGTCCGCGTCCAGCTTGTTGCCATGGTTATGGTTCTACGCTACAAACTAACAGCGGTCCAGCCGTACCGCTTCGAACCGGACTCCGACCCAGAACCAGGACCAGCTCCTGTAGAAGTTCTACGCCGCGGATGCAGCAGGACGTTTCTGAATGGTTAGTTAACATGTCTGTGTAACGTTTTGAACGGTAACTCGATGTGTGTTAGCGTAGCTAGCGCTAGCCACAATGACGCTAATGCTGCGTTCTTCGCTCTATAAGTAACGTATCTGTGAGCTATTTCGGCAACAATTAATATCGTTAGTAGTGCCGTGTTGTTGACAGTTCACAGTTGCATGTTTTCCAAATGGGGATGTAACATTATATTTAAACGGATGAAAACCCGATGAAAACAGCGTCCTGTATGCGGGCAGTTTGTTTACATCACAGTAACGGGATTAAAAACTTGATCCTCTACACATAAAGATTTACAAGGAACGGGATTTGGTCAGTATCATGTCGTCCTCCAGAATTATGTGCTGAATTGTGAATTATAGGCTGTGTGCTGTGTTTTATAACATGATTGTGCTCCATCTCAACATTACGTGCTAAACTTACTGTTACAAAATTCAAACATGAGGTTTACCTCAGCTTGTCAGCAAAGTCAGTCAGGTTACCATATTAACAAGATTTGTTGTTGAAATGCTCAAAGTCTGTACTATATTCATCTAGGTGACTAAGTGGGCCTTCAGACACCAAACATGTCTACTGCATGGAGACACCAAGGGTGATGTTACTGTCTGTTACACCAAGATTATTATTCACATAACATGACGATGATCATGATTCACACTAGGTAAGAAGACGGATGCAGCAGCTGGAGGAGGAAGAGGCTTGCATGGTGGGACATCCTGGTTGGAACTGTCTGTCTGAATGTTCTCTCTCCAAAACGCATGAAATATAGCTGGTTATGGTGCTTTACATGTAAGAGGAATACAGCAGTCTGTTGTATGTTTATCAATTGTGTTTTATAAAAAATAAATCCCTCTATGCAACATATTATGCAGTCTTCCTGACCATTACTTCAGTAATATTAACCATGACACATTTTACAATTACTGTCAAATTAATCAGCAGTTGAAGTTCACAGTTATCTCAGAACACAAAGCAAACTGTTTGTGGCCGACTCTGCAGGGTCATATCGAGCTCTTCTGAAGTCAAGGAAGAGCTGCCCTCCAAAGTATCCTCCTCCTCTACCGGGTCCAGGCCAGCTCTCTGTGATGGTCTCCTTATTGGAGTGGTTGTGAAACGGGTCTGGAACCATGGCTGTGCCAACACCAAAGTCCTTGCAGGACACAGTAGCTGTAACAGAGTTGTATGGAGGAATAAACACTGTATGTATTTATCGTGTAGCATGTGTGTGTGGATGTCTATGTGTGTGTGTTACATGAATGAAGGTGCGGGGAGTAGGGATGTTAGAAGGATTTGTTTTTTTATTTTATTTTAATGTAAAGCACTTTGGGCTGCATTTTCATATGTATGAAAGGTGCTATATAAATAAAGATGACTTGACTTGACTTGACTAGGCTCCTCTTGTAGTCCGTTTTTGCTTGCTTGATTTCCTTCTTCAGGTCGGCTCGTGCAGCCATGTACAGGGCTCAGTCACCTGACCTGAAGGCAGCGTCACAGGCTCTGAGGAGTTTGCGGACCTGGCTGGTCATCCAGGCTTTCTGGTTCGGGAAAACCCAAATATGTTTGTCAACAGTCACATTTCTGATGCAGAACACGATGTAATCCAGTACAGCTCTTATGAATGTTTCCAGGTACTGATGTTCGAATATGTCCCAGTCTGTCTGTTCAAAGCAGTCTTGTAGTTTGGAGAGTGCATCATCAGGCCAGATTGTAACAGTCCTTGTGGTGGGCCTATTAAGGGGGGTCTGAGGGGGGTGTAAGCTGGGGAGAGCAGGAGGGAGAGATGGTCTGAATGGCCAAGGTGGGGGAGGGGCATGGTTCTGTACGCGTGCTTTATGTTGGAGTATACATGATCCAAAGTGTTCTCCCCTCTAGTTGGGGGAGAACAACACTTGACATGCTGATAAAATTTCAGGACAATTTGCAACAATGTGAAGCAGGAGAGAAAGTGCCGTGTTTACATTAGCGTCGGGTGGAATATACACAGCCGTGATGATCACTACTGTTAGCTCTCCTGATAGAAAAAAAGGCCGGCACCTTACACATGTACTCTAGGTCGGGGGAACAGTGTTTGTCTATGATTGTCCCGTTATTGCACCAGTTTGTATGCATGTAAATACAGAGCCCTCCTCCTCTGCGCTTACCAGAGTCCTTAGTTCTGTCCCAGCGGAACCGGGCATGTCCAGCTTGCTGCATGCTAGCGTCTGGTATCCCCGGTTGAAGCCAGCTTTCCGTGATAATCATGTCACAGCAGTTGCGAGCATAGCGATTCCCCTCAAGTTGTAATTCCAGGTCGTCCATTTTATGTACCAGGGATCTGGCGTTGGAGAGCAACGTATTCTCATGAATTTTCATATGGAAACGTAAGAAAAGTTATGTACAATTTCTTCGTGTATTATCCTACGAATTTTGAAATGACACCAGTGCGCATGCGCAATTATTTCGTGTATTATCCTACGAATTTTGAAATGACACCAGTGCGCATGGCTGGTGAGATGACAAGTCTTGCATCGATAGTAGACTACCAGTGAAAGTGGGCTTAGCAGATGTATGTTGACTGAAAGAGGATATGACCTGGGCAGGTGCATGGTGAATGGACATCAATGGTGCAGCTTGAGCAGTGGATACAGAGGGCAAAGAGGGTGCAGCTTGAGCAATAGCTACAAAAGGCAAAGAAGGTGCAGCTCGGGGAGTATCTAAAAAAAGCAAAGAGGGTGCAGCTCAGGGAATAGCTACAAAAGGCAAAGAGGCCATAGTGGAAGCCTGATCAGGGGCTAAGCTTTGCTGGCTTCGTTAAAACCTGGTTAGGGTTGCTTCTCTCGGCTTCCCTTTGGGGAAGCTACGTTGGGAAAACAAGGGAGTTGAAGCTGAACATGAGTCAGAGTCAGCATATATCAAATTTGGAGGAGCAGGAGTGAATATCCTAGAGGGAGGCAGGTCAATGAAGGAAGAGGTGATTGCGTTAGGAAAAGATGAGGTATTAAAAGCAGAAGCTCCACCAAGGTGATCATCCTTAGAGAGATTCTGTTTCATGAAGTTAGAAACAAGCTGGGCTGCCTCAAGCTCTTGTTCTTCATTTGAATGCGTCGGTTCATGTTAACTTGTCTGATGAGTCTCTCTCTCTCCTTGTGTGCATCCTCTTGCATATGCTGGGCAGATCTGGCTTTCTCATCAATTAATTTATATCATTCATCAAGCTCCTTCTCCTCTTCTCTTTGTCTCTTAAGCTCATCCAGCTCATCCTTTGTCCTTTTTTCCTCAAGAATGCTGGCTTGGAATTCACTCAACTTAGAGGCATGGCTGCTCCTTGAATGCCTACTAAGTTGAGATCTTGTAGGTAGACTAGAAGCTGACTTGGTGCGATAAGGTCTCTTGCTGTGATGACTCTGAGCCATGGGACTGTGAGGATGCCTTCTGCTTTGGCTGTGGCTGAATGCCATAGTAGTCAGGGGCGTACATTCCTTTTTGGTCCAGCCCCTGGATCATGGCTAATTGTCTCGGTGTGGGTTCTAGCTGATAATTCACAAGATACTGATGGCAAAGGGCTTTGGTGCTCTCTCTGGGAGGTAGGCAATAATAACCTTAAACAAGTGAAAGGTGAGGCTCTGTTTGGTTAATAGGTGTGGGTGGCTTAGGTAATGTTTGAGACACTTCTTGGGTGGCCTTATACGTATTAGACTGGGTTGGAGGCTGGGTTGCGTCTATTATACCTTGGGATCCATCCGTTTGCTCAGTAGAAGGAGCCTGACCTACTGGTAGACTTCGATGCAGGAGGAGCTACCAAAGTAGGTCAAACTGAACCACCAGTCAGTGTCTCATTTGGGCGACACTTCTAGACCATGTTGTGAATCATGGTCTCTCATTGAGACAGGGATTTGAGGGTTCAACCCAATCTGCAAAGATCTATAGTTGCGCCTGTAATGTTACAGGTGAGAGTTGCATCCTTACAGTAAATGAAAACATTACAGGAATTGATTAACTGTATGCACTGTAATTATAGAATATTTACACAGATATATACTAACAGTTTTTACTGTAAAATATAGTTTTACAATTGGACCCAATGACTTCTTATGGGGGCCTTATATATGGGGGGGAACTATGAATGTAATGTCACCTAGTACCAGGAAGTAACAATATGAACACATAGCACAATGATTGGTGCAGCTGAATACATCAATAAATAAAATAAAAAAGAAATCTGCATAATGCAGCTTGTTTTTCTCTACTAGTCGTGAGGTAGAGGTGGAGTATCAAGATGTGTCTGCTATTTTAGAGGATGACATTGGCCTTGAGTAACTTCCAGGGCACCAAAAGTGTGCAAGCCATCTCCTGAATATTATATCAACAGTTGCAGGAACAGGCAGCGAAACATACAAGACGCTGTCTCAGTCTGCTTTTGCAAAATGTAATGCTCTGTGGAAAAAAACAGCAGGTCAAACGTGGCACGTGGAACGTGAATGCAAATTGCACTTAAGCGTCTTTGAGTACTTAGAAAAGCGCTATATAAAACCTATGTATTATTATTATTATTTACTTCCTCTGACTCAAACAGACCCGTTGGAGCTCCCTGTCCCTTGCTGCAGAAAGGTTTGTGTACATCCAGAAGGAGCAAGGAGAAAAAGCAATTTGCAATGTATGCACAGCATTAAAGATAAAGATGTAAATTGGCAGAACTCACAGTGTTTGTTAAAGAGTAATGAAACAGATGTCAGCATTGCTGATTAGTGGGTGAATCCATCTGTCTTAAGTCGCAATATCATTGTGTTTTCTTTACATGGTTGCGTGATAATCGTAGTTGATTTGAATTAAACTGTTCTTATTTATTTGTTTATAAATGGACAATACACAATACATATACTGTGTCAGAAAAAGCTATACACCTATCACCTATCTTTTATAGGCTCAATCCAGCTGAAATGGGATTTCTGGCCGAATACGCTACTGTAATGAAGCCTGTTGCCATGGCCCTTAAAGTGATGGTTTGGAGTAAAATGTACCCTTGGTCATTTCCACCAAGACATCCAGCCAAATACCCCCTCGGAAGCATTTTTAGCGATGGTCTGCCAAGTAGGGCTATCAGCCAAATGGCTTAGTACTAGTGCGATGGTACATCTTGATTATCTTGTAAATTACTCCACTAATAATGCATGGAATGTTACCAAACTTCTGTACTCTCAAAACGAGGCATTTGAAAGTTTGTAAGTACACCAGGAGTTTATTTAAAAGAACACTTGCCTGATAGCTTCTATCCTCGGCTACTAATGCTAACTAACGCTACCGCAGCGTAGACGCTACTTCCGTGTTTACCCAGCCGATGCCGTAATGCAAGTTTCACGCGAGAGTATGAAAACGTTTCGCTGAATTTTTATAAATGCTTGTATTATCAGGTCAACACTTGTTAACACTTGTTGACCTGATAATACAAGCATTAATAAAAATGTGTTGACCTGATAATACAAGCATTTATAAAAATTCAGCAAAACTTTTTCATACTCTCGCATGAAACTCGCGTCACGGCATCGGCTGGGTAAACACGGAAGTGGCGTCTACGCTGCAGTAGCGTTAGTAAGCGTTAGCAGCCGGGGATAGAAGCTATCAGGCAAGTGTTCTTTTAAATAAACTCCTGGTGTACTAACAAACTTTCAAATGCCTCGTTTTGTACAGACCCTATGTGTACTACTGCAGAAGTTTGGTAACATTCCATGCATTATTAGTGGGGTAATTTAGGAGATATACCCCCTGTACCATAGCGCTAGTACTAAGCCATTCGGCTGCTAGCCCTATCTTGACCAATGCTGACCATCGCTAAAAATGCTTCAGATGGGGTATTTGGCTGGATGTCATGGTGGAAATGACCTAGGGTGCATTTCACTCCGAACCATCACTTTAACATCCTCCAAGGGGACTCAAAAGTACATATGGGTTTCCTGCTGCCAACACTTCACTAGTTAGAGAACAAGCTGAAGAAGCTGGAGTCAACTTGCAAAGTGTGTAAACCTCATTGATGCCCTGCAGGATGGGATCCAGAAAAGTTTTGGGGTGTTGATGAAAGAACCTAAGATGATTGCTGCAACTAACAAACTGACTTGGGAGCAAATAAAATAAATATAAAAACATAATTCAAAGTGGTAAGTAGGCTGTATGCTGACACAGATACGTCATTCCCTCCGATGAGA
This sequence comes from Chelidonichthys spinosus, assembly GCA_029853015.1. Taxonomy (NCBI): domain Eukaryota; kingdom Metazoa; phylum Chordata; class Actinopteri; order Perciformes; family Triglidae; genus Chelidonichthys; species Chelidonichthys spinosus. The sequence goes on along the minus strand of CM056825.1, from coordinate 26,596,414 downwards.
ATCTGTATCTCTCATATAAAACATTGTCAGACAGAGACAAAAGGGTTTTGCGGGTCTCTGTACACTCTAGTTCTCATAAGAGACCCTCTCACGATCCACCGAGCTTCTTTTTTTTAATCAGCGCACCAAGAGAGCTGATTGGTCAGTATGCGGTGTATTTCCATTCCAAAAATAGGCAAAAATCCCCCAAAAACACAGGGCAAGAACACAGTCTTTCTTAACTGACCAGCCAAAATATATACAAAGTCCAAAAATGCTTCAAAAGGCAAAACAGAAACAAAAATCAAGTAGTACAAGTAGCAAAAAAGAGAGGTACACTTGGAGAACTCAACAAAGTCACAAGCACACTCATGCTCCTTAAATACCACAGGTGTAATCACTCAATCATGAGTGGAGACAATTAACAATTAACAAAAGAAAGACAAAAAGAGGAATAAATGAGGACATCAAGAGGCAATCGGGCCAAGGCCCGTTTGGGTTGGAGCAGTGTGAGTGCAAGCCGGCTGGGGACTCCCTGTGTGTGTGTGTGTGGGGGGGGGGGGCAATCGTGCCGAGGCACAGTATGGATCGAATGGCCCTGGTGTGAGTGCACCCTTAGCCAAAAGTGTTTGGCTAGTGTAGATCTAACATGCCAGAGGCTGTTCACCTTGGAGACCTGCTGCGGATATGGGTATGGCCTGGCACAAGATTTACACCTTCTCCCCCGGATTTTCAAGGGCCAGGTACATTTCATTACTGCTGACTCACAATGGAGGATCAATAGGCAGAGAAAGAAGACCATTCAACTTCCAGTCCAAGAAAAATAAATGACAAACTAATGGAAGTGAAGAAGGAAAGTCATCAAGAAGCAAAGTGACGCCAACGAGGGAAAACCACGGACCTCCTTTCAGTATTGCATTTGAAGGCATCATGCAGATGAGAGACAGTCCACACTGTTGGTGAGGGAGATGAGTCCCAGCCTGCAGTTCCATCTACCGCCAGAGACGCCGCTAGAAGCAACGCATCTCAAATCTTACGGAGTACCACTTTAAGAAGAATGTGTAGACCTAATTCTTTTGAAAAGTATTTATCTTGCCACAGGCATTGACTATATTAAAAATCACCTGAACACTGACTTGGATGATGATGCCCGTACAAACAGCAGCCACTCAGCAGTCACAGGAGGAAAAGCACAAACAGGAGAGCTGGAGAGGTACCTTTCATGTCCGTCCGGGTATGGATCTATTGCATTCCTTTCCTCAAATCAACAAATTGTCGCTCAAAGTCACCACAAGTCTTCCAGCATCTGCAGCCCGTGAAGGACTTTTTAGTTTTGCAGGGCTCCTGTTCACTGCCAAAAGATCACAGCTTCACTTTTCACCAAAACACACACACACACACAGACTGAGACACACATGAGAGTGGGGAAGTCAAGACACCTGAAACGAGCGGAGGGGTTCATACAGGGAACAGGAAGTAAAATAAAATAAAACAGAAACTCAGCAGGAGACAGAAACTCCAAAATAACTAGATTAAATAGGAACTCATGAGAAAATCACAAGACCATGAACGAGCCTTATGGATCGATGAAAGGGATTTTGGTTAGGGATCGTTCGTTATTTATGTTAAGACCCCCTGATATAATTTATTATCCCCCCCCCGACAATTTATCAACTCAATATGTCACATCCCAAATATCGAGTGACAAATGGTCAGTTATTAATATTTCACATCAAGAACATCGCGTGACGAACATCTGCTCCAGTCGCAAAAACTCTCTGAGTGTGTGAATGCGTGAGTTAATAGTCGTACTGTCATAAGAGCACTACTAGATATGATCGATTACATGAATGTCATAAGTGCGCTGATAGCTCAGTGGTAGAGTCACTGCCCCATGTACCGAGGCTCCCTGCAGCAGTCCCAGGTTTGAATCCGCCCTGCGGTCCTCTTTTAAAGCATGTTGTCTCTCTCTCGCCCCTTTAACTCTCACGCTGTCCTCCCGCAATAAAATACTATATTTGAAATGTTGCTGTTTTCATGACAAAACTTGAGGACCCCTCCCCCCTTCCTTTTTTCCTCCAGTGGTCCATTCCATAAATACTTAACATTCTGTTATTGATCCTTTATATGATACATGACAAGGCAAGAGAAAAAAACAATGATAACAATTAAAGGTTTACATATGCAGTTCAAGTCAATAGGTACCTCCAGAGTGCTCTGGTTGGGCTCCGGGCATGAAGATCTATTGTGTTTGTGTGTTGTGTGCAGTTTGACCTTTGCTCTAGGTGAGAAAAGAGGGAAAAAAGCTTGTCATGGGGCTCTGACGTCACTGCAAACAACTTTTTCCAAAGTCAAAAATTAGACCATTGTTGCATGTCATTCCTCATCTCTCCTTTCCTGTCATCTATTAAAAAGTCAATCTAATTAAAAAAGTTTAAAATTATTAAAAAAAAACACCTTCATCACCACTCAGTTTCGCCTGCTGTTTTTAATTTTCTTATTGAATCAGCTGCTTTGCATGTTACCTGCTTAGACTGCAGTTTGTCACACACACACACACACACACACACACACACACAGTAACCTTGTACAAAGATTTATTTTTTGCAAGCTCAGTAGCCAATTGTGTCAAAGCTAATTGAAGGTGTTTAATATGCTAATGAGTGTAGAGGCTGACAGATATTCAATGTTCATTCCATCATGCAAATGTGGAACAGCTGAATATTTTCATGCTGTGTTTATGAATCAGCTGATCAATAAGCTGATGACTCTGTGCTCTGTATGTTCGATTGACAAGTCTGTTAACACATGGCTTGTACAGTACACATAGGGCTGAATACTGATTGGATCCCGATGTTCTGACAGATTGAGTGACAGGTCTTTAAACCCACCCACCACCTGTAAATTGAAAACATGTCTGTTGACAAATTCTCTCCATGGTTTGGCACATCTGGGCTTCTGTACATGTCTTCTTCTGTGGCTTTGTAGCTTTGACCATGGAAAAGGAGAAACCCAGAAACATCTGTTATCATTATTGTGTAGTAATGTATGTATTATGTAATTCTAATTAATGTAACATCTATCCATTAATGAATCTGCAAGGTTTAGCGAAAATGGATTTGTGTGTGTGTGTGTGTGTGTGTGTGTGTGTGTGGAGCCAGATTTAGGCAGTCTCCATCCATAATAAATAATATCTTATTTAGATGGCAATGTGTCACTCTTGTGTTATGTTGTTTTTGTTTGCCCAGGGACTTTGTTACCACTTCTGGCCTCGCGGTAACTGCAAAACACACCATAAAGAAGTGGAACAACCTAAAAGACAAATACAATAGACATGACGGTCCGTCCGAAGAGCTGGTTCTTAGAAATCCACTGAACCTGTAGCATCGTGAGTCGGCATGCAAATAGGTCGGCTCTTTGTCAAATGTAAAAATGTCCACTAATGGAAATACATAACCTGCTATTACAGAGGCAACGGCTTTGGAAGGGAGCCCATTTTGTTCTATAGTTTCTAACATTAGACTCCTGGTCCACTAGGGCCTGAGTATGACTCAAAACACTCACACAGCACCGTGGCCCGGGACAACTGCAATAGCTGTCCACAAGACTGAGGCCACAGCGATACAGCGACTCTTGTCATAGCTCACTTACCCAAACAAAAGCTGGTACCAGCAGGTTTTGAACCAATCCCACCCAGCAGGCCGACTCTCTTTCCAACCGAGTGCCGTGGTGCCTCAGACCGTACAATCAACCAATCCCATAAACTCATGTAATGGCGGATGGTGTGCATCGCGGGTCAGCAGCTCCTGGTTTGAGTCAGCGGCCACGATTAAAACCAACAATCTACAAGACTGATGATCAAGTTATTGTAGAGGATGAGTTTCTCAACTTCCTTGTGGTCAAAATTAAAACGATGACCCAGGATGAAATAGTCCTTATAGCCTCGAATGCCTTCGACTCTGAGTGGATCGAGTCCTCAAAGAAGGTGTTGTTTGAACTCTGTCCTGACACTAAGCAACGGTGCGTGACCCACAAAGGCAACCAAAAAGATGCCAATAATATCAAATGGTGCCTAAAAGTATTGAATGAATATGGAGATAATATTCCCCGGTTCGTCTCCCACTACCTCGATGAGTTGCCGCCTGTGTCTTTTAACAATCTGGATGTGTCCAACCTGCTGAGCAAAATGGAGCGGCTACACAGTGAAGTTTGCGCGCTAAGGCACGCAGTGAAACTTCAGGCAGATGTCGGCGAGGATCTACGCATGGTGGTTGCGACCATGGACAGCAAAGTTGCCACCGTAGAGCGTAGACTGGAGCTGAGTCACAATGGAGGGCTGTTGGCGCCGAGCAACACTGAACCAGCCTGCACCAGCGCTGTGCTTAATGGCCCAGCTGGAGAGGATGGCACGGCCTCGGCGGAGGACGCGCGCGTCACTGGCCTTGCTGCAGCCGGTGACTCCACCTGTGCAGGCCTGTCTGCTGAGTCAGGGACCGTGAATGGCGGCGCGAGCCCAGGAGGATCTGTAGTCAACACGCCGCAATGGAGCCGGGTTGTAAAACAGAAGCGACCTCAGAGAAAGATCAGCCAGGATCAACCTGTTTCCATGAAACAGCATGTTGGAAAAAATGATCGGAGGGCGTCTAAACCTATCATTGGCACCGCTGCACAAGGGAATATAAAGGTGGTCCGTACGAAGTTGGTGAGTGTTTTCGCTACCAGATTCACACCAGATCTCGATGCAGATACTCTGTCCAACTACTTGACTAGACAACTTGGCCATGATGTTAAATGTGAGCGTATTGACACCGTGAGCAGCCGATACAGCTCGTTTAAAGTCTGTGCTGAGTGTAATGATGTTATGGAGATGTATAACCCAGAGCTCTGGCCTGAAGGTTGCGTTGTGAGACGCTACTATGAGCCACGCAAAGCAGGGCAAATGTGTGCTGGCAGAGCTAGGCTTACTGCTGGTCCAAATGCGCCAAATGGGGCTACGGCGGTGCTGCCGAACTAATACTAATATTAATATTATTTATGCGGGTTGGATCATATAACTGTCGCGGGCTGCGCCTGGGCAACAACGCAGGAGATAAGTGCCGGCGCTCAGTAGTGGACAACTTGCTGAAAAAGTGTGACATTCTATGTCTCCAAGAAACTTTGTTACCAAAGCAAGACTTGGGGAAACTGAACTCTTTTAATGACAATTTTCACGGGGCTGGTGAATCCACAACGGATCTTTCCCTGGGAATAGTGAGAGGAAGAATAGCAGGGGGCGTGGCCATCCTCTGGCACAAAAAGTTGGACTCGATGATAAAAGTCATCAGGCTTGAAGTTGACTGGTGTATTGCTGTCCTCATAAAAATTAATAACAAGGAATTTAGCATCCTCAACGTATATACACCATATGAAGCATTGGCAAATGAGGATGAATATCTAAATCGACTTGCTTTTATAAATTCTTTTATCTCTGAGAACCAAGCCACAAGTGTATTTGTAGTGGGTGATATGAATGCTGATATATCAGATAAAAGCTCTTTGTTTGCAAACCATATGTTACAGTTCTGTGATGAACATAATCTAACCGTATCCACTCAAATGTTTTTGCCTGCAGACAGTTTCTCTTACATAAGTGAGGCCTGGCATACTGCATCATGGCTTGACCATTGCATTAGCACTGCCGATGCACATGATATTATAAGAACTATAGAGATTGTCTAACAACTCTGAGAGAAGACACACTATTAAGCCAGGGTGGAACAAACCATCATGCAGAAGCCAAGAGTGCATGTAGGGCTTGGGTACAGGCAGGCAGACCAAGAGAAGGACCTGTTCTTGATTACAAAAAAGCCACTACTGCTAGATATAAATATGCAGTTCGTTATGTTAATAAAAATGAGCAAGAAATGAGAGCAGATTCCATGGCTGAAAAGCTCCTTGGTAACGATGTCACTGGGTTTTGGAAAGAGGTAAAAGCTATTAACAGGGACAATACATCATTACCTTGTACCATAGAGGGGGTTTCTGGTGGTGGCAACATAGCTGAACTGTGGAGGCAACACTACTCAGAGCTTTTTAATTGTGTTAAAAGTGACCCCTACATCTTAGGCAAGATTTCCAGTGGTGATACTGTGCAAATCACAGTCAACGAAGTACTACAAGCTATTGCACAGTTAGCTGATAACAAGGCATGTGGGTCAGATAAAATTTCAGCAGAACATCTTAAATATGCTAGCCCAAGAGCAGCAATTCTTCTAGCTATTTGTTTTACTAGTTTTATGACCCATGGAGTGCTACCAGACTCTATGTTATCGGTAACTCTGGTCCCTGTCATTAAGAATAAAGCCGGCAAGGTGGGCAGCCTGGACAACTACCGACCAATTGCTTTAGCCAGTGTGCTGTCCAAAGTCTTGGCATATTATTAAATAGAGTGTCTGTTTATGTACACACCTCTGATAACCAGTGTGGATTTAAGGCTAAACATGGAACTGATTTATGTATTTATGCTTTAAAGGAAATTGCTGATAGATATAAAAGACAGAATTCTTCGGTTTTAATTGGTTTTATAGATGCATCTAAGGCATTTGATCGTATAAACCATCATAAACTGTTTTCAAAATTGAGTCAGAGGGCGTGCCTGACAGTGTCCTAAGGATTTTGGTTTATTGGTATGCCAATCAGTGCATGCAAATAAAATGGGGGAATGTAGTCTCTGCTCCATTTGGGGTGAGTAACGGAGTCCGTCAGGGTGGGCTACTGTCACCTTGCCTGTTTAATGTTTATATGGATGATCTATCAGACCAGTTGAGAAGATGTAAAACAGGATGTGTGATAGGAAATACCATTGTTAATCATCTTATGTATGCGGATGATCTGGCAATCATATCTCCCTCTAGTGCTGGGTTTCAGGAGCTGCTCAACATATGTTCAGAATATGGGGTAGAATTTCATGTCAGTTATAATGCCAAAAAGAGCTCTGTTATGGTCTGTCGAACTAAAGGTGATAAGGAACTGGTGTTCCCATTATTTCATTTGTCAGGAAATGTGTTACCTTTTTGTCATACTGCTAAGTATTTGGGACACATCATCACTGATGATTTGTGTGATGATGAGGATATGTACAGGCAACGGCGTATTTTATATACACAAGCCAATGTGCTGAAACGTACATTTTTCTGGTGTTCTAATGATGTTAAAATTAGTCTCTTCAGAGCATACTGTACCCCCCTTTACACTGCCCCCTTGTAGGTTAAGTTCAAAAAGGCAAGCATTCGCAAACTTCAGGTTGCCTATAACGATTGCCTACGAATTTTGATGGGAAAACCCAGGTGGTGCAGTGCAAGTGAGTTATTCTGTCAAGTGCGTGTAAATACTTTTCATGCTCTGTTGCGGAAATTGATGTACAAATTCATCTCTCGACTGAATGACACACAAAATATTGTATTAATGTTGTTGATCAATCCTGGACTCAGTGCTGTGAGATACCAGTCAGCCATGTGGAAACACTGGTATGACTGTCTCTTTTAAATTTGTAAATTCGTGTGTTTGTTTGTTTTTTAATGGACCTTGAGTCTAATAATAAAGTCTATCTATCTATCTATCTATCTATTGAAACTACCCAGTACTCTCTTACAGACGAGTGCTGCTGTGACCGATCCCATTAACTCAGTTCTTCCCGACCGAGTGCTGCAATCAACAGAAACCATAAGCCATTGTGAGGTTTTATTTGTATAGCACATTTAAAACAACAGGAGTTGTACCAAAGGGACATTACTCTTACCTATGGAGGTAAGAGCTGGACTGTTAGTGGGCAGATGGGATGAGTAGCCAGTATTATTCCATATTCTAGGTTATTGTACACAGTGCAGTTTGTCAATGGAATGGTGGAAATCAAATTGTTATGCATAGTCAAGACAAATTCATTCAACTTTACTTGTATTATACTTTTAAAAGCAGCAGGGACAAACAAACAAAAAACAAGGGGACTATTCATCGCCAGGCCAAATACGAAACTTACCACAGACAACAAGGATGGAATTACATGAAGTGTCTATCAGTTTCACAGAGTAGTAATTAATACCCTATTTTCAGAAGCTTAGGGACCGACCCGCAAGCAAAGGGGTAGAGGCTGGCAGTTTGACTGATGCCACCTGGCAGTGCTACATTGCTATGGATGCTGCACTCCAGGGGCAGCACTCAATTAGTCCCATCCTGGTTGTTGTGGCAAACCCCACTCACTACAGGTGGCACAGTGGCCGGGGGATAGTGAGACTCTACTGGTGTTCCTGAAAGTGGAGAGTAGTAGGGAGGGAGAGAGAGGCAATGGCGAGAGGAGGGGGGAAGGGCAGCTATAGAGCCAACAGAGTAATATCTGTCTCTCTTCAAGAAACAAATTCATAAATATTCTTCATTTTGAAATTCAACCCAGGCAATTCTTGACACCACCTGTGTATTGTGTGTATAAAATAACAATATAATAATATAAATAATAATAATAATAATAATAATAATATAACATTTACTTGGGTGTAATTATTTACAGGCATGCAGTTAGCCAGAAGAAAAAGAACATTGAAAAAACACATTCATCAACACTGCCGTTCAAAGGTTCATGTGGCACGAGTAAGTCCTATCACATAGATTATTTTGTGTTTAGTGTTTGCAAAAAAGCAAAGAAAAATTAAAAGAAAGGCTAAAAAAGAAAAAAAAAGGGTTCCCAAAGTATTTACAGCCCAAGTGCACCGTTGTGGTTCAGTAATGATTGAGGTGCACTTATGTTTTTCTGGACTGAAAAAAAAGTAAATCTAACTTTCACAATTATAGATTAATCTGCTGATTATTTCTCCAATAATCGATGTATTGTTTGATAAAAAAAAGAGAGAAATGCAGTCACAATTAGCCAGATCCAGCAAGTGACACCATCATATTGTTTGTTTTGTATATATTTTGAAATATTAATATTATTAAAAGGAAAAGTAGCAAATCTTTTTTTTCTATTTGAGAAATAGTTAAACTAATTGCTTCAGCTGTCTTAAAATGTGTGCGTTTAAAGCTGCCACTCATTGACCTGGAGTAAAAAGTATGAAATATTTCTCTCTGAATTGGAGTAGAGGTAGAAAGTGGCGTAAGATGAAAAGACTCTAGATTAATTACAAGTACCTCAAATGTGTACTTGAGCGCAATGCTTGATTAAATACAGTTGCAGCACTCTAACTCTGTCCAGCTCTCGCCTTGCTGTCTTCTCTGTGTATTGATGCCCCAGCAGCTGTTTCCATCCATGACGGTGCTTATTAAGACGTTCTGTGCAGCTCGGTGACTCGACGGTATCGGCACTGATCGACCCCCTTGTCCACTGGCCCGAGGAAGATGGATGGGGCATCAAAGTTCGGACGAGCGGCTCATCCAGAGGCGAAGTTTTGTCCCTGAACGAAGTTCAGTTTTACAGGGAAGAACACGGTCTTGGTTCTCTGGTTAAGAGGGGATTCAGGGCAGGATTTTGCTCTATGTATAGTGTCTGTCCTCAATGTTTCCCTCATCCTTAATATTTGTCTTATCTTCAATAAAGTAATATGATTGTGTGTTATGTATAGCTGATTTTGTGTGACCTTTATTGTTTGCATCATTTCCTGCAGTGCACGCCAATTTCTTAACCCACTTTGAGCTCTTTATGGTTGCTTTACATTTCACTTTCCTTCTCCTGTCATGATTTTACATGTCGTTTGCTTTATTGTAACTTTAATGTTACATCTGGAACAGAGACATTTGGGAAATTAGCCTTTTCCTGTGGACAGCATGACTGCTGGCTAGTTCCTGTCCAAGTATTTCACCAATTTCCAGTGGTGGAGGAAGTATTCATAGACTATATTCTAGGGATGCACGCTATTGATTTTTTGAAGCCGATACCGATATCGATAACTTTCTGCTCCTCGGGACCGATACCGATACCGATAACCGATAATATTGTTATTCGTTTTTGAATGTATATTCAGATCAAATTCAGGTCAAAAACACTAATGACTAAGCTTAGGTAGATTTAGCATAGCTTTGCCTTTTACCAAACACCATACCAGATGTATCACAGTGACATGATAATGTGTTAATACTATGAACAAAAGAAAGCCAAGAACAGTTTTGACTCTTCAATAAAATGACAATATATATATATATATATATATATATATATATATATATATATATATATATAATGTGAAGAGTAGATAAACAAATATGTGTATTTCAACGGTATATCTGCACTACTACTGTCTATACCATACACACTCTCTGTCTGTGTGTGTGTCCCTCTTTCTTCTCTCTCTCTCTCTCTCTCTCTCTCTCTCTCTCTCTCTCTCTCTCGCGCTCCGAGAGAAAGAGAACGGATAAATACAAGAAGTGTACAAACTTCTTAGTTACAGAAACATGGCGTATTAATTTTATGGGGTTTAATGGAAAAAATAGCTCTGAATGAACAACAGCTGAGCAGAAGCGCTTGTCGACCGCCGCGGAGAAATACGCGTCTGGTCTGAACAGGGGGTGCGCGGATCGCTCGCGTGCAGTGTGAACCTGGCGTGAGAAGGGAGCGCTCGATTTGTGGATTAACTCCCTCCTCCGAAACCTGTGATACCACAGTAACCACATCACATGCTAAACGGGAGGCGCCTTGAAAAAACTAACGTCCCTCATCCCAATCCACCCGTAGCACTGTTTTAACACACACATCCTATCGTCGGATTATCGGAGGTATTAATAATTGTATCGGATTTATTTATGACGTCATAATTCCTATTATCGGGCCGATAATTATTGGTCCGATAATTATCGTGCATCCCTACTATATTCTCAAAAATGTGTAATTATTATCAGTGAAATTAACTTTACTCATAGTAAAAGTATTGATTGCGCAGTTATATGTTCCCTTTTTAAAATAGTCTATGTAGCTTAAGAAGTAGGAGAAACTCCTGAACACATAAAGGAAACATCACAAACATTCAACATTAACACATCTGGAGTTACAAGGTTTTCACTATACAGGAAGGGGCTGAAAAACTGTTATCTGTGAGTTAACTAAGCTGTCAGACAACGTAGTCTAGTGGATCAGTAGAAAGTAATAGAAAATCAAAAACACAATTTTGAGGTACTTCTTCTTTAGTACAATAATAAAGTCCCAGTCGGCAACATTTGTTTGATCATATTCACTGAAGCCGACACTATAACAACATAAATCATCCGGTTTTAGAAAAAAAAGTGCACGTAGAGCCTGTTTTGCAAAAAATCGACAGCGCCCGGATCATCCTGTCCAATCAGCATGCAGGGCTGTGTTCGTGTACACACAGAGCCCCTCCCCCCCTCGGGTCTTTCCACCATCAGGGGGGAGGCGGAGGGAAGCAGCAACAAGCTTCCAATTCCTCGTTAAAACCAAAATGAGGAGGTCCAAAACAACCAAGGAAAAGAAAACACCGGTGGAAAAGAAGGAAAAAAAGAAAGATGGCGACGGTGCCCGTGATAAAACCAGAGTCAACATTGGACCCGCGTTTCAAGGTGGCGTGATCTACGGGATTTCAAAGGAAACGGAGTCGAGGGGAAGGAGCTCGGTGGTCGTGGGGGAGGAGCGTGAGAGTTGTAAACATTCAAAATCTGACAGAGTGCCCTCAATCCGCCAGACTTGCTGACTGGGACTTTAAGATATGCAGTGGAAACTTTCTGTTTTTATTCTATTGAGGATTTTCCAAGCTCTACGAACAGTCTGCTGAGAGGTGGACAATATGAAATGAAAACAACACAAAGAGTTGTGATGGATCTTTGTTTAACCACGTGAGAATAAATACAATCAGAGTATTTTCTTGCAGATAGAAACAATGAAATAATGAAACCTATACTAACCCGTAGGGTGGGCTGTAACAGTTGTATGATTTTACACTGTCTTGAATGCAGCTATTGCAGTCATAAGAATAAATTACACTATCGACTTATAGATAATATCAATCAGTGCTGTCAAACCTGTCATAGTAGTAAGTAGCAATGTTACACAGAAAAGAAACTAGTGATTGAGACCATAAACCCATGTTTACTGAGATAATAAATCCAGTAAGAAGAAGGGTTGTTCTCTCATAGACTTTTATACAATCAGTTTCCCCCTGATGGCCAGTAGAGAGAATATCATGTTGGGTGTATGAATGACTGTGTCCTCAGGGACAGACAGGGTCCTAAATGGTCCTCATTTAAATCTATCAGGACGACATGGAATTGCAGCCTCAGTATAATATTTGGCACTCTCATTTGAAACGTGAATAATAAATGCCGACTGTGAGCATCTCGGCACGAACCTTATATTTTGGTTCATGCAGTAACTTGGCCAACACTGGTTGTTCTACTCTGTGTGACTGATGTGAGAGATGATCAGAGGGGCAGAGTTTTTACCACCATCACTGAGATTGGGACTCATGTATGGGTAGAGTTTCTCAGTGAAGGAGCAGCCAGTAAAGGAGTAGATCAGAGCTTCAGCGCCGACATCATAAAAGGAGACCAGACCCTCCTCATAGTCCACAAACACCCCCACCTTCTCAGGCTCAGACTTCAGAGAGAGTTGGACTTCAGGATCAGCAAGAGCTTTGTACTCACTTCCATTCCTCAACCATATGGTCCAGTAGCCATTCTGAGGGCTCGCCGTGATGACTCCCTTCCTATTGATGGACTCTCTCACCACTCCTAATTCCCACTTAGGCTTCCCTTTCACCTGAACCTCGTAGTAAAACCTTCCTGAAGTCAAACTCTGCTTTGCTAAAACACCAACACAATGATCAAATCTATTTGGATTGTCTTGGAGCTTCTTCCAAACATCACCATGTCTAACCTGTTTCCCATCATCAGACAGAATGAGTTTGGGATGTGCTGTATCAGGATCGAGTGTCACATCCACCGCAGACCGCCGGACCCTCTTCAGTTCGGCCTCAGCGAGCAGCTTCTTCACCTGTTTACTGAGCGTCTCCTCCAGCTGAAACACAGCTCTCCTCACAGTCCCCTCATACGAAGGTGGAGAGAAGCTGACTTCTGTCCAGTCCTTGGTGGGTGCAGCAGCTTTTAGGGATGGGAAGCTCTGGAGGAGATGGAGGGGGTCTTCAGAGCGTGAGAGCTGCTCCACCTCAGTGCTTCTCTTCTTCAGCTCACAGATTTCCTGTTCCAGCTCTTTGATGAAGCCTTCAGCCTGTTTCTCTGTCTTCCTCTGCTTCTCTTTGATGGTGTGGATGAGCTCGGCCTGGCTTCTCTCAGCAGACTCCTTCAGAGCGGTGAAGACCTGAACACCATCTGCCATCTCTCTGGCTCCATCTTCCTCACTGAGCTCCGCTGACTGTTTGATCTCATGGATCTTCAGTCGTCTCTTCTGGATCATCTGATGGATTTCAGCCTCTGTCTTCCCCAGCTCGGCCTTCTTTCCTTCACATACATCTTTCAGAGGAACAACAACATGGGTCTTGTGGTCCAAAACGCTGCAGAGCATGCAAACACACATCTGGTCGGTCGTACAGAACAGCTCCAGAGGTTTATCGTGCTTCCTACACATCCTGCCTTCCAGGTTCTCCACAGGGTCGATCAGCTGGTGTCTTTTCAGGCCTGACGTTGTCAGATGAGGCTCCAGGTGAGTTTCACAGTAGGAGACCAGACACATCAGGCAGGACTTCAGGGCCTTCAGTCTGGTTCCAGTGCAGACGTCACAGGGAACTTCTCCTGGTTTGGACTCTTGGTGCTCTGAGCTGCTGCTGCTGCTGGCTTTCTGTTGAGATGACTGTTTGAACTGAGCAGCCATCTCAGAGATGAACGTGTTGACCCGCAGCTCAGGTCTGATGTTGAAGACCTCCTTACAGTTGGGACACTGACAGTGGACACTGAAATTCAAGTGTTCAGTGATGCAGGTTTGACAGAAGTTGTGTCCACATGGTATGGTGACTGGATCAGTGAACACATCCAGACAGATGGAGCACAAAAACTGTTCTTCAGTCAGCACACAGCTGGCAGCCGCCATCTCTACAAAATGAGAAAAAAAAATTGTTATTATGCCATATTATTGCAATTTGCTGCTAGTGATAGAGAGCTCAGATGAACAGTTCAGCGATAGGGGTGGGACAAAGTGTTGATACGGGAATATATTGTATAGCTTCCTTTTGCAACACATCAAAACACTGACCTCAAATATTGATATATATATTTAAAAAAATGCAGGCTTTCTCAGTGGATGTGTTGGGACGGCTGAGAAGAAAGTAGTTAGCTACGTTAGTGTGTTTAGCACAGAGTTCGAGTAGCTGCCCCCCATACCAGAACCTCGCTGGTCTAGGAAATACCCACTCTTTGGTCCCCTTAACAACACATCACTGCAGTTCATTTTTCCTCCAGCTCTTTAAACAGACGACGAGTTACTCGGGTATCGTTCTCACTAGATGAACCATAGCATCGCTAACCACTTCCTCCATAGAGAGGCAAAGTCACATTTTTTTGATTTTGGGACAAATATGTACAGTAGTCAATGGCGACTAGAGGTGGGTAGAGTAACCAAAAACTGTACTGTAAAAAGTACTTAAATGTAAGAAAGTATGACTAAAGTACTGAGTAACTCCTGAATAACTTCTGATAAACTGTTTCAATGATCAGAGCATTAACATAAAATAGACAAAATATCAATGTGCAAATTCAAATATTGCCAAACAATATCCCTCTCACTAAAACAATAATAAATTAAATCTCTACAAAATAACAAATGTAACTTCCTGTATTCTGGTGCATTTGAACCTGGTTTGATACCTTTATCTGCTACACGAGTTAAGTGGAGAGAAGTCAGAGTACTTTCTCTAATAAATTACATTATTACTTACTTATTATATTCTTTCTCATTGATAATAACGAGTCCTCATAACGTGATAACATTTAGAGCTCATTTCCTCAGAAAGACAGACAGAAATTAACATCCTGGTAATTAACTATGACATATGTTGAGGACCAGTCAGCTGGTATTGATCAGAACAGGAACCTCATGGATGAGCTGATATTCAACTGAAAGTGAAACTTAAAATAGAGCCTAGTGGACAGATGCACTGACTTAAGACACGGTAAAAGTGGGCGAGTCCAAAATCCACATGTGTGTATATATATATATATATATATATATATATATATATATATATATATATAATATATATATATATATATATATATATATACACACATATATATATATATATATACATAATATATATACACACACACACGCACACATACATGTGTGTGTATGTGTATATATATACATCCATCCATCCATTGTCTACCGCTTATCCTGTATTCAGGGTGTATATATATGCATAATATATATATATATATATATATATATATATATATATATATACATATATATATATATATATATATATTATTTTAAAGTTATGTGTTCAGCCTTTTATTGCGGAAGGACATCATAAGAGTTAAAGGGATGAGAGAGGACGACATGATTTAAAAGACAGCTGTGGGGCGGATTCGTACCGGCGCCGCTGTAAGAAGCCTTGTAACACGGGTCGGTAACTCTACCACTAAGCTATCAGAGAAGTTTAGATTTTCATTTAATCAGTCAGGTCTACTAGTCTCCTTATGCTGGGGCAGTCATATTATACTACTAATACTATTAATACGACTTCCGCATTCACACAGTCTGTGAGTTTTTGCCAGCTGTCCTTCCTGCATTTGGCAGATGAAACTGTTGCCTTTTACCTGCATTATATGTTTAACTTTTTCGTATTTCTGTAAGATTATGGTTCGCTCCCCATACGTGAAATACGCCGCTCCGCTGCCGTAGACTGATCCATGTTTGTGATTGGTCAAATGCTGCAAATGCCGCCTCTTTCATGTGCACGTGCTCATAGCTGGACAGGTAAACCCTGGGTTGACTTAACGAGTTGATAACCAGCTTCGTGTGACCGCTTATCTCCGATTGCCTTTGTTAGGGTAACTTAAGCTGGATCTCTGAAAGATACCCTGGGTTTGTTGAACTCGCTTCGTAGTACGGGCCCCAGGTGAGCTGCTTCTGGCTGTGTTTGAAATGCCATACTAACGTCCTACTCGTACTCAATTGTGACGTAAATTTGAGTACGTAGTGCGTTCACATACAATAGTATGCGGATTTGTGTATGCGAGAAATGCCCGGATGTATCCTGCATTGGCAAGAATTTCTGAGTATACAGCGGACCTTGCTAAATCTACTCAACTTGCCCAAAATGCATTGCGGCTCGTCTGACTTCTGAAAAGTTTTGGATAATGGCGGACGATTGCGGTGATTCTGGCGACAGCCCGACACAAACCGCGTACACATGTAAGTATACTGTAACGTGATTTTTATGTTTCCAGCTGACTTTTAAATCGTATTGTTAATGAACGTTACTTTATTGTTGTTAGCATTGTACGTTAACGTTACGAATCGAAGGTCCTGCCAGCCGGCTAGCCTACAGACGGTAATTTACCAGAGAGGTTAGCGAGCGTAACTGAAGCGGCAAATGTGCCGTTTTTATCGACGTTAACTAAGAAGATGGTGCTTATGTTAAAACGTGGTAATATTAACTAGCGGTGGTTAATAACGCGGTGCACCGTTGTCCGTTAAAGGGAGGGATGCAGACACCGGGCGCCTCATCCGGTGGAGGGAACGATGAGGAGACGTTCACCGGCAGGAGGGATGCTGCTCTGAGAGGCTTCACTTAAGAAAATGTGGTATTAAATGTTATAATTCTCATATGCAGGGCTTAAGTACTACTGGTGCATATTTAGCTTCTCAATGATATAAGGTTGAACACCAGCGTATATAGATGGGAGATGTACTGCTCTCCTGAGATGTCTACCTGAAACGTTCTGTTGAACAGCAAGAAATCATCAATGAACTGTAATAATTTTCTACGTGCTGTTCTTCATATAGGATGTTTATTAAAGAACATTAGATGGAGGGAAGGTGGAGCCGGATGAGCTAAGAAGAAGTGGGAGACCTTCAAGCAGAAATACAAGGTGAGTTGGAAGCAGTTTAAAGTATTGAACTCTACATGCTTGATATGAAGCATAAAATAAACCAGATTAAGTTGTCTTTCTTATTAATAACCAGGCAAAGTCAGTGCTGGGTAATATCTACAATGTGTTCAAACACCAGAGTCTATTAAGTTGGTCCCATGTAGTACAGTATTACAGTACATATTATAATATATGACTAGTGGTGAATAGAGCAGAGCAGGAGGGAAATAGACCTGCAGGCCTAAAACATGAGTCAACAATCATATATATTCAGATATTTATTATTTAGATTTGTACACAACCTAATGATCGTAAAACATTAAACAAGAAACATTTGTCTGTAAGAACTACTGTGTGGTATTACTTATAAACTGCACTACTGATAAACACAAATAAAACCTCAACAATAATCATGTTCCTGCAACACAGGGATCTGGACATTTGGAGCAGACACTGCAGCTACGAGCCTCTGAGGATGTCCCAGGACTGCTGGAGCCTCTGAGGATGTCCCAGGACTGCTGGAGTCTCTGAGGATGTCTCAGGACTGCTGGAGCCTCTGAGGATGTCCCAGGACTGCTGGAGCCTCTGAGGATATCCCAGGACTGCTGGAGCCTCTGAGGATGTCCCAGGACTGCTGGAGCCTCTGAGGATATCCCTCTGGGGATGTCCCAGGACTGCTGGAGCCTCTGAGGATATCCCAGGACTGCTGGAGCCTCTGAGGATGTCCCAGGACTGCTGGAGTCTCTGAGGATGTCTCAGGACTGCTGGAGCCTCTGAGGATGTCCCAGGACTGCTGGAGCCTCTGAGGATATCCCTCTGGGGATGTCCCAGGACTGCTGGAGCCTCTGAGGATATCCCAGGACTGCTGGAGCCTCTGAGGATGTCCCAGGACTGCTGGAGTCTCTGAGGATATCCCAGGACTGCTGGAGCCTCTGAGGATGTCTCAGGACTGCTGGAGCCTCTGAGGATGTCCCAGGACTGCTGGAGTCTCTGAGGATGTCTCAGGACTGCTGGAGCCTCTGAGGATGTCCCAGGACTGCTGGAGACTCTGAGGATATCCCTCTGAGGATGTCCCAGGACTGCTTGAGACTCTGAGGATGTCTCAGGACTGCTGGAGTGGCTCGGCTTCGTCGCTGTCATCCCCATCACCACCGTGGAACTATGGACATGGAACCCATCTGTTCTGTTAGTAAGCAGTGGACGAGGTTCTCTGTGGAACACCTTGAAAGACAGAAGTCCTTCCTTAAATCCCCTTCCCGAAGTAGAGGCCCATCGGGGGAACAGGAGGATTGACCTGCAGTCCGGCCGTCTGGCACCAACCTGTAGCAGAAAACACAAGATATTACATTTATTCTGAATGTTTTCCTATTATTTTGTTGATAAACTACTTATTTCTTCTTATCATACACGTATTGCAAGCTGTATATATAACATGGATTATTTGTCTAATAAATTATTCACTAATATCCCACTTGCTTGTACTTGTTTATTTTTATCACACTAAACTCATACATGATATTATTAAAACCACTTATATTAGCCTACATTTGTTTATGCATGCATATGCACATCTATTGATAATCAAATAATAAAGGAACGTATTTAAACCAGATAAGTCATATTACTTACTTCAGAGGGAAATCCAAATTCCATGTATGTGAATAATGTAGCTCCTCCGACGGGCAGATTGCCTCCGTCGTCTCCGTGGTGAAGGTGCTGGTGTTCCGTGGTCAGAAGTATAATACGATCTATAAACGGAAGATTAATGATCGATAAAAGCTGCTGAATAGTCGCGATCGATGGCGAGTGAAGAAGAAGAAAGAGGGAAAGCGTGGGAGCGCGCATATAAACTGTAGAAAACATTTGACAGTTGTAATTTGACTTAAAAAATATTTAGAAATATTTAATTAACTGTAATAATAATCATGCTTTATATTTTGATAAGTAATTAATATTAAACGGGAGCTAGAACCGCTAACGTAATCGATTCGGTTACGTGAGAGAAGATGAGGATGAGATGTCAATAAAGTTAAAAAACAAAAAAAAAATGTAGTATGAGATGTGTTTACTTCCGTGTGAACAGCAGCATACTCAAACGTTCATTTAGTAGGCAGTATGCAGTACATACACGTTGAGTATGTAGTAGGCAGTACGGTAGTATGGCATTTCGATGTGTTTCACCAGGCTCATCTTGACTGCCTCGCTGCATTTGATTGGGGAAACGGAGTCACGTGAGAGGCTTTGACGGAAGCCTCGGACAAAAATAAACAGATCGCGCATTGAATAAAAAAATTAGTAAACAATCAAATTAACGAGCGGAACGTAGTTCGCTTATTACTTTATTGATTTAAATGTAACGTATTACTTTATTGATTTAAATGTAACGGAGTAAATGTAACACATCTGATGGCGAGAGACAAATATGTTTTCATCCCGTTTGATGTTGTACCATGAATAACACATATTTGTCCATTTAAAAGATTATTTTTAATCTCAAGAAAGTAGCATTTTGTTGCATAGCCATTAAAGTATTTAAAGTGTGAAGTGTGTAAACAGAAAGACTGCAGCCAAGTCAAGTCAAGGCCTTTGAACACGCAGCTTTTTGTGAGACACAAATCTCCCTCTGCTGGATCACTCCGTTTAGTTGTTTTTTGTGAATTTTCCCGACGAATATAAATTAAAAACGCAGCGGACTCCGTGTGTAATATTTCTCTGCGTAACGATTTTTAACGACGACGGAAGAAAATAACACACACACACACACAGTGTGAAATGGCCTTGAAGCTTGACCAGATATGTAGCTCGAGCATTTATTCTCTGCAGGTCAGTGAACTCACCAGTGTTTGGACAGATGCTGCTGTGTTGTTGAGAAAAACCTGCTGGATTCAGTTGGATGTTGCTTTCAGAGAGAAACGGAGAGACTCGTCTCGACTGCAGCTCTGCTGCCTCAGACAAACTTTCACTTTCATGTGAGGAAACGTGACGTTGAAGCTCTCCTCTCTGTGGTGCTCCACCTCTCAGTGGCCACAAGAGGGAGTATTCAGATCCGTTACTGAAGTAAAAGTACTGCACTATAAGTAAAAGTCCTGCATTAAAAATCTTACTGTCCTGTGAGAACCTCGTATCTCTAAAATAATCAGCCCTGTTTTCAACTTTGTGACGATGCATTTTCCAGCCGATCCAAGAGGCTTTTTAAAAAGTTTATTAAACTAAAGAAGTCGGAAAATGTTCACAGCACATAAAAGGAAACACTTCATCTGGAGATATGTGGCTCTCACAGGACAGGAAGGAGGAACTAGAGGTGTCAGACCAACGGAGTGGTGTAAAAAGTATATTAGTAAACGTATATTTGCCTCTGAGATGTACATGAAATGAAGAAAAATAGGAAATTGCACTCAGTGGACCTATTGACATCTATGAGAAAACCTTCCAGGCGATTCAGAGAAGACATTTTCATCAAGTCCAAATTTCATGAAAACGAATTGAATTATGCCTCTTCTTTTAAATGAGCTGAGAGATGATTGTTATGGGCATAATAATACGCTGGTGTTTCTCCAGGATAAATGGGTCCCTACGTGCCCACTGATGATGCAGATCTTGTCTCATAAATCATTGAAGTGAAGGGATTCGAGGTAATTCAGTTCTACAGATAACAAGATCAGGTGAAAGCTAGGAGGCTACAGTATATGGCTGGACCGTGTGTTTAATTGTAGATCAGATAAACTTCTCAACCGTAATGAAATCTGTCTAAGAATTGGACTGTTGAGATGAGTCGCCAGCCTTATTCTAGGTTTTAGTGCACATTGCAGTTGTGTGTATGAAATGTTAATAGTCAAATCAAATTAAGCTTTATTTATATAACACCTTTAAAAACAAGAGTACAAATGTACCCTAACATTTAACTTTCAGGCTCTGATAAAGAGGGCACTCTTCAGCTATAAACTGTACTCTGTGTGTTCTACACGTGTTGACTTCTCCAGCTTTGTATTTCACGTTACACACAGCAGCGAATGATGTCTATGTGTCGAGTCTTCAATACGACTGTTTCTGCTGATCCGATTCTCACTGACGAGTGTGCACGCAGCTTCATGAGCAACGCCCCATGGTGATGTAGTACACTCGCCTGACCGATGGTGCAACTTAATCAGTCAGTTACTTACTTACTTATTCAGCCACAGAGCCACTTATACAGCTGACCCTCGATGGTTCAGCCAAAAACACCCTCACTGACTCACAGCTCATCTGAAAATAGCCAAAACGGGATTCTGAGCATGCTCGCTTCAGATATGACATCATGAGATGACATCACCAAATGAACCGTCGTACTGTTTTTCTCATTGTGCAGCGATGTAGATGTGTGAATAACTTAGTTCTGTTACAGCCCCAGTGCTGTGGGTGTGTTTTGTGCTATTTTCTTTGTCCCATACAGGTGACACCCTCATCATCCCCCTTCTCCTCGTCACTGTGTGGAGCGCCACACCTGAGGCTACTTGCCAATTAGGCAACTGGCATAAGTTGTCAGTGGGCTGGGGTGGGGGCATGCAGAAGTCTGAGCACCTGGGGCCCGTTCCAGAAAGTTTTCCTGAAACTCTGAGTTTGTTAAACCTGAGAAGAGGGATACTCTTGAGTTTTCCATTCCAGAAAGAGAGGTAACTCAGCCTTTAGGTCAGTTACCATGGTAGCTGACTCTGTGAACCTAACCTGCTCGCTGGCAGGTTTTCTTCAACAAACCCTGAGTTTCTCCTACATGTCTCCGCCTTTTCCCAGAATCTGAACCAACTCTGGAGAAATGGCTTGTCCTTTCCTCGTCACCCTTATCGACATGGAAGTGCAAATTATCAGAGTAGCCTTAGGGTGGGGGAGAATTTTGAGGCCGCATATCGACGTGCTTTCATACCCCAACGGCTTTTTATTTGAGCGTTACCGTTTTTTCTTCCCACTCTATTTATTTAACCAACATCCTCTGCCCTTTCATGTCACAAATTGTCCACCGGGGAAATGCTCTGCAGACGGAGCAAATCGTGTGCATTGCCCTACGATTCTTTGCTAACGGGAGTTTCCTCTATAACATCGGCGACGCAGAACACGTTGGCAAAGCCACAGTGTGCAAGAGCTGTCAGGAAGGTGACACTGGCCCTGAAAAGACTCCTGCCCACATTTGTCATCTTTCCTGGCCACAACCATCAAGGAGGAATTCTACAGGATATCAGGTGACTGATAATATGGTATAAATCATTCATTTAATCTTTTCCTACATAGACATGTAACACAAAGTGCTTTACACACATAAAAAAAAAATAGAAAAAACATTTACAAATAAAGTCCCTCCCTCCCACCCTCCATACTACACACACGCACACACACGTGCACACACAGACAAACGTACACATACCTGCACACTCTCACTACTGACAATAGGGAGACATGGCATGACACTGATGATTGAGGAAACGCTCTCTTTGGGGCCATCCACTCTGGGAGGAGTCGCAGGCTGTGCCACAGGGGGCACCAGTGCCCAGGCCCCAACAGTCAGCCGAGCCGAAGGGACCCAGGGACAGCGCCCCCAGCAGCAGCCCAGACACAGCTCCCAGTGTGGAAGACCCCCCTGAGAAAACACTGGAGTTAAAGCTAAAAACTAAAAGCATAAGATTAAAAAACTATGAAAAAAATAAGTAAATAGAGTGAACAGCTTAAAAGGATAAAAACATATAAGATAATAAAATGAAATAATACCAATGATAAGTAAAACAACTAAAATTATTTAAGATCAATATCATCTAAAAACAAGATAGAAGCAAAA
The DNA here is from genome assembly GCA_029853015.1 of Chelidonichthys spinosus. Taxonomy (NCBI): domain Eukaryota; kingdom Metazoa; phylum Chordata; class Actinopteri; order Perciformes; family Triglidae; genus Chelidonichthys; species Chelidonichthys spinosus. The sequence goes on along the minus strand of CM056825.1, from coordinate 26,573,616 downwards.
ATATAAAATAAGATAAAATCACATAAGAACGTTAAGAAGAATTTAAAATACTAGTTAAAAGCCTGATTAAAAAGGTGTGTCTTTAACCTTCCTTTAAAAATATCAACTGTCTCTGCGGTCCAGAGGCTCTCTGGCAGGCTGTTCCACAGGTGGGGGCCATAGTAGCTAAATGCTGCCTCACCATGGGTTTTAGTTCTGGGTTCTGGTATGGATAAAAGGCCAGTGCCGGAGGACCTCAGGGTCCGCGAGGGTTGATATGGTAAAAGCAGGTCAGCTAAATAAGAGGCCGCAAGGCCGTTAAGAAACTTTCTTTAAAAAGTAGTAAAAGAACCTTAAAATCGATCCTGAAGCGTACGGGGAGCCAATGCAGCGACGCTAAAACTAGTGTAATGTGCTGGTGCCCGCCCTCTGGGCCTCGCCAGCACGCGTGCGGCTGAGTTCTGTAATAATTGGAGATTTAAAATACTCTTTTTGGGAAGACCAGAGAGCAGGGCATTACAATAATCTAAACGCATGCATCAGCACCTCCGTACTGGCCTGAAAGAGAAACGGGCGGACTCTGGCTATATTCTTAAGATGATTAAAACCTATTTTCATCATATTTTTGATATGTGGAATAAAATTCAGCTCAGAATCAAAAGGCCTTCAGGACCTATAACTAAAACCTCAGTCTTGTCCTGGTTGAGCTGTAGGAAATTCTCTGCCATCCATGACTTAATGTCTAAAATACAGTTAAAAAGGGCATCAATTGGCCCTGTGTCATCAGGAGACACGGCGATGTACAGTTGTGTATCATCAGCATAACTATGGAAGCTGATGCCGTGCCTCCTGATGACGTCCCCAAGGGGCAGCATGTAAAGATTAAAAAGAAGTGGACCTAAAATTGACCCTTGGGAATCCGTGTGCCCTTCGTTCTTTGGTTTTTCCGTTTCAAAACCAAATTTTTGTTTTAAACCCAGAACGGAAAAATGAAAAAACAGAATAACACAAAATCACACATTTTGTAGCTGTTATTCTGTTTTAAAACAAAAACAGAATAACGTGAAAATTAAGTTTTTTTGATTTTTACTGTTTTGTTATTGTGCTATTTGGAAAATTTGGGGAATGCTGGGAGACTTCTAATCCTTACCTTAAGTAGCAAGAACATAGAGACAGACATCTCTCTTTAAAATCACCAACTTGTGGGTAATTTATTTCCACAAACACAATCATACAGCAGCAACGAGCCTACAGTATAAATGTAAATATCTAAACTAGACCTGGGGCCCGTACTACGAAGCGAGTTCAACAAACCCAGGGTTTCTTTCAGAGATCCAGCTTGAGTTACCCTAACAAAGGAGATCGGAGATAAGCGGTCACACGAAGCTGGTTATCAACTCGTTAACTCAACCCAGGGTTTTCCAATCGAGCTATCAGCGCGTGCACATGAAAGAGGCGGCGTTTGCAGCATTTGACCAATCACAAACATGGATCAGTCTACGGGCAGCGGAGCGGCGTATTTCACGTACGAGGAGCGAACCATAATCTTACAGAAATACGAAGAAGTTAAACATATAATGCAGGCAAAAAGCAACAGTGTCATCTGCCAAATGCAGGAAGGACAGCTGGCAAAAACTCGCCGACTGTAGAGTTTGGGGAAAAGACTACGGCGTAGGACAAAGGAATATGCTGCAGACGTAAAATTTCACGTCCTGTTGTAACGTGTGTCACGGTGGAGAGAGAAAGTTCTTAAGGCGGCGCCGGGTTATACCTCACGGCTGCTCCTGGGTACCCCCCCCTGGGGTACCAGTGGTTGTCAGCCAATAGGGCCCCAGTTGTGTGACGTTGCACTTCGCACCTCGGTGAGAAGTGAAACTAAAATGGCGGTTGTAGTTTTTAATCCCCTTTGTCCCTTTGTTCTGACCGCATGTGAAGGCTTTTGGTTTCTGTGTAGGCCGCATTGTGTAGTCTCAATGGTGAGGTCCCAACAGCTGCTAGGCGTTCATGGACTACAGTAAGCTTCTTCAGCCAGTACCTATGGATCATATCTAGGCCTGGTGCTGTCCAGCTCTTCATCGTTGACACTCTTTCTTGGATGTCTGCCATTGAGATGGTTACTGGTTCTTGTTCTGGGAGGTTGCTGTGGTCAGCTCATAGGTCCACTAACCATTGGGCATCGGTGTTGTGTAATGCTTCTTTTTCCCCATATGTCTTTCCAGTATTTTTCCACCTCAGCTCTTGGTAGGTCTGACTGGTTGTTGTTTCCCTGTCACAGAGAGTACACCTTGGCTGGTTCAGTGGAGAACAGCTTGTTTATTCTCCTGGCCTCTCCCTCCTTGATGTATCTCTTCAACCGGGTGGCCAGAGCTGTTAGCCGTTGATTGGCAGTTTCGTGTGCCTCTGGTATGGAGAGTGAGTTGTACTGGCTAACTTCTCTCCGTGTTCCCTTTATCTTGGCTTCTAACCATCTCTTCCATGGTAGGCACTGTTTGTTATATCCCGAGCCCACCTTGTACCCAAGCATCTCCACGATTACTGTTGCTGAACTGTGTATCAGCTTGTTGGTCTCAGTGATGGTTCCTGTGGGGATTGTCTTCAGAGCAGCGTTCACATCCACTAGTTCTGAAGGTACTTGGCAACTCAGCTTCGGTATTCGTCGGGGGCTCCAGGTTTCTAGTTGGGTCACGATCTTCCTTCTCAGGTCAGCAGCTCTTGTGTTGAGGCTGTTGGTATCTGTTGGGGCTTGGTACCCAATTGCTGGTTGCCGGGATGATGGTGACATCCCCCCGCTGACCTGTCGTCCTGGCTCACCCTTGCCGCAGCAGCGTTGTTGTATTTCATTAATCTCTAGTCGTGATAGTAGATTTTGGTTACGGATGTTGGAACACTGGGCTAACAGCTGTTTCTTTGTTAGCCCTGATTGTGGGTTTCGAAGTATCCAATGGTCCCACATTCGCTGCATGAAACCCCTCTTTCTGGGATTGCTTGTATAGTAGCATTCCAACAACTCCGTATTTTTGGCCCTCGTCCATCTGTGTTTCGTTCCAGTAGCCCATTTCTCATCAGTTTGCCCTGGTCCCCTAGCAACTGACGCGGTCCTTATGATCCGGGCGATGTCTGAGCCGGTATGACTCTATCATTTTTGTGTTAACTCATGCCTGAGGTAGACCGGTATATCATGAGGGGTCTTGCCTAAGGACCCTTACTGGATGATGTTTTGTCCTGATCGAGATTCGAACCCCGGTCTCCCCACTGTACTATCCAGCTGATATACACCGGCCACTTTATTAGGTACACCTTGCTAGTACTGGGTTGGACCCCCTTTTGCCTTCAGAACTGCCTTAATCCTTCGTGGCATAGATCCAACAAGGTACTGGAAACATTCCTCAGAGAGTTTGGTCCATATTGACACGATAGCATCACGCAGTTGCTGCAGATTTGTCGGCTGCACATCCATGATGCAAATCTCCCCTTCCACCACATCCCAAAAGTGCTCTTTTGGATTGAGATCTGTTGACTGTGGAGGCCATTTGAGTGCAGTGAACTCATTGTCATGTTCAAGAAACCAGTCTGAGATGATTCACTCTTTATGACATGCCGCGGTATCCTGCTGGAAGTAGCCATCAGAAGATGGGTACACTGTGGTCATAAAGGGAATGACATGGTCAGCAACAATACTCAAGTAGGCTGTGGCGTTGACACGATGCTCAATTGGTACTAATAGGCCCAAAGTGTGCCAAGAAAATATCCCCCACACCATTACACCATCACCACCAGCCTGAACCATTGATACAAGGCAGGATGGTTCCATGCTTTCATGTTGTTGACGCCAAATTCTGACCCTACCATCCGAATGTCGCAGCAGAAATCAAGACTCATCAGACCAGGCAAAGTTTTTCCAATATTCTATTGTCCAATTTTGGTGTAGCCTCAGTTTCCTGTTCTTAGCTGACAGGAGTGGCACCCGGTGTTGTCTTCTGCTGCTGTAGCCCATCCGCCTCAAGGTTCCACGTGTTGTGTGTTCAGAGATGCTCTTCTGCATACCTCGGTTGTAACAAGTGGTTATTTGAGTTACTGTTGCCTTTCTATCAGCTCGAACCAGTTTAGCCATTCTCCTCTGACCTCTGGCACCAACAAGGTATTTGCGCCCACAGAACTGCCGCTCGCTGGATATTTTCTCTTTTTCGGACCATTCTCTGTAAACCATAGAGATGGTTGTGCGTGAAAATCCCAGTAGATCAGCAATTTCTGAAATACTCAGACCAGCCCGTCTGGCACCAACAAATCAAGCGTAGCGTTAGTTCTAGCAGGCCACGACGTCAAGCTCTAAATCAGCAGCAGTCAAAACCAAGGAGATCAGCTGATGGCTCAGCTGACTCCCCGTGCCCGCTTCCTATTGGGAAATTGCATTCAGAGTGCGCTATTTAAACTGCTCTAGCCTGACCTCCCTCGCTGCTTCCTCCACCGGCATTTGCAACCCACCTCCACCCCAGCTCCTCCCGTTATCTGTTATGTACCTTACCATTGTTGTTGTTGGTTGCTCTGCTCTGTCTGGGGTTTTTCTTTGCTGCTGCGCTCCCTGCTTATGCCGTTCATGATGGCTCATGAAGGGCAGGAAGGTGTGCTCTTCCTGCCTCAGGCTTTCCATGCAAGCGCGTGGAAGAGCAGGGAGTCCCAGAACAGTACCATACCGCCAAATAAAACTTGTGCAAGTAAATAAAGATTATTTTTGACAAACTGGTCCTGACTGAACCATGCCACGTTCAAAGTCACTTAAATCACCTTTCTTCTCCATTCTGATGCTCGGTTTGAACTGCAGCAGATCGTCTGGTGAAAAACCCTTACCTATAGCACTCTGATCATAGCACTGTTGCTCTTAACGTACTACTTTACTCAGATGAGGACCTAACACTTGTTCTATTTTAAGCTCCTTCTTTATCGGCAATGATACATTGTGGTTTCTTTGTTTCCTTCTTTTGACAAATGTACTTATTGTAAGTCGCTTTGGACAAAAGCGTCTGCTAAATGACCTTTAAGGTCCGTGTCCACAGGGGCGATTTTAAACGCGTGTGGACGCGCCGCTTCCCAGTATTGCAGCTTGGTGGGCTGCCACTAGAGGATGATTGACAGGCGCTCTCCTTCAAACAGATTTTTGCGAGCGTTCGCGAGCGTTCCCGAGGCGGCGAGTCGAGCCCGGCGCCTCTGATTAGCATAAAGTAGTTTCGACTTATACTTTAGGCAAATGAGGAGCGGCCAACTCGCGTGCCGTCTCTCGACATTTGCCGCGACGCTACCAGAATGCATTGCACGGCTTTTCACATAGACAATGAATGGGACGTGGGAAAACACCGCTGCCTGTGGACATGCACCTTCCCTCTGGAACAAGACTATACATACAATGCGCGTTTTTTTTTTTTTTTAAATACCGTGCGTTAATCGCGCGTTAAAAAAATTAACGGCGTTAAGAGGATGTTGCGTTAACGCGTTAACTTTGACAGCCCTAATATATATATATATATATATATATATATATCCGTGGGCAGAAGGAGAAATCACGGCTGGATTCCTTGTCAGTGAAAAGAGTGAAACCACTTTTGACTTTCAGCAGACAGGAGGGGGGGACGAGCAGGGCGAGGAGGTGGAGGAGGACGAGCAGGAGGAGGACGAGGAGGAGGACAGGGAGGAGGAGGATAAGCAGGACGAGGAGGAGCACAAGGAGGAGGAGGAGAGTCTGTTGAGAGGCAGGAGGAGAAGTGAATGTGAGAGGGGGGATGGAGGCAGCAGCTTTTCTCTCCTGCAGTGAAACGTATCGCCTCATCACTGCTAATGTCTTGTCACACTTAATGTTCGCTGCAGTCTGCTGTCATTTAGTGGCAGGGTGGAGGTTATTGTCGGAGCCTTCCCACAATCCACTAGTCCAGAAATAGCCACCAAACAATTGAATCAAAATGAAGTTTTCTTCTCTTTTTTTGAGCTGCTGCTGTTCCCTGTGCCATCACCCTCCATCGCTTCCTGTTTTGAATTGGTTAACCTTTCTGTTCGGGGCGGCGTGGCGGGGTCCTGCTCTGCAGATTAGCTGCTGACGCATTTATCAAGGGATGACAAATGAGCTGTCCTTCCAGATGCCTGATTACTTGACCTTTGTTCCACAGGAGCTGAGCGGTTAGCGGGGAGGGGAGGGGGCTCGTGGTGGAGCTAAGTGGTGCCAGTCTTACATTCAGCAGCCCGTTGTGAGGGGAAACGCCTGGATGCAACGCCTCGACGCCGACGTGAACACGAATTAAGAAAGAAGTTATTAAGATTGGCCGCCGCTGAGGCGAGGTAATTGAAATTCTCACTTTCCCCAGAAACAGGCATAGACCCGACACATCAGCTTCTATTAGAGGCAGAGAGCATTAAAGCCTGGGGAGGAAAATGCTCCTTTTAGTGACCTCTGATTCAAGATCATTACATGAGGAGGAGCGCCTCACCCCCTGAATGTGGCATTTCTTCTTTTTCCCTTCTGCCAGCTCATTTCTGGTTTTGTCAGGCAGAAGATTGTCATCTACTGTTCTAATTGTGTGTTTTCCCTCCACCGTGTGCCTGTTCCTGGTCGCAGTGGCGAGGCCCGCTGGTTATCTTGGAGCCCACAATGCAGATAGACAATGAAACCTTTTACATAATGCCCCTGCAGAACATGCAGAAACTTTGATTCATGCTGGATCTGTCTTTATACACTGACATTGTTGAAGAAAAATGCACATAAACTTCAATTCTAGAAGTTTCCAAAGATACCAAATGTGGTGTTTTAATAAACTTTTCAGCATTTCATAATATACAAATAATAATATACAGATAAAAATAAAACAGACAGAGCTATGTGAGTAACAACTCAGGATATAGAAAGATAAAAATGAAGATTGAAAAGGTCACCTTTATTCATATGAAGGAATTTTTTCCAGACATAAATGCCCTGTCACATCAGCATTTAACACGGGGACGCTGGCTTTGCTTGCTGGTCAAAAATGCATCTGTGACTTTGTGAACTTTCACACATCAAGTTCAACTTTGGTTAACTCTGACACGGCAATTTAAGCTGTTGATTGATCGCAAACACCTTGACAGCGTTGACCTTTGATGGAACAGAGCGCTGAATAACGCTTGTAGAATCAAATATTTCATGGGGATGTCAACAAGCCGAAAGACACTATGGTTAAGGAAAGGTGGTGGTCATGGTTGGAACAGACAGTGAGCTTAATGATATCAGTGGCAGGATTCATATAGTAAATTATCAACGTGACATTATTCATCACTTTTTCTTCTGCATTGTTTCTGGCACAAAACTTGAGTTTCAGAATCTCAGCCAAACATACAGAGGCACTTTAGAGTCTTAGACTTAGAGTCTGCCTTTGGAAGTGTAAACATGTCAGTTAAACTGTGTTATAGAACAGACGCTTGGCTTCTTAAATGTTTCCATTGGACATCTGAAGCCAGAGGCTGTGAACATTCAGAGTTACAAGTTTGTTGGCAAACTGTAAGAATCTAATTAAGGAACTTAATCTGCGAGCTTGCCAGCTTTAAATGTAAAAGAGAACATTTGAAGGCAAATTGGACAGAAAAATCCATGATACATTTTCCTTTTCTTTAAATGTTTCAGATTTAAATGTATGCATTTGAAATTTCTACTCATCTTGTGAAGTCCACTGGCTTCAGACTCACTTTTCTCATCCTGCTATCCCAAACATTCTAATTTGTCCGTCGACTAACTTGAGAAGCCGTCTTCACTTTGAGCAGGAGGAGCATTTTTTTAATCCCGTGGGTTGTGGAAAGTGAGGTCAGGACTTCATCAGGGGCCTCCGGGGCCCTCGGAGGCCCTCTCTCGTCTCTGCAGCAGATGAGGGGATCAGCAGGGTGTGAAATGACCACGGTGATTGCTCCGAGGCCACGAGCCCTCCAGCCCATTCACAGTCCTGTCAGCACCTTAATAGAGCTGGTGGAGATTGGAGACGAACCCCCCCATCACACTGTTAAAGGTACAGCCAACCATAATGACAGAAAAACGATGGAGGGAACACAGTTTCTTACTTTCAGTGTCTGATGAAGATGAACTGACATGAAATTGTTTTTGTCTACTATGGCATCATCACTTGCAATCATTATCAACCATAAAAGTTTTACAATTATTCTCAGTATTGTTTCTAATACAATGGACAGTGTGTAGCATGGAGGGGGATCTATTTGCATAAATAATAATAATTCAGAATAAAATTCATAACTATTATTATTCATACCTGAAACTAAGAGATTGTTTTTTTTTCATGCATTTCAAAAGAGTCCTTCATGTCTACATAAAGAACAGCTTTTCTTCACAGAGTCCACCATGTTGCACCTCCATGTTTCTACGGTAGCCAAGAAGGGTCAAACCAAATACTGGCTCTTTCTTATGATTTTGCTTTACCCGAAGGCCACTATAGTTCTCTTACCCCCGTCAAACTGAGTTGAAGGAACACTCCACCACTGTGTATGAATGTGTATTGAGTGGGTCATATTGTACGTAGTCAAAATGTAAAATACATTTTGAATTTGGTGCCTTCTTGACCGAGAAAAGGCAGAGACTGATTTTTTGGCGCATGTGGATGGAAGACAACAACTCCCACAATGCACAGCTCCGCAGGCTTCTCCCACTGATGCAGAAAGACCAGCGGCGGCAAGCGGACTGGCGGTCAGTGGATTTTGGACAGAGTGCAGAGTGGCATTTTAATCTAAAAGGACCGGTCCAGTTCCAGTCCAGTAGCCTCAGTGGGTCCCACCACTGGTCTGTAATAGGTCTGTAGTCTTAGTTGGTCCCACCATTGGTCTGTAATAGGTCTGTAGTCTCAGTGGTTCCCACCAATGGTCTGTAACAGGTCTGTAGTCTCATTGGGTCCCACCACTGGTCTGTAATAGGTCTGTAGTCTCAGTGGGTCCCACCACTGGTTTGTAACAGGTTTGTAGTCTCAGTGGGTCCCACCACTGGTCTGTAATAGGTCTAGTCTCAGTGGGTCCCACCACTGGTCTGTAATAGGTCTAGTCTCAGTGGGTCCCACCACTGGTCTGTAACAGGTCTGTAGTCTCAGTGGGTGGTGCCCCCTATAGGCGGGTTGAAGACATGAGGAACTAGTGTTGTGGTCTCCCCCCCTCTAACCAAAGAGCCTCCGATGATGCAACATGAGGATATTTGCGTCATCGGAGGCTCTTTTTTAGAACACAAACACAGAGATCTCCGTCTCTGGGAAATGATGACGACCATCAAACACACTACGAGGTTTCTAACCATACAAAGCTCCAGGCAAATAGCTGAAGTATTCCTTTAACATGAGGTGCAGAATGCAAAACCATGGTAGTCACAGTCTGACTTCCGTTGCCGGTAAAGTAGCGTCATTGTGGTTTTTGAATGAGATAAATGGGGTTACTGGGTATTCACATGGTTGCAATCTGCAGCTACCAAGAATAGAGAAAGAAATATTATTCAGAGAAAATTCAGTAGGAGTGGGCATGTCTGTGTTTGATTGACAGCAGCTGACACGTGGCGTGTTTGATGGATGGTAGTAAAGACTAAGGACCGCAGCAGAACCGGACAGAAGTGACAGTTGCAGGTTATGTATATATATATATATATATATATATATATATATATATATATATATATATATATATATATATATATATATATATATATACACACACACACACACACACACAAAGTTGTGTGTTTATATTTGCAAGCGAGATAAAAAGGAGATGGTGGTGTTGATCAAAGTCTGTTATTCTTGTGTTCATAACAAAACATAATTGACTGGCTGTGTGGAAGTGATTCCTTCATCTATGTAGGTGGAGGGCTTTCTAAAATAATTTCAAAACATCAAAGATTCACTTATGTTACAATTTGTAATAGTTCTCAAACTAGTTTAATTTCAGATATTGTCTATCTTACTAATAATAATAATTATTATTACTTAAAATCAAATTGAATGTGTCCTTCAGACACAGCAAGTGAGCTGGTGGACTGTAAAGTGGGCCAGGCAGCCTTTTTTGATGTGTGAAGTGTAAATATAGCCCTCCACCCTCCATCTAATTGTAGCTGTGTTGTTTTCATATTGTTGAATCCCAGAGATGTATAATTCATCACGCAAATAATCTGGAACAAAACAAACTCTCCTCTGAGCTCCCGAGAGGCTGTGCGTCTAATGAGTTCACTACATAAAATATTCATACCTCTGCAAAATATACTGTCACTTTCACACACACCCCCCCCCCCCCCCCCCCCCCCCACCACACACACACACACACACACAATATTAAAGCAGGTTGTATGCCTGTAACTGCCCATTGATCTGCTGTCCATAGTCTCTGGTGTCTTCCCTCTGAACTCGACGGAAAAACAGTTTGAAAGGTTCATGTTATAAATATTCAAAAATCACTCTTGATTTCTGTTCTGGAGCTTTTGATCGGTTTTCTTCAGCAGATTTATTTCCGTTGATGTTGAAATCCCCACTTTTTCTTTAAGGACTTAAAAGGTACCCCGGCTATGAAGACATGTAGTTCTTAAAAGATAAATGTTAGTATCAATGATAATAATGTGATATGAAAAACCTTCTTGATGTCTTCGTTTTTATAAAATTTGTAAAAATAGTTTAACTCGTAGGTCGCCATTGTTATTTACGTCGCAATGCACTCTGGGTAGTGACGTCAAATGGTTGCACTAGCCGGCTTCGGGACCCTTTTGTGACTGTTCAGCGACATAATCATGTCATCTGTTCAGCCTTTTCGATTTGAACCCGAGCGAAACACGAATGAGGAGGACAGCACCGACAATAGTTCACAAAACAAGTATAAAAATGAAGAACAAGAAAGACGGGATGAGGCGAGAGTGGGACAAAACCGATGGTGTATGTGCGGCAACTGCGTCTCCATGGTGGTCGAGAGGGAGAGTGTTTGTTGCCAACAGCTCCAATTTTTGTCAGCAGATGTTCGCGGTAAGCTATTGTGTGATCAAACTTATTCCAATATCAATAATTTTGGAGATTATTAGCATCCAGAGTAGAGTTGTCAACGGGCCTGAAAATTACGACCCGGCCCGTGGCTTTTAAAGCCCGGACCCGATGTAACCCGACGAAAAAACCAAGCCCGAGGTCCGACCTGAGTCACTTGCTTATATTTTAGACCCGAACCCGCGGGTCCCGTCGGGTTTGTCGGGCCGACCCGACCCGTTGATAACTCTAATCCAGAGCTGTCGTGTGCTTTATAGATAATTAGGATATACAGTGAAACGCACGAGTCTGATCATTTTTGCACATATCCCGTGCATCACAGCTCACGAAAACTTTGATGCAGTTTGCCTCAACCGAGACGTCTTATGGGCTGCCCTCGTCAGCCTCCACGACCGGGAGAGTGCTGCCCTACCCAATCGGAACCAGGTCACCAATAGGTAGCCTCTAAACATCACTGTAATGTAAAACTGTCGGGACTCTGCCGCGGCGCTGCCCAGGTTGCTGATCCTCCTGCCGGTCAGCTAGGAGCAGCTACGGAGCTGTCCAGAGTGCAGTGGTCCAGCCTTATATTAAATATGTGTTGAATAAAGAGTATCATCTATTAAACTGAGTTTGATAGCTGGCTAATGCAATTAATACAGTGGACTGAGGGTTGTGTTAGTTTACCTGTGCACACAGTAACGCTATACTGCACAATTACATGTTTACAGTTTAAGGCAAACAGCTTGTAGCATTATTTCATAAATTAATAGGAACGTTATTTTTTAAATGAATGCTCTGGTTGCAGGTCTTATAGATATGCCTCATATCGTCAGTTTACATGGTGGATGCATGGCAGACTGGGGAGAAGAATCCGCAGAGTCATTCCTGCATGTGCAGTTAACAAAATAAGAAGTGTCTACCCAGAACCAAGTGGAATCTATACAGGGTTTAAGGATGGAAATATACAGAAGTAGATGAATCATGGAGAGATTTCAATAACTTTTAAACAGTTGAACATTTGATTGTTTTTCATCAGGAGCACTTTAACACTTGCACTTGCAATGTTTAAACAACTTTTCTGTTTCAGTTATGCAGGGTTCAGCAAAATCGGGTATAATACGAAAATGTTAATGGTTTTAAAGAAAATGTTTTGACAAAATGTAGCCTACACTACTGTGAATTTTTTTGACTGTAAATCTGTTTTATGCTGTTTGAAATATGATGTTGAATACAGACCCCTTGACTAGAATGTAAAATTAAAGTCAATGTGTATGTAAAAAATGCTGGTGTGCACATCATATGTTGTAATGATGCTTGAACTACTTGAAACGTGAGAACTGCTGTGTTTGATCAATGATCTGTGATCTGGGCAGTCTGTCTTCAATTCAATTCAATTTCAATTTTATTTATTTATATGGCACCTTTCATGCAGGTAAATGCAACACAAAGTGCCGTACATAAAAATCATGGCTCTTGTGGAGCCATGATATGAGTTTCAGTCTCTATCATGTCCGTGCCCTGGTTTGAATCTGACACAGAGGAGAGAACATCTGCCACCATAGCCTTCATGTATCCATAGTCCTTCTGAACAGCCACTGGTCTTGCTCTGAATCTCTTGTGGACTTTGCTCCATGAGATTTTGAACTTGGGTTCACCGACACTCTCCCCATCTTGGTAGACAGCCTGTTCAAAAACAGAAACATGGAAATAGGTTAAAAATGTATATAGGAGCATTATGAGATTTCTTGTGGCATTTTGCCCTTGATTTCTGACCCTGAGATTGGTTTTATTTGTATGGTTTATTTGACAGGGACAGATACAAAACACAGACAAAATGAAAACAGCTATCCCATACAGGTATCATTGTATTTATGCTAAATTGCAACACCTGTCCCTAGAGGGGCCTTTTGTAAAATAATAATTATAAAATATTAAAAAGTGAGAGATAAAAAGAAGGATGAACTTGGCAAAAAGATAAACCACAATAAAACACACATATTGTGTGATCACACATCCAGTGACACAAAGGAGAGAAATACTGATAGTTCACCCACCTGTTCCCCGTTTGCATTGTTGTTATGATCCAGAGCAGCAAGCATGGAGGCATGGATCATCACGTCCTATCCGAAATGTGTTCTCTTTGGAAGGTATCTGAGGTACATGGAGTGGTATACCTGAAACAAATTTGAATAAACAAAAATAGATAAAAGTTAGTCACATCCTGCCTTAAAAATACTTACACATTATATTAAGGTGAAATCTTTTGCAACATTTCTGTATTTGAACTAGTGCTGTCAAGAGATTAAAAAAAAATGAGAGATTAATTAATTATGATCTGTAATTAATTGATCTAATTAATCTCTTTTTTAATCTCACCTAAAATTGCAGAGAAAAGCCCTTAACTTGAGGTATTTTCAATTAAATTCATTACATTATTGTGGCAGATCAAAAGATTGATAAATAACAAAAAAAAGTGGCTTTAAAAAGTAATTTATTGTTTTTAACAAATTTGATCAGATGCAGTCCTAGCCATTTACATTCCGCTGTATTTAAGACTAGTCCCAAGTGCTGCCTGTAACCTTTAGTTTCAACCTTTTGTCAATCTCCAAATAATAAGAAAATAAATATAAAATAAAACATCAGGTCCATATAAAGTGCTGTAAGTTAACACATCAACAATTAAGAACACTTTTCTGAGCAATAAAAGTATTGAACACTGAACGTGTTGCTTCTCCTCTGCTTCAGATAATATAAAATAAATAAAACAGACCCATCAACCACAGTGCTGTAAGTCCTGCACGGTGGCTTGTATGATGAGTCATTGGATGCAGTTTGCAAAACCTGTGTTAGCCCCTCGTCTTCCACTATGTTTATCGGCCTGCAGTTCATCGCTATCCACTTGGCAAGGACATTCGTCAGCCTGTCGGTCGCAGACTTGCTCATACGCGGGGTGTTCTCTTCGAGTTTCGTTTGGCGAAGAGCTTTGCTGTGGCTCGCTAAATTGCTATTGTTTTCGCTGCTAACGTTAGCTGTGGCTGCACTCGCGACTGGGTGCTTTGCATTGATGTGGTAGGCTAAACTTGAGCTGCTGCGGTGGTAAGCAAACTCCTTCTTACAAAGAAGGCACATCACCTTACATTTATCAATGGTGCCGTTGGGGCGTTTGTCATATATACATTTTCCATTCATTGGACCGACAACTCTCACACGCTCCTCCATTTTCCTCCTCATGTCTCCTCACGTCTCCTCACCTTGCCCTCCCAACTACACTGGGAGCCTATCAGCTTATGCTAAACCATCCCAAACACAATGACAGCCAATGACAGCCAATCAATGTCCACTTCAGGGTGTGACTGACCATTGTTCTCCACTCAAGCACAAGAAACCGAACGCATAAAAAGGCAACTCACATAAACAGTAAAGTTAGAGATTAAAAATTAGATTAACGCGATTAAAAAACATAACGCGCTAAATATGACTGCAATTAATTAATCGCAATTATCGCGATAATTTGACACCCCTAATTTGAACATACCTCTAGTGATGTTGTGTGGATGCACTTTGTCAGATGACCCAGATCTTTCAAAAGCCGCTTGTCTTTAACAGTCTTCACAAGTGCTTGGTGGCCTTCGGATCCTGGCTGTAACCATAGCTTGCTTCTCTGGCTTGTCTCATCAAGGGGCTCGTGAGCAAAGCGATGGGAAATAATAATAATAATAATACATTTTATTTAGAAAGCGCCTTTCACGCCACTCAAGGACACTGTACAGCAGTTAAAATCATCAAGCACCAAAACACAAAATAAATCATCAATAAATAAATACCAAAACACAAGAGCACAGAATACACAAACAAACAAAAAAAAAACATCAGTAAAAATGAATAATGAAAAGAACAAATAAATAAAACTGTGCAGAATAAAACGGAGATGTTAGGGTGAGAGGTGGTGGAGTGGATAAGCAATTTTAAACAGGTGGGTTTTGAGTTTTGTTTTGAAAAGAGGGAGAGAGTCAATGTTACGGATGTGAGATGGTAAAGAATTCCAGAGTCGGGGAGCAGAGTGACTGAAAGCTCTGCTCCCCATGGTGCTGAGGAGAGCAGGGGGCACAGTGAGGTGGAGAGAGGAGGAAGATCTGAGGGGGCGTGCTGGAGTGGCAACGTGGAGAAGGTCAGACAGGTATGGAGGGGCGAGGTTGTGGATAGCCTTGAAAGTATACAGAAGGATTTTGAATTGTATTCGAAGTACAACTGGAAGCCAGTGAAGTTGCTGTAGGATGGGGGTGATATGGTGGGAAGAAGGAGTTTTGGTAATGACACGTGCAGCAGAGTTTTGAACCAGTTGAAGCTTATCGAGAGACTTGTGAGGGAGACCGAAGAGGAGAGAGTTGCAGTAATCGAGACGGGAGGTGACGAGACTATGGACAAGGATGGAGGCGGTGTTGGGAGTGAGGGAGGGACGGAGTCGATTGATATTACGTAGGTGGAAGTAGGCAGACCGAGTGGTGTTATTGATGTGAGCTTTGAATGATGATAGAGTGCTGTCAAGGATGACACCCAGACTCTTAACCTGAGGGGAGGGGGGAACTGAGGAGCTGTCGATAGAAGGGGGGGGAAACGGTCAAATTTGGAAAGTGTAGATTTGGTGCCAATTAGGAGGATTTCTGTTTTTTCACTGTTTAATTTGAGGAAGTTGGAAGTGAACCAGGATTTGATTTCGGATAAGCAGGTGGTGAGGGAAGAGGGTGGCCGCACTCCCACCCCGTTTGGTTTACTGGAAAGGTAGAGCTGGGTGTCATCCACGTAGCAGTGATAATGAATATTGTATTTACGGAAGATGATGCCAAGGGGGAGATAGGTGATGAAGAGAAGGGGCCCCAGGACAGAGCCCTGGGGCACACCTGTAGTGACTGGGGAGGGGTCATACTTGAAGGATTTGAGCTGGATGAACTGAGTGCGGCCTGAGAGATAGGAGTGGAACCAGTGAAGGGGGGTGTGGGTGATGCCGATGGAGGAGAGTCTACGAAGGAGGATGGGGTGTGAAATGGTGTCAAAGGCTGCACTTAGGTCGAGGAGGATGAGGATGGAAAGTGAACCGGAATCAGCTGCAGTGAGAAGATCATTGGTGATTTTTATGAATGCAGTTTCGGTGCTGTGGCGGGGGCGGAAACCAGATTGGAAAGGGTCATAGAGGGAGTTTTTAGTTAAGTGGGTGTGTAATTGGGTGGCGACTACATTTTCTAGGATTTTGGATATGAAAGGTAGGTTGGAGATGGGGCGGAGATTATTGTAATTGTTGGGGTCTAAGCCAGGTCTTTTCAGGATAGGGGTGACAGCTGCCGTTTTGAGGGTTGAGGGAACAGTACCAGTGGTGAGTGAAGAGTGAATGATGGCAGATATGAGGGGAGGCACAGAGGGGAGACACGATTTGACAAGGGTGGTGGGAAGGGGGTCAAGCTGACAGGTAGAGGGTTTGGATTTACGGATGAGGTCATGGATTTGAAGGTCAGTGGGAAGTTGGAAATTAGAGAAGTGCTGACAGTGTGGTAGAGGGGCTGGTGAGGAAGTGCAGGTGGGAGAGAAGGGAGTGAGTCTGAGTCTAAGTGTTGGTGAATGATGGAGATTTTGTCATTGAAAAACTGCATTAGGGAGTAACAGGTGTCAGTTGAATACAGGTGGGGAGGTAAGGAGTCAGGTGGGTGGAGAGTTCTGTTGAGCAGTGTGAACAGTGATCTGGTGTTTCCTTCATTGGAGATTATCTGAGCGGAGTAGTGATTTGTTTTGGCTTGGGTGATTGAGTCCTTGTAGTGGCGTATGTGGGTTATGTACATTTCTTTATGAATAGTGAGTCCAGTTTTCTTATAGAGTCGTTCCAGTTGGCGGCCTTTAGATTTCATAGAGCGGAGATGAGGGGTATACCAGGGGGCAGTTGTGGAGAAGGAAACAGAGCGTGTTTTGAGTGGAGAGAGGGAGTTGAGGATGTTGTTTAAACGTGTATTGTAGAGGTTTATCCTTTCATCAGAGGTGGTAAAATAGTCCGGGATTGGAATAGTGTCAATGTTGGAGCAGAGAGTGTCAATGTTAATGTTCTTTAAGTTCCGGAATGAAATGAAGCGTGATGACTTGATTCTTGAAAGGCAGAGTGCAGTGCTAAAAGAGATGAGGAAATGGTCACTCACATTGAGATCATCAGCTGTGCAGTTGGAGGGGGTGAGACCAGAGCAGCAGATTAGGTCCAGAGTGTGTCCTTTTGTGTGTGTTGGGAAGTTGATGAATTGATGGAGTCCAAAACTGTCCAGGCATGATGAAAAGTCTCTGGTGAGGGGTAGATTAATGTTGTCCATGTGTATATTGAAGTCCCCCAGTAATATGATATTTGGTGATAGAGTGGATAGATGCGTGAGTAAAACAGCAAAATCATTTAGGAAGTCGCAGTGGGGCTTAGGAGGGTGGTAGAAAGTGGCAATGATGGTGGGAGGGGGTCCAGGGAGTGTAAATGTAAGATGTTCAAATGAGGAGAAGACAGGCAGCGACTGGGGTAGGACTTTCCATTTCTTGTGGTAAATGAATGCAATACCTCCGCCACGGCCGTGGCTATGGGGGTAGGAGAGGTAAGTAAAGTCCGGTGGGGTGGAGTCGTTAAGTGAGGAAAAGTAATTTGGTTGTTGCCAGGTTTCAGTCAAACAGAGGAAGTCGAGCTTGCGGTCAGTGAGGAGATCATGGATGAGGTGTCCCTTGTTTGTAAGTGAGCGAATGATGAGAAGTCCGAAGCTGAGCCCAGCATAGATGGGCTGGCTAATACAGAGTGATTTACAGACCGGGTGGTGTTTCTGCCAGAGTGGTGTCTGATTGTAGTATGGACAGGAATAGGGAGTGGTTGGGAGTTTCTGTGGTTATTGGACAGAGTAATGATGGAGAGATCAGCAGCTGAGGGAGCCGATGACAGGTGTGGCCAGCAGGGGAGCTCTGGGGAGAAGCCGTCGACAGTGAGTGCACCACAGAGGCAGAGGGGGGCGTGTGTGAGGGGGGGGGGGTAAACAGTCAGTCACGTGGGAAGGAATGAACAGCGTGCTGCAGATTAGCCGCTAGCATGCGGCTACACTCTTAGAAATAAAAGTGCTAAGTAGAACCATATAAGGTTCTTCGGCTTGTCCTCATAGGAGAACCCTTTTTGGCTCCAGGTAAAACCTTTTATAAAGGTTCCACCTGGAACCCTTTTGGAAGGTTCTACCGAGAACCCCACAAGGGTTATACCTAGAACTGTGTGTGTAAGGTTCCACCCAGAACCCCCCATGAGAGGTTCTACAAAGAACCCACGCAGGGAGTTCCACTAAGAACCCTTTCATTTTTCAAGGGTTACGTCTAGAACCCACACAGGGAGTCCCACTAAGAACCCTTTCATATTTCAAGGGTTTCATCTAGAACCTGCACAGGGAGTTCCACTAAGAACCCTTTCATTTTTCAAGGGTTACGTCTAGAACCCACACAGGGAGTTCCACGAAGAACCCTTTCATTTTTCAAGGGTTTTATCTAGAACCCACACAGGGAGTTCCACTAAGAACCCTTTCGCTTTTCAAGGGTTTCATCTAGAACCTACAAAAGGAGTTCCACCAAGAACCCTTTCATGTTTCAAGGGTTTCATCTAGTCCTCACACAGGGGGTTCTAAAAACATCCCTTTTCAAAGGTTTTCACAAATAACCGTCTTGTCTTCTGAGGGTTCTATACAGATCAGTTTAGTTCATATTATATTGTGGTCATTTATCATGTTGACATTGAACAAACATTCAAAACATTTTAATGAGAAAAAAATGTATTTAAAGATAGTCCAACAGAACAGGCTGTGTAGGTCCCAGGGGAGAACAGGTCAAAAGTCAGCATAGGTCCAGTGGAATCAGCAACATGACAGGCCAGACAGATCATGCTGTCCTCAGTCATGGATTTGTGTAATCTCCAGCAATGGTGACATGGCATAAAGGGGAGACAAAAAAAGAGTTTTAGTTCCATCAATCCAAGGTGTATTTACTGGGCCTTATTGTAAGATATCTACAAACAATAAAATAATGCATGGTCCAATGAAAGGAATCAGAGTACATACTGTACGTACTAATTGTGACAGTGGAACAGAATCTTGAGAAAGTGAGGGAACCCCACAAAGTTTTCACATTGATTTAAATAATGTTAAAATACTTTTCAGTGTTATGTAACAAGTACTCAAAATGTTAGGTATTGTAACAATAATGGAAATCTCGGCAAAGCCCTCTTTTTCAAGCCAATGGCACACTTCGGCTTTCGTCCAAGCTGTGTAAGTCATTTCTACAAGAAAACAAGCAAGCAAACGAACAAAAACATAACAAGAAACAAATGCTTAGTCCACCTTTCACCATAAAAGTCCTCAGCGAGGGTCGAGCATGCAGAAATAAGATATTATATTTAGCTCACCTTGATTCTCTGAAGTTTCTTCTGTTCTCTCTCTCTTCTGTTCTTCTTTGTTCTGTTCTGTTCGCAGTAATCACTATTGGTATGTCACACCTGGTTTGTAGAGGGTGAAGACCAGACTATATGGTGCAATCCATGGGGCAACCAGCTCTCGCAGGCCCAACACACCAAACCTCTCCCTTTCCCCTGGGAGATCAAGGTTCAATTCCCAGCATCAACAAACCCTGATGCAGTAGCCCCAAAGTCAGCATTACAATATGATTTTTTTTTTTTAACATCAGTTAAGGCTTGGCCTCTGACATCAAAGACCTTCCTCTATCACTGAACTTATCTGCAGCTTCACAACTTGACTAAGCCAGTAAGCAGGGTACAGCAGCCATGGGATGAGGCCGATCATGGAAAAGTATGAGGAGGAGACAAATACATGAGTAAAATTGTCTGTAAAATAAGTGTTTAATATTTTTCAAATTGTCTGTCACTAATCCACACATCACCTCAGTAGGCATTAACATGGTCACTCTGCATCAACCAGGCCTTGAACTCACAACTTCAAACTGTATCTCTAGATCACCTGACTTGTAACAAACTTTCAACAGCCTTTGTCCAGTGAGTCGTATAGCTCACTTACATGCCCCAGAAAGAGGGGTTATATCCTTGCTGTAGGGACACAGGGTTCAATTCCCCCAGCTGCTTCTTTGCTGTGAGTCATTTCCTCCTGAAGAAGGGAGTAGTGTAACTAAACTATAAAAAATAAACACAATTATAGCTGCTGCGCAGCAATGGGTCGGGTCCAGACTATTTTTGGCAACTTTAGGCAATTCTGAGCAACAAACAGGAGAATAGGAAGGCAAGACAGTTGACATTGTAATGTTGCACATTTTTGCACCAGTTGAGGCTGAAATCCACAATTTCTGGAACCAAGACCATTGTCTATCGCACTGAGCTAATTGGCAAGTGGCAACTCAACTGTGGCTTCACAAATTGACTAAGCCATTGACAGTCAAAAATCAGTGTTTGAGGTAAAATTCTGATATGTTTTTGTCAAACATCATCTACCATGACTCTAAAATTTTGTACATTTGTTTCACAAAAACTTCCAGGTATTTTGACGTATTACAACTATCACCCTTGCTGGGGCTTGAACCCACATTGTCTGACAGCAAGAACCAGCTCCTAGCCAACTGAGCTAATTGTCTGGAAGTGCAACCAGCAAGGTATGATATCTGTCAACATGGGAATTGATACTGTGACCTAAAAGCAGAAGTCACAGTTTGTACAGACAGAGCGGCCACTAAACAGACACATGACAACAGACACATGATCAGCTCCCTCTGTCTGACCACTGACATGAAGGAGCTGTCAACCTGGCTGTGCGAGTGAGTGTGGCGAGTCAGAGGAGGCCCTGATCTACACATTCTGCTGGATAGCTCAGTGGGTAATGGGACAGACTTTAAATTTGGAGGATGGGGGTTCAAATCCCAGTCACAGCTAATCTTTGCCTGGGTCAACAAGAGACTTTGCTGATGAAGGTCTTGCGTTCTTATAATTAATGGTTGTGAAAATCAATTGGTAACAGAACATTTCAGTTATAGGACTGCCATTATGTGTATGTCTGATCAGAAGGTGTAAGGTAATAGACTAGTGTGGTGGACCTGATGACTCAATGCAGGTAGCTGGTTAGCTCAGTCACTACTGCCAGTGACTTTAGACTGGGCCGCAGGTGTTCAAATCCCAAGATGGGCAATTATGTTGCAGTTTGATCAACAGGATCTGGAGAAGAAGAAAAAAACAAATAAACAAAAAAATGGATATGAAAAGTATTTGTATCAGTAGTCACAAGGAATTGTATTTTGCACCATTATTGGTAAGTGTTATCAGGAAGTATGTCCCTGGTGACACAGGATCCATGTTTTCAACTATCCCTGAAGAACTATTTCTTCCAAAAACGGTTCTCTGGATCAAAATAGTTCTTACTGGAACCCTTAGCGTTACCAAGAACCCTTTTAAAACCCTTTATTCAGGAAAGGGGTTTTAAAGGGTTCTCTCGTTAAAAATGGTTCTTACTGGAACCATTAGTGTTACCAAGAACCCTTTTAAAACCCTTTATTCAGGAAAGGGGTTTTAAAGGGTTCTCTCGATCAAAATGGTTCTTACTGGAACCATTAGTGTTACCAAGAACCCTTTTAAAACCCTTTATTCAGGAAAGGGGTTTTGAAGGGTTCTCTCGATCAAAATGGTTCTTACTGGAACCATTAGTGTTACCAAGAACCCTTGAAAAACCCTTTCTTCGGGAAAGGGTTTTTCAGAAGCAAATGGTTCCAGGTAGAACCTCAGCCCTTGTAGAAGAACCCTATTGGAACCCTTATTTCTAAGAGTGTACTTTGCAGATTCACATCATCAATACAACATCTAATCAACAAATACATTATGTAGTATTATAGATGAAGATGAGACTTTATTAATCCCTTGGTAAAAAAACATCCAAACTTGTCATCTGGTGTTCCTCAGGTCAAGCATAAACTTTAAAGGATAACTCGGTTAACAAATTCCATTAAAAAGACCAGGTCCAACAACACAATGTGCATCTCCCAATACATTCTGATCTCTTTGGTTCATGCTGAAGATGTAAATCTAAATAAACACTTATATGTCATTTTATTTTGAAGAACACGCAGCTGGTCACCTTTTATGAAAAAGGAGAAATAGGGCATTTGTTTGGGACTATTTTCAGTGGTGGATTAAGCTACATTTGGAGTAGTGAGTATTTGTGGCAGCAGGCCCGCTGTATGTTGGATTTAGTGAAAATAAACTAGTGTGTGTTTTCATGGTGATAAAGGAACATGGCTTTGAAATGCACACAGTGCATTAGCAGAAATTAGCAGTAAGTCATGTAAGTCAAGGAGTTATTATCTGTATAGACCATGAAATGGGGAGCATAGAACAGATAGTCCCTGAATTTATCACAGACTGCCCACTTCAAGGCTAGAAACTCGAGCTTGCCACTGTGAAGATGGTAACCCTGCTCTGCTGCTGTTAGTGTGCGGGACCCATAGCCGATCACTCTCATCTTCCGATTCTGGTGTTGATACAGGACCGCTCCAAGGCCCTGTTGGGAGGCATCAGTGTGGAGTGTGAAGGGAGGGGAGATCAAAGTCGGGGTACGCTAACACTGGCGGGTTGGTCAGAATGGTTATGAGGTCCTCAAGGACCTGCTGGTGCTCACCCGTCCACTCTACTGGTGTGCGTGAGGGCAGTTGGGGGCCCTTGGTTTGTCCTTTTGTGGATTGTATTGTAAAGGACTGGACTTGACCTTGAGCAGTTCATATATCGGTCTTGCTATATGTGAGAAATCTTGTACGTACGCTCGGAAGAAGCTGAGGAAGCCGATTAGCTTTCTCACATCCCCTACTGTCTTTGGAGTCCTCTCTTTCAGCGCTTGCACTGCCTCCACATCCTTCGGATCCACCCTCACTCCGTCAGCAGACACCAGCCGTCCCACATATCTGACCTCCTTGTGAAATAGCTCACACTTCTCCAGCCTCAATTTCACCCCGTGGCGCTGCAGAGCTTGTAGTACACGGCATAGCACCTCAACATGCTCCTCAAAGGACCTGGAGAAGCAGAGAACATCATCCAGATATGGGATACAACACTCATCCCTTAGTGTGCTTAGCATTTCCTCCATGCTTATTTGGAAGGCTGCTGGTGCGTTAGACAATCCAAAGGGTATCCTGACCCATTCATAAAAACCCCAAGGAGTCGTGAAAGCAGTAAGGTGCCTGGAACCGCCAGCAATGAAGCCCTGGTGGTAGGCTTTGCCCTGGTCTAGGATAGAAAACCAGTTGTAGCCTCCAAGTGAGTTGTTTAGGTCCTGTATGCGGGGGAGGGGGTGTTTATCAGGTACAGTCTTTTTGTTGAGTAGTCTGTAGTCTATGCAAAGGCGCAATGACCCATCCTTTTTCCTCACACACACTCGGTGCTGCGTATGGGGCACTGCGATTTTACAACCCATCCCTTCACTATTAAGTCCTGGATGTACTCCTTACCTTCCTTGTACAGTGGTTTGGGGATAGAGGTATAGGCCTTCTGAACAGGGATGTCGTCACTGAGCCTAATCGACATCTGGAGAGAGGGAATGCACCCAATGTCACTGCTATCACGGGCGAATGCTGCAGACTCCTCATACAGCATTTCCTCAACTAGCTGTTGTTGTTCTGGCTGAAGATGGCTGAGGTCAACAGGTGGTCGCCAGGGCTCAGCTGGGGGGGACATAGGAGTGGTGATGTTGTTAACTTCGGCCCTAACTGTTGACGCCTGTGGTGTCTCACTCTCTTGTGTCTCACTCTTTCCCATCTCAATAATTTTGGCTATATGCTGAATGAAGCCCAGCTGAGTATTTTTAGGAAGGATAACCTCATGCTTAGTATGGTTGGAAATGGGTACATTGCCATGTGGACACCTGCCCCTACTGATCTCTAAGAGTCCCTCACCCAGACTCAGTTCCTCTAAGGTAGCACTTTCTTCTGAGGGTTCATAGAGGACAATGGGGTCGGACGTGTCAAAGGTAGGTGGTACTCTGCACCGCACATGTACTGTTTTTCCAGCTGGGACACTCAGATTCTCTCTACCCACACTTATTGTAGCAATGTTGTCATGTGGTTCCTTTGGTTGCCTGAATAAGGTTTACCATAGCTTCAACTTCTTCTTCTTCTACCCCAAGTGCTTTTCTGAAAAGGCTAATGACCATGGCTAGTGTATCAGGGGAGACCTCCTTCCCACTGATCATCTCTGCAAGAATATTAGACCCTAGCAGTGGTTGCGGGAGAGGGATCCGGCTGACTAGAAAGGGGACCTGTATTGCAAGGTTTGGATTGTCATTTCCTGGGAGGTTAACTGTCAGCTCCACCCATCCATCATATGGAATTGATTGTCCATTTGCAGCATATAAGTCGAGACTTTCGCCAGGGTCGAGAAGCTCTTCCAGTGGTCGTACTGGTTGGTTGGGGATGAATGACTCCCTCCATCGTCTGTCAATGATGCTGACTTGTGAGTCAGAGTCAAATAACACTGTTACTGCATAGCCATTGATAAAACACTTAAGCAGGCTTTTCCTACCAATCAGTGGTGCTGTGCGACTGGTTTCTTCAGGGGCCAAAGTCTCTGGAGCACAGGGGTCACATGGTTGTTTGCAGCATTGTATTTTTCTTGGGTGTCGCTGTACGTGTAGAGCTTACTGGGTGGGACTGGAATTGTGGAACGGCCTCTGGTTGTCCCTCCACGGTGTTGGGGACCTAACCGTTAGGACTACACAATGCGGCCTACAAAAGCCTACACATGCGGCCAGGACAAAGGAACAAAGGAGATTAAAAACTACACCGCCATTTTTAGTTTCACTTCTCACCCAGGTGAGGAATGTGACGTCACAACAGCTACCCCAGGAGGGGTCCCTGGGGATAGATGCGTGAGTAAAACAGCAAAATCATTTAGGAAGTCGCAGTGGGGCTTAGGAGGGTGGTAGAAAGTGGCAATGATGGTGGGAGGGGGTCCAGGGAGTGTAAATGTAAGATGTTCAAATGAGGAGAAGACAGGCAGCGACTGGGGTAGGACTTTCCATTTCTTGTGGTAAATGAATGCAATACCTCCGCCACGGCCGTGGCTATGGGGGTAGGAGAGGTAAGTAAAGTCCGGTGGGGTGGAGTCGTTAAGTGAGGAAAAGTAATTTGGTTGTTGCCAGGTTTCAGTCAAACAGAGGAAGTCGAGCTTGCGGTCAGTGAGGAGATCATGGATGAGGTGTCCCTTGTTTGTAAGTGAGCGAATGATGAGAAGTCCGAAGCTGAGCCCAGCATAGATGGGCTGGCTAATACAGAGTGATTTACAGACCGGGTGGTGTTTCTGCCAGAGTGGTGTCTGATTGTAGTATGGACAGGAATAGGGAGTGGTTGGGAGTTTCTGTGGTTATTGGACAGAGTAATGATGGAGAGATCAGCAGCTGAGGGAGCCGATGACAGGTGTGGCCAGCAGGGGAGCTCTGGGGAGAAGCCGTCGACAGTGAGTGCACCACAGAGGCAGAGGGGGGCGTGTGTGAGGGGGGGGGGGTAAACAGTCAGTCACGTGGGAAGGAATGAACAGCGTGCTGCAGATTAGCCGCTAGCATGCGGCTACACTCTTAGAAATAAAAGTGCTAAGTAGAACCATATAAGGTTCTTCGGCTTGTCCTCATAGGAGAACCCTTTTTGGCTCCAGGTAAAACCTTTTATAAAGGTTCCACCTGGAACCCTTTTGGAAGGTTCTACCGAGAACCCCACAAGGGTTATACCTAGAACTGTGTGTGTAAGGTTCCACCCAGAACCCCCCATGAGAGGTTCTACAAAGAACCCACGCAGGGAGTTCCACTAAGAACCCTTTCATTTTTCAAGGGTTACGTCTAGAACCCACACAGGGAGTCCCACTAAGAACCCTTTCATATTTCAAGGGTTTCATCTAGAACCTGCACAGGGAGTTCCACTAAGAACCCTTTCATTTTTCAAGGGTTACGTCTAGAACCCACACAGGGAGTTCCACGAAGAACCCTTTCATTTTTCAAGGGTTTTATCTAGAACCCACACAGGGAGTTCCACTAAGAACCCTTTCGCTTTTCAAGGGTTTCATCTAGAACCTACAAAAGGAGTTCCACCAAGAACCCTTTCATGTTTCAAGGGTTTCATCTAGTCCTCACACAGGGGGTTCTAAAAACATCCCTTTTCAAAGGTTTTCACAAATAACCGTCTTGTCTTCTGAGGGTTCTATACAGATCAGTTTAGTTCATATTATATTGTGGTCATTTATCATGTTGACATTGAACAAACATTCAAAACATTTTAATGAGAAAAAAATGTATTTAAAGATAGTCCAACAGAACAGGCTGTGTAGGTCCCAGGGGAGAACAGGTCAAAAGTCAGCATAGGTCCAGTGGAATCAGCAACATGACAGGCCAGACAGATCATGCTGTCCTCAGTCATGGATTTGTGTAATCTCCAGCAATGGTGACATGGCATAAAGGGGAGACAAAAAAAGAGTTTTAGTTCCATCAATCCAAGGTGTATTTACTGGGCCTTATTGTAAGATATCTACAAACAATAAAATAATGCATGGTCCAATGAAAGGAATCAGAGTACATACTGTACGTACTAATTGTGACAGTGGAACAGAATCTTGAGAAAGTGAGGGAACCCCACAAAGTTTTCACATTGATTTAAATAATGTTAAAATACTTTTCAGTGTTATGTAACAAGTACTCAAAATGTTAGGTATTGTAACAATAATGGAAATCTCGGCAAAGCCCTCTTTTTCAAGCCAATGGCACACTTCGGCTTTCGTCCAAGCTGTGTAAGTCATTTCTACAAGAAAACAAGCAAGCAAACGAACAAAAACATAACAAGAAACAAATGCTTAGTCCACCTTTCACCATAAAAGTCCTCAGCGAGGGTCGAGCATGCAGAAATAAGATATTATATTTAGCTCACCTTGATTCTCTGAAGTTTCTTCTGTTCTCTCTCTCTTCTGTTCTTCTTTGTTCTGTTCTGTTCGCAGTAATCACTATTGGTATGTCACACCTGGTTTGTAGAGGGTGAAGACCAGACTATATGGTGCAATCCATGGGGCAACCAGCTCTCGCAGGCCCAACACACCAAACCTCTCCCTTTCCCCTGGGAGATCAAGGTTCAATTCCCAGCATCAACAAACCCTGATGCAGTAGCCCCAAAGTCAGCATTACAATATGATTTTTTTTTTTTAACATCAGTTAAGGCTTGGCCTCTGACATCAAAGACCTTCCTCTATCACTGAACTTATCTGCAGCTTCACAACTTGACTAAGCCAGTAAGCAGGGTACAGCAGCCATGGGATGAGGCCGATCATGGAAAAGTATGAGGAGGAGACAAATACATGAGTAAAATTGTCTGTAAAATAAGTGTTTAATATTTTTCAAATTGTCTGTCACTAATCCACACATCACCTCAGTAGGCATTAACATGGTCACTCTGCATCAACCAGGCCTTGAACTCACAACTTCAAACTGTATCTCTAGATCACCTGACTTGTAACAAACTTTCAACAGCCTTTGTCCAGTGAGTCGTATAGCTCACTTACATGCCCCAGAAAGAGGGGTTATATCCTTGCTGTAGGGACACAGGGTTCAATTCCCCCAGCTGCTTCTTTGCTGTGAGTCATTTCCTCCTGAAGAAGGGAGTAGTGTAACTAAACTATAAAAAATAAACACAATTATAGCTGCTGCGCAGCAATGGGTCGGGTCCAGACTATTTTTGGCAACTTTAGGCAATTCTGAGCAACAAACAGGAGAATAGGAAGGCAAGACAGTTGACATTGTAATGTTGCACATTTTTGCACCAGTTGAGGCTGAAATCCACAATTTCTGGAACCAAGACCATTGTCTATCGCACTGAGCTAATTGGCAAGTGGCAACTCAACTGTGGCTTCACAAATTGACTAAGCCATTGACAGTCAAAAATCAGTGTTTGAGGTAAAATTCTGATATGTTTTTGTCAAACATCATCTACCATGACTCTAAAATTTTGTACATTTGTTTCACAAAAACTTCCAGGTATTTTGACGTATTACAACTATCACCCTTGCTGGGGCTTGAACCCACATTGTCTGACAGCAAGAACCAGCTCCTAGCCAACTGAGCTAATTGTCTGGAAGTGCAACCAGCAAGGTATGATATCTGTCAACATGGGAATTGATACTGTGACCTAAAAGCAGAAGTCACAGTTTGTACAGACAGAGCGGCCACTAAACAGACACATGACAACAGACACATGATCAGCTCCCTCTGTCTGACCACTGACATGAAGGAGCTGTCAACCTGGCTGTGCGAGTGAGTGTGGCGAGTCAGAGGAGGCCCTGATCTACACATTCTGCTGGATAGCTCAGTGGGTAATGGGACAGACTTTAAATTTGGAGGATGGGGGTTCAAATCCCAGTCACAGCTAATCTTTGCCTGGGTCAACAAGAGACTTTGCTGATGAAGGTCTTGCGTTCTTATAATTAATGGTTGTGAAAATCAATTGGTAACAGAACATTTCAGTTATAGGACTGCCATTATGTGTATGTCTGATCAGAAGGTGTAAGGTAATAGACTAGTGTGGTGGACCTGATGACTCAATGCAGGTAGCTGGTTAGCTCAGTCACTACTGCCAGTGACTTTAGACTGGGCCGCAGGTGTTCAAATCCCAAGATGGGCAATTATGTTGCAGTTTGATCAACAGGATCTGGAGAAGAAGAAAAAAACAAATAAACAAAAAAATGGATATGAAAAGTATTTGTATCAGTAGTCACAAGGAATTGTATTTTGCACCATTATTGGTAAGTGTTATCAGGAAGTATGTCCCTGGTGACACAGGATCCATGTTTTCAACTATCCCTGAAGAACTATTTCTTCCAAAAACGGTTCTCTGGATCAAAATAGTTCTTACTGGAACCCTTAGCGTTACCAAGAACCCTTTTAAAACCCTTTATTCAGGAAAGGGGTTTTAAAGGGTTCTCTCGTTAAAAATGGTTCTTACTGGAACCATTAGTGTTACCAAGAACCCTTTTAAAACCCTTTATTCAGGAAAGGGGTTTTAAAGGGTTCTCTCGATCAAAATGGTTCTTACTGGAACCATTAGTGTTACCAAGAACCCTTTTAAAACCCTTTATTCAGGAAAGGGGTTTTGAAGGGTTCTCTCGATCAAAATGGTTCTTACTGGAACCATTAGTGTTACCAAGAACCCTTGAAAAACCCTTTCTTCGGGAAAGGGTTTTTCAGAAGCAAATGGTTCCAGGTAGAACCTCAGCCCTTGTAGAAGAACCCTATTGGAACCCTTATTTCTAAGAGTGTACTTTGCAGATTCACATCATCAATACAACATCTAATCAACAAATACATTATGTAGTATTATAGATGAAGATGAGACTTTATTAATCCCTTGGTAAAAAAACATCCAAACTTGTCATCTGGTGTTCCTCAGGTCAAGCATAAACTTTAAAGGATAACTCGGTTAACAAATTCCATTAAAAAGACCAGGTCCAACAACACAATGTGCATCTCCCAATACATTCTGATCTCTTTGGTTCATGCTGAAGATGTAAATCTAAATAAACACTTATATGTCATTTTATTTTGAAGAACACGCAGCTGGTCACCTTTTATGAAAAAGGAGAAATAGGGCATTTGTTTGGGACTATTTTCAGTGGTGGATTAAGCTACATTTGGAGTAGTGAGTATTTGTGGCAGCAGGCCCGCTGTATGTTGGATTTAGTGAAAATAAACTAGTGTGTGTTTTCATGGTGATAAAGGAACATGGCTTTGAAATGCACACAGTGCATTAGCAGAAATTAGCAGTAAGTCATGTAAGTCAAGGAGTTATTATCTGTATAGACCATGAAATGGGGAGCATAGAACAGATAGTCCCTGAATTTATCACAGACTGCCCACTTCAAGGCTAGAAACTCGAGCTTGCCACTGTGAAGATGGTAACCCTGCTCTGCTGCTGTTAGTGTGCGGGACCCATAGCCGATCACTCTCATCTTCCGATTCTGGTGTTGATACAGGACCGCTCCAAGGCCCTGTTGGGAGGCATCAGTGTGGAGTGTGAAGGGAGGGGAGATCAAAGTCGGGGTACGCTAACACTGGCGGGTTGGTCAGAATGGTTATGAGGTCCTCAAGGACCTGCTGGTGCTCACCCGTCCACTCTACTGGTGTGCGTGAGGGCAGTTGGGGGCCCTTGGTTTGTCCTTTTGTGGATTGTATTGTAAAGGACTGGACTTGACCTTGAGCAGTTCATATATCGGTCTTGCTATATGTGAGAAATCTTGTACGTACGCTCGGAAGAAGCTGAGGAAGCCGATTAGCTTTCTCACATCCCCTACTGTCTTTGGAGTCCTCTCTTTCAGCGCTTGCACTGCCTCCACATCCTTCGGATCCACCCTCACTCCGTCAGCAGACACCAGCCGTCCCACATATCTGACCTCCTTGTGAAATAGCTCACACTTCTCCAGCCTCAATTTCACCCCGTGGCGCTGCAGAGCTTGTAGTACACGGCATAGCACCTCAACATGCTCCTCAAAGGACCTGGAGAAGCAGAGAACATCATCCAGATATGGGATACAACACTCATCCCTTAGTGTGCTTAGCATTTCCTCCATGCTTATTTGGAAGGCTGCTGGTGCGTTAGACAATCCAAAGGGTATCCTGACCCATTCATAAAAACCCCAAGGAGTCGTGAAAGCAGTAAGGTGCCTGGAACCGCCAGCAATGAAGCCCTGGTGGTAGGCTTTGCCCTGGTCTAGGATAGAAAACCAGTTGTAGCCTCCAAGTGAGTTGTTTAGGTCCTGTATGCGGGGGAGGGGGTGTTTATCAGGTACAGTCTTTTTGTTGAGTAGTCTGTAGTCTATGCAAAGGCGCAATGACCCATCCTTTTTCCTCACACACACTCGGTGCTGCGTATGGGGCACTGCGATTTTACAACCCATCCCTTCACTATTAAGTCCTGGATGTACTCCTTACCTTCCTTGTACAGTGGTTTGGGGATAGAGGTATAGGCCTTCTGAACAGGGATGTCGTCACTGAGCCTAATCGACATCTGGAGAGAGGGAATGCACCCAATGTCACTGCTATCACGGGCGAATGCTGCAGACTCCTCATACAGCATTTCCTCAACTAGCTGTTGTTGTTCTGGCTGAAGATGGCTGAGGTCAACAGGTGGTCGCCAGGGCTCAGCTGGGGGGGACATAGGAGTGGTGATGTTGTTAACTTCGGCCCTAACTGTTGACGCCTGTGGTGTCTCACTCTCTTGTGTCTCACTCTTTCCCATCTCAATAATTTTGGCTATATGCTGAATGAAGCCCAGCTGAGTATTTTTAGGAAGGATAACCTCATGCTTAGTATGGTTGGAAATGGGTACATTGCCATGTGGACACCTGCCCCTACTGATCTCTAAGAGTCCCTCACCCAGACTCAGTTCCTCTAAGGTAGCACTTTCTTCTGAGGGTTCATAGAGGACAATGGGGTCGGACGTGTCAAAGGTAGGTGGTACTCTGCACCGCACATGTACTGTTTTTCCAGCTGGGACACTCAGATTCTCTCTACCCACACTTATTGTAGCAATGTTGTCATGTGGTTCCTTTGGTTGCCTGAATAAGGTTTACCATAGCTTCAACTTCTTCTTCTTCTACCCCAAGTGCTTTTCTGAAAAGGCTAATGACCATGGCTAGTGTATCAGGGGAGACCTCCTTCCCACTGATCATCTCTGCAAGAATATTAGAC
Organism: Chelidonichthys spinosus; assembly: GCA_029853015.1. Classification (NCBI taxonomy): domain Eukaryota; kingdom Metazoa; phylum Chordata; class Actinopteri; order Perciformes; family Triglidae; genus Chelidonichthys; species Chelidonichthys spinosus. Next base: position 26,541,908 of record CM056825.1, on the reverse strand, counting down.
CCTAGCAGTGGTTGCGGGAGAGGGATCCGGCTGACTAGAAAGGGGACCTGTATTGCAAGGTTTGGATTGTCATTTCCTGGGAGGTTAACTGTCAGCTCCACCCATCCATCATATGGAATTGATTGTCCATTTGCAGCATATAAGTCGAGACTTTCGCCAGGGTCGAGAAGCTCTTCCAGTGGTCGTACTGGTTGGTTGGGGATGAATGACTCCCTCCATCGTCTGTCAATGATGCTGACTTGTGAGTCAGAGTCAAATAACACTGTTACTGCATAGCCATTGATAAAACACTTAAGCAGGCTTTTCCTACCAATCAGTGGTGCTGTGCGACTGGTTTCTTCAGGGGCCAAAGTCTCTGGAGCACAGGGGTCACATGGTTGTTTGCAGCATTGTATTTTTCTTGGGTGTCGCTGTACGTGTAGAGCTTACTGGGTGGGACTGGAATTGTGGAACGGCCTCTGGTTGTCCCTCCACGGTGTTGGGGACCTAACCGTTAGGACTACACAATGCGGCCTACAAAAGCCTACACATGCGGCCAGGACAAAGGAACAAAGGAGATTAAAAACTACACCGCCATTTTTAGTTTCACTTCTCACCCAGGTGAGGAATGTGACGTCACAACAGCTACCCCAGGAGGGGTCCCTGGGGAGCTTTATAAACCGAAGCCGCCTAGAGAACGCTCTCTTACTCTTTCCCCTCTTACTCCACGCTCTTACTCGGGCGCTGGTTCCAGCGCTTCCATCGCAACACCACGTTGCCACGGGAGCCGACCCGTCCACCAACAGGAGGTGGACACGGCCCCGCAGCCACCGCTGCAACAAGAGGAACCAAGCCGGTTCCTGCCGTCCAGCTACCAGACGCTGTCTGAAGTAAGCTGACTTAATCGCCAAGCCGCGGTTATATCGCCGTCCGTGGAAGAAAGAAACACGGACTGTTTTCTTTATTCGAGCTTGACCAACGAGAGGAAACCTGCTCCGCTCTCGCCTGGACTAAGCCGACTCGCCACGTCTTCCGCGAACGCCGGGACTCACGAATTACCGTCGCAAACGCCAGGACGGACTCGCAACCTACGCAACGACACCAGTAAGAGGCTATCAGTCTGGGCAGAGACATAAGTGATAATGTAGGATATGCTTGTAATTCTTGTTAACGTGTTTTACGTTCCGATCGCGGACCGCCGAGTCCGTTCGTTCATGTGCCGCTGTATTTGAATACTGATCGTGGACCCACGCAGCTGGGTTGATTTCTGTAACAGTGTTTTCGACTAACCTCCGCCATATTCGCGAGCTCAGAAAGCCTCTACTATCAGTTAAAAGACCGGTCGCGCGGAATAAACGCCAGTTCATTCACGCGAGCCCGTGTGATAGGCACGCTTTCTGTCCCTCAGAAATATCGCGCGCGCATTCTTCCCCTCTCTTTGTTTGTGTCCCGCAAACGCACACACATCCTCCGCCAGCTGTTTCCAGCTGCGGACATTAAGGACATAGCTCCACCTCTCTCTCTCTCGCTACTCCATCTAACGACAGTGGCTCCGCCCCGGAACGCCGTGAGGAATAGCTCCATCTGGTGGTCGCGCCCGACCATATCTCTCTCTCTCTCTCTCTCTCTCTACACGCACACACACACACACACACACACACTCCACGTGTGTCTTCTGTAGCTTAGCTTTGTGTGTTAGGTAGTTAGGTAATAAGGCTTTGTTAATTGCAGTGTTATTGATTGTGATCATTATTACTGATTTTAATAAAACTTATTATATTATAACTAGCGGTCTCTTGTGCTTGTTGTGTATATGTCACTGGATAACAGCAGGTTGTGAAGGCTAGTGCTCGAATTTCACGCCTTTTTAATTGTTAGATTGTTTTTATGCTTCTATGCCAATGATCACGATCCTTGGCATTTGAGTATAAAACCTTTATATTGAGACTGAAAACAGTTTTAGGTTATCTTTTCCCTGATCCCAGGGTGGTGCCCCGTTTGTTCATGATTATATCATGATAATATATTAAATATAATTATTAATATCGATAATCATATCGGCATTAATAATTAACTGTTGATAACCAAATCTGCTCCTGCTACAACCCCAACAACGGAGACCGGTTCCCGTTTCCCTGCTGCTTGGCTTTCTTTAAGCAAGCAGCCCTGCATCACCACACACAAAGCAGTGATTACATTTCTCTGATCCCTGTAGTGAACAGTTAGTACAGCTGGGGACTTTACCCTGCCTTACAAAATAGGGCTGGCCTTGTGGGAGCGGATCTCCTTTGTTGTTAAAGGGTGTGGAGGGGGGCCGTGTCTGGGGCTGACTTAGTGTTTGTGCAGCTGGAGTTTTTAAGTGGGTTGCTTGTAATACTGCCGCCTGTTGGTCCATTAAAGCTGCAACCATGTTTGTTAAAGTCGCCACTTGGGTACTGAGTTCTTTTTTGTCAGTGACTTGGTCTCCACCATCCACCCGAACACTGTGCGCATGTGTTGTCTTCTGTCTTGTGACATAACCTAACCTACACTGGTGTTCATTCTCATCACTGATTATTTTCGTTACCTGGCTGACAATCTCCTCATCGGTAACTTGAGAGCTGGAGAGGAGTGGCTTGAGCTGTTGTCTGATGTCTGTATATTTGGAACCTAGACCCTGGTAAATCTTGTGGAGGAAAACCTCTTGGATAGTTCTGGGGTCATAACGAATGTCTGTGTTGGCCTGCTTTGACTGAAAAAGGATTTTCTGCTTCAGCCCAATCATGCGATACACAAACTGCTGGGGGGGTTCCTGTTCGCTTTGCTTCGCGCACATGAGTTCTTGGAACAGTTCAGTACTTGCCTTCTCACAAAGATGAGACCTGAGGAAGCCCTTAAGTTCACAGATTGTTATTTCATCTGTATTGTTGAGCATGTCCTTGAAAGCGCCTGGCTCTGCCTCTGTGAAACCCTCCCTCACACCCTCATCGATCTGTTTACAGATACTGCTGTACGTGGTGTCAGAGTTTTGGTCCCCAATCTGTCCTCCATGTACCTTAAATTCCCTTCGCTGGAGGTATGGGAGGTCCTTTAGGGAAACTATTTTCTCCGTCTCAACCTTGAGTGAAGGGTGACGTTGTCGTTCGTTGGTTGGATCACCTAGGCTGTGGTGCCTACTGTGTGCTGTGCTGGCCCGATCTTTGTAGTGTTGCAACTTCTTGCTTAGCTCTTCATGCATTATTTGAAGTTGGTCTACACTTTGGGTCGTGATGTCTGTATTGGATATGTGTTGTTGTGTGACAGTGACTGTGTTGGCAGCTTCTGGAAGAGTAGGAGCATGTCTGGTAGTTGTCATGTCTATGTGTGCCTCAGATTCCTGTGTAACCCCATTTGTACCGACAACAAGATCACGATTTTCAATTATAGTACACACCAAGTCATTTAACATCAACAACTGACTCATGCCTTCATCTTCAGAGTTAAGTAAGGTATTAGACTGTGTATAGTTAAGGATATAATCTGTGCATCCTTCTTCATCAGCAGAATCCAAGTCGTCTGCACCTTCACTGTCAGTTGCGATGTCTCTGGCAAGCCTACACGCTTCACTTCCCCAGAGTTAATGCAAGTTCTTTTTGATTCCCCACACAAGTTCCTTGCGTGCGGATGACATGATGTGCGTTTAACTGGTGAAGCAGCAGTGCAGTTACTGTGGAGGAATGGAAATCTTCTGTAGGCTCCGATTTCCCCTTGTGGACACCCACCAGCTGTCGTCACGATCGCAGTCATGGCACCTCGCCCCGCCTTGGCCCTGTGGTTCTGGGCTACCACCACTGCTAGCCGGGCCTCTAGCACAACCAGCTGGGCTACCACCACTGCTAGCTGGGCCTCCACCACAGCCAGCTGGGCTACCACCACTGCTAGCTGGGCCTCCACCACAGCTAGCTGGGCTACCACCACTGCTAGCCGGGCCTCCACCACTGCCTGCTGGGCTACCACCACTGCTAGCCGGGCCTCCACCACAGCTAGCTGGGCTACCACCACTGCTAGCCGGGCCTCCACCACAGCCAGCTGGGCCTCCACCACAGCCAGCCGGGCTACCACCACAGCTAGCTGGGCCTCCACCACTGCTAGCCGGGCCTCCACCACAGCCAGCCGGGCTACCACCACAGCCAGCCGGGCCTCCACCACAGCCAGCTGGGCCTCCACCACAGCCAGCCGGGCTACCACCACAGCCAGCTGGGCCTCCACCACAGCCAGCCGGGCTACCACCACAGCCAGCTGGGCCTCCACCACAGCCAGCCGGGCTACCACCACAGCTAGCTGGGCCTCCACCACTGCTAGCTGGGCCTCCACCACTGCTAGCTGGGCGACTACACACAGACGATTCTCAAGTTTCTCAAGCTTGCCCATCTTCAATTAACAACACTACAGTACGAAATAACAGCGTGAACAGAAAACAACGGACCTATAAACTTTTCCAGACTGTAAATCATGCGAAGGTGATCTGGGACCCGAATACAAAACCTAAAGGAATTTTTGGTGGACACTTACAGTTTTTTTTGATTGCATTGACCTGGTTGAAGAAACTGGTAACCTCTCAGTCTTCATCATCACTCTCTCAGCAGAGCAAAAGACACCTCTTGCAAATGAGTTAACCCATTGTCATTGTTTTGACACACTTCCCGCACCCTTTTGCAAATCAGTTAACGCAGATGTCATTCAAGCAGTCCAAACTCCATTGCTTTAGCTGTGGTAACCAAACAGAAAATATATGTTCCCATCTCTTAGAAACTTCTTGACCAGTATGAAATCACTGAAGCACCTGTTTGACACTGCTGCACACAACTTTTCAATTAGCAATCAGTCTGCAGGCTTAAAAGGTGCCACGTTGTGTGTTGTAACTTGCAAGCATGGATGGTCTAAGGCAGATGAGAGTGAGAGGTAGAGGGCTCAGGGGAAGAGGAGTCCGAGGAAGAGGAGTCCGTGTGCGAGGTGGAGGTGTAGCTGGAAGGGCTCAAGTTACTGATGAAATTCGGGCAACTTTGATTGATCATGTGGTAAATCATGGTCTTTCATTTAGAGAGGCTGGACAAAGAGTCCAACCTGTTGTCAATAGAAACCCGGTTGCATCCATTGTCAGAAATTTTCGACTGGAGAACAGGTAATGTCACTTATACAGTATATACAGATATATCCGTAGTGATATACATTATTTCATGTATTTTTTTCCACATTTCATGTGTTGTTTATAGAATCGAAAGGCTACCAGTCGGTGGTGGTAGACGAAGACTTTTGAATGCTGAGCAGGAGGCAGCCATTGTCAACATGGTTCTGGCAAATAATGCCATTAGGTTGCGGGAAATCAGGGCAGCAGTGATTGCAGATCAGGGGGTATTTAGAAATATAAATACTTTGAGTGAGACCACAATAACCCGTGTGCTTAGAAGGAACAATATGGCAATGAAACAGCTCTACACAGTTCCCTTCCAGAGGAACTCAGATGCTGTGAAGGAGGCCAGATGCCAATATGTGGAGGTAAGGACACATTACAGTACTACGTATACTCTTATGCCTTGGCATATCATGCAGTTACAGTAAACTGGAGGTACTTTTACTGTATGCAATTGTAATTTTGCTTTTTTTCTTTAGCGTATCATGGAGCTTGAAGCTGAGGGGGCACATCATGTTTTCATCTATGTGGATGAAGCCGGCTTCAACCTCTGTAAAGTAAGGCGACGTGGGAGGAACCTCATTGGGCATAGGGCCACTATTACAGTTCCAGGGCAGAGGGGCGCCAACATTACTATGTGTGCTGCTATTTCTAATGATGGTGTCCTCTGCCATATTCCAACTATTGGTCCCTACAATAGTGAGCGCCTCATTGCATTTTTGAACATCCTGCATGACAGGCTCATCCCTCCTCAGGAAAGAGGGCTGTTGAGGCCTGGCATGCCTCTGTTTGTAATCATCTGGGACAATGTGGCATTCCACCACTCTCGTGTGGTGAATGAGTGGTTTGCAGGGCACCCGAGGATGATGACACAATTCCTTCCTCCATACTCTCCATTTTTAAATCCTATAGAGGAATTCTTCAGTGCATGGAGATGGAAGGTTTACGATCATCGCCCCTATGACCAGATGCCCTTGATCGATGCAATGACCGCTGCTGCCCAAGATATAGATGCAGAGGCATGCCAAGGCTGGATCAGGCATGCAAGAAGATTTTTCCCTAGGAGCATCGCAAGAGAAAATATTGAGTGCGATGTAGATGAGGCCATGTGGCCTATTCCTCAAGAGAGAATTGACTAGAAGAGATTTCTTTCTTTATTGTACAGAATTTTTTATTTTTATTTTCCTTATGTCTTACACAGTGATGGATTTTACTGTATTTTTTCTTTCATACTATATATGTGGTTTCTGTTGGAATATTTCATTTCTTAGCCACAATCTAAAAAAAAAAAGAATGAATACTGCATTCAATAAAATTTGAAAAATCATTGTATATGATTCTGGATCTATTTTTTGCAAGAAAGCAAATTGGCACTGATATGTAAGCTGCTGACCAGTAATGCAGCACTGATTCACATTGAGAGCTGAATTTTGTATTTTGATGCCCCTTGTCTAATGACTGATTGGAAGCGCTTATGCACTTGTGTGCAAGTTGTGGTGTTTGAGGGCAAAATTTGCTTTTGGTCCATATTTTAAATGTTTTGGTGGAGTTAGAGCCTTTTGCAGGCAAAATTAGTCATTTTGACCATTGGTGCCACTGTTTAGGCCTTTGCGTTAACAGTTTTGAAGAATGTGGATTTTGAGTCGACTACTGCGTCAAAGCAATCAAAAAAAACTGTAAATATAAGGAGTCTTGCCTCAAAAACAGAGCAACTTGAACATTTATTGTTGGAATCTAACCTTGATTATCTGTGTCTATCTGAAACGTGGTTAACTCCAACATCTCCTTCTAGTGTTTATAGCATTGCAGGTTACAATATCTTCAGATTAGATCGTAAAAAAGGGAAGGGGGCTGGGGTTATGATTTATGTTAAAGAAGGAATACAATGTAGAGAAATGGATTTGCCCAGCCATACTTTAGAATGTGTAGGGGTTAAGATTACACTTTCCCCAGAAATGTCCTTTAATGTTATTGTTTTGTATCGACCTCCTAATGAAAAGGATTTGTTTTTTAAAGATGTATCTGTATCTAGCTCATTTAAATAAAGAAAACCTACTGCATCCTATGCAGTTTGGGTTCAGAGCAAACCATTCTACTGAAACTGCATGTTGCTACTTCCTTGAAGTCGTTAAAAGCAGCCTTGATAAAGGAGGGGTGGTGGGTGCCTTATTTCTAGATCTAAGAAAGGCGTTTGATACAGTTAATCATTCAGTGCTCCTTTAATGTTATTGTTTTGTATCGACCTCCTAATGAAAAGGATTTGTTTTTTAAAGATGTATCTGGTATTTTAAAAAATGTAATGGTAAAGAAATTATACTACTGGGGGACTTCATTCTGAACTGGCTGGATAAAACACGCAGAAAGAAATTAAAGGATATATCCACTAAATTTCAGCTGACTCAAATGATAAAAAACCCCACAAGAATAACAAGATCCTCAAAAACATTACTGGATCTAATTTTTACAAACAGAGTTGATCGTATATCAAAAACATAATAACAGGTATGTCAGACCATAATCTCACCTTGGTAGCAAGGCAGCTGTCCAAGCTGAGGTACAAACACCAAAATAGAATGGCAGGTAAGAAACATGTCTCTTTGATTCCAAAGAAAGATATAGAGCATTTTGAGAATGACATCAAGAAAACTAAATGGGAGAGCATAGGTAATAATTAAAACTGTGAGCAGGCCTGTGCTGAGTTGATATCAACATTTAGCACACTTCTCTCTAAATACACTAAAACTGTACTTGTCAAGCAAAGTAAACAGACTTTGCCCTGGTTTAATGACACCTTATTACACCTAATGAAGACAAGAGATGCAGCTTTAAAAAAATCTTTAAAAACTGGCCTGGAAACAGATCACCTGATATTTAAAAGCCTTAGAAATAAGGTCACAGGACAGCTTCGAAAGGCAAAAGCCAATTTCTTCCTTGAGATAATTAAACAAGCAAAGGGAAACCCTAAACTGTTATGGAAAGGCATAGACCAAATCAGTGGAAAAGCTCGCCCTAAAAGCACTCCCATAGAACTTAAGTTAAATGGTAGTATGCAGACTGACAGTTTAGTTATCGCAGATGTTTTTAATGATTATTTTCTCAACTCTGTTATAGAACTGGGAGGTAATGTCCCTTTAGTACAACTCCCTGTTGGTCCAGCTAATGAGACAAATGCATTGTTTTTTAAAAATGTAGATGAGGCAAAGGTAAATAAAATGTTATCATCACTGTCAAACTCAAAGGCTAAAGATATTTGGGGAATTGATACTGTTTGTCTTAAAAAATATAAGAATGTTCTAACTACCCCCATCACTCGAATTATAAATCTGTCACTGAATGAAAACATATTTCCAAGTTCCAAGAAGAATGCCATTGTGACTCCTGTCCATAAATCAGGTGACAGACAGGAAGTGAGCAACTACAGACCAATTGATATACTCCCGGCTATCTCCAAAGCGGTCGAAAAGACAGTTGCTGAACAACTGGTAGCTCATTTAAATAAAGAAAACCTACTGCATCCTATGCAGTTTGGGTTCAGAGCAAACCATTCTACTGAAACTGCATGTTGCTACTTCCTTGAAGTCGTTAAAAGCAGCCTTGATAAAGGAGGGGTGGTGGGTGCCTTATTTCTAGATCTAAGAAAGGCGTTTGATACAGTTAATCATTCAGTGCTCCTTTCAAAATTGTCAACATTTAAACTCTCAGTTAATGTATTAAATTTGATCCAGTCTTACTTACTTGACCGCTCTCAGTGTGTGCGGAGCAATGATAAAACTTCGTCTTCTAAAGCCTGTGTGTTGGGAGTGCCGCAGGGCTCCATCTTAGGACCGCTGCTGTTTAGCACATACATTAATGACCTTCCATCTGTGTGTGATGAAGTAGGGACCCTGATGTATGAGGACGATACGGTCCTGTACACTGCTGGGAAAGATCCCGAAGAAGTAGCTGTGAAGCTGTCAATGGCAATGGAAAAAGTTACACGGTGGCTTCAGTACTCTCGTCTTACACTTAATACTAATAAAACGGTAACCATGTATTTCTCAAATAAACAACGTCTCCAATAAATTAACACAAAGTGGTCGAACTCTCTTTGGGTGTACCACATGTACAATCTGCCTTCTCAAACTGATTATTTTACTTAACCAAATCAGATGCTATTTTGCTTTAAATTACCACAATTATGTTTAGTGAGAGCCTTCTACATAAAGTGAGACAAATTAGGATGGAAACATTTTTAACTAATTGTGTCACTGATCAAGCTATAATACATGAAAATAATGCAACTACAATTTCAAACACTTTCCAGCACTTTATTCAAAATCCAACAATTTATCACTGCAATTGAAGCATTTCCAAGGATTTCCAGCACTCATACAGACCCTGTCCTTAATAGCTGAGTGGGCTCTGAAAGTAGAAGAAAGGGAAGGAGTATGAGTAATATCTTTGTCTTCATTTGGAATCCACAATAGTCACAAATTGTGTACATGATGATAACAGCATGATTTCCCAGCATTACTGTAGCATTCTGACACTTCTGAATGAACTGCATAGTTATACACAACACACACAGTGTGTGGTCTGTACACATTGTTGTGGAAAAATGAATCTACCCAATAAAGATCAACAACCAGGATCAGCTTTTTCTCCGAGGTTTATTCCACTAAGTATTCTCATCTGCAGAAGAAAGTACTGTTCACCCCTGCCTTCTGATGCAAAGGTTCAGAAGCAGCAGGAACGACCCTGAGTCCAACAGCAATCTCCCTTTTAAGGAGGAGGAACCAAAGGACGGATCATGTCCTATCTTACAAAGACAAGATGTACAGGCAAGGTCAAGATTTACAGAACACAGGCGTCATAGTCCTGAAATTATCTTATGTCAATGTGGCACTCATGTTCATATCATCGACAAACAGGCATTAATTTTCGTCATAGCATAACAGTCGGAAAGGAGATGCGGATCGACGTCTGACCTGACAAATATTCTGATAATAAATTACAGACATCCAAAATTCCCACATGTAGCCTATTTTCAGTCTGCTGTGTTGCCAATGACGTAACGCTAATAAACTCCGAACAGGTTGATGTTAGTTTAAACAGTTATGGTATAATGTACGTCAGATTAATTACCTTGTAAATCAAACCATGGACCGCTAGCCCGCTAGCTGCTTAACACGCAAGTCAATGGAGCTGAGTTAGCTACCGTTAGCACGGCCGCGGCTCAATTAGAGATCGCTACAGCCTGGTTTTCAGTACGTGACAATTCATATATATAGCTAGCACGATATGTTGGTTGGCGTTCATATGGTCCTTAAACTGCTCAACATTAGACGACGGTAAACTTACATTTTTGACGTGAAAGTCGTGCTCCCAGATGCTCATTCCATGAAGTAGTCCGCCATGTTTCAGATCCGGAGGCGGAGATTTGAGACTTGGTTATCCGTATCCAGCCAGGTCGGGATCACGGTGAACCACCCGGCCAGTGTTTTGAAATACTCAGATAAAGTCAGCAGGATCACCTTGATCCATGACTGAGAAAAGGAGGATTTCATTATCCGGATTATTCTGATCCGGATTACACGTTTTGAAATACTGGGCCCTGGGGATCAAGAGATGGGAGGGGGAAAATCAAAGAGCAGCTTTTTCATTTGGTGCTGAGACGCCGCCATCCTCCGCCAGCTCATTGCTCTTTCAGAGGAGAGAATTAAGTCCAACGGCCTCTCCAAGAAATCATATCTCCTTATTAATAATCTACGACACCGCGTGGCTTCTGAGCCCAGAGAGGCCACGGAAGGTCGGCTGATTTTCATTAGGACGGACTCTGGAGCACTTGTATGATTAGTAGGTCATTAGGCTCTCAGAGGCCGGCAGATTGGTTGAACAGGAAGCAGAGGCGCAGGCAGAAGGTAATTGCGCTCAGAGTGACCACACAGGGGCCTGCTCACCGCGGCGCCTTGATTAGTTAATTAGCATGTTGTCATTCAGCCCCCTCCAGCAGCTCGCTCAGCAGTTAAAGGGCGAGGGAGTGTTTCTAATGGAGCCGGGAACTTCTTCTCCAGCTCGTTATGGCTGCAATTAAAATAATGGCTCACCTGAATAGAGATAGCGACACACAAACACAGGTTGTGTGTAACTGTCATGAAGTTATACGTTGTTGATGCCGCCAGGAGCACGTCCAGGGATTTTATTAGACATTTTAAATTGTTTATATTGTGTCAAAAAGAGTCACATTTAAACCATTTGTACCGGATGCTGCGCAGCGCAGCATTGCCCTTACATTTACATTTACATTTAGGTCATTTAGCAGACGCTTTTGTCCAAAGCACCTTACAATAAGTACATTTGTGAAACGAAGGAAACAAAGAAACCACGACGTATCATTGCCGATGCAGTAAGAGCTAAAAATAGAACAAGTGTTAGGTCCTCATCTGAGTAACGTAGTACTTCAAGAGCAACAGTGCTAGATCAGAGTGCTATAGGTAAGGTTTTTTTTTTGGGGGGGGGGGGGGGGGTCAGTGGGTCATGCTATGTAGAGTCGAAGTGAAGTCTGAACAGGTGAGTCTTGAGCCTTTTTCGGAAGATGGCAAATGACTCTGCTGTCCTCACATTGGTCGGGAGTTCGTTCCACCACTGAGGACCAGAACAGAGAAGAGTCTGGACTTTGCTGAGCGACATTTGTTTGATTTCAGCGATGGTGGTACCAGCCGGCCAGCTCCTGCCCTTCCCGCCGGTTGCTGCGTGAAGCAGGAGTGCTGACTCATCGCCATCCCCATGACGCATGCAGCATGTGGTGCACTGTCATTGGTTCAAGTGCACATGTGGTGGGTCCCATTGATACTCCAAAACCACGCAACCAACAAAACGTTGTGTGATTCGTCGACAACAACACCCATCAATCAGGCATACAAATGCAGTGTTTACAAGCACATGTATGCCTGATTGATTGAAGTCATTGTCGAAGAACCACACGACACCCCATTGATCACGTGGTTCCAAAATATCAACAAGACCCACCACATGTGCACTTGAACCAATGACAGTGCACCACATGCTGCATGCGTCATGGGGATGGCGATGAGTCAGCAGTGCTGCGCCATGCAGCAACCGGCGGGAATGGCAATGCTGCGCTGCGCAGCATCCGGTACAAATGGGTTAAGTGAAAACATTTACTTATTTCATCACGTATGTACAGAAATGTATGTTCCGACTCCTGTCTGTTTTGAGTTACGTTATTGACCTCTGGTGGTAAATTGTGGTATTACGCCTACATTGTAGCCAGTGCATGCAGGTTTCGTGCTCCACTACAGAGTCCGATCCTTGGAGTGGATATATCAGAGAGTACGGTTGCTCCTAACTCATCTTAGTTGGTTATAACATTGAATGCATTCAAATAGTGTTAAAAGCATTCATGTTCAGTAGGGGAAAACAGGCTAACCATACTAATGCTAATCGGGAAGCTTACAGTTTAGCTAGGCTGCATTAGCACATGATAAGGCTCATTTATGTTCGTCAGTGAATTATTTGGTGGGTTTGTTGCAATTGCTGGATTTATGAATGCTACTTTGTAAAACATGTATGATAACCTGAGTAGGAGAAAACATTACAATGTGAAACGCAAGCAATGTTGTTGTATATTTGATGTGACTGTAACATATTGTGTCATTTTTTGTGTGTTGCAGTTTTACATGTCAGATTCAGTAAAGCACACTCAACCTGGAGTCAAGTCTACGGAGTCTTTATGTTCGCTATCTGTCTCCCAGTACGAGTGACGTATCTGCCAGGACAGAACAGGACCACTGTCCGGAGCTGAGAGAGGTGGGCAATATTCTGATCAAAAAAAGTCACAAATGTCCTACTTTAAAACTAGCAAATTTGCGACTTTAAAAAAAAAAAAAAAAAATCTTGCCTCCCTCTCTCCAAAACATTTTGATCGTCTCCAAACGATGAACTGCAGCTGAACATTGCCTGAGAACGCCGGTTTCCTTCTCATTATAAAGCCGTGATTGCTGTGTAATTATTCCTCCATTGCCGAGCTCTCCTGCTAACAGCATCCAAACGCCAAAGGTGTGAAGCTGCTGCCGCCATCCATTAACATTCACTAGGGCACAGATGCCATGTGCTTTGGCCTTCACACAAAAAAGCTGCGACCACGTGTTTGGTTTTCAGCAAGAGGACATTTGGTTTGCAACAGGTTTGCACAGAACACTGTTAGAGTCGTTTGTTAGACCTGCTGCTAGTCCCCCATTGTGGAAGAGTTCCCATACTCTATGTGTGACCCTGCAGATTATTTACTCAAGTGTGAGACAGTCAATCATTCATTCATTCATTCATTCATTCATTCATTTCCAGAGCTCATCTGAACATTACACATATTGGGCCCTAGTTTCGTAGACCAGGCGCAGTCAGTGCGCAGCGCACGTGCGCCACACCGACAGTGTGTGTCCGCCTGGACTAACGCAGGCTAGCACAGGCACGCCTCCTGTCACTCCCACCCGCGCAAGTGGGAAAGAGGGAGGAGAAGAAGGCGTGAGTGGGAGACGAGGAGGAGACGAGGCGTGGACTGGGATTAACACAGCCGATTCAGATCTTCACCAATCAAATGAGGGAGGTTCACTGCAAGTTTCGTCACTTGACAACCCAATGACAGAAGCAGCTTCGCCGCTTCCACCACGCGCATCATGTGCTGTGCGTGCATAAAGTCATAATAATTATAATGCCGATATTATATCACTATAGAAATTGTAGGCACATTTTAGGCATGTCTATCACAAAACAGGGTCAGGGCGCACAGCAGTAGACATAATAGCAAGCCGGCCGGGCCATTCATCATCATCATCATCACCGTCTTCATCATCTGCGCTCCACAGCTGCACCGGATTCCCCGTCCAACACCAGAATGGCGGGACACTGGGACCTCGCGTGCCGCTCAGACCAGCTGCAGCCCCAACTGTGATTCCAGCTCGCGGCAAAGTTGCGTGTTTCTCCACAGACAACAGGCTGCCGAGGCGCGAGACCTCACACCAGGCACGAGCTGCTGGGAGACATATAGTAACAAAATATTGTAGGCCTGGGTGTGGAAGACATAAAAGTGGAATTATGAACTGTATATTATAAAAAGAGAAGTTAATGAAACATTACGGGCCCTAGTTTCGTAGACCAGGCGCAGTCAGCTCTCAGCGCACCTGCGCCACGCCGACGGTGTGTGTCCGCCTGGACTTTGCAAGTTTCGTGCAGCGCGCAGGCTCGCGCAGGCACACCTCCCGTCTCGCCCACCAGTGCAAGTGGGAAAGAGGGAGGAGAAGAAGGCGTGAGTGGGAGACGAGGAGGAGACGAGGCGTGGACTGGGATTAATACAGCCGATTCAGATCTTCACCAATCAAATGAGCACCTCTCCTCTCCTTTAATGCGTTAGGGGAGGTTCAGTGCAAGTTCCGTCACTTGACAACCCGATGACAGAAGCAGCGCCGCCGCTCCCACCACGCGCTGTGCGCGCGTATCATAATAATAACAATGCCGATATTATAAAAAACAGGAGAGAGAGAGGGAGATGTTTTGGTCCGAGAGGCTGAGTTTCCGTTACACGTGTCATCCGCCTTTGATCTGACGTCAGATGTGACGGGACAATCTATATAGATATAAATTCACGTGTTGATTCAATTAGTTGCATTAAATAGTGTTTGTTGTGATTATTTATTGCATTTAAATGTGCCTGGAACTGTGGAAACCTGCCTGTGAGGTCTCGGTGACGTGTGCGCACTGCGCGCCGTTCCGCCAAACTTCTGATCCGCCAGCTGTGATTCGCATTGGATCAATGGACTTTATTTACGCCTTGCGCCTTGCGCTGAAAGTAGACCAGGTCGGAGCTGGCGAGCTTTCAGCGCAGTCTCGGCGAGGCTTTTTGCCACGAAACTTCCGCTACGCCAAGCTGAATCTGTGACGCCTCCCCCTGCTGCGCCGCCACACCCATCTTGGAAATGAAAGAAAACAAGAGCAAGATACTCAAGAGAGATGAAAGCTTTGAAAAATAAGCTTTAAGAAGATAGGAATGAACTTGTTATGGGAATTTTGGATGTTTGTAATTTATTATCAGAATATTTGTCAGGCCAGACATCGATCCGCATCTCCTTTCCGACTGTTATGCTATGACGAAAATGAATGCCTGTTTGTAGATGATATGAACATGAGTGCCACATTGACATGAGATAATTTCAGGACTATGACGCCTGTGTTCTGTAAATCTTGACCTTGCCTGTACATCTTGTCTTTGTAAGATAGGACATGATCCGTCCTTTGTCCATGGTTCCTCCTCCTTAAAAGGGAGATTGTTGTTAGACTCAGGGTCGTTCCTGCTGATTCTGAACCTTTGCATCAGAAGGCAGGGGTGATCAGTACTTTCTTCTGCAGATGAGAATACTTAGTGGAATAAACCTCGGAGAAAAAGCTGATCCTGGTTGTTGATCTTTATTGGGCAGATTCATTTTTCCACAACAAAAGGTGTTTGTAACTAGAGCAAACTAGAAATAAAAAAATAACACAAGACTCTGTCAGGCAGGGTTCTAAAGAAATATCACCTAATACACCAGACAAAACAGTGTGGCTTGACATACAACACACTGTGGAAGAGACGGACTACTGACACAACCCTGCTTACATTAAAACAATAATCCAGGTGGTTCATGATTTCTAGCATAATGCTGCATGAAAAACGACTGACAAACGGGACATGAAAAAACACAAAAGAAAACAAAGCATCAGGATGATTCTGACTGACAATATTCAACCTCCACATCAAAAAGGAACCAAGTAGAACTCATCTGTGCTTTACGTCCATTCTATGTCACAGCACCAAAACATCTGATCAACGTTGTGCCACTGCCAAAGCCATGAAAATGCAATGCTGACATTTGAGGTCCTTAAAACATATGATATTGTCAAGTTCAGCAAATTGGAGGATAGTTTTGAACTTTAGTGTTATTCTCAGACAAGCGAGGCATGTCTTCTGTGTCCACAGCAAGAGTTGACCTTGAGTGGCAGCAATGGGAATGAGTTCGGACCAAACTGTAGATGGAATTCATTACAATGCAAAGCTTGTGAAGCACAAATCGCAAACTGTATGAAGACAAACTAAAGAGTGAAACAACAACATGTAAATGTTGACTTTTCTGAGGTATGGAAATGCAAATCTAGTTCTGAGGTACAGGCATACAGTCGGAACCTCCTCAATCCGCACACTGGCATGTAGTACATGCCATGTACTACACAAAAGAAGAAAAACAGGATGCTTCTGCCATTTGGACTCACATGGAACCATCCATCCATCCATTTTCTACCGCTTATCCTGTATTTTTAGGGTCACGGGGGGGCTGGAGCCGATCCCAGCTGTCATTGGGCGAAGGCAGGGTACACCCTGGACAGGACGCCAGTCTATCAGATGGCAAACACGTAGAGACAAACAACCATTCACGCTCACATTCACACCTACGGGCAATTTAGAGTCACCAATTAACCTATCCCCATCCTGCATGTCTTTGGACTGTGGGAGGAAGCCGGAGAACCCGGAGAGAACCCACGCTCACACAGGGAGAACATGCAAACTCCACACAGAAGGAACCCGGGCCGACCCGGGGATCGAACCCGGGACCCTCTTGCTGTGAGGCGAGATCACAACAAAATGATGCAGTATGATGCAATCCTTTCTCAACCCACTACACCACCGTGCAGCCCCACATGGAACCAGTCAGAGATATTTGTTTAAAATTCCCAAAATACCATTCACTTTTGGTCGGATAGCCCCGGCAAGCAGTACAAAAACAAGAAGAACTTCTCTCTCCTCTGCAACTTTTTCGCCCCCTCACATGGTAAGGGAGCTCCAGATGGCATTGGGGGAACTGTGAAAAGGATTGCAGACAATCTTGTACCACAGGGGAATGACATTGTGGATTGTCAGCTCTTCCATGAGATGGTGGGGAGAATCCTTTGCAGTACTCAGCTCTATCATTCCTGAAAGTGACATGCAGACATACAGTATGATGAAATCCTTTCTCAACCACTAAAAGCTGTACCAGCCACAGGGAAATGCATCAGGTCAAACAGAAACAGCAGCCATTGCAGATCACTGTCATGTTTCTTCAGTGAGCCACAGATGTGCCCACATTTCAGTTGACTGAAAACACACAAGCCAGGGTCCTAGCTGAAGGGAATGATGGCCCGCCACAATGGGAAAGAACAGAGGACCCCAGATTGGTCCTGATGGGACTATGACTGATATAACTGCTGGGGTCATACATCGTGGAGATTGCAGTCATTTATGACCAAAATTGTCACTGTGGATGCTCATAATCAAGATGTTCAAGTGGAGTTTTCCCACTCTCATGGGCCCAACACCCGCTCCCATCCAAAAACAGCTGGAAAAGATATGTGCTTCATCCCATTTGAAGATGTTCTGGTCAAAGTGATGGAGCCATCATTACCAGGTCTTGCAAGCAGGACGAGGGAGTGTAGCACCCTATAATGTAATCAAGCCTGAAAATGTAATACAATTTGCACTTAACTCGAAAATAATAAAACCCAATAATGTAATAACTTCACCAATAATGCAATAAAATATCCTAAATGATTTTGTAATAACATTTTTGCAGGAGTACATAACCGATAATGTAATACCTAATTATATTATTGGGAATTTATTACATTTTCAGGAGGTTCTTTTTCCCCCAAAACTGATAATGTCATACTTGACAGATAATGTAATATATTTCTTCATTTTCTGTCCAGAGTTCTATATTTGTGTTTTAATAATCTAAGAGTGTGTCATTCTATTTGAAACAATAGAATGACACCAGGGAACTCTTCCCTAAAGGTACCTCTTCATTTCACAGATTTCTAACAAATCACTACCTCATGAAAGCAACCACAAACCAACAAAACAACTTTCAGTAACACTTCATTTGAAGAGTATACATAAGCATTCACCTACATACACATTACATGCCACCTGACATAAACATAGGCCTATATATCTACTCATTAATGGTCACTTTCAATGTCAAATTGACATCTTACTCTGTGCCAAGTCACCAGTGTTGGGGAAGTTACTTTTAAAAAGTAGTGTTTGCTCATTATTTCTTAAAAAAGTAATCCGTTACTTTACTCCAAGGACAGTAACTTTTTACGTTACTTTTATGTTGCTCGACTTTAGGCAGAACCCCATCTCTGTTCCTAAATCTGTAGGCTTACATAAAGTTATACTATGGAGGACATAACAGATATTTATATTGTGCTCTTTATTATAAAAAAACGCCACAGAGCACTTAACAAAACATTGGGCTATAGGCTTCAACACCACCACAAAACAAAAATATCAGACAATATCAATATAAAATCATATTCATTATACAGGCTAGCCCCAAAATAGGTGCAAAGCTAGTGCAAATCATAAAAATAGGCTCATACCTCATGTAAATCCAACAGAAAAAGTTTAACTTCAAAATGTCTTGATATCGATGGCTTGTGTAAATACAATATAATGGCATAATACAGCTTGGAGGCAAAGACATTTTAGCCATAATAAAATGGACTGGCCTCAGAATTAAAAAGTTATGCTGGCCCTTCTTCACAGTATGATGGCAGATACAAAAGAGGATATTAGGCACAGGCTTGAGCTATCTCTATAGCATGGGTGGCAGGCAACCATATCAGCACAAAATGTGTGATTATACCTCATCAGGAGCAGTCTTTCAAATTGTTTATCTGAAAGTCTGTTGCGAAAGGACAATACCTCCATGCAGGCTGAATAGCTTCTCCACCGGTGGATGGTGTGGCAGTGTTGTATTTCATATGGTTGAGAACTGCTAACTCTGAGCCTGATCTCATGTACTCAGTGGCAGCGCCAGGAAGGAGCTAGGTGGTGCTGTAGCTCCCCCTATAATAGCCATAGCACTTGCCCAGCACCCCCAAGAACTGTCTGTATTTTTTTTATATTTATATTTTAATGTCATGCACGGACGTAATTTTTTGGGGGGGGGGGGGACACAGGGGACATGTCCCCTGCACTTTTTCAAAAGGCCGTTTTGGTCCCCTGCACTTTTTACAGTCCAAAAACAATGTCATGCTATAGTAAACAGAGACGCGTCAAGCGCTAGGACCAAGCGGAAAATAGCCGTTCAAGCTGAAGCCTGTTTCCTTTAATTTAGGCCGCACACAAGCTCCTCGATTGGCTCTACCGTTTCTTGTGTGATTGGCTGTCCCCGCTGTCACTCCATCTTGCTTGCACACCGACTGGTCTGCTAGTCTGCAGTCAGGAGTCCTACAGGAGTCCACTACTGTGCGTTGGGAGTTTGTTCTGCCTGGTTCACGTCAGCTAGAGGGATGTTAATAGGCGCATTTCCAATCATGCATGTGCATGCATTTGCCTTGCAAAACAAGGCATTCTGGGATAAAAACGTCAGAAATGCTGGTGATAGCCATTCCCTTTGCGACATGTCACATGGCTTTGAAAACTCGCGGTATCTCCAGGGTACCTCCCTCCGCATGCTTTTCTGTGCAGATGGTCTCAAATAAGTGCGGACATAAGACACTCCCCTCAACGTTGCCCTTAGAATTACCACGTGGGCAAATTCCTCAGCCTCCGTCAACAAGAGGAGTTCAAATGCCTCGGCTCAAATTCGTCAGCGAAGAAGAAAGCCAGCGCCACTGGGTAGGCCATATTCTTTGTGCAAAGTCCGTGAAGTTTCCCCTGGCTCGACAGTTTTTGTTATGTAAATAAATATTAATTAAAAAAGTTTAAGTTTAAAAAGAGAGTTTAAAAAAAACAAAAACACGTGAAGTGCACCTGTGTCCGACTTGACGTGGTGGGAACTTGACGTGTTTCCGGCGGATCCTCTCAAGTCTCGTGCATGCATAGGTGCAAATGCATGCGATCCAAAACGCAGCCAATATCAGAGGTTTCATTTACATTTACGTTTGAATCGGTGTCCATGTGCGTATGTGTGTTTGGTTATTAGACCCAGCCAGGATGTCTAAAAAAAGAAAAGTGGACATAAGAGACTTCTTTAGAAGTCAAAGTTTAAGTTACTCAAAGAAATGCGTTACACCCATCCTGCAACACCTTCACTGGCTCCCAATAAAGCAGCATATCCACTTCAAGATCCTCCTCATCATTTACAAAGCTCTCAATAATCTGATCAATAAAATGTATTAGTATTATTGTTGTTATTATTATTACTACTGGATTAGAATTGGGTGATAATGTTTTGCTACATGATTTACAACCAGTCAAACCAAAAAAGGGAACAGTAGACTTAAAAGTAGCAATAGAAAACTAGAAGAACTACTAGAAAACACAGTGAACTGAAAGAGTTAGAGTTTTAGTAAAAATACTTGTGTCCCCCCCAACTCTGAAATCAAAATTTTGTCCTTGATGTCATGTATGTTGTATCTATAGCCCTTGTGTTGAATACTTTTACATATATGTGCAACCCACATTAAAATATGATACAATATAAATATTTTGTTAAAAAGGATAAATATGTTTTTGTATGACTCTAAATTGCCCGTAGGTGTGAATGTGAGTGTGAATGGTTGTTTGTCTCTATATGTCGGCCCTGTGATAGACTGGCGTCCTGTCCAGGGTGTACCCTGGTTTTGCCCAATGACAGCTGGGATCGGCTCCAGCCCCCCCGCGACCCTGAATACAGAATACAGTTTTTGGATTAAAATGCATACACTTCATTAAGAGCCAGTTAATGTGGATTTGGCAGTAATTAATGAAATTGATTAAAAATATGCCTTTAAGAAATGCGGTGACGCTTTCCCCTTTAAGAAATTTGTTCGCCGGTGTTTACGCATGGTCTGGTCAGAGCTGAGCAGAGCCGAGAGCAGAGGAGAAGCGGAGAAAAGCAGCGATATTAGCGAGTAAAATAGTTACCAGAAGAGTTGGTTTAAAGCCTGGAATAAAATACCTACCTACTTGGTGTTTCATGAGGACCATGCTTAAATGAGCCACAGCAGTTTTGGTGAGTTTCAACTCGTTTTATTGATGCTTCACTGTATTGGTTGCACTTGAATGAGTGAATGGTCGCTAGCAAAGAGTTAATAAACTAAGCTAAATGAATGTGCGGAGAGAAGTAAAACTAAACTGTTTAGCAGTTAATAGTCCCCGGTTTATCAACCAAAGCCAAATATAAATGTGTATCTTGCTAATTGAAGAAGTTGACCTGGTTACATAACGTAACACTGACATTAAGATTTAAACTGTAAAAGGTTTTTCATTTTTCATCCCCATCTTCATCTTCATCACTTCAATGAGGATTTGTTGGTGGATTATTGGTAAACTCGCTGCCAGAGCGGTAGGAGTGCTGGAGATATTTCCTTTTTTTTTTTTTTTAAACTTTATTTTTAAGTGCAAAGTTTCAGTGTCATACAGAGACAAACATGACATATGAAACAAACAAGTCAGAACATTCAGGACACCAAGGGAAATCAATCATTTTGTCTCAGGAAGAAAAGAAACACACTACAACATTACTTCATGTAATATAGGGCCACAAATTTCCATAGATGGGGGGTGAAGAGGAAGGGGGGGCCTAAGAAGAGCCAGCATAGTCCAACCAGCCAGGAGAAGGAGTACCTCCAGAGCAAGTCCATCAAAACATCACAGCACCAAGGGCAAACAATGCAATATGAAAGGGAGAGAAAGGAACTGCTCTATTCTGTGTTCTCATTTACATACAAAAACCATTTTGACCAGTATTTTTGGGCTTTATTACAGTTCAGCCTTAGAGAGAAAGTCAACATCTCCATTTCATGTATATCTTTTACTGTGGCTGACCACTCTCCCACCGTCGGTGGCTCTCTGTTAAGCCATTTCCTAGTTATTGGTTTCTTACCAGCTGTCAGTAGTATCTTTAGAAGGTATTTATCCTGGGAAGTAAGGTCAGTTGGTAGATTGCACAAATATACAGTTTGGAAATTATACTCAATGTCAAAACCAAGAATTGAATTTATTTCTTTAACGACATCTATCCAATAGTGTTGAATTACTGGACAGCACCAAAAGATGTGACTGTGGTCAGCCATTAAATTGTTACAATGTCTCCAGCAATGCCCAAATTCTGCTCTGCCACTCTGTAAATATTTTCTTCTTGGGGTAATAAAAAACCTGATAACGTTTTTCCATGCAAATTCCCTCCATTTCCCTGAACTAGTGGTAGAAGAGTTTACTTTGCATATGTTTAGCCACTCGTCTTCTGTCAAAGTTATATTTGCTTCCTTCTCCCAGTTACATTTCACATATGATGTTGACATTTTTTTGTGAAGTTGTAGGCATAGGTATATTCTGGAAATCACTTTCTTGTGGATTTTACCTTTGTATGCATCAAAGACAATATTAATAAGGTCCATGTCACTTTTTAAATTTTTTATATTTCTGTCAAAATGATGCCTAAGCTGCAGGTATCTGTAGAAATCTTGTTTGTCTAAATCATGGTTTTTCTGTAATTGTTGGAAACTATCCAGGCCTGTATCAGACGAGATTACACAGTATGAAGTAATGCCTTTTCGAGTTAGTTCCTTAAATCTCATATCCAGCTGGGCTGGTAGGAAATCTCTGTCATGTTCAACCCACCTTAAAACCCGAGCTTTCCTCTCTAATTTTGAGTTACTGACTTCTTTGAACCAGATATTAAGGGGAGTTTTTGTAAGATTACATAATTTACTCGAGTACGTAGTCTTGAGAGTTTTGTCACCCAGTAGAGATTGAAGAGGAAAATCAAGCTGGTTCAACTCTAGTTCCTTCCATTTTGCATCGTAATCCTCCCAACACCAATAGACAACATACTGCAGCTGTGCTGCTTTGTAGTAGTCCTCTAGACATGGGAGTGACATCCCACCTTTCTCTTTTGGCAAATGTAATGTTTTGTAGCGTACCCTTGGTTTTTTATTCTGCCATATGAATCTGGAGATGATCCGGTTCCATTCGTTGAACTGTTTAGTTGGTATTTCTACAGGCAGTGATTGAAAAAGGAATAACAGTTGAGGTAATATAACCATTTTTATAGTTTCTATTCGATTATATAGATCAAGTGTCAGGGGAGTCCATCTGTCCAAGTCATTTTTAATTTTATTTGTGATGATACCGTAATTTGCGTTATATATATCTTCGTAGGTCTTGGGGATATTAACACCTAAATATTTCAAAATTCTGGTTTTCCATATAAATGTAAAGGTTTTACGTATGTTTTCTTGGGGTGAGTAATTAAAAGAAAGAGTCTGGGTTTTGTCTATGTTCAGTTTGTATCCCGAATAGGAACCATATTGGTCGAAGCTGGACATTAGTTTGGGGAGACTGGTATCGGGGTCGGACAAGGTTGCCAGAATATCATCTGCGTATAAACATAACTTATATTCTCTTCCCTTAACCATGATTCCCATAATCTCTGGGTCTTCCCTGATTTTTTGAGCGAGTGGCTCTATAAATAGTGCAAACAGGATGGGGCTCAGTGGACAGCCCTGTCGGCATCCCCGCTCCAAAGGGATTGAGCCTGAAAGACTGCCGTTTATTCTAATTCGGGCCACTGGTGAATTATATATTGATTTAAAACATCTTATAACTATATCGTTAAAGCCAAAGCGTTGTAGGACCAGATATAAAAATTCCCACCGCACGGAGTCGAAAGCTTTTTCTGCATCAAAGCTAATTGCTAGGGACCTCGTGTTACTTCTGCTCATAGTGTCTATAAGGAGTATTGCTCGCCTGACGTTGTCTTGTGTGCGCCTATTTTTAACAAATCCCGTCTGGTCCATGTCAATCAGGTCAGGGACAATATTTTCTAGCCTACTGACAATGATTGAGGTAAATATTTTATAGTCGGCATTCAAAACTGAAATAGGTCTATATGAGCTGCACTCTGTCCTGTCTTTTCCCGGTTTCGGTATTACAGATATTATGGCTTGTTTCCAAGATGGTGGGGTCTCGCCTCCCTTTAGCACATGGTTAAAACATTTTAATAACAGTGGGGTCAAGGAGTCCCTAAAAGACTTAAACCACTCTGCGGGTAGTCCATCTCCCCCTGCTGCTTTGTTTGTTTTCAGTTTAGAAATGGCCTTATTAACCTCTGCTGTTGTAATATCTGCAGTTAACCACTTGTTTTGTTCTGTGCCAATAGATGGCAAGTCTAAAGATTCTAAAAACTGCTTCACTGTGGCGGGTTCTGCTAATTTGGGTTGAGTGTATAAATTCCTGTAATATATTTCGAATGACTTATGTATTTCTTCTGGTTTAAAACACATCTGTTTGGTGACAGGGTCCTTTAATTTGTAAATGGATCTTTCAGACTCCTGTTTCCTCAGTCTCCAGGCCAATATTTTTTTCGCTCGAGGTCCATTTTCATAGTAGGTTTGTTTGACATATTTCAGTTTAAGTTCCACCTGGTCATTGAGTTTCCTATTTAGTTCTGATTTTATAGAAGATATTTGTTTCAGTAGAGCAGGGTCATTAGACTCTATATGTTTCTGCTCCAGTAAGTCTAGTTTATTTGTCAAGTCGTTGAGTCGTTTAAGTTTTTCTGTTTTCCTTTGTGATGACCACATTATAATTTTCCCACGCAATACTGCTTTTCCAGCATCCCATAAGATACTTGGTGACACCTCTGTGGTACTGTTAAATTCCATGTATTCCCTTATTTCTTTTTTAATGAAGTCTTCAAATTGATTATCATTTAACATGGAGGTGTTGAGTCGCCAAATGGTATTTTTGTGTGGGACGTCCAAATGTATTTTCATGTATACTCCCGAGTGGTCTGATATATCTCTAACACCGATGTTACAATCTAGCACTCTGTGTCTGTCTGTTCTAAACATAAAAAAATAGTCAATTCTAGAATACACTGCGTGGGGGTGAGAGTAGAAAGTAAATTGTTTAACAAGTGGATGAAAGTCCCTCCATACATCAATTATACCAATCTCTTTAATCATTTTCTTAATATACAGAGACTCAGAGTTCACCCTCTTTGTTGGGTTTGTAGAATCTAGGGTGGGATGCAACTGTACATTCCAGTCCCCCCCACAGATCAAGACACCAGAGGCTTCTGTGGCTATCAAGTCAAATAATCTCTTAATTAGTGTCCTGTCCTGTCCCGGTGGTCTGTAAACGTTCAGTAATGTTACTTCTTCTGAGTCCAGTGTTCCCTTCACCAAGACAAAACGTCCTTCCTTGTCTACGATCTGTTTGGAAAGCTGAAAGTCTACTTTATTTACAATAAGTATCGCAACTCCTCTTGCATGACCATTTGCATATGAAGAAAAGAATGTATTTTTAAAACCCATTTTTTTCAGTTTCTCGTGTTCGGTTTTTACCATATGAGTTTCCTGCCAAAATATTATGTGTTGTTGTTCCCTTTTCATCTTGGCTATGAGTTTTCCTCTTTTAATTGGGTTCTGTAGCCCGTTAACGTTAAGTGTTATGATTCTATATTCTTGCTGAGGCATTTAACAATAGATACAGTTGTCCCCTCCTTTATGTGTTCCCATGGTGACCTTACTTGAACATAAGTGTTAACAGTAACAAAGAACTTGTAACTTATGAACACACAGGTAAAAGAAATGAGTGAAAAAGAAGAAACGGCTTCCATAACAGATTTTCCTCTAAGGAAGGAATCCAATTTGGAGAGGAAGACCTCCATTATATGTAGGGCCTCTCCAGTGCAAACTGGGATAACTCAGAAGTGAGTATTAGTTCAGTGCACGTCCGGAGTAACTTAAACAGGCTCCCAGTCCAACAGTCTGATATTTTGATCTATTAACAGTAAACTAAGGCATTCATCCCAGATAGGTATTTAGTTTACAGAATACAGGGTTATGAAAAAAAAATAAAAAATAAATAAAAGGGTTAGACACAGTGACTTATTTTTGAAAAGGATCAGTTTTTACTCCTGTGCTGGTTTAAGTCACTGTGTAGGCTGATCTTACCGCAGGTGTGACCACCTGTTGTTGGAGTGGTGTTCACCTCAGCGAGGAGACTGTGTCCGCCGTAGCGCGGTGAAATCCGCTGAGCTTTTTCCGCGCCCTCTCTCCGTGTGTGTCCGGGTTCCGTCGTTTGGCCACCATCTCCCAGGATAGTTTCCTCAACATCTCTGCCGGTGTCGCCGCGGAGGGTCCCCCTTTGGTAGTGTCGTCCAGTGCGAATCCCCTCTTTCTCAGGTCCTCCGTGGCTTCCTCTGCGCTGTTGTAAATGACGGTGCCGCTGTCAAAAAACACCCGGAGTCTGGCCGGTGGTGGGGTGTGAAAACGGAGACCCTTTTCCTTTAGAAGCTTTCTGATAGGGGCGTAAGCTCTCCTTTTCTTTTGGATCTCTGCCGGGTAGTCTTGGTCAAAATATAACCTCTGTTGGTTGAGACGAATCTCTCCTTTTTTCCACGCGGAGTGAAGCACCAGCTCCTTGGTTCTGTATTCCTGAAAGTAAATCACCACCGAACGGGGGCTGGCATTCTGCGGTGGTTTCGGACCCAGCGCGCGGTGACAGCGCTGTATGCCCAGATCAGTGTCTTGAAGTGGAAGCTCAGCTTTGATAAAACTTTCAATAAACTCTTGCAAGTTGCCTCCTTCCACATCCTCGGGGATCCCGTATATGCGAATATTGTTTCTTCGCGAGCGTGCCTCTATGTCAGTCAGTTTGGCTTGTATTTGCTCTTGATTTTTCAGAGTTTGAGTTAGCACATCTTTTGCCGCTGCAGTCCATTCCTCCATGTCAGCTACTCGCTGTGTCGCCTCTTCAGCTCTCTCTCTGGTTTCTTTCAAGTCGGTCACAATTTCGTTCAGTTTTTCATTAACGTCCTCTCTGAAACTAGCCAAATCTCTCTTCATATCTCTGGTGAGGTTGTCACTGAAACAACCTAATTCCTCCTTCACATCTGCGCGAATAGCCTGTATTTCTTTGTGTATGGCCCCGATGCTAGCTTGCAGGGTTTCCATTGCTAATGCCTCGTGTTCGTTGTTTACTTCTCCGCCGTCTTTTCCCGTCGGGTTTTCTTCGCCGTTTTGTTGGTTCTGGGTTGACTTACTTCTAGTTTGTATTGACATTGTCCCCTGTCATCATAATTTTCAAGATTCCGTGGGTTTAAATAGCTCAAATACAGGGGATTTAGCAGGTCAGACTGGGAGCGCTTGTTCAGCACGTCCGCTCACCTCGACGCCATGACCGGAAGCCGAGATATTTCCTTTTAACTGAACTGAGATAAAAAAAATAACTGAACTGAACTGAAGTGTTGACATTCTGTTTTATTGTCGATATTGTGATTTAAGCTGTAATATTGTTTCACTTTATTTGGATTTAGTTGTATGAAATGGTGAAATGTTTTTTCTACTTATGGAAATAAGGGGAAGAGTTAACCCAAGAGAACCAAAATAGGTGCAACCTATTAACATAAATTGAGATTTAGTCACAGACTGACAAAACAAAGTCTCTAATTTAGATCATTCAACCTCAACGAATTATTCAGGAAAAATATTCCTTATAGAGGAAAATAAACCTAAAAAAGTGGAAAGTGAATCCAATCTTTTTATTTTTCACACCTGCAGGATACTTAACACACCGTATGAATACTGTTATGTTTATTGTTCTTACTCACTTCAAGTAAAGTACCGACTTTATTTTTAAAGAACCTGGTCTCTGGTCTAATTTGAACCTGTCACCCCACTCCATCAGAACCTAGAACTAGTCCAGTGGCTTTGATAGTGTGTCTGGCGGACACAGCTGCTACATATTCTTATAGTCGCGGAACGAGTATAGTTAATGCGGGCGTGTACGCGTGTGTAGCTATATATACCAAGGGTGGTCCGATGCGACCGCCATAATGAAATGCCCCGAAATTCAAAGCACCTTCTCTTAAGTTTTGAGCATCCCCATAGCACCTGCAACAGTAAATCTCTGGAGCCGCCACTGCATGTACTCAAGTACCTCCGAGTCTGCGTGCAATGACTATTCCACGCCGTCTCTTTGAATTCCACCCCGTCTCTGTCACCCTTTCTTTCAAACTCAACATCATAGTGATCTATCGCCCACCCGGTCCTCTTGGTGACTTTTTGGATGAGATGGATGCCCTCCTGAGCTGCTCCCCTGATGATGGCACACCACTCGTCGTCCTCGGTGACTTCAACATCCACCCAGGAAAGCTGCATTCATCTGAATTCATTGACTTCTTTTCCGCATTTGACCTTACGCTCTCCCCCTCTCCACCAACTCACCGGGGCGGGAACCAACTAGACCTTGTCTTCACAAGATCCTGTGGCATCTCGGCACTCTCTGTTACCCCGCTCACCGTGTCCGACCACCACTTTGTGACTTTCTCCCTCCCCATGAAGCCCACCACATCCCTCCCCTCTACCCCTCGAATGGTCACCTGAAATCCCTCACTCCCTCCGCTCTCTCCTCAACTGTTATCTCCTCGCTACCATCCTCAGAACAGTTCTCCTTAATGCCTACTGAGGAAGCCTCCTCCATCCTGATGTCCTCACTCTCCTCTTCTTTGGACACTCTCTGTCCCCCAATCTCACGACCTGCGGGATCATCTCCCTCCCCTCCCTGGCTGTCTGAACCTCTGCGAACCAACAGATCATTGTTGCGAGCGTCAGAGAGAAAATGGAAGAAATCGGGCCAGCATGAGGACCTTGCTCACTACCACCACCTCCTCTCTGACTTCACCTCAACTGTTTCGGCAGCTAAATCTGCCTTCTACCTGGCAAAGATCAACTCTTCTGCCTCCAACCCCAGGAAACTCTTCTCCGTGTTCTCTTCCCTCCTCACCCCTCCTACCTCTCCCTCCCTTCCTCCCTCACTGTTGATGACATTGCAACTTACTTTACCAAGAAATTAAATGACATCAGCTCCTCGTTCACGCCTATTCCCTCCCAGAAGACATCTCCCCCAACTCTCAACTCGGATGGTCTTACCAGCTTTAGCCCCCTCACCTCTGAAGACGTTCACGGACTTGTTACATCTAACCGCGCCACCACCTGCTCCCTTGACCAGATTCCCTCCTCTCTTCTCCAGGACATCTCACACGACATCTTGCCATTCCTCACCACCCTGATCAACTCCTCCCTCACCTCAGGTGTCCTTCCAGCGGATTTTAAGACAGCTACCGTGAAGCCTCTCCTTAAAAAAACCCACCCTAGACGCTACTGACATCCAAAACTACAGACCTGTATCTCTTCTTTCATTCCTCTCTAAAACCTTGGAACGTGCCGCCTACAACCAACTGTCATCCTATCTCTCACAGAACAACCTCCTAGACCCTAATCAATCAGGATTCAGGACTGCTCACTCCACTGAGACGGCCCTCCTCACAGTGACCGAGTCCCTGCGAGACGCCAGAGCCTCATCCAACTCCTCCGTTCTCATTCTCCTCAACCTATCTGCTGCATTCGACACAGTCAACCACCAAATCCTCCTCTCCACTCTGGCTGAACTTGGCATGACTGACTCTGCTCTCACCTGGTTTACATCATACCTGACAAATCGCACCTTTCAGGTCACATGGAATGGCTTTATGTCCAAACCCTGCTCTCTGGACACGGGTGTCCCTCAAGGCTCAGTATTAGGACCGCTTCTGTTCTCACTATACACCAGATCACTAGGTTCTGTTATCACATCGCATGGATTCTCCTACCATTGCTACCCAGATGACACCCAGCTGTTCCTCTCTTTTCCCCCGACCTCTGACACTCACATTGCAACTCACATCTCGGACTGTCTGGCTGACATCTCTGTCTGGACAACTGTACATCACCTCAAGCTTAACCTGAATAAAACCGAACTCCTCTTCATCCCAGGGAAAGACTGCCCTCGCATGGACCTGTCGGTCACTGTCGAGGGCATCACAGTATTGCCGTCGTCAACTGCGAGGAACCTGGGTGTAATCCTCGATGACATCACTGCTGTGGCCCGAACCTGCAGATTTCCCCTCTACAATATCCACAGGATTCGGACCTTCCTCACAAAGGATGCAACGCAACTCTTGGTCCAAGCACTGGTCATCTCCCGCCTTGACTACTGCAACACTCTCCTGGCCGGACTCCCGGCCTATGCGATTTAACCATTGCAGCGTATCAAGAACGCTGCAGCACGCCTTATCTTCAATCTACCCAAATTCTCCCATGTGACCCCCCTCCTCCGTGACCTCCACTGGCTCCCTGTTGCAGCACGCATCCAATTCAAGACGATGACACTGGCCTTCAGGGCCATCAATGGAACGTCACCTGTCTACCTTCAAACACTGGTCAAACCACACGCCCCGAAGCGAGCACTTCGCTCCTCTACTTCAGCTGGCCGGCTGGTACCACCATCGCTGAAATCAAACAAATGTCGCTCAGCAAAGTCCAGACTCTTCTCTGTTCTGGCGCCTCAGTGGTGGAACGAACTCCCGACCAATGTCAGGACAGCAGAGTCATTTGCCATCTTCCGAAAAAGGCTCAAGGATCACCTGTTCAGACTTCACCTCGACTCTACATAGCATGACCCACTAACACCCCCCCCTCGACCCCCCCCCCCCAAAAAAAAAAAAAAACAACCCTACCTATAGCACTCTGATCTTAGCACTGTTGCTCTTGAAGTACTACTTTACTCAGATGAGGACCTAACACTTGTTCTATTTTTAGTAGTGCTGTCAAACGATTAAAACATTTAATCGAGTATTCAGGGTCACGGGGGGGCTGGAGCCGATCCCAGCTGTCATCGGGCGAAGGCAGGACGCCAGTCTATCACAGGGCCGACATGTAGAGACAAACAACCATTCACGCTCACATTCACACCTACGGACAATTTAGAGTAATCAATTAACCTATCCCCATCCTGCATGTCTTTGGACTGTGGGAGGAAGCCAGAGAGAACCCACGCTTACACGGGGAGAACATGCAAACTCCACACAGAAGGAACCCGGGCTGACCCGGGGATCGAACCCGGGACCCTCTTGCTGTGAGGCGAGAGTGCTAACCACTACACCACCATGCAGCCCCCCCAAATTTTAAATACTAGTATTTACTTGTATTTAAAACTTGGGGGTAGATAAAACAAATACATCATGTGTGGTGTTGGAATAAAGAAATGCATGACAAACTGGTTAGAGGAAGTTTTTACTTTATTATAAGATATCAACTTAGTTGTGATAATTTCTGAACTAGAATCTATTAATTTGCTGAGTGAGAAGTGTCAGGGAGTGCTTGGCATTGCCCACAACATCCGTAATGAACTGCAGACTAGAAGGTGGCAGTCTTTTGAAGGTGAATTTGCCGTTCACTAATCGCCCCCGTGGACACGCACCTTCAAGGTCCGTGTCCACAGGGGCGATTTTAAACGCGAGTGGACGCGCCGCTTCCCAGTATTGCACGCTTGGTGGGCTGCCACTAGAGGATGATTGACAGGCGCTCTCCTTCAAACAACAGATTATTCGAGCGTTCGCGAGCGTTCCCGAGGCGGCGAGTCGAGCCCGGCGCCTCTGATTAGCATAAAGTAGATTCGAC
Organism: Chelidonichthys spinosus; assembly: GCA_029853015.1. Lineage (NCBI taxonomy): Eukaryota > Metazoa > Chordata > Actinopteri > Perciformes > Triglidae > Chelidonichthys > Chelidonichthys spinosus. Next base: position 26,510,275 of record CM056825.1, on the reverse strand, counting down.
TTATACTTTAGGCAAATGAGGAGCAGCCAACTCGCGCGCCGTCTCTCGACATTCGCCGCGACGCTACCAGAATGCATTGCACGGCTTTTCACATAGACAATGAATGGGACGCGGGGAAAAGCCGCTGCCTGTGGGCACGCACCTTCCCTCTGGATCAAGACTACAGGTGCCACCGACGGCCATAAATCATACAATGCGCGTTTTTTTTTTTTTTAAATACCGAGCGTTAATCGCGCGTTAAAAAAATTAACGGCGTTAAGAGAATGTTATTAACGCGTTAACTTTGACAGCCCTAATTTTTAGCTCTTACTTTATCGGCAATGATACATTGTGGTTTCTTTGTTTCCTTCTTTTGACAAATGTACTTATTGTAAGTCGCTTTTGACAAAAGCGTCTGCTAAATGACCTACATGTAAAATGTAAATGTAAATGACTATGGGCCCTAGTTTCGGGACGTGTCTGCCTGGACTTTGCAAGTTTCGTGCATGCCGCAGTCAGGCGCAGTCACTCCTCCCGTCACTCCTACCCCCAAGTGGGAAAGAGGGAGGAGAAGAAGGCGTGAGTGGGAGACGAGGAGGAGACAAGGCATGGAGTGGGATTAACACAGCCGATTCAGATCTCCACCAATCAAATGAGCTCCTCTCCTCACCTTTAATGCGCCGAGGCGAGGTGCAGTGGAAGTTTCGTCACTTGACAACCCAAAGACAGAAGCAGCGCTGCTGCTCCCACCACGTGCATCACGCGCTGTGCATAGGGCGCAAGTGCAGGGGCACCAGATATATGATATCATTATGTCACGTTATGTGACGGGACAATCTATATAGATATAAATTCACGTGTTGATTAAATTAGTTGCATTAAATAGTGTTTGTTGTGATTATTTATGCATTTAATGTGCCTGGAACTGTGGAAACCTGCCTGTGAGGTCTTGGTGAAGTGTGCGCACTGCGCGCCAGGGAGCAAAACTGCCACTCTGCCAGCTGTACTTCGCCTTGCGCCGAGAGTAGACCAGGTTGGAGCTGGCGGGCTTTCGGCGCAGTCACGGCGAGGCTTTTTGCCACGAAACTTCCGCTGCACCAAGCTGAATCTGTGACGCCTACCCCTGCTGCGCCGCCACACCCATCTCGGCGCAGGCGATCCACCAAACTGCCAAACTGACCGTGCGCAAGGCTGCGCTGATCGAAACTTCCATTGCGCCGGCTCTGCCACCCTTCGCCACCCTGCGTTGCGCCACGAAACTAGGGCCCATTGTGTCTTCCTTCTCATCAAAAGAAAAAAAGTCATTCTCATTGGTGCTGCTGTGTGCGGCTTTTAATTGCGTTTTTTTATTCTCAGCCAGCTCTTCATCATGGGATAGAGTGCGTGTGATGAGCAGCGCACGCTAGTGATGTCCAAATGAAGCTTCGTGAAGCATTTTCTTTATTTTCTGAGCCCAATAGATGGTGCTCTCTGTTCAACAAAGGGTTGAAGGCCAATATATTTCCATTGCTTTCAACGCTTTGTTGAACAGAGAAAATGCTTCACAAAGCTTCATTTGGACATCACTAGCGCACGCACCGCTTCTCTTCTTCTTGTGTCCGTTTGTTTTCAACTAAGCCTTTTTTATCAATCAATCAATCGGTGGATCAATGGATTATCTTGATCAATAGATGGTGGTATTAATTGTATACATGTGTTTATGTCTGTATAGTGTGTGTAAAGCCAGCTTCTAAAACGTTTTGAAAAGTTTGCATTAAGACACAAGGAAGAGGTGAAAGATATTGGCATTAAACATTCATTTCACAGACTTTTTGACAATGAGGCTTGGGCTGATTTTGCACCTGGCCCTCTTGTCCATATGCATGGGCTATGGTCAACAACCAATGGATGAGGAGAGCTACGATGTCATTCTGAAACTGTTGAAAGGATTTCAATATCCCAGTTGCAAGTCGAACAAGAGTACAATGCAATGCTATAATCAGGTATTGGAGGAACAGAGACAAGTTTTCCTTGGATGATGATGGCCTGACTGTCCTTTTCAATGGAAAGACTGTCGTTCAGAAAGGCTCTATCCCAACACTGGTGATGAAAGGCTTAGAGGACACTAAAGGCTCTTGGGCAAGAAAACTCAAGGTGCGGCTTAATGAACACTACACAGGCATTGAGTACAGGATTCGGGGTGTTCGAGATACATCCAAACATTACCAACACCTTCAGGCCAGATTTTTGAACAAGCCTCCTGAAGCAGAAGTATACCAGATAAACACCAGATTGATCTTGTGGATATATGAATAAATGGAATGTATGGTTTGGCAAAGCATTTTAATGCTGCGAGACATCTTCAGTCGATATGTCTGGTTTAAGCCACTGAAAGGGAAAAGTAGCAGTGAAATAGCCAACCACTTGCTTTTGATCTGCAGTGAACATGGGCCTCCGAAAATAATACAACATGACCAAGGTAAAGAGTTCCATGGTGCTGTGAAGAAACTCATGCAGTCCCTTAAAGTGAAGATCATTCGAAGCAGCCCTTATCACCACAGAGTCAAGGAAAAGTAGAGTGCATGCATCCATCATTACATAAAAAGATGTTGTACAACCTGCTTAACCTAGACCATAAAGGAGTGAATTGGGTAAGCCATTTACCAGTCTATGCCAGAGTACTGAATGCAGACCCAAAGAAGACCCTGCACTGGGGTCCGTTTCACAAAGCAGGTTTAGTGAAAACCTTGAGTTAGTTAACCCTGAGATGAGGGAAACTCTGGTTTTTCGGTTTCACAAAGCCAGTTCAGCATAAATCTGAGTCAGTTACCCGGGTAACATGCTCCGTGAAACTAACCTGCTCGCTAGCAGGTTTGCTTCAACAAACCCTGAGTTTCTCCCTACATGTCTCCGCCTTTTTCCGGAATCTGAACCAACTCTGAAGAAATGTGCCGTCCTTTCATCGTCAACCTAATCGATATGGAAATAAAAGTGATTCTAGCAGCTTTGCGTCGGGAGAGGATTTTGATTACCTTTCCTTTCAATCACATTAGATATGATCTAAACAATATTCTCCGACATTTTTAACATTTCATATCGTGGACTTAATCCGCAACCAGATTCTTTGCGGAGGTAGTGTTTTTGCGAATGGGAGATTTATGAAATGTTTAAGTACATTCCTGTGTTGAAATACCTGCTTATATTTACTGTTTAATATGTGAAATATGATTAAAATCATATGCCTTCATTAATGTATTTGCGCAATATTCTTATGCTAAATTTTCAACTGACGCCACTTTCTTTCCATGCCTGGGGGGATCACTGCCAATGAAAACTATAATTCAATCAGTGAGCTACTTTGTGAACTACGGGAGTTGAACCCCTGTCGCCTGCACCGTGGGCAGCGTTGCTAACCATTACACCACAGTGTTGCTCTGCAAACATGAAAATAAAGAGTTATTACCTTTGTTTTATTCAGTTATACACGTTAGATTGGGCAGTAAATGTCTGCCACGCCAACTATCGCTACTTTGTTGCAGTTACGTTAGCAGTTACGTTGCTCCGCTTTCTCAGGATGAGCTCATTTTCTACATAAACACTCGGTAATATATAATGACGCTCTCCCCGTTGCCATGGTGAATCGTAGTATCGGAGCTCCATTGATGATGGCTTTGTAGAGTCGGCAGGCACACGCGTAACTCAGAGTTTACATACTCAGAGTTGACTGAACTAATTCAAAACCGCTGTTATGAAACTGAAAACTCAGAGTTGCCCATCTCAGAGTTGGTCAACTCAGAGTTCAGGGTTAGGTTCAGAGTTTGTTGAACCTGCTTTGTGAAACGGGCCCCAGGTCTATTATGGCAGAAAAAGCAATAATGTCATGCAGCCTCTGGACTGTGATCTTTCAGAGGTGGAAAGACAGACTCATCCAGGGGATTTTGGTAGTACAGAGGCAGGCTTGTATGATGTGTGGAGAAGTATTCATAAAAGGGATAGGGAATTCACTCACTATTCAGCTACACACAAAGTGCACTCTACGTTGGACTTTTTCCTGATGAATACTATAGATAGACACAGGGTACATGAGCGCACAATTGGAACAGCAGATGTGTCTGATCACAGCATTGTTTATCTAGATACATTTGAACAGCAAGCCAAGGAATACGCTATGGAGGCTGAATATTTGAATTTTAAACAATAAATCCACAGTGGAAGAAATTAAAAAAGAAATTGGTGAATGTATAAATGATAATAAGGATGACCCAAGGTTGACCCAACTATTATTTGGGGCACGATCAAAGCAGTGATGAGAGGGAAGCTTATCTCAAGAACAGCTCATCTAAGGAAAATCTGGAGATCCAAATATGATCAATTAGAGAAGGAACTAGAAAAACTAGAAAAACAACAACCCAAGACTGACAATAAGGACGCAATAGGGAATCAGATTAAAGATATAAGGAAACAAATAGAAACCTTAATTAAAGATGAAATAGAAAATAATGAATCTTGCCCAAGGGCAAACACGTATATTAGCGGCACGTCTTCGGACGCAACAAATAAATTAAATTCATAAAATTAGGGACCCTTTATCAAATATGTTAACATTAATTACACAAGGGGATTTCAAGACATTCGACGACACCACTTACCCTTTCAAAAGGCTGCAAGAGATGCAAACACAAGTTAGCTACTTTTGGAAGTCCTGGAGCCAATTTGCAGGTCCAATGCAGATTCCAAAGGCGATCCAAAGGCATCGTCCAGGATGTCCATGTGAAAGTCTCTCTAAGTGGTTGTGTTCAGGCAAAGACTCCAAAACCGAGGAGTCCGGGTCTAAGGAGAAGGATTTCCAGGGTACCATACTTCATCCTACTTGTCCCGGCAGAGGATCAATTCGATGTGGACCAGCTCGCCTGAGAGGTACGATCTTAAAGATCGAGTGGGAGGTGATGCAGCGATCTGCCTGGAAGGGTGCCTGCGTGTGGGCGCATGTGACGGCGGCCTTGCTGTGTCATGCGCGTAACAGCGGGCGTGCTGCTCCGCAGAAAAACGTTGAAAGAAATCTTTTCAGTTCAATGGCCACGAGAAGAAAACAAGAAAAAACATTCTCATTTCCTATACCTACAAAGACCATGTGGAATCCTTAATTTCTACTGGATGACAGTGAAGCTTGAACCTCTCCCACATGGAAATTGCCAGTTTTCAGCTATGGCTTATCAGTTAGCAAACCTGGGAATCTTCCGGTCACCTGCAACTTTAAGAGAAGAGGTTGTATCAGATTTGTCTGCAAATCCTTTTACTGTTGATGGTACATCATAGTCTTGTTTTGTAGATGGTAATTGGGATGACGACATAAACCATATAGGTGGGGCTGGGACTTTTGGAGATCACACCACTCTCCAACGAGCTGCACAAATGTTCCACACTCAACTTCTAGTTGTTTCAACTCTTGACATGGATGCTACCTCAATTGTTTCACCCACTGAAGGATACCATGAGGAACTGCCCACATTTGTTCTTGGTCACATTGCAGAAGGGCATGGGGATCACTATGTCAGCGTTCGTGGTCCTGTCAGTTCCTACATAGAGAGTATTCAGGATCCCAGCAAGTAGACACACCACACCAAGGCTGGCATCAGAAGTGGAAGTTAACGGTGGTTCTATTCTTGACATTCCTTTGGTTAGTTCCCCTGAATCTCCTGTCAGTGTATCACATTCTGCCATAGTATCCCCCATCACCCTGCCCGTAGAAATGCTGGAACTAATCAAGTTCACTCTTGAGATGGATATGAGCATGTTAGGAACACTCAATATGGTTTCTCATCTGTTCAGAGATCTGTGCGAATCTTTCCTACCTGAGATCTTTGTACGAGATGCATTGGCTGCCAGTCTGAAATTGGACCAGGAAAATGAACCGAGGGGATGAAAGGATGAAATGTTATTTGTTGTACCAAATTGTTACAAAAAGTTGTTAAGCAAAGAAGCACTGACTTGGAATAGTCAGACTTATGTCACCACCATTTGATGGAACTTTATTTATTTAAATGAATATGCTTACAAACTGTTCCTCCAATCCAGTTCATTTACTAAAGTAATTGTCTCTTTGAAATCATGTAAATTTTATGTCAGATATTCAGATTTTGTTAATTTAATGCTAAGAGGAGACATTGAAACATTGAAAAGATAGTGCTCAGTGGAATAGAAACAGGTGTGTTGCTTAAGCAAAGTTCAAATGGAAGATTTGTATAGGCATTTAGCGAGAAGCACTAATGGAATGTCAGCTGAATGTACTATGGACCAACAAATCCAATTTTAAACATATTCAATCTCACCACTAGACAGCAGAGGGCCCAAAGAAAAATGGCTACCTAGATATTTAGAGCCCTTATGTGGGCACCATTGTGGCCCTGTAACGATCTGGGGTCAGTTGTGCTTTTCTGACCCGAAAAATAAACTCACAATGGAAGGGTATTTAGGAAAAAGGTTCCAACCGTATTCTTCCCTGGCATGCAATACTGCGGGGACATCGACTAAATGCAGGTTTGAATCCTTTCATTCTTGTCGTCTCCGGCAGCTGAGTGTCCGACTTGAACACACCTGGTTTTCACATTAAAACACACAAAATCTGTTCTACTGAGTTTTAACTGTCGCCAGCTGTTTCACCAACAGAACATCACCGCCACCTTGTGGTCAGTTAGAGAAGAGGGGAATTTGTTGTCATGCATCACTTTGGCATAATGTTTCATGTTCCATGTGAGGTGCACGTTTTTTTGAAGACTTTAATTCCACAATGACAAAGATTGGGATTGTGTTGGTGTCTTCGGGTCATTGTGCAGTTAAGGATTTTCTTCAGCTACACTCAGATTATTTTCATTTATGTATCATGTCATGTATCATCTGAAGCTTAGACCTTCCTAAACTGGTGAACTGTTCTCCAGGTTCATTTTCACCCAGAAAAAGCAGATTTTTAGTTGGTAGTTCAGATTGTTGTTTGAAGAGAGGGTTTCTTTTCATTTTTCTGAACTGCTTCTTTTATTTGTGTTACAAATGTTATAATTATATCCGCACATACAACTAAAAGCAAGTTAAAATAGAAAAATATATTAAAATAAAATTCCCAAAACATCTCAATAATAAAAAATTTACATTACATTTACATTTAGGTCATTTAGCAGACGCTTTTGTCCAAAGCGACTTACAATAAGTACATTTGTCAAAAGAAGGAAACAAAGAAACCACGACGTATCATTGCCGATAAAGTAAGAGCTAAAAATAGAACAAGTGTTAGGTCCTCATCTGAGTAAAGTAGTACTTCAAGAGCAACAGTGCTAAGATCAGAGTGCTATAGGTAAGGTTTTTTTTTTTTTTTTTTTTTTTGGGGAGGGGGGGGGTGTCGAGGGAGGGTGCTAGTGGGTCATGCTATGTAGAGTCAAGGTGAAGTCTGAACAGGTGAGTCTTGAGCCTTTTTCGGAAGATGGCAAATGACTCTGCTGTCCTGACATTGGTTGGGAGGTCATTCCACCACTGAGGCGCCAGAACAGAGAAGAGTCTGGACTTTGCTGAGCGACATTTGTTTGATTTCAGCGATGGTGGTACCAGCCGGCCAGCTGAAGTAGAAGAGCGAAGTGCTCGCTTCGGGGCATGAGGTTTGACCAGTGTTTGAAGGTAGAAGGGTGCCGTTCCATTGATGGCCAAATGAGGCCAGTGTCATCGTCTTGAATTGGATGCGTGCTGCAACAGGGAGCCAGTGGAGGTCACGGAGGAGGGGGGTCACGTGGGAGAATTTGGGTAGATTGAAGATAAGGCGTGCTGCAGCGTTCTGGATACGCTGTAATGGTTTAATCGCAGAGGCCGGGAGTCCGGCCAGGAGAGAGTTGCAGTAGTCAAGGCGGGAGATGACCAGTGCTTGGACCAAGAGCTGCGTTGCATCCTTTGTGAGGAGGGTCCGAATCCTGCGGATATTGTAGAGGGCTAAAAATATGAAAATAAAATATATTTAAAAATAATACATGGAAATATTATATTCAAGAATATTCACCAAAAATTGTAAGATATAATAATAATTAAAAAAAAAAACTAGGACACGTTGAGTCAGTGATTCAATAACATATTTTAATTTTTCAGTGTTTTAGTATAAAAATCCCACCGGCCTGCTGTCGGCTGGTTTCCGCTCCCGTTGGCTATAACTGTGGTTTTTCCCAGAGAATCAGCTAAAGTACCAAATCTATTTACACACAACATCCACATCCAGAGGGGCCAAACAAAACAACAAGTCTACCCATCGCTACCCCGCCAAAAGAAAAGAAAACAACAAACACTATCACCTCACCTCTCAGATTTAATGCTATCACTGATAAAAAAAATAAAATTAAATAAAATTTAAAAAAAAATGTAAGATGAGGAGGGGCCTGTACATACAGCTCCTCATGTGCCCGTAATATTTTCTTACAATACTCTCTCTATAAAGTAATGCATATACATTATCTGCTTTACAATAAATTAGTACAGGCACATTCTCTTCTCTCCTACAGCCTACTGTAGATCAGTACAGGTGGAAAAGATGATTCCGTGACATTTTACAGAAGACTTGAACTCATCACGGCACACAAACAAAAAGGCTGAAAACCTTAAAACTGTAAAAAAAAAAAAAAAAAAAAAAAAATAGTGGGAAACTTGTGGGCAGCAGTTTTTTTTGGTTTCCGTGTGAATGATGCACTTTAGGCATTTAAACTTTGAGAGCATCTATATAGATTTTATATAAATATGTACAAAGGAAAAAAAAAGTCCAGTAAAAACATTCAGGTAAAAAAAAGATGCAAACACACAAAAACATTTAATGCCAAAGACAATAGAACTTGAAGCTTGAGAACTCAATAACTTACAAAAACGGTAAAAAAAGGAGCTGAAATAAAAATGTTCATTACAGTATGCATGTTTGTTTTCTCTGTGTAGAGATAGCACCAGCAGAAACACCGACACCGTCAGTGGATCCTCACCTCAACACATAAATATCTGGACACCATGTACCAACCAGAGGGAATAAATTAGTGTCAGGCCTTGTACAGGTATTTACAGGCGCTGCTGCTGCTGCTGCAGTCACACACACACACACACACACACGCATACAGTCATACATGCACACACACACACACACACACACACACACACACACACACACACGCATACAGTCATACATGCACACACACACACACACGCACACACAGTCATTCATACATGCACACACACACACACACACAGCATACAGTCATACATGCACACACACACACACACACACACACACACACACACGCATACAGTCATACATGCACACACACACACACACACACACACACACACACACACACACACACACACGCATACAGTCATACATGCACACACACACACACACACACACGCATACAGTCATACATGCACTCGCGCACACATTTACAGGAGCTGCTGCTTAAGTCACGCACACACACAACACACGGTCACAAACACGCACACACACCACGCACGTACACGTACACACACACACACACACACACTCTTTCATGGCAGTGAGATTGTTGCAGCAGTCTTGCAGCACATTTTTTGGGAGGTCAGAGGTCAAATCCAACACATTCAACAGGTTAGACCCGTGATTTTCAGTCCTCACAGCCCAGCGTCTGCTTCTCTTTCAACTGTTTGCACCAGCTCACTGAGTCGTTTTCGTTGCATAGCTCTTTGACAAAACAAGATGGACGTCACAAGCTACAGTATTTTCGACGGGGGGTGGGGGGGTACAGATGTTTGGGGAGACATTAAAACGATGTGGTTCCAGTTTGCAGGAAATGGTAAACATGACGTGTGTGTTTGTTGTGCGTATGAGGCAGAAACCGAGCACCTCTGCAGTGACTGTCCAAACAAACAAAAGGCTGAAGGAGGGGGGTTTCAGAGGTGGTGTGTGTCGGGGAGGGGGGGGGGCGCGGTTCAGTCCGAGGTGGCGAGGCCGGCACTCGGCTCCAGCTCGCCGCCAGCGCAGTTCAGGTGGTTCATGGCTCGGTCGAAGGCGAGCCGCACAGCTTTTCGGATCCAGGAGGATCGAGCCTCTGTCAGCTTGATTTTGTCGAGCGTCTGGTTGACTCCGAAGGGAGCCATCTTGGATCTAGGAAGCCATTGCCTGAGGAGAGAGCGGACAAGAAGTCAGTGCGACACTAGTGAGCCGTTCATGTTCCCGAGGCATCTCTGCTTTCTGCTGACTCACATAAACACTTCACACGGCCACAGTCACAACACGCATCTCTCAGAGGAAAACTCTTCCTCTTTTCATGCCATTTATGAAATATTTAACTCAACAAGTTATGCTGATGACACTCTCGTCTTTCCTCAGATGACCAGTCCTGTGACTCAGCATATGACAGTGACTGGATGTTGCAGGAGTATCTCTCCAGACAAAACACCACCTGTGTCCGGCTTTTGTGGCCCAGAATGAAAATCATCCATCTGTAATAATGGAGATTCAGTCCAGATGTTTGGGTGTTTTCTTGGTTGCAGATCACATTTTACTACTTGTAGTAACTCAATCACTGTGTCAGCCTTTTATTATCTTAAAATATGGTGTTCTGGGGAAAAGGATCTTGAAAAGCTGAATCATGCTTCATCTTTTCCCAGGTCTACTAAAAAGAATCAAAAGGTGCCAAAAAAACAGCTGCCAGACCAAAAGACTTTTTTTAGTCCTTTTTGTTTTTATCTTAGTGAGTCGGTGAGTTCCTCACCAACTGCGCTTGCTGTCGAAGAAGTGGACGAGGAAGAGTTTCTCTGCGGACCTGAACTGCATCCGCTCTCCGGCTCTGAGAACGTCCAGCGGTGGCTGGGGAAGCCCGTTGTGCCGACCCCCCATCCTCCGCGTTCTGGGGTCCGCAATCTGTGACGACGGAGGAGGAGAGAAAAAAAAAAAAAAAAAAAAAAAAGAGCGGATGGAGACTGAGTGAAGACGCCTCCACACAGTAATGGGGTGGAGTATTTCCTGGCGGCCCCCAGCCACACAGAAGAGGAAGCCTCAAGCATGCAAGGTTGAGTCCAGCCGCAAACGCTCTGAGCCACACACACACACACACACACACACACACACACACTAACACACACACACACACACACACACACACTAACACACACACACACACACACGCATACACACACGCATACAGTCATACACACACACACAGTCACACACGCACACAGTCATACACACACACACAGTCACACACGCATACAGTCATACACACACACACACACACACACGCATACAGTCATACACACACACACACACACACGCATACACGCACACACACACACACACACACACACGCATACACGCACACACACACACGCACACACACACGCACACACGCACACACACACACACACACGCACACGCACACACGCACACACACACACAGTCACACACGCACACAGTCATACACGCGCACAGTCACACAGTCATACACACGCACACAGTCATACAGTCGCACACACACACAGTCATACAGTCGCACACACACACACACACACACACGCATACAGTCACACACACACACACACACACACACGCACGCACGCACGCATACAGTCACACACACACACGCATACAGTCACACACACACACGCATACAGTCACACACACACACACACACACACACACACACACACACACACACACACACACACACACACACACACACACACACACACACACACACACACACACACACCAAGCAGTCCATGATCGGCCAGCTGGGAGCTCCTGCATGGCTGTGAGCACAAATCACGAGCTACAGCACGCACAATGGCAGAGGAGCGGATGGTAATGAGACACAGACGGGACTGGCACTCACTCACCAGGGCGGGGTAGGAGGGATATCCACTACATTTAGCCCAAACTAGTTTAAGAGGCTCCAGAACAAATGGAGAAGTGGCGGAGGGCTTCCACACCTCTACAGGAACAACGATAAGCAAGTTATGAAGTATTCAATGCAAACAGACACAGAGCACAACCAGTCTTAACACAGCCACACAAACATGAGGACACAGACACACAGCTGTTTCTTAAAGACTGCCTTTAAAAACTGTTGGGAGGCTCTTGATGTATCATAGATCAGGTCAAATCCATTGAGAGTAATACAGGGTTGACCCAGTGAGTCGGTAGCACCAGCCGGTTCTGACCAGGTCTTACAACTGTCCGGCTCTGCCACGTACACTCTCATATATCATTTCAGTTCATTTTCAGTGTGCCGTTGTTACTTGGGGCTTGACATAATTACTAATGTGGTTAGTAATATGAGTTCATATTAGTGGTGACAGTGATACTCGTTACCCAGAGAGGTTGGAAGGAGAACGCTGGCTACTGAAGATCTACTGAGTGTCTTTAACCATTCTAACAGTGAATGAAGACCGACTCGGCTCTAGAGGAACAGTGTTCCTTACTTTCATTCTCTTCTGTCTCCATCACCAGCTCATGTGCTGGTTCACTTTTACACTGAGGGCTGGTGTGGGTCCAGGTTTTTTTTGTTTACATGAAGGGAAAACACAGATATTTCCACGTGGTTTGGCCTCTCATTTACACAAAAATGCTGTTTTTAACCATAGAAAACGATTATTTGGAAAAACTCTGGCCAAAGTGGAGATTTCCGATAATGCCAGTTATGTGTTGTGTGTCAACTGGGAGAAACAGGGTTTTAGGTTCTCACGCGTCACAGGAAGTTGCTCGTGTTATTTGTTATTGTTGATTCTGAGGATTCTGATTGGCTTGCATGTCTTTATTAGGGGTGTAACGGTATTTGTATTGAACCGTTTCGGTACGGGGTGCTCGGTTCGGAACGGAGGCGTACCGAACGAGTTTCCATACGGACATATTAAGTAGAGGACCGCATGTGTGGAGGATGCTGCAGCCTCACATGCAGCTACTTTATGCTAATCAGAGGCGCCGGGCTCGACTCGCCGCCTCGGGAACGCTCGCAAAAATCTGTTGTTTGAAGGAGAGCGCCTGTCAATCATCCTCTAGTGGCAGCCCACCAAGCGTGCGATACTGGGAAGCGGCGCGTCCACTCGCGTTTAAAATCGCCCCTGTGGACACGTACCTTAATGCCGCTAGCGTTGGCAACAAGCCAGAGTTGGAGGACCCTCCCGCGACATTAAGGTCTCCCGTTTGGGAACACTTCGGCTTCCCGGTGAGATACAAACAGGGACAAAGAGAGGTTGATAAAACCAAAGCGGTTTGCCGACATTGTTCATGTGAGGTCGGGTATATTTCTGGCAACACGTCAAACCTGTTGACGCATTTGAAACGGCACCACCCCCACGTGAACATCGCTACAACGAGGAGAAAGACGAGTAACGTTAATGCAAACATAGCTCCCCACCGCGTTTAAACCGCCTCTCCCTGCCCTGTTCAATTTTGCACCATCAGATGGAGAAAATATTTGTCTGTTATTTGTTTTTATTTTTAGTCTGAGCCTTATTCATGTTATTTAATCTGAGCAACAACTTGAAACTGATAGTGTTGCAACTGTTCAATTTTGCACATCAGATGGAGAAAATATATTTTTTAAAGAAACAGTTATTTTTATTTTTTAAATAAATATTTTAAATACTTGTATTTATATTTTTGAGCAGCATTCTAGCTCCAGTGCATGTTCCTACTGTTAAAAGCACAAAAGTAATAAACAACTAGCACATTTATATTTTGCATTTTTTTTTCTTACTGTACCGAAAATGAACCGAACCGTGACCTCAAAACCGAGGTACGTACCGAACCGAGATTTTTGTGTACCGTTACACCCCTAGTCTTTATCCTTCTCCCTACACTGCAGCCCATAGGTTTGGCATAGTTATTATGGCACTCAACGGCGGATTTCCGCAGGTTGAACGATATTGTGTGCATGATGTTATTTTTGAAAACAGAGGGGGGGTATTCGTTTCTCAAATACCCTGCTACGTGTAAACGTGGCCTTAGCCCAGCACTACCTCACCTGATCCAACTCATCACGGTCTTGATTGAAGAGCATGGCTAGTTTATTGGTTGAATCAGGTGTCTGAGTGCCAGGCTAAAACAAAAACCTGCACCCACACCGGCCCTCCTGGGGAACCGCTAACACTATTCTGTCTGCTTCTGAACTCACTTTATTATTTCCCCCAGAAATGTGATAATATTCACTCAGTGTGGGGGCGTGGCTTATCATGGGGTCAATTCACTTTAATCCAGGGATCAGCCAATGTCTGAGTGAATGTGTAACTACATTTGACTCAGTGTTTTTGTAGCTCCAAGAAAGATAATAAATCTCTCTAGTGGATCAAATCGCGTTCATTTCAGGACTCATTAAACTTGCATTCACATATCAATAATTCAAGTTTGTGAACTTCATTTTGAATCAGGACTTTCAGTGTTTGGATTATGAGCTTGGGAAACAGAACGTGTCAGATTTAGTACTCATTTCAATCAACGCTCTATTTGTTTTAGAGCTGCTTTCTAATATAGTTGTACAATCAGCAGCTAACAGACAACTGACTGGATAGTGTTGGTTGAGTAGCAATCATGTGAGCCAATAGTTCACTGAACCAAGCAGAAAATAACTGACTTTTCTTCACTTCCACTTTGTCCATCACATGTTTCCTGTTTGTGGAGCTCATTCAACACTTCCTTTTACTGAGGCTGAAACCAAAGAGTCTCTGCTGACTTCATCGCCGGCCGCCATGAGCCCATGAGCCCAGTTTCAGAACCAGTGAGGATGGAGGAGCCACTGGTTTGGTAAAGATTACATTTAAAAATGTACTTCACTGCTCTTTGGGTAACATTATGGAACGAAGAAACAACGTATGCTCACAAATAAGCAATAACATTAGAACATAGACGTTTTAATAAGTTGAGTAACTCAGCAGACAAAGAGAAGAGTTGACCAACCAAAGCGTGCCATGCAGTTTCATGCACATTCATCAGATGACACTGAGCCGGCAGACGGAGCTCTGCTCACCTGGAGACATTTTAGCAGCTTTGGGGAACTTGCCATTCTCTATGCACGTCCCCAGAGCACTCCTGTCGTCCATGGTGCTCCGGCGAGCCGCCGGCGACCGCCCTTTACCACTTTTAGACACGATGACGGTGCTGAGGAGACAAGAGGAAACCCGGATATTAAATTAAACAAATCATCAACTCAAATAATCTGTAACAGTGATGGATTGTGTCTCCTCCATCTTTGGAAGTCAGCCTGCACTGCCTTGATGCCACCATTACAAACCAAACATACACAACTGCTTGTTACAAGAACAGAATATGTGAAATACAATGTGAGATTCAAGTTTTATTTCTCATTATGATATGATATCTTAGTTTGGTCCATTCTCCCATTTGATGACTGAATTATTATTGCCAGGTCCAGCCTTTTAACAAAATCCTTTTTCCTCCTCACCTTGTGCTACAGAGGACGCTCCCGCGGGAGGAGATGCTCGACTCGGAGGCACAGCGGCGCCGAGGCTCCAGCAATCGGGGAGATGGTGAGATTTCTTCCTCCTCCACCACAAAACCGTTCGCAATTCCTGGAGGGAGAAAAACACAGGAAACTGAGGGTTACGGGCACAACAGTACTCTGATCGTTTCATTATTTCTTTAACAATACAGTGAATGTTCCGTCACTATTTTAGCTGAGACATGACAACCGTTCTCTAATTCAGTACCTGTACCGAGGCGTTTTATCGGTGACTCCTCGTCCTCCTCCTCGCCATCAGCGCTGCTGCTGCGTCGTCTTTTCTTAGGCAGGAGGAGCGTCTCCAGTCGAGGGATCACCACTGACAGGAACGTTTTGGCGCCCAGGGGCGGCGGAGGCACAGCGGATGCCTCTTGGGTCTTGAGTGGTTTCTGTGGGCTGGAGCTCTTGGACTTACGGAAGAGGATATTGTTCCGTCGGTTGCACGCACCAGAGGCGTCGGTGTGGATGCCGCCATTGGGGAGCAGCGGGTCTGGGGCGTGCCCGTTGGGTGTGTCTGTGGGCACTGAGGTAGACGTGTCGATGTGACCATCAAGCTCCATGCTGGGTTTGACAGCCGTGAGAGGGGGCGGGGCCGAGTCGCAAGGCGAGTTCTCGACCTGCGAGAGTGAGGTTAAAAGCTCTAACGTTGGTGGAGGTAAAGGCTTCTCCTCCTGAGGCATGCAGGACTCTGACGGGGGTTCGGGTAGTGGTTCCTCCTCGGACTGTTCGGGGGTCAGGGGGATGGGTGGAGTGTTTCTGAGGGACTTCTTCAGGCTCATCTCGCTGCGCACCTCCGTAATGGTCTTTTTGAGCAGTTTGAGCCTCTTGCTGCGGGACGGGCTGTTTTTCATGGCCGTGCTCAGGTCCAGCTTCTCCAACAGCTCCTTCAGCTGATCCTCCAGAGGGGTCAGCTGACGGTAGGTGGGGCTCAGCAGCCGGTCCACTGGAAGAGAGAGAGAGAGGGAGAGGCAGACGGTCACATGACATGAGCATGGTATTATGTGCTCACTAGGCAATCGGCCCAAGCACGTTTGACCCCCAAAATCCAGTTTGTTTGTTTGTTTGTTTGTTTGTTTGTTTGTTTGTTTGTTTGACTAGTCCTCGGGCAGTTGGAAGGCGTGCTTTGGCGTGGTACAGTTGCTCATGCACAAGCACGGTTACGCAACGTGGACATGACATCTAATTGAAAGAGCCATTCCTCTCATTATCGCTCTACTCGGATAGCATCCCGCTCCACTCAAACCCCCTCACACACATGGATTCTGGACTCGTGAAGGGAGCAGTACCAGAGCACAACTGCAACGGGAAGTAGGGCAACACTCCGTCCTTATAAAACAATGCTGCTCCGCTCACATGCTCTGATGCAGACGTGGAGTGTGTATGTGCAGAAGTGACAGTAAAGTTACATAATCATGTACTGTGGTGTACACTATTGTGAAGACTCTGAGACGCCTCTTCTTGGAAACTACATAAAGCCATACATGTGTGGTATTATGATGTGATGATGTGTACAAGATACAACGGTGCTTGGACCCAGTCGGGCCTGGAGCAATGTGAGTGCAGGTCAGCGGGGTACAGGGAGGGGGGGATGGTGCTTCCAACAGGGCTGAGCTGGCCCTGCAGAGACTCTGGAGCTGTTACCGGAGAATTGACTGTGTTTCCTGAAAATCAATCGACTTACCGTCCTCCCAGGAGAAGGGGGGTGGCATCTCCACTTTTGGGACTTCAGGCAGATGCAATCCGCTGGGGAAATCGAAACCGATTCTCTCGGCCTCTCTGCGGGCCCTGCGGAGGATGGCTCCTCCGTGGTCCTGCATACGCTGAGCTGTCTTGTAGAAGAACGTGTCCTTGGCATTGTACTTCATGCAGTTGAAGATGATGAGGTCGAAGTCGGCCTCAAAGTCCTCTAGGCTCCTGTACTCGTGGGCGTCGATGCGTTTCCTCATGGTGGAGAAGTCCATGGGGTTCTTGATGTGGTCCAGGTAGTCAGGAACCTGAACGAGACAGAAGGACACTTTTGAGACTGCAGAAGGAATAGCTTTAGCATCATTTCTATTTTAAAACTTAACGAGGTGACGAGTTAAATGCTCATTAGCTGACCTCAACGGACGTCTCCAGGACGTCAACACGTCCCTTGGTTGTTTCACAATAAAGGTCTTGCCTTTCACATTAAAACACAACCAGGAAGTGAGGTTAAAAACTGTTAAAACCAGTAGCTTTTTGTTTATTCTGTAGCAGAAAAAAAACTGCTTCAGCTGTGAAAAGTGATAAATGTGGTAAAGTTATACATAGGGTTTCCCCATGGAAGCACAACTGAATGTATGCAGTGGAATCTATAGCTACCAACTAGTGGTTTAAGTGGTGAATGCCTTATTGGTAAACATGCTTATCGTGGCTTATATCACTTTCAAATTAACCATTTTTGCACATTTTAAATGTTTTCTGGACAATTTAGTCTGTCTGTCACCAGAACATGTAGTAAGGGCTACTGACTGCGAGCAGTAGTGAACTAGTGAACTAGTGAACTAGTGAACTAGCGACCCACCTCCTTGGGGCTGACTGGCTGAGCAAAGATCGTGTACTGGTCCTTCTCCTGTAGCTGACTGAGCACGGCTCTCAGCAGGATGTTGAAGGGGGTCAGCTGGACCTCCAGCACCGACTGCTGCAGCTTCATCTGACGAGACAACAGACACACGAGTCAGTGATCTCTATAGCACATTGATTATATTGGAATTCACTCAGAGGAATCAACATGACCAGATCATCATGCTGGTAACACAGCTAACAGCTCATGTTAACGAAGGGTGCTTTGACTTGCATCATGATGCATTCAAGCTATTCAGTAAACATGAGTATTAACGCCATCAGGCAAGACAGTTTGAAGCTAATGTACCTGTCTGTCTCTACATGTCTCCCTGTGATAGACTGGTTACCTGTCTGTCTCTACATGTCTCCCTGTGATAGACTGGTTACCTGTCTGTCTCTACATGTCTCCCTGTGATAGACTGGTTACCTGTCTGTCTCTACATGTCTCCCTGTGATAGACTGGTTACCTGTCTGTCTCTACATGTCTCCCTGTGATAGACTGGTTACCTGTCTGTCTCTACATGTCAGCCCTGTGATAGACTGGTTACCTGTCTGTCTCTACATGTCTCCCTGTGATAGACTGGTTACCTGTCTGTCTCTACATGTCAGCCCGGTGATAGACTGGTTACCTGTCTGTCTCTACATGTCGGCCCTGTGATAGACTGGTTACCTGTCTGTCTCTACATGTCTCCCTGTGATAGACTGGTTACCTGTCTGTCTCTACATGTCTCCCTGTGATAGACTGGTTACCTGTCTGTCTCTACATGTCAGCCCTGTGATAGACTGGTTACCTGTCTGTCTCTACATGTTAGCCCTGTGATAGACTGTTTACCTGTCTGTCTCTACATGTCAGCCCTGTGATAGACTGGTTACCTGTCTGTCTCTACATGTCTCCCTGTGATAGACTGGTTACCTGTCTGTCTCTACATGTCAGCCCTGTGATAGACTGGTTACCTGTCTGTCTCTACATGTCAGCCCTGTGATAGACTGGTTACCTGTCTGTCTCTACATGTCTCACTGTGATAGACTGGTTACCTGTCTGTCTCTACATGTCAGCCCTGTGATAGACTGGTTACCTGTCTGTCTCTACATGTCTCCCTGTGATAGACTGGTTACCTGTCTGTCTCTACATGTCTCCCTGTGATAGACTGGTTACCTGTCTGTCTCTACATGTCAGCCCGGTGATAGACTGGTTACCTGTCTGTCTCTACATGTCAGCCCTGTGATAGACTGGTTACCTGTCTGTCTCTACATGTCTCACTGTGATAGACTGGTTACCTGTCTGTCTCTACATGTCAGCCCTGTGATAGACTGGTTACCTGTCTGTCTCTACATGTCAGCCCTGTGATAGACTGGTTACCTGTCTGTCTCTACATGTCAGCCCTGAGATAGACTGGTTACCTGTCTGTCTATACATGTCAGCCCTGTGATAGACTGGTTACCTGTCTGTCTCTACATGTCTCCCTGTGATAGACTGGTTACCTGTCTGTCTCTACATGTCTCCCTGTGATAGACTGGTTACCTGTCTGTCTCTACATGTCAGCCCTGTGATAGACTGGTTACCTGTCTGTCTCTACATGTCAGCCCTGTGATAGACTGGTTACCTGTCTGTCTCTACATGTCTCCCTGTGATAGAATGGTTACCTGTCTGTCTCTACATGTCAGCCCGGTGATAGACTGGTTACCTGTCTGTCTCTACATGTCAGCCCTGTGATAGACTGGTTACCTGTCTGTCTCTACATGTCAGCCCTGTGATAGACTGGTTACCTGTCTGTCTCTACATGTCAGCCCGGTGATAGACTGGTTACCTGTCTGTCTCTACATGTCAGCCCGGTGATAGACTGGTTACCTGTCTGTCTCTACATGTCAGCCCGGTGATAGACTGGTTACCTGTCTGTCTCTACATGTCAGCCCTGTGATAGACTGGTTACCTGTCTGTCTCTACATGTCAGCCCGGTGATAGACTGGTTACCCGTCTGTCTCTCCATGTCAGCCCGGTGATAGACTGGTTACTGATTACAGGATAAGCGGTAGACGAGGATGGATGGTAATCATGTACAGGAGGACATGTTTTCACAGCAATAAAATAGATATAGAGAGGGAATTATAAAATGTTCAACTTAGTAACACTAGATCTAAGCCGCTTAAAATGTATAATTAAAACTACTAAAACCAAGCAAGTAGTAAAAGAAAACGAATCAAATCATTTGAATTGTGTTTTTATGGAAATAACCACTATAGATGACAACAACAGAAAGATCTAGATAGTATTAGATAGTATTATTATATAGAAAATTGCTAATCGGTGCAATTTACTACATTGGGGTGTTTGAGAAAAAGACAAAAGAAAACAGAAATTCAACTCAACAGTGGAATCTGGGGGGCTTTGGTGAAACCTGGCTAGCTGGTCTGTGTTTCTGATTGCTAAGTGGTCAGAAATTTAAAACCAGACAGGAAACCAAATGTCATTATTTATAGATTGTTTTGATTTCAAATTGAGCTTTGATGGAGAGAAACAGTGACATAGTAGTCAAGTCATCTTTATTTATATAGCACCTTTCATACATAAAAATGCAGCCCAAAGTGCTTTACATTAAAATAAAACAAACCCTTTTAACATCCCTACTCCCCGCACCCTCATTCAAGTAACGCACGCACGCACGCACACACGCACGCACACACACACACACACGCGCGCACACGCACACACGCACACACGCACACACGCACACACACACACACACACACACACACACACACACACACACACACACACACAGAGATACATACCCCCCCCACCCCAACCCACCCTGCAAGATAAAATGGAATATGGCTGAGCACTGATAGACCAAGTGAGGAAACACCATCCTAAGGGAGCCCTCCCCACGAGGGCCGTCCAAGCCCACGACTACAGGGGACACCGCCACAGAGACCACCCCAACCCAGACAGATAGATAGGGACCCATACCACGGCCATAAAGCCCTGGGGCAGGACTCCCCAACTATCCAGGCCTGGACAACCCCTAGGACGGCAGGAGTGGAGGGCCCCCATGAGGAGAACAATGGAGCTGGAAACTAAGAGACAATAAATAAAACTTTAAATGATATAGTGGTTCTACCTCCTCCCTCTTGAGCTTCTCTCTCTTCCTGATGAGCTCCAGCAGCAGGCGAGCTCGCTCCAGGTCATGGCGGAGGCGGTGCCACTCCTTCAGCTGCTCCTTCAGCGCCTGATTCGTCTCCAAGCGGTCCTGCACAAAACACAGAAACGTCATTTAGTAAGAAGAACGCCATTAAAGGATAATGCTCCACTGTAAGTGAGTGTCGTGGGCACTGACCATTTGCTTGACTTTGGGTGGTTGAGGGTTGGCCTGCAGCCGCCGGATCAACGGCACGTTGTTCCTCGACTGCCTCTTCTGCACCCAGTAGCTCAGCACCCGCTCAACAAACACCCGCTTCCTCTGAACCGCCACCTGATTCAGGATGGTGTCGAAGCTGACCCGGGGACAGAGGAGATATTTGTCAATAAATATCCCTCATTGCAGAGGGGACCTTCCATCAAACAAGCTTTAAAATGTTGGTGTTTAAATGCAGCTTGTAAAGAGTAACTACAGTCTGACTGCTTGTGTTTCTTGACCCGTTAGTCTTCTTCATTAACAATGTCATTTCAAAAATAAGACCAATGTTCAAATAAAGCAGAATTCCATTTTAAAGCAAAATACAACACTCATATACACCCATAGCAGCAAGCGGCTATTTAAAGATATGGTGGAGTAATGTCTAACTGAGTAGAGAATGATGTCACTCTTCCTCTGTGTGGTTAATATGTGAGCTTCTCTGTGCTTTATTTACACAGCCATGCCGCTCATGAGTGCCGCCGCTCTGCACTGCTTTCATCTGGTGGTTGGAGCTGACAGTGGTGTCCTGACCGGCAGCATGGTTGTGGACGCGTAAACCCACCCTCCAGTAAACACGGTTAGCTTTCAGCATGTTTGCTGTAGTTTGCACTGTTAGGTACAAGGTGCTGGCTCAGGCACCGCCATGTTGAGAGCTGTGGAGTTCTCCCAATCTGGTATCTTGCACCTTTAAATTGTAATTGTTTTCTTCCTTAAGCAGACTGGTCACTACCAATGTTTAGATGTAATTAATAGATCTTCTCTGAAAACAGTAGAATAACAGTGGTTATTGTTACAATTATCCGAGTGTATTACCACTGAAATGTTATTCAATTGAAACGAAATTGAGAGAAAACAGACTTGAGTGCCGACTACTAATTTGTGTGTGAGGTGCATTCTGGGAGTCCTGTTTGCCTGCCTACCTGGAAGCTGTGATACTTGGCCCAGAGTTGGTGGGGGTCTCAGGCTCTGGTTCTGGTTCAGGTTCCCCTCTCTTACTCTTCTTCTTTGCCCAGCCCTTGGCGCGAGACTTCCCCCTTTTGTCGGCCCTCTTGTGGCAGGCTCCGTTTTTGGGGTGCGCCTCCTCGTAGATGCTGAGCGGCCTGCGGTCGCAGCCTTGGGGTGTGTGGCTGCAGCAATAGGCAGTCTTTTTCACAGAGAAAGTGGCGGCGCCGGATTGAGTCACTTCTTTGACAGGCTCCATCTTCATGTAAATGCCAGCCTTCTGGGCACAGCTGACATGGAAGGCAGTGTAACAGTTGATCTTGTCGCACTGAATACATGCTCCCGCACCCTTTTCTTTACACAGATAGCAGGTGAGCTTCCAGCGCGCTGGTGGGATATTGCGAACGCCGTCAATGGGCTCGATGAAAACAGTGTCAGAAAACCCGACCTCGGGTACCCACAAAGCACACACCACGTGGCCCCAGCGGTCATCATCGGTCTTCTTGAGGGCTCCGCCTCTGTTGGGGCAGAAGACGCACTCAGCGGGCCGGGACGGACACTGCAAGCAGTGGCGGCACAGCCACTGGCCCTCTGGGACGTACGGCACGCCGTAACACTCCTGGTGCACAGCGATGTTGCAGGAGTCACAAAAGAGAATGACGTTGCTATCGGCTCCGTCTCCATCCATGCAGATGCAGCATACGGCGTCCTCATCCACCAGCGATTGCAGGTCACTCTGACCCTGCGTGACTGCGTAGGACTCCTTCTCGAAGCGGTCCATGAGGAACTCAAACAGGTTGTGTGACACCTGGCTGATGCCCTCGCTCTTCCTCTTTTCATTGATGAGCTCCAACCAGGCGTAGTCTTCCTCGTCCATGTCGTACTCCACCTCTTCGTCCAACTCCTCGGCCGTCCTCTCTGTGTATTTGTAATATGCCGCTGGCCTCTTGGGCACCACTGGCAGGTTGTATTCAACCGTTCTAACCTTTGGCTCCAGCAGGCCGCCGGTGCTGCCATGCGTGGCCATGAGTGCAGCATTCTTCTTCTGCTGGTTATTTTTGAGGCGCACAGAGCGCACCAGAACCTGCTGGGGCTTCTCGTTGTTCTCCTTGTTGCTGTTGCACTCCACGATCTCCTGCGCCGTGGGGTCGTCGTCATTGATGACATCCAGCCTGTCGTAGATGCTGAGGCGGTGCACGCGGCCGTCCACCTCCAGCTCCACTATCCGCTGAGCCTGTGCGTACGTTAGCGTCTCCCGGTTGGGTGAAGGCTTGATGGGAGAGGAATCTCTCTTTAGCACTGCAGATCGGTGATGTCGACTTTTCTTCTTCATTCTGAAGCCGTAAACACCCTGAAAACCAGACAAATTCAACAACTGTGTCAATGACTCACTTATGTGTCGTTGTGTTGCAACAATTCTAGTGTCATTAACCCTGTGGAACAAGGACCAGCACACAGAGCAGTGTGTGTTGGATCTAACAGAACCTGCAGTAATGATGGACAGCCTGAACCCTCAGTAAGCCTATGGCAGGAACAACGATGGGCAGCTCATGTGTTTACACAAGAATGTGGTCACCTTTCAGCCTTCAATCAAAGACGACCAGAGAAACCTGTATACTTGTTCGGCAGCTCTATGAATCTATCAATGATTACTGTATTACCAATGGAGTGTGTCACGTGGTGCAGACAAGTCATATCCGTTAACATATGGGCTGGTTATTGTTTGACTATGTTTAATATCTGTATGATACCTAGGGGTGTGCGCTATGACGATATTAGATTGTGAACGATTAAAATGTCTCAAATGTCTCCGGATCTGCCTTTACAGAGAGACCGTTAGCATCGTGCTACAGTGCCCATGGAAACGGTTTTTGTGCTGTAAACACAGAAGTCTTGTGCGTTAGAGCCGACCGTCCACACGCATCCGGCGTTTTTGGTGCCTGAAAACGCACTTTTTTGAACCCAGGTCCCAGGGTAAAAAAAGAAAAAAACGCTGCTTCTCCATTTCGTGTTCGTGTAGATGGCAAAGACCATACGATGATGTCATCAGTACCTCTGAGCTAAAAAGGATTATGGACAGCTTGTAAACAGCGTGCAAGTTTTCTGCACATTATAGCTTTATTAGATCTCTGCTCCTCCATTTTTGGTGTATTTTTGTAGCAGAAACAGCGTCACATAAGGGCCTGGAACATGCACTATTTCTATTGTTTTAAACAGGCTTTTCCTTATCGTTCCGTTTGTATTCTACTTTTCATGTTTATGAGATTGTTACATATTGCTACCTCAAAAAACAGAAAGTGAATAGACAGGTTTTGCTGAGGATCTGTGTCTAATAAGCTACCTGACTGTTACAATTCCTACCAATGTTAGATTTTGTTTTAATGTTATGTACTGTACTTGAGTGTTGTTGTTTACCTTTTGAAACCAATGTTCATTTGTGGAGTTATGCAAAAGTCTCTGATTGTACTTGAGTACATGTCAGAATTCTTGTTGAATATTCATACTTTGCAGAATTGCACTTGCACATTTGATTCAAATCTGTTTGAAAAGGTACTTTGGCCTAAATGGTCTGTTATTCTTTCAGTTGTGTTACCTTGTAGGGTTATATTTTTTTAAATAGGGAAATTAGTTTGGTTGTACTGTTCAGTAACTTGCAAAATAATCTTAAAAACCAACATGAAAAGGAATTGTGATAAGATCGTCGTGATCCTCCCTGAATAAATCGTGATATATTTTAATTGTTTGCCATATCGCCCACCCCTAACGATACCTGAGTTTTGTTATGGATACTATCCCCAATACATGGTTCATAATTTTCCTTTTCTTAACAATGCTAAACTGCTAAATGTACTAGGGCTGCACAATTGTGGCCAAAATCATTATTTTGATCAACATTGAGTGCGATTATTCATTGTTTTAGGAAATATACATCTTTAATGCACTTTCACATTTAAATAAATAGAGCACTCCTTTCACTTCCACGCTGTGCTACATTCCTGCAAATGTACAAAATAAGACTAAAAATATGGTTCTTCTTCACCTGAATTCAGGTGCATTTGTGTTTTGCCATTCTGCTCTCTGTTAAAATGAGTAATACAGTAGTACATTTACATGAGTATATCACTCTTCTGCTCTGCAGCCACAACAGCCAGTAAAGGTTTTTCGACAGGCTGCACATTACATATTAATAGTGTTTGACTGTTGACTCAAAGTACCAAAATCTTTGATTTGATGCCAGAAATATTGAATGTTTGGAATTTTTTATTAAAAATTACTCACATTTTATATCAATTATCAAATAGTTGCCATTTTATGTCCATCAACGCATCATTTCAGCTATATATATATAGAATATTCATACATATATAAATATATATGCGTGTGTAAAGAAAGAAATAATAAATGCTTTCCAGCTCTGTGTTTATCGTTTGCATGTTTTTGCATTCACACCTTGTTACACTGACAGCGAATGAAAACTGGAGTCAAATTCAAATTTGAATATTTTCTTGATAACGTAGATGGAAATGACCATCACAGTATCCAAGAGTACAATATTGATATTTAAATGGTCAATCTTTGACTGACCAACACTGCAAAAACAAAAGACGGTCAGTTTACCCTCATAAAGAACAAAGAATACCAGCAGTACTTCAAGTTTGGTACTTTTTTGAGGTCATTTGGAGGTACTTCCTCTTTACTTGAGTATTTCCATTTTATGCTACTTTGTACTTCTACTCAGCTACATTCTGGGGCAAATAGTGTTCTCTTTACATACATTTGATAACTTAGTTACTAGTTATTTTGCAGATTTAAATGAATACAAGATATAAAGCAAGTTATGACAAATAATTCTCCAAATATTGCACCTTTACCTCCTATAAAATTGTTCTTTATACTTATCGATGCAATAATAGGTATTCAGTAATATAATAGGACTCTGAAATAAGCCAGTCTACATGATGCATTTTCAACTTCTGGCACTTTGAGGATATTTCAATTCTTCCACTTTCCAGAAAGGTGTTTTTAATGCGTGGCTTTTGCTTGTAACAGCACGTCTACACTGTGGCATTGGTACTTCCACCGCTGTTCAGAGTAACTGATCACAAAACGCGTCAACATACTTGCTATGTTGTAAAACACAGTGTGCAACTGCTGTTGTGCAGTGAAGTTGAGCTTGCAGCTGTGCATGTGAAGAAGGCCGGTGTCCGTTTGTGTTCATTTATGAGGTCATGTTTTCAGTTGGCTGCTGCATGTTGTTACAGCAAAGGGGGCGGAAACAGATTGGCACTGCGATAACGTTCGCTGCATGAATGAAAGAAATGTACCGAGAGCAGCACACCCCGCGGTGGCTGACTACAGCGAGCCCTCCGCGGGCTCGTTAGCATGGCTGAGACCGCCGAGGGCTGCTTGTTGTTGGAGACCATCAGCTAACAGCGCCTGCAGCTCGTTCGGTTTCTCTCTGTTGAATTGTGTACGCTACCCACCAGCTAACGTTAGCTCCTCTACGTTACCCAACCACAACGTCGAGCTCTGTTATTAATCGAGCCAGCTTTAAAGTGATGTACCAAACACACGTCCGTTAGAAAAAAGACGACCGGTCGCTGTCCTCCTAACAGGCGAGGGCCTCTCCGGTGGCCGGTAAAAAGCATTAGGACACTCCGTCCACAAACCTGGCTAACGTTAGCATGCTATCTTAGGTCCTAAATGAAGGGGGAGGAAATATGGCGACTTACACAACACGAAAGTGTCTCGATTAGAAAAGTAGGCTTTTCCTCAGAGTAGCGGGGACTGCTTTTGGATTTAAACCACCTCGGGTCGCAGGAGACTCATGTTGAAGTGGCGAGTAAAGCTGAACTTACCTCGGTATTCTCACGAATTCAGCTTGTAAAAACAGCAGCAATGGCGGTGCGGCCTGCGGAGCAAAGCGACAGTTAAATCCACATTCAGTCCGCTCGTCCAACGGCGGCCGCGGCTCGCGCTGCACCGAGTTAAACTTGAGAGTGGCCGACTGGTATCCAGGGCGACGGAGCTGCTTTCCGAGTGTTATTACTGTGAGCAGGTGAATTACTGATCGGTTTGACTTTTTTGAAACAGCAGAGCTCAGCGGCCGCCCGAGCTTGTCTTCCCCCAACAACAATGCGGTTGTGCGAGTCCTCCTTACGTCATGACGTCAACGCGTACAAACAAAGTACGTAGTGAGGGCTTTTCCATTTTGGTATGCGCTGGTTCCAACTTTACTCAAGTACTGTAATATAGTATAGTACAAACCCCAGGTACTTGTACTTTATTAGTAGTCCCGTTGTATGTATAGGTAAATATTGTACTTTGTACACCACTATATTGTATGGAAGTTTTAGCTATTTTACAGATTAAAATTGTTCTACCTTTTCAGGTCCACTGAAAAACCACAGCTCTTTGAGTTGACTTTTTAGAGATAGGTGGTTCTCACGGGACAGTAGTGGTCCAAACATGCAGTGATTTGATAGAATATGATGCACTGCTTCAGAATAAAGCACCCAACAGTGTACTGTATAAATGATTTAATTGGGACAACCTTAAACATCTACAGCAGCAAATAGCATACAGACAAAAAGCCTAAAAGTTGATTCACTCTTGAATAACAATTCACGTAAACCACATCATGTCGGATTCCCCTCCGAGAAACGTTTTAAAATATAAAATGTTCATAATTCCTTGAGCCTGATGGATGAAGGATCTGTCACAAAATTCTCCACATAAAATCCGGCTAAACAGTAAAACATACTCCTCTGATTGGAAACAACATTGATCAAGGGCATGTTCAGCCGAAGCTTAGCACAAAGACTGGATGTGGGAAAGGGCAAGCAGTGTCCTCTGCTTCTGGTCTTTGTGCTAAGCTCAGCATCCACCTATCTGTTTTGGACGCACATAAACAAAACTGATTTCCAGCTTGTTATTAGAAAGAAGAGGCTTTCCCCAAAATGCCGACTGTTCCTTTCACGATGAATCTTTCACCGCCCCGATACATCAGCAACTGTCTGATGAATCAGACGGACTCAGCCGGTGGATCCCTCTCGTCTTGACTCTGGTTGGCACAGTCGGACACAGCGTCTTCTCTGGACAGCAGGTTGTTTTTGCGGAGGTGGCAGGCCTGCTGGTAGGGGGGTCGTATGGGCGGCTGGGTGGGAGGTGTGTACTGGTACTGTTTTCCAGCACCCAGCTGAAAAAGAGAAAACATTGCTCACTTCCATTCCACTGGGACTTTCATGTAACAATGTTTCTGGGTTTCACTCTGATTCACTCAGTAAAGACAAACCCGGGTCTCCTTACCTGCAGAGGGTAGGTCCTGTCCGAGTCAAAGGCGCTGAGGTCACCACACGCCAGGAAGGGGACAATGACACGGTTCGGACCCGCTAACTGGTTAAAGTCTACATCTAGGGGACAGAGACCAGGATCATGCAGACTAAAGAATGATTCAATTCATATTTGAGCTACAGGAAGAGACACGACAGGAATGCAACCTTTCAAATCACATGATCCTCCCTTCACAATGACATCCGTAACAAATAACACACATTCACCAGTAGCTTACTGATTCTTCTTCTCTTCTTGTGCTCCTGCATCATGTTTTAGTGTTTACCATTAACCCATCATTTAGCCACAGGGGTCACTGTTCAGCAAAAGTTACTTTAGCATTAGTGATATGTTACGATCATTAGACATCCACTTTAAAGACAGAAGAGGCAACAAGACAATGAGGATGAAACATTGAAGTTTTTTTTGCATTTGTCTAACTGATCTTTTCAAACATGAAACACATGTTTGCATAATAGAACAGGAGCTTTCAAATCGGGAAATGAGTTAAACAGAGCTGTCAACAAACATGAAGGGAAGTG